>JARGYO010005626.1:22996164-23591164 GCA_029206835.1 Rana muscosa
ACCAGATAGAACACCTTTGGGACGAATTAGAGCGCAGACTGTGAGTCAGGCCTTCTTGTCCAACATCAGTGCCTGACCTCACAAATACGATTCTGGAAGAATAGTCAAGCATTCCCATAGACACACTCCTAAAACTTGTGGACAGCCTTCCCAGAAAATTTGATGCTGTTATAGCTGCAAAGGGTGGGCCAACGCAATATTGCACCCTACGGACTAAGACCGGGATGTAGAGTTGAGCGGACACCTGGATGTTCGGGTTCGACGGGTTCGGCCGAACTTCGGAAAAAAATTCGGGTTCAGGACCGAACTTTAACCGAACCCGAACCCGAACCCGAACCCCATTGAAGTCAATGGGGACCCGGACTTCTAAGGACTAAAAAAGCTCTAAAAAAGCAATGGAAAGGGCTAGAGGGCTGCAAATGGCAGCAAAATGTTGTTAAGAGCATGGCAAGTGCTCTGCAAACAAATGTGGGTAGGGAAATAACTTAAAATAACATAAAAAAAATAAAAAATAAAAAAAATATGCTGGAGGCCCCCTTTTCAGCAGAAGAGGTACGGGAAGTCATTAAGAACCTCAGAAACTCAACGGCACGATGCCACACATATGGTGGGAATGCCCCAGAATATGCCCTTTCTGGAATAAATTATTCAATTTAATGGATAAGCTAGTGGGAAAATAAAATACTTTGAAATAAAAATGTAGCGGGGTGCTAAATTTAAGGGAAGTGTTTGAGTGGTAAATAGGCTCAAACACCCTAATGCTGTAGGATTCATGGACCATTTTGTCCTCGGGGGACAGTATTGGTGTGCAGTTCCCTGCGGCCTACAGGTGGCGCTGCCATGGTAGGCTAGGGTTGAACCGCCGATACAGTGCTGTGCCTTTTGTGTCCCCTCTTGGCAGTAGTACAGCGGGGCGGGGAACCTGCTGTGCATGCCGGGAGAGCATATAAAAGGGGCAGACCTTTGGCCTGGGGGCTGATGTCCAGTGAGGTCCACGCCCAGGTGCCTTCGGCCTGGGTGCATGTGTTCCTGTTCCATCTCGGGTACCTTTAGCCCGGGGTGAGGTACTATCCTGGAGTTCCTGCTGCCCTGGTTATGGAGGCCTAGGTGTGGGAGTAAAGCCTGGAATCCAGAGCCTTCGTCTGGAGTCCGCTAAGGGTCGAGTAGTCTTAGGGTGCTGCCTCGTGTAGGGGACCATGTTCCAGGGAAGGGAGGATCATTCTGATGGACCGACGCGGGAGTCACGGTGAAGGAAGGGTCTGTTGACTCCCTGGAGAGATGTCTTCCCCTTGATATGGGCTAGGTTCGTAGAAGCTCAAGGTCATCTTGACTGTATCAGAGGCCTTATTCACCCGGCCCGTGGCAGGGGCCTTATAAACCCTGGTCTGTGGCAGAGACCAAAGTTCTCCACGTCCGTGGCAGGGGCCTTGTACACCCAGTCTGTGGCAGAGACCAACCTCAAAGTCTGTGGCAGAGACCGTGCACCTAAAACTGTTTGAGAAACCTAAGCAGTGAAGTGAATGTGCTACGTTTGTGCCTGGACCTCCTCCACACCTTAAGCTGTCCTGTTTCTTTGCTCTAACCTTTTCTATCCGAGTAGAGTTTATTTTGCCATGAGAGAATAAGAGTTGTAATTTCAGCTGGTGTGGACATTGACTTTACTGGGTATTAAAGGACTTGCCTCTACCTACAGTAGAGGTGAGAATCATCCTCTGGAGGAGTTTTGACTCCGGCTGTGGACACGGCCCGTCAAGTACACCGCTCAACCTCTTTATATAGGAGGGTACGGGCTGGTAGTGCGGTGTGCCTTTCTCCCTCCTGCGAGGAGCCAACAACATAAAGGCAGGTAAGGGGGAAAGGATCTGTGCGCTACAAAAAAATTAAATAAAAATTATAATCTTGACCTAGGAGAACGAGGTCCATATGGAGTAGGAGGTTGAGGTGGCGGTGGATGTGGCTGTGTAGGTGGAAGCGGCGGTGGAGGAGGACGAGGTAGCCAACACTGGTTCAAAAATACAACAATGGCTGGGTAAGGCCAGTGATGTGTCGAATTCTGTCTCCCGTCGAATAGTGTCCACCCTGTACTTGTGCTTGCTCAGTATGTAGGACAAGAGGATTTAGAAAATCTCCCAAGATGAACGGCGCATGCGTGGTGAGTTCAGGTGAAGGCCACACCATCCGTGGTTCAAGCCGAGCCAAGTGAGGCCGTGCCCGAAGCGTGGCGATCGAAGCGAGCCTGTGAGGGGCCCTGTTACTATGTGCTACCGTATGTCCACTTGGATGTTGGGGCTTGAACCTGCACTCACGGCGCAGGCGCCGTTCATCTTCGGAGATTTTGTGAATCTCCTTGTCCTCTGTACTGCGCAAGCGCTGCGCCTTCGCAGTACGGGCCGGACACAATCCGATGGCCGGACAGTTTTTGTCACAACACCGGTATACATGTCTATTCTGCACAAGGTACGGACAAGTCCTGTGGGATCCATGCCTGGTTCATTTTAATGAACGTGAGCTTGTCCACATTGGCTCTGGACAGGCGGCTGCGCTTGTCTGTGATAACGCCCCCTGCCGTGCTAAATACACGTTCAGATAATACACTGGCTGCAGGGCAGGCCAGCACCTCCAAGGCATAAAGGGCAAGCTCAGGCCATGTGCCCAATTTGGAGACCCAGAAGTTAAAGGGGGCAGACCCGTCATCCAGTACGTGTAGGCCTGTGGACACATACTGCTCAACCATGTTGGTGAAATGCTGCCTCCTGCTAAGACGTTCCATCTCAGCTGGTGGTGCTGGTTGTTGTGGCGTGCTGACAAAGCTTTTCCACATTTCAGCCATGCTAACCCTGCCTTCTGAGGTGCTGCCGGTGCCCCGGCTGCGTTGGCGACCTCTTCCTCCTCCTCTGCCTTCGCCTTGTGCTTCCACCGTACGCCCGCTGTCAGGTGGGAATGCCACCAGCAGCGCGTCTACCAGCGTGCACTTGTACTCGCGCATCTTACGATCCCGCTCCAGTGAGGGAATTAAGGACGGTACGTTGTCCTTGTAATGGGGATCCAGCAGGGTGGCCACCCAGTAATAAGCACCAGTTAAAATGTGGGCAACTCGGCGGTCATTGCGGAAACACTGCAGCATGTAATCGCTCATGTGTGCCAGGCTGCCCAGAGGCAAAGAAAAGCTGTCCTCTGTTGGAGGTGTATCGTCTGTGTCCTCTGTATCCCCCCAGCCACGCACCAGTGATGGCCACGAGCTGGTCTGGGTGCCACCCTTCTGTGAAAATGGCTCCTCCTCCTCCATCTCCTCCTCCACCTCGTCATCCTCCAGAACTGTGCCCTTTCTGCCGGACAATTGTGTACCTGGCGTTTGTTGGTGCAGGAACCCACCCTCGTAGCCACTTGTGAAAGACTGCCCTGAAAGCCTTTGAAATGATCCCGCTTCCTCCTCCTCCTCCTCATCCTCCTGTGCCACATCCTCTTCCATCATCGCCCGAAGCGTTTTTTCAAGGAGGCATAGAACTGGGATAGTAACGCTGAGAACGGCGTCATTGGCACTGGACATGTTGGTGGAGTACTCGAAACAGCGCAACAAGGCACACAGGTCTCGCATGGAGGCCCAGTTATTGGTGGTGAAGTGGTGCTGTTCCGCAGAGTGACTCACGCGTGATTGCTGCAGCTGAAACTCCACTATTGCCTGCTGCTGCTCGCACAGTCTGGCCAGCATGTGCAAGGTGGAGTTCCACCTTGTGGGCACGTCACATATGAGGCGGTGAGCGGGAAGGCCAAAGTTACGCTGCAGCGCTGACAGGCGAGCAGCAGCAGGGTGAGAACGCCGAAAGTGCGCACACACAGCCCGCACTTTCTGCAGCAGCTCTGGCATATTGGGGTAATTTTTAAGGAACCTCTGGACCACCAAGTTCAGCACATGTGCCAGGCAAGGGATGTGCGTCAAATCGGCTAGGCCCAGAGCTGCTACGAGATTTCGCCCATTATCGCACACCACCAGGCCGGGCTTGAGGCTCACTGACAGTAACCACTCATTGGTCTGTTGTTCCATGTCCCTCCGCAACTCCTGCGCGGTGTGGGTTTTTTCCCCCAAACAGGAAAGTTTTAAAACTGCCTGCTGTCGTTTTACCCCTGGCTGTGCTGAAGTTGGTGGTGAAGGTGTTACGCTGACCGGATGAGGAGGCGGTAGAGGATGAGGAAGCGGAGTAGGAGGAGTTAGCAACAGGAGGCAAACTGAAGCGCCCTGCAATCCTCGTGGTGGAAGGACATGCGCCAAACTGCTATCTGCCTCAGGCCCAGCCGCCACTGCATTTACCCAGTGTGCTGTTAGGGAGATATAACGTCCCTGACCGTGTTTACTGGTCCACGCATCCGTAGTTAGGTGGACCTTGCCACAGATGGCGTTGCGCAGTGCACACCTGATTTTGTCCCCCACTTGGTAGTGCAGGGAAGGGATGGCTCGCCTGGAAAAGTAGTGGCGGCTGGGCACGATGTACTGTGGGACAGCCAATGCCATCAGGCTTTTAAAACTCTGCGTCTCCACCAGACGGAATGACAGCATTTCAAAGGCCAGTAGTTTTGAAATGCTGGCATTCAGGGCCAGGGATCGCGGGTGGCTAGGGGGGTACTTCCTCTTCCGCTCCAATGTTTGGGAGATAGAGAGCTGAACGCTTCCATGGGACATTGTGGAGATGGTTGGTGACCCAGGTGGTAGTGTTGCTGGCAGATCCTCTGTTTGCGGGGTGGCAGGTGCCACTGTCACTACAGAGGTGGATGAAGAGGCCGAGACTGCAGCAGAAGAGGAAGCAGGAGGAGCCAGAGACCTTTCTTGGTTTTTGAGGTGTCTACTCCACTGCAGCTCGTGCTTTGCACTTAGATGCCTGGTCATGCAGGTTGTGCTCAGGTTGAGAACGTTTATGCCTCGCTTCAGGCTCTGATTGCACAGCGTGCAAACCACTCGTGTCTTGTCATCAGCACATTGTGTGAAGAACTGCCACGCTAGGGAACTCCTTGGACCTGGCTTTGGTGTGCTCGGTCCCTTACTGCGTTGGGCAGTAGCAGACATACTGTCTAGGGGACGGACGCTCCGCTTTTGCACCCTGCTCCCTCTTCTGCTGTGCTGGTGGCTCTGTGCGACCACCGCCTCTTCCTCCAAACTACACTGGTCACCTGCATAACGTTGATTCCATGTGGGGTCGAGAACCTCATCGTCCTCCACATCATCTTCCACCCAGTCTTCACCCCTGCCCTCCTTGTCTGTCTGCACAATTGCGAAAGCAGCAGCAGTTGGCACCTGTGTTTCGTCATCATCCGAGACGTGCTGCGATGGTCCTCCCATGTACTCATCATGAAACATAAGTGGTTGGGCATCGGTGCACTCAATCTCTTCCACTTCTGGGGCAGGGCTAGGTGGATGGCCCTGGGAAACCCTGCTAACAGAGTCATCGAAAAGCAGAAGAGATTGCTGCATGATTTGGGGCTCAGACTGCTTGGCTGATTTGCAAGGGGGTGAGGTGAAAGACTGATGGACATGGGTTTCAGGTGCCAACTCTGATCTTTCATCAGAAGAGTGGGTGGGAGACAATGTGAAGGAACCCGAGGCACTGTTAGCAACCCAATCTACTATCGCCTGTACTTGTCCTGGCCTAAACATTCGTACAGCCTCATTAGGCGCAACAAAATACCGCCGCAGGCTCGGTCGCCTACTCGCACCTGAGGAAGGTGTTTCACTTGTGCGTGTATCTGGCACAGATCAACCACGTCCTCTCCCTGCAACAGGAGCTCCACCAGCAGCACCACGACCGGGGCCACCACGTCCCTTTGACCTTCTCCTCATATTTTCCAAATTTAGGATGTTGCCCTAAATGGGTGTTTTTGGAAGAGCAGAACACACCCACAGTACGTAACCGCTGAATCGCACAGCTACAGAACTGCAGAAAATGCTATTAAAAAAAAATGTTATTTTTTTAGTATAGCACAGTAGAAGAAAACTATATATAAATTGTTTATTTCACACACCTCCACATATGTATAACACACTGCAAAATATTTTTTGTGGCCCTAAATGGCATTTTTTGGAAGACCACAATACACCCACAGTACGTAACCGCTGAATCGCACAGCTACAGAACTGCAGAAAATGCTATTCAAAAAAAATGTTGTTTTTTTTTAGTATGGCACAGTAGAAGAAAACTATTTAGAAATTGTTTATTTCACACACCTCCACATATGTATAACACACTGCAAAATATTTTTTGTGGCCCTAAATGGCGTTTTTTGGAAGACCACAACACACCCACAGTACGTAACCGCTGAATCGCACAGCTACAGAACTGCAGAAAATGCTATTCAAAAAAAATGTTTTTTTTAGTATAGCACAGTAGAAGAAAACTATTTAGAAATTGTTTATTTCACACACCTCCACATATGTATAACACACTGCAAAATATTTTTTGTGGCCCTAAATGGCGTTTTTTGCAAGCGTACATTAAAGTGCACATTTTTTTTTTTTTGCCCTAAACGGGTCTTTTTTTTGCACGAGCAAAATAAAATGGATTTATTATTTTTTTTGCCCTTAATGGGTCTTTTGGAAAAGAGCACAATAAAGTGCCTTTTTTTTTTGTCCTAAATGGATCTTTTTCCAAGAGCAGAATACACCCACAGTATGGAAACGGTGTATCTCTCAACGTAATATATGCAGTGCTGGTGCACTGAGCTTGCAGATAAAAGGTAGATTTTCTCTGAAACTGGGCTCATGGCAGTGTAAAAAGACTGCACTGCAACACAAACAGGTAAACCTATGCAGATCGCTGAGTTATATCTCTGAATCTGGACTCCTATATAATATATCTCTCTCCCTGAAAGCACCAACAGGAACCTGGCCCTACACTACACTATCTCTCTATCTTTTCCCTCAGATTCCAGAATCAGGACTAACTCATGTATTTTTCTATCTCTCCCTAAAAGCAGCAGCAGCAGACAAGATCCTCTCCCTATCTATTCTGAAGCAGAGTGACGTGTGTGCTGTGTGCCTCTAGCTTATATAGAAGCTGGGTCACATGTTGCACTGACCAATCACAGCCATGCCATTAATAGGCATGGCTATGATGGCTTCTAAGGGCACACCAACTAATCAAAAGGCAATTGGCTGGCCCCTGAAGCATTTCTAACTGCGTAATTATATTCCGGAACCCGAACCCGGACTTTTGCGCAAAGTCCGGGTTCGGGTTCGGGAAAAAGCTAAAGTTCGGTACGGACCCGAACTTTACAGTTCGGGTTCGCTCAACACTACTGGGATGCCATTAAAGTTCATGTGCGTGTAAAGTCAGTTGTCCCAATACTTTTGACAATGTAGTGTATCAATGGA
This sequence comes from Rana muscosa, assembly GCA_029206835.1. Lineage (NCBI taxonomy): Eukaryota > Metazoa > Chordata > Amphibia > Anura > Ranidae > Rana > Rana muscosa. Next base: position 23,003,522 of record JARGYO010005626.1, read on the forward strand.
GCCTGTGAGTATGTAACCTTTTATACTCAGAATTTTTTTATTTTTATTGTTTTACTGGCCTTAACCTGGCTTTGTATAAGGTTACAGTGTGTAAATAAGATTCTAATTGTATTGATGATGGGGAAATGTATGTGACTCATCTTTATACAGGAAAAAGCTGCATATTTTGCCTTTGCCCATAGACACATATGTACTGTGCCTAATAGTAAATGCAGCTGTGTGCAGCCATGTAAGACACATCAGCATGCATCCCCATACAACAATTGTCAGACACATATGTCAGTCTATCCTCCTCTATCAAGATTTTGCAAGAAAGGAGATCTTTGAAGATTTGATTATGAGCAGTGGTGGCGGGTGCTCAAATTTTTTTTTTGGGGGAGGGGGGGGCGCAAACAAACTGAAAAAAAAAACTTCAAGTGCAGCCACTGTGCCCATCAAATCCAGCCACAGTACCCATAAATTGCCGCCACTATGCCATCAAACGCAGCTACTGTACCCATTAATTGCTGCCAGTTTGCCCATCAATTGCCGCCAGTGTGCCCCATCAATTGCTGCCAGTGTGCCCCATCAATTGCTGCCAGTGTGCCCTGTGATTGACAGGTGCAGGAGAGAGGGGGCGGCGCTCCTGCTCCCTTTATGGAGGCACCGCCACTGATTATGAGTGTTATTTTTGTTGAGTAATAATAAAAAAAATACTCACCTAATAAGGCAGAGAGCATGTTTCTGATGTATAATAAGGCAGAGAACCTTTTCTGATGTGTAATAAGACTATCTACAGTTGCAAAATTCTTGAGATCCAGTGCAGTATGTGTCTGAAGTGAGCAAATCGATCCATTTCCAAATAATATAATATTCCGCCCATACAATAAAGCTACAGTTTAAAAGAGAAGATGTGACCCTTGATGTTTCCTTTCTCCTGAGCACACATAGGAAAATCAATTTTCTCATACTGTAGAAAGACATAGAAGTATAATGCAGACAGGAAGAGCTGGCACAGGTAAATGAGAAATAGATGTATTATGATTCCTCATATTTGACTCTCATCCCTTAGGTTGATGTGTTTGAAATTGAAGCTGTGTCACTTGGGAAACTACAGAGAGTGAGCCTAGGCTGCGAGGCCAGTCGCAAGTCACAGTACTGGTATTGTGAGAAAGTAATCATCAGGGAACAGGGCACTGTCTCAGAATATATCTTCAATTGTGAAAGGTAACATTATTCACGCCATCACAATTCTTCTCCACGCAATTTTAAAAGCTGTATATCTGTATTTCCTCGATGATACTTATATGTTTGATGTCAGTTTTATGGAATCTAAGCCCACTACTAATTCACAACCTGTGTGTCACACTGAGGTTTCTGGGTAATATCTGTACTTTCTTTTTCTATGATTCTACCGCCTGTCACATCGGCATTCATCCTTTCAGCGCATTTATTTCTAAAGTTCAGAGTTAAACTAAAAATTCTAATTTCCATTCCAACTGAGAATCACAGTGTCATACCTAATATTGAGTAAGGCTATGGATGCAAATCAGCAATGATGTATCTGTACATAATGTAATAGTCATTGCCTTTTTTATTAAATAAGTAGTTATTAAATAACTTAGTTTGTCATGTACCGAGGAAGCTTTAAAAATTACACATTAAATAGTTTTCATTTATCTTATATTTAAATATTTAATTAACTTACAAAGTGCATAAACAGAAAAAAACTAAATAAAATCAATACTTGGTGTGTCTATGTTTTACCCAATAGGCACAGCTATTCTCTAGCTAAACTAGTAAACCATTTTTTTGTTGTTGTTTACAAACAATTTTTATTATAGAAAAGGTCTCAATACAAAGTAGTTACATTGAAGTATACAGGAGGTGGGAGAATAAAGTTCAATTGTACAGAAAATCTTTAACAATGGAAAGGCAGTACATTTTTAGACATATTCTTCGAATATATAGAAAAATTACAGTAGAGTATTTGACCTATTATCCTATCTGACATTTATGTTCATGAGGGGGTAGAGGTTCAATTGGAAGGGTAAAATGAGAAAAGACATGTGAGAAACAGAATATTTGTAAAAAACATTAATCCAGTAGAGATATTTCCCATGGTGTCCATTTTTTCTTATATATATATGCATAGTGTCAAACAGTGTGTGATGTATGCGTTCTGATAATTTAATATTTAACATACGGTCCAGAATTTGAGACCAAGGGATAGTAGAAAAAAGCCAGTTGAAAGCTATAGCCCAGTGTATAGAACTGAACACTAGTAAACCATTTTTTAAGGAACACAGCAGGTAGGTTGCCCAACACATCTAGAAGAATTAACTGCAGTTACTCTGTGAATTTAGGATCTCTCAGTTGCTTCTGTCTCCTTGTGTGATCCCAGGCAGACTCAATGATGTTGAGTAAAGCCTAAGAACACAAAAGGAAAGCCCAATCAAATGGTGAAGGAGTCTAAAATGCTTTTGTGATATGATCACATAAAACAGTCAAAACATTTTGAGGACCAACACACTTTCCCTTCATCAGGTCTACAGTATAACTATAAAAAAAGATGTATATACATGAACATAAGACCAATTGTAATTAAACAATAAATAAACTTAGAAAACTCAGTGCTAGAAATGTGTTTTTTAAACTTCTCTGTATTAAAGTCTAAAGATAATTAGATAACAAAACAGGGCATACAGGCAGTCCTTGAGTTACGAACAGGCTAGGGACTGTAGGTTTGTTCTTAAGTCGAATATGTTCGTAAGTCGGAACAGCATGCGTGGAGCGGCAGATACGTCATTTTCCGATGTTCTGTCGAATGTGCCGCCGTCTAAAAGGTTCCGTCGAATGTGCCCGCCGTCGAAAAGTGGACATGTAGCCTCCCGTTCGTAAGTAGGAGTCGTTCGCAAGTCGGATGTTCATAACTTGGGGACTTCCTGTATTGGGCATTCCCAGGCCTAAGAAATACAATAGGCAATATTATTAAAGAAAAATACTGTAGATACAATAAACAATTACCTGTGCTATAAAAATAGCAGAACAACTTCTCTGTCATAGGGGTTCATAACAAAAGAGAAGTGGGCTAGGGGCATATTACAATCTCACATATGTCCCTTCAAGACGGAAGAGAACCAGGAGGGACACGTCGCTCGTCAAGATCGAAATCCAGAGGCAGACTTGTCAGAACCTAAGGATGAGCAGGGCAGCAGAGTGTCACTCACTAAAAGCAGCAAACAAAAGAAATGTATGTCCCAGGATAAGAGACTGTAGTGTCAACAGAGTTAACTCAGAGGTCCCACACAAGAAAGATACGTTGCTTTGTATAGGGGGGGTCACTGAATTGACCAAAGATTTCCTAAAGGCTATAGATGATGCCACAGGTGATTTCCACTTCAGAAAAATAGCCTTTCTTGCATAAAACAAAAGAAGACCCAGTAGGGTTCTGGTTGCTCTCGTGTAGGTCAGAGAATCCACAAGGCCCAATAGGCACACTTAAGGCTGTAAAGGAACAGTGCTAGAAATGTTTAAATGCAAAAACTATATTGCATAAAAACATAAAACGTTTTTTTTTAACTAGTACAAATAATCATATACATAAAATAATAGACATAAGCCCAATAAAATAACCAATGGTGTCTATATATGTAATGTCAGTTCCACTCATTTCCTTCAAGTCCACCCCCATCCCCTACCAGGGGCGGATCCAGGGGGGGGCAACAGGGCAATTGCCCCCCGAGACCATCTGTCACACTCAGTTGCTTGCTCTGTTTTTTTTTTTGCGCCTGATCTCCCGGACTTTGGGGACCCGGTACCGGCCGGCCATAGGTCCTCTGGACCCCAAACTTGGCACACATGTAGCCATGTCTTCTCTACAAGTGTGAAAAGTTTGGTGTCTGGAAGACCTACAGCCGGGGAGAACCGATTTTTCAAACCCGGGCACTCCTTCCATAGACTCCTATGTTAAACGGTAATTTCTCCAGTGACTTTGCGGACCAGCTCCCGGCCGGTTGTAGGTCCCCTGGACCCCAGACTTGGCACACATGTAGCCCCATATGTACTCTACAAGTGTGCATAGTTTGGTGTCTGGGAAACATACGGCCGGGGAGAACCGATTTTTCAAAACTGGGTTCTCCTTCCATAGACTCCCATGTTAAACATCAGTCTAGTCATGGGCACAGTGAAGCATGGGCACAGTGAGGCATGGGCACAGTGAGGCAAAGTGAGGCACAGTGATGCAGATGGACACCCTAGGCTTATGCTCGAGTCAATAAGTTTTCCCAGTTTTTTTGGGGGTAAAATTAGGTGCCTCGGCTTATATTCGGGTCGCTTATACTCGAGTATATACAGTACTTGTTCTGCGGCTGCCGCTGCCTCTCTGGGTCTCTCTCTCAGTTTCTCACATCAGCCGATCAGTGGCGCCGAGAGAGAGACTCGTCTAATGTAGTTACACGGCGCACTGACACGATACCAGGAGCGGAGGAGGAGGTGGGTGGAGCCTCTTCCCTGCACTCGTTGCTAACGCCTGGGCCGCTTGGCGTCTAGCAACGAGTGACGTCAGTGAGTCATGTCGGGCTGCTCTGCGGGCAGGTGCGATAGCGTGCGGCTCCACAGACGGGTAAGAAAGCAGGCGGCTCTGCTTGCGGCGCGGTTTGTGGGCGGGCGGCGTGGTTCGTGGGCAGACTGTGCTGCTCAGTGTGTTGGCAGCACAAGTGAGAGTGAGAGAGCAGGCTCATCTCTCACCGCCCGTGCCTGCCCTGCATTCCTGCAGTGACTTCCGCCCTCCCTGTGCAGGCAGCAGAGAGATTACATTATCTCTCTGCTGCCTGACTCTGGGAGTCTGGGACACAGCAAGAGACAACCAAAACTACACCTTAGCAGGCAAGTTAGTGACAATCCGCAAATTGTGTCAGGTGACGTGGCAAATGACAATCTGCATCTGGTGGCAGGCAAGTGACAATCAGCAAGGTGTGGCAGGTGAGTGACAAGTGAAAATCCGCAAGGTGTGGCTAGTGACAATCCGCAAGGTGTGGCAGGTGATGTGGCAAGTGACAATCCACAAGGTGTGGCAAGTGACAATCCACAAGATGTGGCAGGTGACGTGGCAAGTGACAATCCGCAACGTGTGGCAAGTGACACGCTCAAGGCTCCCACTAATTGCAGGCGACGGTGGCAAGTGACACACTTGGGGCTCACACTGATTCTGCATTGAACTATTTAATTTTATATTACAATGTAATAATAGAAATAATGTGCTTCGATCATCCTGACACCATAACAACCTTGGTGCCGGGATGATTGAAGCGCCGACACCAGCCATTTCCCCGATAAATTTCCCACAAAAAAAACATATTTTTTGGCAGTGCCCCTCCCGAGAAAAGACTCTGGATCCGCCCCTGTCCCCTACCCCCAAAAATACAAAACCTCACGCTCTTTAAAATATCAAATTAGTCCAATACTTTGGGTTGATTAATTAAAGGCAAATAGACTGTGCACTGCTGACTTCCATCATCCACTCATGTGCAAACAAAAAAAAATGTTTCCCTTGCATGTGATTGTGTATTCTTTGTATAGTGAAGCTTTACCTAATTTACTAAACTGTGGCGCAACTCCACTTGCAGAGTGAACTTGCAAAATGCCTTTAGTAAATCAACCCCAATGTCAGCCATCTACCTAACTGCAACCTTTTACACCCAGTCATACCCATATTTGGACAATGTTACAGCTCTTGGTAAAGGTGGACTCCTTCACATTGGACTATAATAGCAACTACTCCTGTTTAGTTATTTAAGCAATTAAAAATACATATACCAGGGATGAGATTCACTGGACATGAGCAGGAAAATAGGAAGCCATAGACTGAATGCATTATTGAGTTTTGTTCCTTCCTACTGCAGATGGGGTTATTTAATAGAGATCCAGACCCAAATGAGACACGGAGAAAGACAGTGGTGCACGTGGATATTATTTGTTTGAAAGAAATTTTCTGTTCAGTTTGTGTTAGGCCCCTTTCACACGGGACGGATCCATGATGATCCGCCCCGTGAACCTCCGCTTGCTCAGCGGGGATCGTTCCGCTGATCCCCGCTGAGCCGGCGGATGACAGGGCGGTCCCCGCACACTGTGCAGATCTCCGCTCTCCCGTATGGGGGGATCGGATGAACACAGACCGTCTGTCCGTGTTCATCCGATCCGCTCTGCAGACGGATTTAAAAATAGGATTTTCCTCCGTCTGCAGAATCGGAGAATTGCGGACACGGATGAGATCGGATGTCAGCGGATGTTCACCCGCTATCTCATAGGGACCAATGTATGTCCCTTTTTCATCCGTAAACGGATGGATGAAAAAGCGGACATACGGTCTGCATGTGTGAAAGGGGCCTTAGATGAATGGCAAATGCATCCAGAAGTAACAACTCACCAGAATCCTCTTGCCCAGATAAGCTCAAAGTTGTAAACATAACTTGGTGTTATTTAGGTTATGTATGGGCATATACATATGTGTAAAATGTAAAGTCTGAAGATGCTCTTTAACATCAAAGTGGCCAGGAAAGCGTATTTGTCCAATAAAGTAAAATGTGTGCATTTACAAAATGCGAATGTCATTTAACAAGGTTTATTGCAATAAGAACTTTTGAGAAAAAATATTGGGGTTGATTTACTAAAAGCAAATTGTCTATTTACTTTGCAAGGGAAGTTGCACTTGTAAGGCAATCTTCCCCATAGCTTAGTCAATGTGGCACAATTTCACTTTGCAAATAATTCCCATTCAAGTGAAAGGAAAATAAAAAACAGCATTTTTGCTTGCACATGATTGGATGATGGAAGTCGGCAGAGCTTCACCTCATTCACAAAGTTTTGGGGTAAAATCCCTTGCAATGTGCAACTTCTTTTTTAAAATGAACACTCTATCTTCCTTAGTAAATCAACCCCAATATTTTCTATTAAAATATTTATAGCTCCCTTTGCTATATAAAACCGTATATAGGTTTTATCCCTATCCATCCTATCTAAGTTTCATCTTTTCCATTCATCTGTATAGAACCTGTAGCCACACCTGCACATTGCAGCACAGGTTTCCAGTGGAAAAATGAATGTATACACTGCGAGGCATGGTGGAGGGCTTGGCAGCAGGGAGCAGGCTCATGTTGCATGTAAGGTCTGTGTGGGGGCATTCTTCAATAGAAGTGGGGGGGGGGGTAAAATAAGCATGTGGGGCTTTTAATATAAAACTAGACATTAATTTTAAGAGTCACAGCATTGTGAAGGTCATACTGTCCACATTCTCGATATGAGTAATTTTATTTATCACTATTTTTGCGCCTGATAGGTGGCTTCCATTTATGTCCCAGGACATTCTGCATTCAGAAGTTGAGCTTATGGTGCAAGGTAATGTAATAAAATCCCTACATGTGCTTACTGTACTCCAATTAAAGTTGTGCTGTAGTAGACAGATTATCCGTACAGCAAATGTAGTTTATTTGTAATGTAACAAAGTGTAGCACCCCCCCCCAATTTTTAGGGGCGCTATGTGAAATTTAAGGGCAGTCTGAGCCAGTAATTGGGCTCAGACCAATTGTTTTTTAAGTTGTTGTTCTGCTCGGGGTGTGATACTGCCCGGCAGTGTTATTCTCCTTTGCCTACAGGTGGCGCTGTCACCGCCGACACGGGCTGGATTACGGGGGTATCACAGCACCTTGGGTGTCCTCTCTCGGCAGCCATGCAGTGGGTGTGGTCTACCCGCTGTGCATGCTGGGGGAGGGTACAAAAGGGGCAGACGCCTTTTGGCATGAGGCGATTCCAGGGGGACCCCAGAGCTTACAGGGGGGACCTCTGGCCCAGTGAGTGTGCCTCTGGCCCGCATGGCACGAGGTGCACTGGAGTGCTTAGGCCTTGGGCACCTTCAGCCCGAGGCCCTGTTGCTGCATTGTAGGCCCAGCTCCGCTGACTAGGGCCTACGCTTTAGAGAACGATCCCAGGCTGCCCGGTTGAAGGGGGCCCATCTTTAGGAAAGGAGTTCCAGGGGAAGAACAGTCCCGGCGGAGATAGCGACGGTACTGCTGTCTCGGGGAGATGTCTGGAGACCTACCTAAAGGGGAATCCATCATCTCTGACGTCCGTGGTCCATCCCAGCTGCTAGGACTGCTCTCATGGTGACTATCCGGGTAAGCAATACCCACTCAGGCTTGAGTGGCGACGAGTGTAGATATTGGACTGCGTGCCTGAACCTTTCCCCACATCTTTCAACTCTTCTACTCTTGCTTTTTCAAGTTTAACTCAAAGTGCAAAAAAAGAATAAAGCCTTACTGATTAGGTTTTACTCAAGTGTGGACATTGGCCTTATTTCAAGGAGTCGTCGGTGTGCCTAGACAACGGAGCTAAAGGATCCACTCGTGGGAGGTATTTTGCTGCAGACCCAAAGTAACGAAACCATTAGATCCCATTAACAAATCGCGGTCTGCTGGTGTTTTTTTTGGAATACTGGGGGAGCAGGGAGCTACAAAAGTATTGTAAAAAAACAGACAAAAAAACAAAGAACCTCTTTGTGCTCCCAAAAAATATAATGAAAAATGGTAAGAGGTCCAAAATGTAAATATTGCAGCCAAAACTTCCACTGCCTGAGGAAAATGTGCCGTAAAGTAAAATTAGAAAAATAAAAAAATAAATCAAGGCAGTCTAATAAAGACAATCTTTCATTCACCAATGCAAAACATTTTTTAATCCATTTGGCTAGTAGCAGTGCTTTTTTAAATGCCTAATGTAGGACAGTAAAAAGTCCAAATCCTTTAAAGTGGGAGTTAACTCCCATCTCTGTCTTTTACCTATAGATAAGCCTATAATAAACATTGGCCCAGGTGCTCATAATACAGCTCCTCCTTCTGCCATTAGATAGTGAAGAGCACAGGCAAAAAGGCACAGAGCCGATTGGAGGAGCTCTGTGCTTTGTGATTGCAGTGTGGCCAATCACAGCAATCAAAAAAGTGAACAAAGGTACTGTTTACACTGGGAAACCCACCCCTCATCTCCCAGTGGAAGAAGGGGAAGGAGAAGGCTTTAATGAATTAATTTATCCAGATATATTAATTTATATTAATTTATAATATTTATATTAATTTATCCAGATATATATATATATATATATATATATATATATATATATACCGTATATACTCGAGTATAAGCCGAGATTTTCAGCTTATACTCGAGTCAGCGAAATTTTTCCATTGTAAATAGTACCTGTAAAGAAGTTGCGGCTGCAGCATCCATCGTTCAAATTCCGCGGCATCCATCGTTCAAATTCCGCGGTCCCTTCCTGTTCCTTCCGTGATAGGCGAATCTCATCAGACACTCTCCGCCTATCACGAACATTCTCTCATCCTCAGTTTTCCAGCAGACGTCTGTGATTGGCGGAACACCCAACACAGTGTCTGCTGGGAAAACTGAGGATGAGAGAATGATCGTGATAGGCGGAGAGTGTCTGCTGAGAATCGCCTATCAAGGAAGGAACAGGAAGAGACCGCAGAATTTGAACGATGGACGCTGCAGCCGCAACTTCTTTACAGGTACTATTTACAATGTAAAATAGGGAACAGCGAGCTAGGGAACAGTGGACAGTGAGGCATCGGCTTATACTCGAGTCAGTAAGGTTTCCCAGTTTTTTTGGCAACATTAGGTACCTCGGCTTATACTCGAGTCGGCTTATACTCGAGTATATACGGTATGTATCTTCTATTAAAATTAATAAAAGGTTATTTTTTGAGTTACGAATATATACTTGAATAGAATTACTTTTTTTTAACCCCCTTGGTGGTATTCCCGAGTCTGGCTCGGGGTGAATTTTTAATGCTAAGAGCGGTAACCCCGAGCCAGACTCGGGCTGCATCGCAGTATCCAGGGGAAGATACTTACCTTGTTCCCTGGATCCTGTGATGTCTCCCCGCAGTGTGTGCGAGCCGTGTCTCGCTCGATTCACACTGCCGGGTGCCGAGCGCCGAGCTCCGTTCCCTGCGACGTTGCGACGCACAGGAGCGGAGTTCGGCGCCAAATTCAAAAAGTGAAAAACACAGTATAGATACAGTATACTGTAATCTTACTGATTACAGTACTGTATCAAATAATTACACACCCCCTTTGTCCCTTTGTCCGTAGTGGTCTGTCCAGTGTCCTGCATGTACTTTTATAATATAAAAACTGTTCTTTCTGCCTGGAAACTGGAGATTGTCTATAGCAACCAAAAAGTGTCCCTTTATGTCAAAAGTGGTTTTAGACCAGCTAGAAAACAGCGATAATAAAAATTTAGAATCACTTGCAGAATTGAGCGATAGCGATTTGTGGGGAAATTCGTCATCAAACACTAAATATAATGACAGCGACAATTCTGCAACTGAGCAAATTTCAGTGTTTTTGATTTGATTACATTATTGTATAATTTTTATTATAATTACATTACTATTTATTATAATTATTTATAGTTATTTATTATATTATAATTTATGATTTTGTGTTTCAAACTTTATCATACCCGGGATGTCTACTAGACTCTTGTTTGGTCAGGTTTAAGTAAGTACCGTAATTACTAAGAATTGCAGGCCTTCAATACATAACACCAAATTTCCAACATCTTGGTATTGGGGCAGTTAAGGACAAAAATTCATTCAATTTGTTCTCTCTGAAGTGCAGTAACTTTCCCAGAGTTTAAAAAATGGTAACTGGCCATATATCACCATCTAAGCTGTAGAATCTAACATATTCTTGAAATTATTATTAATTATCAATTGGATATTTATTAATTTTATAAGATGCAGTGTAAAGTTGTTACCTAGGTTGGACCACATAGTATGCCAATTAGACAAACTGTCTTTTAGAAAGATTGGTTCCATATTCAGCTGGTTAGGTGAAATTGATCCAATCATATACATAAACATATATACATACCCCAGTTAGAGATAATACATTTGAGCAGTTTATCCACTTGCTACCCAGGCCAATTCTGACCCTTAGCACATACATGTAAAAATCATATTTTTTTTGCTAGAAAATTACTCAGAACACCCAAACATTGTATTTGTTTTTTTAGCAGAGACCCTAGGGAATAAAATGGTAGTCATTTTTATCTCACATTTGCGCAGTGATTTTTCAAATGCGTTAAAAAAAAAGCAACAGTTTCATGCATTAAAAAAAAACAAACAGTAAAGTTAGTCAAATTTTTTGCATAATGTGAAAAATGATGTTACGCCGCCTAAATAAATACCTAATACGTCACGCTTTGAAATTGCACACACTCGTGGATACCCTTCGGTACTTAAAAATCCCCATAGGCGACGCTTTAATTTTTTTTACAGGTTACCTATTTAGAGTTACAGAGGAGGTCCAGTGATAGAATTATAGCTCTCGCTCTAACGTTCAAAGCGATACCTCACATGTGTGGTTTGAACATTGTTTTACATATGTGGGCATGACCTATTATTTATTTTTTTGATCACTTTTATTCCTATTACAAGGAATATAAACATCCCTTGTAATAGGAATAGTGCGTGACGGTTCCTCTTTACAGCAAGATCTGAGGTCAATAGGTCCCCAGATCTCGCCTCTAGGCTGGCAAGCCTGAAAAAACAACGATAAAAAACAAACGATGCTGGCTTCCCAGGCGAGGCGGTGGCATTTTTTCAAATGCAGAGGCCGGGCTTGATGTCATACCATCGCGCCGGGCCTCCGAACAATCATAAAGACGCCGGGGGGCCATCTGGCCCGCCGGATTCTCTATGGTGAACTTCCGGCATGAACTGATTCCTTCTTCGGTTCGCCAATCGTATGGGGGAGCCCGGGAGAAGCACCGGAGGGTGGCGGGAGGGGGGATGTCCCCTCCCGCTGCCTGTAAGAATGATCAATCGGCTGAACAGCCACTATGATTGTTCTTATGGTGCACAGAATCGCTGGCTCTAAGGCTAGGTTCACACTGCTGCGATGCGGGAATGCTGCGAATCCACTGCGGGTTCCCGCATCGCAGGCTTTCCGGCGGCAGTTCACACTGCCCTATGTAAAATCAGTTTGCATATCGCAGTGCGATCTGCAAACTCGGACAGGAATCGGATCGCATGGGTGTGAACACCCATGCGATCCGATTCTGCTGCGGACAAAAAAAAAGGGTCCTGTGCGAGTTTGATGCGAATTCAGCCATGCGATTTGTATGGCTGAAATCGCACCGCACAGAGATCGCATGTGATGTGCACTTGCAGTGCGGTGCGGATCACATGCGAACTCTGACATCGCAGCAGTGTGAACCTAGCCTTAAAGAAGATATATGAATGATGCATGTATGACGTCATTGGACGGGAAGTGGTTAAATATATTTTTAATTGTTTGAAAAGAAAAAAAAAATCATATTTAATTTTGTTTTTTTAGAAATTGAAATGCTGTCCAAGGTAAAGCCACCTACAGAAATTGATGGTAAGGTTGTTTATTTAATAACTGATCAGATGCACCTATTGTAGTTTTGAAGTAATCTGTAAGGCCCCTTTCACACGTATGGACCGTATGTCCGCATTTTCATCCATCCGTTTACGGATGAAAAAGGGACATACATTGGTCCCTATGAGATTGCGGGTGTCAGCGGATGAACATCCGCTGACACTCGATCTCCTCCGTGTCCGCACTGTCATCCGCCAGCTCAGCGGGGATCAGCGGAGCGATCCCCGCTGAGCAAGCGGAGGTTCACGGGGCGGATCCTCACAGATCCGTCACGTGTGAAAGGGGCCTAATGCGTAGCATCCTTTCAACTGCATGTATCTGATTTCTGAATCTTTTTTTTTCTGTATTAAAAAGTGTTGTACAGCAGTACATCATTTAATGTTTTACATGTATGTCTTTTTGAATTTACAAAGTTTATTGTGGGCATAATGACCCACTACTTATATTAATTCTTATAATGACCCACTACTTTATCTTTACTGGGAGCTGCAGCTAGTTCATTAAGATTTCCACATCAAATACAAAAATAGAAAACCCCTTTAAAAACACAAAAACGTTTTATTTCCAGTGGATACATATTATTTATATTATTATGTAATAATTATGTTGATATTGCAATGCTTATTTTAATTTAACTTTTTTATATGCCCTTTTAGCAAAATTGCTCTTCTGTATGTTTGTTATTATATTAAATCTACATATTTGCATATTTGCCACTAAAAGGATCTCACAATGGCTTAATGCAATTGCTCTGCCTTTCTCTTAACAGCCATCAAGATGGGTTGTTTTTAATGAGAAAGGCCAACCATACTCTCCCATTATTTAAACACTATTATTATTATACAGGATTTATATAGCGCCAACAGTTTGTGCAGGGATATACAATATAAAGGGAGACAATACAGCAACAATACAATTCAATTTAAGAGGGGCCCTGCTCCTGGGAGCTTACAATCTAATATACTATAACTTAAACTCATTACAGCCTATAATTATAGTGAAATGAAAAATGAAATATATATGTATGACTGCAGTGGGCGTAGAAAACTGTACACATGGTTGTTGTTGGGGGAGAATACTATAAATATATTTGGAGAGGACTGTATACAGTACATGGTCTCTATAGGGGGGAGATAACTGTATATATATATATATATATATATATATATATATATATATATATATACAGAGTACATGTGTGTGTATACAGTATACATTTTTTTTATTTTATTACAAGTACTTTTATAGCTACATATATATTTTACATTCCCTGACCTCAAGGAGCTTACAATCTATGGTCCCTAACTCACATTAATTCACAAAGATAAAAGGGCCCATTTAGGTAGGAACCAATTAACCTCCCAGCATGTCCTTGGAGAGTGGGAGGAAATTAGAGCACTCAGAGGAAACCCATGAAAACACAGTGAGAACATGCAAACTCTGTGTAGGTAGTGCCATGATTGGGATTCAAGCCAACAACCCTTGTGCTGCTAGGTAGATGTGCTAACCAGTTAGCCACTGTGCTGCCCGTATACAGTATACAGTGAGGCAAAAATGTATTTAGTCAGCCACCAATTGTGCAAGTTCTACCACTTAAAAAGATGAGAAAGGCCTGTAATTGTCATCATAGGTATACCTCAACTATGAGAGACAAAATGTGGAAACAAATCCAGACAATCACATTGTCTGATTTAGAAAGAATTTATTTGCAAATTATGGTGGAAAATAAGTATTTGGTCACCTACAAACAAGCAAGATTTCTGGCTCTCACAGACCTGTATCTTCTTCTTTAAGAGGCTCATATGTCCTCCACTCATTACCTGTATTAATGGCACCTGTTTGAACTTGTTATCAGTATAAAAGACACCTGTCCACAACCTCAAACAGTCACACTCCAAACTCCACTATGGTGAAGACCAAAGAGCTGTCGAAGGACACCAGAAACAAAATTGTAGACCTGCACCAGGCTGGGAAGACTGAATCTGCAATAGTCAAGCAGTTTGGTGTGAAGAAATCAACTGTGGGAGCAATAATTAGAAAATGGAAGACATACAAGACCACTGATAATCTCCCTCGATCTGGGGCTACACGCAAGATCTCACCCTGTGGGGTCAAAATGATCACAAGAACGGTGAGCAAAAATCCCAGAACCACACGGGGGGACCTAGTGAATGACCTGCAGAGAGCTGGGACCAACGTAACAAAGGCTACCATCAGAAACACACTACGCCGCCAGGGACTCAGATCCTGCAGAACCAGACGTGCCCCCCTGCTTAAGCCAGTACATGTCCGGGCCCGTCTGAGGTTTGCTACAGAGCATCTGGATGATTCAGAAGAGGATTGGGAGAATGTCATATGGTCAGATGAAACCAAAAGAGAACTGTTTGGTAGAAACACAACTTGTCATGTTTGGAGGAGAGAGAATGCTGAGTTGCACCCAAAGAACACCATACCTACTGTGAAGCATGGGGGTGGCAACATCATGCTTTGGGGCTGTTTCTCTGCAAAGGGAACAGGACGACTGATCCGTGTACATGAAAGAATTAATGGGGCCATGTATCGTGAGATTTTGAGTGCAAACCTCCTCCCATCAGCAAGGGCATTGAAGATAAAACGTGTCTGGGTCTTTCAGCATGACAATGATCCCAAACACACCGCCCGGGCAACGAAGGAGTGGCTTCGCAAGAAGCATTTTAAGGTCCTGGAGTGGCCTAGCCAGTCTCCAGATCTCAACCCCATAGAAAACCTTTGGAGGGAGTTGAAAGTCAGTGTTTCCCAGCGACAGCCCCAAAACATCACTGCTCTAGAGGAGATCTGCATGGACGAATGGGCCAACATATCAGCAACAGTGTGTGACAACCTTGTGAAGACTTACAGAAAACGTTTGACCTCTGTCAATGCCAACAAAGGATATATAACAAAGTATTGAGATGAACTTTTGGTATTGACCAAATACTTATTTTCCACCATAATTTGTAAATAAATTCTTTCCAAATCAGACAATGTGATTGTCTGGATTTGTTTCCACATTTTGTCTCTCATAGTTGAGGTATACCTATGAAGACAATTACACGCCTCGCTCATCTTTTTAAGTGTGAGAACTTGCACAATTGGTGGCTGACTAAATACTTTTTTGACCCATTGTATGTTGTTGGGGAACGGGGTCTGTATATATAATGGATCAAGGATATGTGTGTAAGGCTGTCAGAGGGACATGAATATGTGCTGCAGGACCAATATGTTCCCACAAAGGTCAATAGACAGTTTTGCTCTTGGGAATAACAAGCTGTGCCTATAGCTTCTAAAGAATGAATGGCCTATCGCTGTGTTACCATGTTTTTGACCGCACTCCTAAGTAAACAGAGTGACTTCAAAAGTCATGTGAGCTTTATGTCAACAGTGCTGTATATCTGGAGGGATGCAGGTCTTTGTTTTTTCACTTTGAATGATTGGGTGATCATAGGCTATTTAGCAATCTTACATGAAAGTTAGTTCAACAGCCTGGCATGTATATCTAAAGAACAAAACCAGGTAGGAATCTGCAATAATGTTTGCTAAAATTCTTGCAGTGCGTATAATGTAACTGTTATTTTCTCAGCAAAAAATGTTTCAATAATATGGCCAGAATGCCTGCCTGAAGTGTATTTTTATATTATTGTAGCGGGGTCTTTAAATTTAGTTGGGGTACACCTGGGTGGTAGTATGACCCAGGTGTGTAATTGTGAGAGGTTTTGGACCCCTTTGTATTCGTGGAGGATTGGGTGGTGTATTATTCTCCTTGGCCTGTGGGTGGCGGGGTACCCGCAGGCTATAGGTAGAATAACTGCCACAGTGCTACCCTTTTTGTCCCTTTTCGGAGACGGTACGGCGAGGGCGGGGAACCTGCCATGGTGTCGATAGGAGGAGATAAAAGGGGGAGACGCCCTTACCACAAGGTCTTCGAGGATCTTCTCTTTACGCACCCAGGCACCTTTAGCCTGGGTGCGGGCGGTCCGGAGTTCTGGCCCAGGCGCCCTAGGCCTGGCCGGAATGGAGTTGGAGTCCATCCCAGGCACCTTTAGCCTGGGGTGAGGTACTAGATCGGAGGCCTGTTGCCCAGTAACTTCGACTGGGTCCCACAAGGGTGAAGTAATCCGAGGGTCCCCGAGGTGGACGGGACCCGCATCTAAGGTGAGGAGGCCGGGGAGGTCACCCGTCCGGAGATTCCGGAGCAGCATTAACCCGGTGACGGATGGGCCTCCGGTAACTCCCTTAGAGGGACATCTTCCCCTGATAGGGGCCACAGCGCAGCGAAGGTACTCCTAACTACGTTCTCTTGAGTTGCTGGTAGAGACTCACAAGATCTATGTTCTGTGCTAATCAAGGCTACCATAACCGTTGGTGAAACCACAGTGGTTTAGATTTGAAGTCAGGATAGTGCCTCGACCTGCTCACCCCACCGTATCAGGCTGTTGAAACGTTCCAACCAGTTGGATGCTGAAGTACTGTTTATTGTGGAGCTTACAATAAAGCAAGAGTTGGACTGTGATCGGTGTGTGGACTCTGGTTAATGGGAGCAAAGGAGGGTGCCAGCATAGCAGGACTGAGTTTCATAACTAAAGCACATTGGCCCGCAGACACGCTCAGCAACATCAAGCAAGTTAGCGACATTAAGTAAGCCAGATACAATCTCTGCAGCTATAACTATTCCTACAAAGAAAGTAAAGACAGCAAAAGCAAGAATGACTGCTATTTCTCAACCACCTAGTGATACATCAGCTACTTCCTTGGGGGATCCCTCCTTTGCTGAAGTTATTTTAGCAGCTATTAAGGAATGTAAAGAGACTCTTAAAGGACAAATGGATCTTATAGCCTCAGATGTTTCTCGGATCCGTCAGGACTTAGATGGGTTTAAAACCAGGGTCTCTGAAGTGGAAAATAGGGTCTCTATATTGGAAGACTCTGCTCAATCAAACTCTAAAGAAATGCGAGCTTTACAGTTACAGGTCAGACGGCTGCAGGAAAAGGCAATTGATACTGAAAACCGTCTCAGACGGAATAATATTCGCATTCTGGGTTTACCCGAAAGGGCGGAAGGGACTAAGTCAATCGAATTTGCTGAGCAACTACTTATCTCTGTTCTGGACCTAAGTAGTGGGCCACCCGCATTTGTGGTTGAGCGGGCACATAGGGTTCCATCAATACCACCTAAACCTGGCGCTCCCCCTAGGACCTTTCTGCTACGATTACTGAATTCAAGAGATAGAGATAAGGTTCTGGCGGCTGCCAGAGCCAAACAAGATATACCCTATGAAAATACCAAATTATTATTTTTTCCAGATTATTCTCAAGAAGTTCAGCAACGCCGAAAGTCCTATACAGAGATTCGTAAGAGATTACGAGAAAAGAGTATACAGTTCAGCCTACTGTTTCCAAGTAGATTGCGCATTATAGATGATGGACATACATTTTTTTTTGATACTCCGGCTGCTGCTTCAGCTTGGCTAGATGGAAGATAATCAAATCGCTCACAAATCGTTGATCAGGAGCTCCAATCAGCGCCTCATGGACGACTTCCTAACACCCCCTTAGAATAAACTGCAGTCTGCCCCTCCTGTCTCGGAATATAGACCTGGGGCGGTGGGGGTGGACTGTGTTTTTGTTGGGGCACTTCTACCTGCTCCTCCCCCTTCTTCTTTTTTTTGTTTTTTTTTTTTTCTTTCTTTCTTTTTTTTTTTTTTTTTGGGTGGGGGGTTTCTTCTAATTTTTTATTTTTTTTCCCTTTTAGGACAATTAGGGTATAGTTGCCTATTTTCTGGTAGATTTTGGGATAAGGCCTTCCCCACGCCCCCCCCCCTGTTTTTTTGGGGGGGATGGCGCTGGAGAAAGGTAGGGTGGGTTGGGTTTTTGTTAAATGTTTATACACATTATCTCATTTTTATTATTGTATTTTTTCTGAAATATATTCACTCAGATGTTTGTTGTTTTTTGAGGTCCATCACCTTGCAAGCCATCTTGAAATATAAATTATTAGTTAAGTATTACTTTTACTTTTACTTTTTTCTCTGTTTAGATGTTATCACGTGAACAGGAGGTCTTATCTATTCTGTCATGGAATGTCCGTGGCCTAAATTCCAAATTTAAGAGAGCGTTGTTATTTAAGTATTTTGAAAAGTTATCTTCCCCATATAGTACTACTTCAAGAAACTCACCTTATGGGGAGTAGGCTACTGACCCTAAAGAAGCCATGGGTACAGAAGGCTTACCACGCTACATACTCCACTTTCTCTAGAGGGGTTTCAATATTGATTAGCAGATCTTTATCCTGTATGGTGGAAGATGTATTCTCTGACCATCAGGGTAAATATGTTCTTGTTGTGTTTTTGCTATGGGGCCAGAGATATATAATTGTTAGTGTGTATATACCACCTCTTTTTTTGGTGACCCCCTTATATAGTCTTGTGGAAAAAATTTCTTTGTACGGTCCGGCTAAGTTACTGATAATGGGTGACTTTAATTCTATACTTGATCCTGTTTTGGATAGACCAACTCCTGCAAAAAAATTCTCTGCAGGGCTCCTTAATTGGGCCCAGATGGTAGATTTGGTAGAAGTTTGGCGATGGAAAAATCCACTAAGTAGAACGTATTCATGTTTTTCAACTTCTTATAAGACAGCTTCACGTATAGACTTAGCCTTTGTCAATTCAGCGATATTAGCAGATATAGTAGATGCTAAATATTTGCCGAGTGGGTTATCCGATCATGCTCCGCTCATGCTTACACTCTGCATGCATCACCTTCGTGATGCAGCACAGTGGAGACTGGGCACGCATTGGATCTCACACTCAGACATAGTTAAAAAAATCCCGCCCCTTTTAGTAGAGTATTGGGAGTTTAATGTAGGATCATCCACTTCGGCAATATTATGGGATGCTTTTAAGGCATATGCAAGAGGACAATATATATCCGCTATTAAAGCGGTTAATAAGTCTCAACGAGCAAAAAATTACGCTTTGAAAGTTATAGTAGAGGAACAAACAGCCCAATATACCGCGGATCCCTCAGAATTAAATTTTAATGCCTTATTACATAGTAAACGGACCCTACATTTGCATATAACAGAGGCTACGAGGATAGATCTATATAAAAATAAACAGAAATCTTTTGAGCATGGGGACCGCAATGGACGGTTTTTGGCCATGATGGCTAAACATGAACAATCTAGTACCCAGATTTTGGAAATACATACCACTTCTGGAGATACGGTCCGTACACAGCCTAAAATTTTAGAGACGTTTCGACAATTCTATCAGACATTATATACATCTCAGCTGCCTTCTAGTTTTCAGTCGACTGAGTTAGCGGAGTTACTGGACTCAGTCACATTGGCATGGCTATCCGATAATGAGAGTGAGATGCTAGTACGTCCTATAACATCGGAGGAGGTCCTTTCTGTTATTGGCTCCTTTTCATTGGGGAAGTCACCAGGGCCTGATGGTCTTCCTATTGAATTCTATAGGGCTCATGGAGAGCTTTTATCTCCTGTACTGGCCTCTCTTTACTCAGATTGTCTGAAGGAGGGATCCATGCCAGACTCAATGAGTCAAGCTCATATAGTCCTAATTTACAAGCATCCGAAAGACCCATCCTCCTGTGCTTCATATAGGCCTATTGCACTCTTGAATGTAGATTTCAAGATTTTGACAAAGTTAATTTCCCGACGATTACAACCGTTGATGTCTAATATCATTGATTCAGATCAGACTGGTTTCATGCCAGGCAGATCCACTGATGTGAACTTGAGGAGATTATATACCAATATTTATGCTTCACATCTTAATATGGGATCTAGGGTTATTGCCTCCCTGGACATTGAGAAGGCCTTTGATACCTTGGAGTGGCCCTTTCTGTGGGAAGTACTCCGCAGAATGGGCTTCCCAACGGTATTCATAAAATGGTTACAGGTCTTATATAAGAATCCCAGAGCTGCAGTAAAGATGGGAGGAGGGTTGTCAGCTTCCTTCTCACTATTTAGGGGAACCCGTCAGGGCTGCCCTCTCTCTCCAGCCCTTTTTGCGATTGCTATGGAACCGGTGGCTGAGGCTCTACGTACTTCACCTAATATTAGGGGATTGCGGATCGGTTGGCTGGAGGAGAGGGTAGCTCTGTATGCAGACGACCTCTTATTATTTTTAAATAATGCTGGCCCCTTGTTACAAGGGGCCTTGGATATACTGGATTCATTTTCAACGGTTACAGGGCTGAAGGTAAACTGGACTAAGTCATTGCTGTTTCCAATAGATATGGAGGCTCGCAGTACGGCTATGAAGGATACTCCACTGCAGTGGGTAGATAATTTTAAGTATTTAGGAGTGGTAATTTCTCGTCAATCTTCTGAATTTATGTCTCTGAATCTGACCCCAATTTTGGGAGATACTGAGTCTAAATTAAAAGTATGGAAGTCTCTACCGTTGTCTCTATTGGGGCGTATTAATCTTTTAAAAATGAAAATTATACCTAAATTCATGTACCTATTTAGACATTCTCCTCAATGGCTCCCTGTATCCTTTTTCAAAAGACTAAATCAGTTGTTTTCATCTTTTTTATGGGGGATAAAAAATCCTAGGTATAAATTAAGTACTCTGATGCGCCCTTGTGAAGAGGGAGGACTAGCTTTTCCGGATCTATACAAATATTTTTTGGCCACTCAGTTGGTTACGGCCGCATGGTGGTTAAACCCAGATTTATATAACTCTTCTACCCGGTTAGAAGCAGCAGTAGTAGGTTCCCGTAGAAGCTCTTAAGGTTCTCTTATTTAGGGGCCGTAGGGCACTTCATCAGGTGACTATTCCTATGCTTAATACTATTCAAGCTTGGGAGGCCGGCCTTAGATGTGAGGGTTATCCAAAGGGAGCAATTTCTCCAAATGTCCCTCTATGGCTAAACCCTACCCTTCCTCAATTCCTTAAAACACCAGAGCCTATTGCATGGACCAAATACAATATTAAATTACTTGTCCAAGTGGTTTCTGATCAGAGGTTATCCACCTTCTCTACACTAACCTCAATGTTTAATCTTCCTAGCTCTTATCTATTTAGATACTACCAGCTTTCACATACTTTTCATGCAGAGTTTCCACAGAATAGTTTAACGATGATACAATCTACCTTGGAGTTAGTACTTAGGTCTGAGTGTCTGGATAAGCCTACCTCGAGACTCTATTCTCATCTTACTTTAATTTCTATTCTGCCATTAGAGAGTCTTCGAGCTAGGTGGATTCGAGATATACCAGATTTGAGTATGGAGGACTGGAGCTGTGTGTGGGATTTCCCTTTGAGATCTCTGGTCTCCTTGAGGGATCGTGTTATCCAATTTAAACTCATACACAGAGCATATATCACGCCATATAGACTTCAAAAGATAAATCCTGCTTGTTCCTCTAAGTGCTGGAGGTGCGGAGCAGCTCGAGGGGATTTCACACACATCTTCTGGACTTGTCCATATATAGTTACATTTTGGATGGAGGTAGTGGATCTATTAAACTCCATTACCTCTGCTCCTTTACCGTTTTCAATGTCAGTCTGTTTGCTGGGCTTAGTAGAGGATATTACCCCTATAGAGACCGAATGAATATTTATTAATACAACATTATTCTACGCAAGAAAATCTATTGCATTATATTGGAAGAAACCTCATCCTCCTCCGTTTATATATTGGAAACAATTGATTAATAATAATCTTCCATTGTACAGAGATACCTATAGGAATAGGGGTCGCCCTAGTAAGTATGATGAGGTTTGGGCAAAGTGGCTGCATAAGCCATATACGGCATCTAACAGAGGGAGGTAACAACTCATAGAAGGGATGTTCCCTATATGGGATATTTGTGTTTAGAAATGATTGGAAATAATAGTGATAATCATAATTTCTTTATTTCTTGTTTTTTGCTATGCAAGGTGATGGGATCGTGTTATTTTACTAATATATTTTAGATTTAATGTGTATGATGTGTTGTCATGTTATGTTATGTTTTGTTTGTTTAAGAAATGAAATAAAAAGATTTATAAAAAAAATAAAAAATCACATTGGCCCGAGGAAGATACTGATACTGGCCTTCACCTCACCCACAGCTATGGGGAGGACATGGGCCGTAGCGCATCTCACCCTGTCGTGTGACATATCCCTAGACAAAAGAGATGGGGTGAGGCCGCTACATTATAATATCCTGTACAGCAGCAGACATGCTAAAGCTGGCTATTCACAGTCTAATTCTGTTTTAAACAAACACCTTTGTAATGTAGGGGCTTATCCAACTTTCATTTGAAATACACCAAATGAATCAGAACCTCAAAAGCTGATGGTAAACTTTGTTGCTCGTACAGATGAAATGGACAGTTGTACACTGAGAGCCAAGAAAGGCTCAATGCAGAGTGCTGTGCCTTTTTTGTAACAGAGATTTAGGGATTCAAACTCCAAGCACATTTCAAGGCTAAATGAAAAACCACATTTAGTACATTTCTGAAATGCATGCACATTTCTCCATGATTATCCCTTTAAAGGGGTTGTAAAGGTTCGTGTTTTTTCACCTTAATGCATAGGATGCATTAAAGTGAAAAAACACCTGGCAATAACAGGCCCCCCAGCCCCCTCGTTTTACTTACCTGAGCCAGTTCACCTGCTCTGCGCGTCCTTGGCGTCCTCTTCTTCACGGAGTCTCTGCGTTGATTGGATAGATTGATAGCAGCGCAGCCATTGGCTCCCGCTGCTGTCAATCAAATCCAATGACGCATCCGCCGGGGGGTGGGGCCGAGTCATACACTCGGCGGCTATGGACACCGAGTGTATGACACGGGAGCGTGCCCGCAAGGTAACCCCCTCGGGAGAGAGCTTCCCAGAGGGGGTTAGCTATTGCAGGGAGGAGCCGCGAGAGCCGCCGTGTGACCCCAGAACAGGAGGATCGGGGCCACTCTGTGCAAAACGAACTGCACAGTGGAGGTTAATATGACATGTTTGTTATTTAAAAAAAAAAAAAAAACTGAACCTTTACAACCACTTTAAGCACAATGCAAGAACAGAAAAATAACTGTTGATGTGCCAAAAATATAGTGTGCTCATAACTCTTCGACATTAGAACACATCTGCAAATTCCTAAGCATGCAGTGTCAGCCCTGTCTACTTCATTTTTTATGGATTACAAAGAAGATCGCTATAACCCCAGGTGGAGAGCACAGGAAATTAACCATCTCATAAGATTTCTGGTAAAGTCAACAGGTATTTTTTAACTTCTTGAAGAGATATAACAAAACACTTTCAATAGTATATTTAGCAGACCGCAAGGGAGCAAAAATAAAATATTCATTGTTAAAGTTTACATACACTTTAAAGAAAATCTCCATTTAAAAAAAAAGAACCAATGAATGACAGACATTGCGTTTTTATATATGTTACTTTTTTAACTTTTGCGACATTGATTTGCCATTTAATTATTCGATATGTTCAAGGTTTCAAAACACTAGGAATTTTAAATATTTTTCAAAACTCCCACGGTACACCTGTTTGAGAATCACTGCTCTAGTGTGTGATAGGTGTTAATATTTGTTTGTTAGTGAAGGTCTGTTAGTGTAGGTAAATTAATTTAGCTCAGGGCTAAGCCTAAACTGTGAATCTGGGTCAGGGTTCAGTGAGTCAGAGTTGGATGACTCATCCTGACAGCTCTTCTGGTGCCTCCCCCTGCTCTAGAAGGTTGAAGAAACTTCTAGAGCTAGTGGGTGGAAGTTAGGAGGAGCTGTTTGGAATACATATGAGGGCCTTAGCCAATCCCCAAGAAAAGGGCTGGCAGGGGGCAGGCTCACCTCATAAATAGGCATGAGCCATGGCAGCAGGGGCAGTTGGTGGAAGATGGAGATTTAGTACTGTGGAGACTGTCATTGGCCCTCTTAGGTCGGGGCTCGGGTGCTGGAAGGATCCTTCTACAGCACATGTGTGGAAGCCTATTCTGGAGGCATGGGAGCAAGTGGAGGACAGTGTGAGTAGAGCCATATGTAGCAAGTTCTCCCTGAAGACCGTGTTCCAAGTCTTCAACCCTTCCTTGGGAGATCTCCTGCAGAGTCAGCCGGGTGGGCTGGTGAGAGAGGCAGTCTGGAGGACTGTGGAGAAAAGTTAGCCTCGAGGGCTAGTGAAAAGGGGCAGCTGCAGCCAGGTGGATTGACAGTGCCTGAAGAGGTGGTGCTGGGATCAGTAGCCACAGGAGGAAAAGTGCAAGCTGTTTCACTGTATTATTGCTACACTACAAGGGGCCTTGGGTTCCTGCCTGTAATGGGTCATCGCGCAAACATCTGATTGTCAGATATCCAAACAGTGATTCACCTGGGGTCTGCAAGCAAGTGTGAGCTGAAGGAAGAAGTTGGAGCTGTATATAGACTGTATATAGAGACTGTACGAGGTATGTCTATTAAATAACGAGACTGATTAAATAACTCCCCTTTATTTATATGTATTACAAATTTAATGCTTATCCCCTTCAATATATTTCCCATTTGCACGATCATACAACACTGTACCCAAATTATTATTATTATTTTTTTTCCCCAACAAATAGAGCTTTATTTTGGTGGTATTTAATCACTGGTGTTTTTTTTTTTTTAAACAAAAAAATACCAAAAATTTTGAAAAAAAAACAATATTTATTGATGTACGCTGATGAGGCTGCACTGATGGGCACTGATAAGGCGGCACTGGTGGACACTGATAAGGCAGCACTGGTGGACACTAATGAGGTGGCACTGGTGTGCACTGAGAGGTAGCACTGATGGGTGGCACTGATGGGCGGCACTAAAGGGCATTGAAAGGTGGTATTGTTAGGTGGCACTGATAGGTGGCAATGATGGGTGGCAGCGATGGGAACTGTTAGGGGACACTGATAGGCAGTACTGCTAGGTGGCACTGATGATGAGGCACTGATGGGCACTGATTGGCACCACTGGTGGGCATCAATAGGTGGCATGGTGGGCATTGATAAGTGGCACTGATATGCACTGGTGGGCACTGATTGGTGGTACTGATATTCACTGGTAGGCACTGGCAGGTGGCACTGGTAGGCGGCACTGGTGGACACAGACGTTTTAGAACAGATGTCCCTTTCACAGAAGCCAGTGATTGGCTTTTTTTTTCTCCTCACGCTGTCAGCGTGCGGAGAAAAAAAAAAGATTACGATCTTGTTTACATCACATGATCAGCTGTCATTGTCTGACAGCTGATCACATGGTAAGGGGCCGTGATCACAGAGCGCGCCGCGTGCTACCTGCAGGGGGTGCATGGGGAGCATGCAAAGGGGAGGATGTCATATGACGGCCTCCTGGCAAAGTAGGTCCGTGCTGTAGCTGTCATACGGCTAAAGTTCAGACACAAAGGAGTTAAGCACTGATTTAACTTTTGGGAATTCATTCTCACGTCCCACGCTGAATCTTTTGTGCCACACAAACACACGCACACGAGACAGGCCGCCATTCCCATAAGCTGTAGTAAGCATTTGAAAACATTCTGTTGATGTTTTGTGCAATTTTACAAAAAATTTCAAATCGACACGTTGTTTAACTTTTAAACTTACCATTTTTTCGGTACACTAGAGAAAACGCAACCAAACTAAATGGGGACTCACAATCAATTGAATGTCATAGAGTGTTGCTGCTTGTCACGCAGGTTCAAACATGTTCAAGGTCACCATGCATGCAGTTATAACCAGTTCTGACTGCTTTGTTTACTAAGTGGGATCACAGTCTCGTTATTTATTAGACACGCCTCGTATATAGGAAAAATTTCCCTGAGTTTTTGCTGAAGTTTTGCTAAATTCAATTGGGCATCCCATAACCTCCCATCCCCATCCTAGTTATTAACCCTCAATAAATAACAGAAACAAAGTCACGGACTGCTCTCTGTCTCTAAAGTGGCTCTGAAAATTCAGTGTGTCTGGCTGTGCAGGAGTGGGGATCCAGTTCATCTGTGGCCGTTAAGGGGGTGCGCTATATTATTATACCGTATATAAAAGTGAATACAGTATGTGCTTTAATCAACTTACATAACAGAAAGGGACTCAGCAGTGTAATTATGACCTATTAAAGTCAATAAGCAGAATGACACAGGAATCTGCAAAACTTAACTAGGAAGTAAGAGTGTCGGTGTGGGTGGTGTGTGAGAATCTCAACGGTAGCTCAGTAGATTTACAAATAGCTTGGGAAAAATCATGCACATGTCTTTTTTTCAACCCATTTGGTTGTTTCTCCATTTTAAGCACTTAGTAACCAAAACGACCTCCAGGAAACACTGCGCCTAATATGAGCATATCAACCGCAAAAAATTATTGGCGATTCTAATATTGATGCAGTAACCATGAATAAAGTGTGCATCATAGGCCCACTGATGCCAAGGACAGAGTTAGCATCATAGCACAGTTTAACTTTTAATGCAACATATTTTACCACTGAAAATAGAGTTTAAATAGTGTGCATATGAGTACTGTATAAAGAACTGCATAATGTGTGAACAATCAGGTGATGCCTCTTATTTTCATTCATTATTATATAATACTTATATTTTCTGCTAATAATTCTATCGCTGCTCTTATTCTCATTGCAGACGGAGATTGGAAAATCACTGTTGTGACTGGTAATCTCTCCAACGCAGGAACTGATGCCACAGTGTCCCTTTATGTCTACGGTGAAGGGTCCAATTCTGGTCCCATTGTGCTGGGATCAGGGAGTCATCAGCTGTTCAATGTGAATAGCGCAGATACATTCCAGGTATGCAGCTAGCATAGTGTTCTTTTACAATACTGTAATTACCACATTAACATAAACAGATGGCTATCAGTCTGGATAAAAATTAGCCAATAATTATTTCTCATCATTTTAAAAAAGTGTTTAAAGTTGTACGGACACATTTTTTTTCTGCATCTGAGCTTATAAAGTTTATAAGAAAAGTATATTAAAGTATAATAAACACCTTACAGTTCATCACCCCATATAGTGCATGTAGTGTGTACCTATCGTATTTCTGTGCCCTTTTTACAAAGATCTCTAATTAATAAGCCTTTATTTTTTCCCAAGTATTATCATGCTACAGCTACCTTGCCTGGATGTTAGTGTTTTTTTGTAGATATATAATATTTTTTGTGCAAAAAATAAGCTGCTGTGTGATGAGACCTACAAATTGGCTAAGAATTGATACAACAAGAAAATTAAAAAGATTTAATGAATTTTCTCATAACACATTTCTGAGTTGATCTCATTACTAAGATGGTTGGGTATTTTCAGTGTTTGAAGACTAAGTAAAGTGTAAAAGACTTAAAAAAAATTAGAAGCTAGTGGTTCTATGTTTTCCCAATGTTACTGTAACAAAACGTCCCACACTTCGCTTGAGTGCTTTCGTCATATACTGCTTCCTTCCAGTCTGAATATAGATATCAGATCTTGCAACCACAGACGAGGCAGTACTCGTTTTAGCTGCTGAACATGAACTGAACTCTTTATTGAAAAACAGGCACACAGAGGTAACACTCGGGACAATCACCCCCACCTTTGCATTCAGGGCGGCATGACACACTGGTATTCAACTATCTATACTGTATGTATACTGTCTTTGGGAGGGGCTGCTGGAGGAATTCCCCCTCCCCTCTCACAGCTAATCCACATAGACATACATCCCATAATACTTTGCTCACAGGGCAGACACAAACAATAGAACAATGGAATACAGCCACGCCCAAAACGACCCAGCAGAGAGCACACCATAGTATGAGAAAATATACTCATACTGCATCAAATGTACTCACTGTACAACCACACTGGAATGTTTTGTGTATATATATATATATATATATATATATATATATATGTAGCGGCCTCACTCTCCCTCTCTGCTTTATCGCTTAATTGGCTGGTGTCTAGGGGTACCTGGGAGAGTTGAGTGCAGGAACACTACGCCAAGCTCTCACCTCGTATGTGTATGAGGGTTGAGCAAAGTCACTTGAATTACCTTCGGGTCTGTTCTCTGCATACGAAGCCTCTGCTTGTTCCGTGGAGATGTGTCTGCCAGTAATAGAGCCCCACACCATTAAAAGTCCAACACTCTTTTATTTCTCCATTGCCAGGGTGAACATAATCAGTTGAACTTTAGTAACAGACAGACAGGGGTGTGGATACGAGTAGGCCCAGGCACAAATGAACTCTCCTATTCCTTTGCAAGCGAATAGGCTTGGCGCACGGTCTCTGCCACCAACCGTGAGATTGGTCGCTGCCACCGACCGGATGAACTGTTGAGGCCCCCGCCACAGGCCTAATAGCAGGTCTCTGCCACTGATCTGAGTTGACTAGTTGAACCGCTGCCACCGGTCATAGAACATGAACCACCTTCCTCTATGAATTGGCCCCTGTTCGGGAAAGATATCCATCCGGGCGGTCTCCAGAGGTTCACCCGGCACTGGCAATATGCTGCACCAGATCTTCGGTTGAATCCTCCTCCGGTCCCTTACGCCTCTGGATTCAGGTGCCCAACACCCGGGGCACCCTAGAACAATCCCTCCCTTGCGGGACCCAGTGGAAGGTACTGGGTCCCAGGCCTCCGGTTGAGTACCTCACCCCAGACTGAAGGTGTCTGGGATGGAACACGAACTCCAAGTGTCCAGGCCTAGGCCGCCTGGACACCGACCGCGGACAGCAGCCCTCAGGCTGAAGGTGCCTGGGACTCGGACCTCGTGGTGAAGATGTCCACCCCTTTTATACCCTCTCCCAGCAAGCACAGCAGGTTCCCCGCCCCGCCGTACAACTGCTGCGAGAGGTCACAAAGGGTACGGCACTGCAGTGATGGTTCAACCCCGGCCCAAAGTGACAGCGCCACCTGCTGAGCCGCAGGGAACTAGACATCACTGATGTCTTCACCAGAATTTAACACTCTGAAAAGTACATACCGCTACATATATATATATATATATATATATATATATATACACAACATTCCAGTGTGGTTGTACAGTGAGTCCAATTAGTATAGATCCGACTGGGGTTCTTGGTCACCCTGTGCCCCTTATAGACACAGGGTAACTAAGACATAGGAGGTGCATGGGGAGCTGAAACAATGGTTTCCCAACCTCTCCAAGAGATTCTGGGTTCCACAGGCCCCCCCCCCCGCCCAAAGTGACTCCTGTCACAGTTACCTTCCCACCTGAAATGTTTACTGCAAAATCCGCTGCTCTGAGATCCTACAGGCATTTAATTGATCAGTTGCCAAAGAATCCCAAAGCTTTAAAGGGGTTGTAAAGGTTTGTTTTTTATTTTCTAAATAGGTTCCTTTAAGCTAGTGCTTTGTTGGATCACTTACCTTTTCCTTCGATTTCCCTTCTAAATGTTTTTTATTTGTCTGAATTTCTCACTTCCTGTTCCTCCTCAGTAAGCTTGCCCCAATCATCCGAGCCGTTCTGGCTGGGGGTTAGTCAGCGTGCTCGCCCCCTCCCTTGGGACTACATCCCTGCGGGGAGACGCTGTGAACGTTCACTGCGTCTCCCCACAGAGATATAGTCCCAAGTGAGGGGGCGAGCACGCTGACTAACCCCCAGCCAGAACAGCTCGAATGATGGGGGCAAGCTTACAGGAAGTGAGAAATTCAGACAAAGAAAAAAAACATTTAGAAGGGAAATCGAAGGAAAATGTAAGTGAACCAAGAATGCACTAGCTTAACCACTTCCTTACCGGGCCATAGTAATATGACACCAGCAGGAACCCTCCCTCCCTCTGGGTGGATGTCATATGACGTCCCTGCTTCCCTGCCGTCTAGGGGGCGCGCGCACTGCTCGGGACCCGGTGCCCGGCGGCCGCGATGTCCGCCGGGCACCCGCGATTGCCCGCAATCAGGGCAGGAGTGTGGATCTGTGTGTGTAAACACATAGATCCACTTCCTGTCAGAGGTGAGGAGACCGATGTGTGTTCCCAGTACAGAGGAACACACATCGGTCCCCTCCCCCTACAGTTAGAATCACTCAATAGGGAACATATTAACCCCTTGATTGCCCCCTAGTATTAACCCCTTCCCTGCCAGTCACATTTATACAGTAATCAGTGCAGTTTTATAGCACTAATCGCTGTATAAATGTGAATGGTCCCAAAAACGTGTCAAAAGTGTCCGATATGTCCGCCGCAATGTCACGGTCACAATAAAAATCGCAGATCGCCGCTATTACTAGTAAAAAAAAAAAATGGCATAAATCAATCCCCTATTTTGTAGACGCTATAACTTTTGCTCAAACCAATCAATATATGCTTATTGCGATTTTTTTTTTTACCAAAAATATGTAGAAAAATACATATCGGTCTAAACTAAGGAAAAAAATTGTTTTATAAAAAAAAATTGTGATATTTATTAAATCAAAAAGTAAAAAAAAATTGTGTTTTTTTCAAAATTGTCGCTCTTCTTTTGTTTATAGCGCAAAAAAAATAAAAACTGCAGAGATGATCAAATACCACCAAAAGAAAGCTCTATTTGTGGGGAAAAAAAACATAAAGATTTAATTTGGATACAGTGTTGCATGACCGCGCAATTGTCATTCAAAGTGCAACAGCGCTGTAAACTATAAATTGGTCTGGGCAGGAAGGGGGTGAAAATGCCCTGTATTGAAGTGGTTAAAGGAACCTATTTAGAAAATGAAAACAAACCTTTACAACACCTTTAAGGGGGCAGGGAAGCAATGATGACAGGTCAACTTTAGTAAGATCATTTAGTTTATAATCTGCAGTACATCTTTGCAAGCAGTCAGATCTTAACATTTATCAATTTAGAGTAGCAAGGAAAATAATCAAAATTACCTGTTATGATAAATATTGCCAAGTGCTTTCATTTTACTGTCATATAAAATCACATCAAATCAAAAATGATCTAAAGTAAGTGAACGCTTCCCTGAAATCACACTCCTCGAATAACTAAGCTCACAATATTAAAAATGTAAAAATATGTACAATGTAGTAACCTTTGGGTTTCCTATGGGCGGCTCTCTCTTGTTCACATTCATTTAGAGTAAGACGTTACCATAAGGATGTCTATATATATGTCTTTAATTTTCCATCCCTAGAAACCCTTTACATTGTTTTATCCATGCATCCGTTCTCACCTTAGGCCACAGAATAATGTCACGGTAGATAATGTATTTGGATTTAACCAGCTTCTGTTAAAACTGAGATCAGTTTTTACACATTGCCTAAAATGAAATCTTTCAGGAAAGTAATTGGAAAGGCTGATTTAATTTACTGTATGGCGTTATGTTTTATGTATGGCTTCAGTTTTGGCTGCCAGTACCGTCACCCACAATGTGATCCCCGCAGGAGATTTTCTCTTTGTATTTTCATTGCTGTCTCCATCATTCTTCATCACATTTGATGCATCAGTAAGTGCTTATATTAAGGACTAGTGACATGTCCAAATTATAGATCAAAGAATGAAAGCTGTTAAATTGCAAAGGAGCACCTGAATATTTACAATTATTGATATTATTATAATTCAGTAGACTTTAGCTTGTATTTTAACTTAAAAAATAAGGAAAGGCTCTGTATTTAGTAAGCTTTAAATGTTGTCTTCCCTCTGCATTTACTAATGCTGCTAATCATTTCCATATTTTTTTTGTAAATAAGTATGTTTTCTTCTTCAATGACGGGCACTGATATGGCTGCACTGATGGGCACTGATAAGGCGGCACCGATGAGTTAGCACCAATGAGGTGGCACTGATAGGCGGCTCTGATTGGTACTGATAGGTGGCACTGGTATGCGGCACTGATGGGTACTCATAGGCGGCACTGATGGGCACTCATATGTGGCACTGATGGGTACTTATGGGTGGCACTGATGTGTACTTATGGGTGGCACTGATAGGTGGCACGGATAGGCACTGATGGGCACGGATGGGCACTGATAGGTGGCACTGATGGACACTGATGGGTGGCACTGATGACACTGATAGGTGACATTGCTGGGCATCACTGATTTTATTTGTTCCATAATAGTGCCAGTCAGTGCCCATTTGTGGGCACTGATGGGCATATATTGGGCATATATTGGCACATGTGGATGGCCATGGGGGATGTACCTGGCCATCCACATGTTAGGGGCTTCCCTGGTGGTCCTGGTGGCTTCCCTGGTGGTCCTGTATGGCCATCCGAGGGGAGGGCTGCGCTGATAAACAATCAGCGCAGACCCCCCCTGTCAGGAGAGCCACGGATCGCCTCTCCTCTACTCGTGTCTATTACACGCGAGTGAGGAAAAGCCGATTAACGGTTCTTCCTGTTTACATTGTGATCAGCCGTGATTGGATACGGCTGATCACGTGGTAAAGAGCCTCCGTCAGAGGCTCTTTACCAAGATCGGTGTAGCGGTGTGTCAGACTAACACACCGCACCACCGATCGCCACGATGCGCGCCCCCACGGGCGCGCGGCGGCTGTTATCCTGCTGGACATCATATGACGTCCAGTCAGGATAACTGAACCACCGCCCGGCCGTCATTTTGCTATAGGCCGGGCGGGTTAAAAAAGATATCCATACTGCTTGCTTTTACAAAATGTGTGGAGCATTAATAAAGGCAGAGGGAAGGCAACATGTGAAGCTTACTTAATAGAGAGCCTTTCCTTCTTTACAGTAAACCTTTCCTTCCTAAGAGGAACATAGAGGCTTTCATTGTTGACCTCCTGTAAAAATGCTAGGTGCTTTTAAATGCTGAACCTTTGTCTTAAAGTGGTATTAACTCCTTGGCGCTGGCCACATATTTTCCTGCATTAGTGCAAACAGTGCTGTGCCGAGAGCGTGCGTGGACAGTTACTGGCCGCTAACGGAAAACTCACAATCACTGCTTGCAGTCGGGAGCTTTGTGATCATGTGACCGCCGTGACAACCAATCACGGCGGTCACATGAACTTAAGCCCTGCCTCTTGGCATGTAAAACCCTTTAAGGGGCCAGCATGCGCAGGCTCCAAGGGCTTAAACCAAAAATGGATTATATTGCAGCTTACCAATCATTGGTAAGTGACATCAGTTTTATTTTCGCAGTTTTTTTTCCCTCTGTTTCACCTGGTGATCTGGCCAGTAACACATCTCCTGTATTAGTGAGACACAACTCTGGAGGAATGAGAAATGGAGGCACAGCAGACAACAACATTGTCAGTCTGGGGGGATGGTCGTGTTAAATGTATTAGCAAATTTAGAACCACTAACAAATTTAAGCTAAACTTCAGCTCACACTTTATAATCAGTTACATCCAGGGCTTTTTTTTCTCAGAGAATAGATGCAGGAACTCCCCCCAGCTGAGACTCTCCTTGAGTACCTATGAGTACCGTTCCTTGGTTCCACCCCCTACCCACCTCCCATTACCGGCCCTTTTAGAGAGTACAGAACCAAGTACCAGTTTGTGGTGCTAAATCTGTATGGGATTTGTTAATGATAACAAGAAAAGCAGTAAAATAGATCCTCTGCAGCCAGCAACAATAGAACCCACCCCAGTAACAATAGATCCTCATCACAACATTATACCCCACCCCAGCAACAATGGACCACCTTTTACAAAATACCACTCCAACAACAATAGATCCACCCCTGCAACAATAGACCCCCAGCAACATCAACAGATTTCCCAGCAGCCAGCAACACTAGACCTCTCCCTCAACAATTGACCCTGCCCCCAGCAACAATAGACATCCTCAGCAACAATAACCCCCACACAAAATAGATTCCTTCCAGCATCAATAGACCCTCCAGCATACCCCAGTACCCCTTGCCATTACATACATTCAGTGCTGAAAGTTCCGGAACTGCATTTCCACCACGTTGCCGCTGAAAAAAAACCCAGGTTACAGCAACCTTTTTTCCTTTTGGGATAAAGATTTTATATAAATAAATAAAAGCTGATTATTTTAATCACCTCTGCCAGTGTCAAATGGCTTGTCTCATCCATGTAAACTGATACATTCTGCTGTTTGTGCTGTGAAAAACAACAGAATTGCTAGCTGGATTACCTGTATGACAATAGAAGAAAGAATACAGTCATCACATCTAAGAATTGGTAAGCTGCAATATAATAAATGTTTGATTTTAGGTTTATAAATGCTTTAGTACTGTATGAATCACTGATCTGTAACAAGTAGGGATGAGCCGAACACCCGGTTCGGTTCGCACCAGAACATGCGAACTTATAAAAAATGTGTGCGAACACGCGAACACCGTCAAAGTCTATGGGACACAAACATCAAAAATCAAAAGTGTTAATTTTAAAGGCTTATATGCAAGTTATTGCCATAAAAAGTGTATGGGGACCCGGGTATCAATGCAAAAAAAAGTTTTTAACCACTTAAGCCCCGGACCATTTCGGGCCATTAGGACCAAGCCTGTTTTTGGAATTCGGCACTGCGCTGCTTTAACTGTAAATTGTGCGGACATGCAATGTTGTACCCAAATTAAATTTGCGTCCTTTTCTTCCCACAAATAGAGCTTTCTTTTAATGGTATTTGATTGCCTCTGCGATTTTTATTTTTTGCGATATAAACAGAAAAAGACCGAAAATTTTGAAAAAATGATATTTTCTACTTTTTGTTATAAGAAAAATCGAATAAACTCAATTTTAGTCATACATTTAGGCCAATATGTATTCAGCCACATGTCTTTAGTAAAAAAAATGTCAATAAGCGTATATTTATTGGTTTGCGCAAAAGTTATAGCGTTTACAAACTAGGGTACATTTTCTGAAATTTACACAGCTTTAAATTTATGACTGCCTATCTCATTTCGTGAGGTGCTAAAATGGCAGGGCAGTACAAAACCCCCCCAAATGACCCCATTTTGGAAAGTAGACACCCCAAGGAAATTGCTGAGAGGCATGTTGAGCCCATTGAATATTTTGTTTTTTTTGTCCCAAGTGATTGAATAATGACAAAAAAAAAAAATTACAAAAAGTTGTCACTAAATGATATATTGCTCACACATGCCATGGTTATATGTGGAATTGCACCCCAAAATACATTCTGCTGCTTCTCCTGAGTACGGGGATACCACATGTGTGGGACTTTTTAGGAGCCTAGCCACGTACGGGACCCCGGAAACCAAGCACCGCCTTCAGGATTTCTAAGGGCGCAAATTTTTGATTTCACTCCTCACTACCTATCACAGTTTTGAAGGCCATAAAATGCCAAAATAGCACAAACCCCCCCCCCCCAAATTACCCCATTTTGGAAAGTAGACACCCCAAGCTATTTACTGAGAGGCATGTTGAGTCCATGGAATATTTTATATTTTGCCACAGGTTGCAGGAATATGACAAACTGTTTTTTTTTTGCACAAAGTTGTCACTAAATGATATATTGCTCACACATGCCATGGGCATATGTGAA
Source organism: Rana muscosa (assembly GCA_029206835.1). NCBI lineage: Eukaryota > Metazoa > Chordata > Amphibia > Anura > Ranidae > Rana > Rana muscosa. The sequence goes on from JARGYO010005626.1 coordinate 23,039,361, forward strand.
ATTACACCCCAAAATACATTCTGCTGCTTCTCCTGAGTACGGGGATACCACATGTGTGGGACTTTTTGGGAGCCTAGCCGCGTACGGGACCCCAAAAACCAAGCACCGCCTTCAAGGTTTCTAAGGGCATAAATTTTTGATTTCGCTCCTCACTACCTATCACAGTTTTGAAGGCCATAAAATGCCAAGATGGCACAAAACCCCCCCAAATGACCCCATTTTGGAAAGTAGACACCCCAAGCTATTTGCTGAGAGGCATGTTGAGCCCATTGAATATTTTTTTTTGTCCCAAATGATTGAATAATGACAAAAAAAAAAAAAAAATGTACAAAAAGTTGTCACTAAATGATATATTGCTCACACATGCCATGGTTATATGTGAAATTACACCCCAAAATACATTCTGCTGCTTCTCCTGAGTACGGGGATACCACATGTGTGGGACTTTTTGGGAGCCTAGCCGCGTACGGGACCCCAAAAACCAAGCACCGCCTTCAAGGTTTCTAAGGGCATAAATTTTTGATTTCACTCCTCACTACCTATCACAGTTTTGAAGGCCATAAAATGTCAAAATAGCCCAAAACCCCCACAAATGACCCCATTTTGGAAAGTAGACACCCCAAGCTATTTGCTGAGAGGCATGGTGAGTATTTTACAGCTCTCATTTGTTTTTGAAAATTAAGAAAGACATTTTTTTTTCTTTTTTTTTTTTCTTTTTTTACATTTTCAAAACTTTGTGACAAAAAGCGAGATCTGCAAAATACTCAACATACCTCTCAGCAAATAGCTTGGGGTGTCTACTTTCCAAAATGGGGTCATTTGGGGGGGTTTTGTGCCACCTGGGCATTCCATGGCCTCCGAAACTGTGATAGGCAGTGAGGAGTGAAATCAAAAATTTACACCCATAGAAATCCTGAAGGCGGTGCTTGGTTTTTGGGGTCCCGTACGCGACTAGGCTCCCAAAAAGTCCCACACATGTGGTATCCCCGTACTCAGGAGAAGCAACAGAATGTATTTTGGGGTGTAATTCCACATATGCCCATGGCATGTTTGAGCAATATATAATTTAGTGACAACTTTTTGTACATTTTTTTTTTTTGGTCATTATTCAATCACTTGGGACAAAAAAAAAAAATATTCAATGGGCTCAACATGCCTCTCAGCAAATAGCTTGAGGTGTCTACTTTACAAAATGGGGTCATTTGGGGGGGTTTTGAACTGTCCTGGCATTTTATGCACAACATTAGGAAGCTTATGTCACACATCATCCACTCTTCTAACCACTTGAAGACAAAGCCCTTTCTGACACTTTTTGTTTACATGAAAAAATATTTTTTTTTGCAAGAAAATTATGTTGAACCCCCAAACATTATATATTTTTTTAAAGCAAAGGCCCTACAGATTAAAATAGTGGGTGTTGCATTTTTTTTTTCCACACAGTATTTGTGCAGCGTTTTTTCAAACGCATTTTTTGGGGGAAAACACACTTTTTTATTTTTAATGCACTAAAAAACACTATATTGCCCAAATGTTTGATGAAATAAAAAAGATGATCATAGGCCGAGTACATGGATACCAAACACGACATGCTTTAAAATTGCGCACAAACGCGCAGCGGCGACAAACTACATTCATTTTTAAAAGCATTTAAAAGCCTTTACAGGTTACCACGTTAGATTTACAGAGGAGGTCTACTGCTAAAATGACTGCCCTCGATCTGACCTTCGCGGTGATACCTCACATGCATGATGCAATTGCTGTTTACATATGACGCTAGACCGACGCTTGCGTTCGCCTTTGCGCAATAGCAGGGGGGGACAGCGGTGCTTTTTTTTTTTTTTTTTTTTTTATTATTTATTTGGCTTTTTTATTTTATTTTTAAACTGTGCCTTCCATATTTTATTTTTTTACCATTTTTATCGTTATCTCAGGGAATGTAAATATCCCCTATGATAGCAATAGGTAGTGACAGGTACTCTTTTTTTGAAAAAAATTGGGGGGTTAGACCCTAGATCTTTCCTCTGCCCTCAAAGCATCTGACCACACCAAGATCGGTGTGATAAAATGCTTTCCCAATTTCCCAATGGCGCTTTTTATATCCGGGGGGGGTCATTCCCTCCCACTGCTTGTAAAAGCAGTCTAGAGGCTAATTATCTGCTAGAATTGCTTTTACATGAAAGCCGGCTGCTGGCTGAAAAGAATGATACCAAGATGATACCTAAACCCGCAGGCATCATTCTGGTATAAACATTCAAAGTCCAGCAACATACCAGTACGTTGCTGGTCCTTGTTGGACATGTATTGTAATCTTTTTTTTCATACAGCCTATTGGCTGAACGAAAAAAAGAGATTGATTGGTGGGTATGCCCACCATTAGAATACCTCCCTTCATCCACCCACTTCTAATGATGGGCATATATGCCGAAGCATGGGGGCATCCTCCCGCAAAAAAGTTATGCCGCGTACACACGGTCAAGCCTTCGTCGGAATTTCGACCGTATGTACGCGGCATTAAAGGTTATGCCGCGTACACACGGTCTGACTTTTCCACGGATAAGCCTCCGTTGGAATTTCGACCGTATATACGCGGCATTAGGAGCAAAATCGCTCCTCCGCCCCTGCTGCCCCCATGCTTCGGCATATATGCTCTTTTTTTTAACTGTGGTGGTGAAATCACCTCCTACAGCGTTGGAGTCACGCCTTTATGTATCGTGGGAGCAAACGCTGTTGCTGTCAAGATAAATAGATCCGCGCTGCAACTGAATGGCGTACCTGCTAAGCAAATGGTGGTTAACATTAAAACAAAGTAACATTACAGTACAACAGTAAGACCTTACCATGCCATACCTGCAAAGCAAATACCAAAACAAAACCTAGTAAAAAATAAAAAAATGTTTTAACGCAACCTGTGCCTAAAACATATATATGCCGAAGCATGGGGGCATCCTCCCGCAAAAAAGTTATGCCGCGTACACACGGTCGGAATTTTCCACGGGCAGGCCTCCGTCGGAATTTCGACCGTATGTACGCGGCATTAGGAGCAAAATCGCTCCTCCGCCCCTGCTGCCCCCATGCTTCGGCATATATGCTCTTTTTTTTAACTGTGGTGGTGAAATCACCTCCTACAGCGTTGGAGTCACGGCTTTATGTATCGTGGGAGCAAACGCTGTTGCTGTCAAGATAAATAGATCCGCGCTGCAACTGAATGGCGTACCTGCTAAGCAAATGGTGGTTAACATTAAAACAAAGTAACATTACAGTACAACAGTAAGACCTTACCATGCCATACCTGCAAAGCAAATACCAAAACAAAACCTAGTAAAAAATAAAAAAATGTTTTAACGCAACCTGTGCCTAAAATATATATATGCCGAAGCATGGGGGCATCCTCCCGCAAAAAAGTTATGCCGCGTACACACGGTCGGAATTTCGACCGTATGTACGCGGCATTAGGAGCAAAATCGCTCCTCCGCCCCTGCTGCCCCCATGCTTCGGCATATATGCTCTTTTTTTTAACTGTGGTGGTGAAATCACCTCCTACAGCACTGGAGTCACGGCTTTATGTATCGTGGGAGCAAACGCTGTTGCTGTCAAGATAAATAATTCCGCGCTGCAGTTGAATGGCGCACCTGAAAACAAAAAATTACATACCTGAAAAGCAAGCATGATAAAACATTGCAGAATAGAATACAGTAAAAAAGAGCAGAACAATAGAGAGAAAATAGAGAGAGAGAGAACAATAAAACGACAACTATTTTTGTTTTTTTTATTTTATATTTTTTTTGTGTTTTGTTTTTTACGTTTTTTTTTCTTTTTTACACTTTTTTTTGTAACTTTACAACTGTAATGGTTCGGGTCTCTCAAAATGTAATGGCATCTTGGGAGACCCTGTGTAAGTGTGTCCTTGTCTGTGAAATGCTGTACCCTACGCTAAAACTTCACTTTTGAGTGGTAGCGTTCAAAACATTCACCTTGGCAAAGACCAGGCTTGTCAGGACAGAGTGGACAAAAACTACGGGTGTCACGCCTAAATCCGCGCTTGCTACAGACACGACATCTTTTTTGGGGGGTGGCTTTGGGTAGGGGTACTCGGGAGGACATACGAATAATGCCTCTCATGCAGCCGGCTTACTGCATTTGGTTGGGGATGGTGAGGTGCAGAACCGCCTGGATACAGGAGTTCTGTGACTATCTCATTCTGGAATTTTAGAAGAGATAACGTCCCGCCTGAAGCTCTGTATAGCACATGAGCGTTCAGCAAAGCCAATTGGAATAATGATAGAGACACTTTTTTGTACCAGCGTCTCGCCTTACGGTCAATTAGATACGGCGCCATCAACTGGTCGTTGAGGTCCACCCCTCCCATATTTTGGTTATATTCGTGGACACAGAGGGGTTTCTCCACAACACCAGTCGCCGTACGAATTTGGACTGTCGTGTCTGCATGAAGGGAGGTAAGAAGGAAAACATTCTTATTGTCCCTCCACTTCATAGCGAGCAAGTTATTACACTTCAAGCAGGCTCTCTCCCCCAGCCTAAGATGGGCATCTACAAGCCGATGGGGAAAGCCCCGGCGATTAGGTCGCACGGTGCCACATGCTCCAATCTTATGATCAAACAAGTGACTAAACAGTGGCACGCTCGTGTAATAATTGTCCACATACAAGTGGTACCCCTTTCCGAATAAGGGTGACACCAAGTTCCACACTATCTTGCCAGCGCTCCCTATGTAATCCGGGCAGTTGACCGACTCAATCTGACTGTCTTTTCCCTCATAAACCGTAAAGTTCACTACATAGCCTGTTGCCCTGTCACAGAACTTGTAGAGCTTGACCCCGTATCTGGCACGCTTGCTGGGAAGGTACTGCTTGAAAGACAAGCGGCCAGAAAATTTAATCAGGGACTCATCAACGCAGACAACTTGATCGGGAGTAAACAAGGCTGCAAAACGTTCGTTGAAGTGGTTTATGAGGGGCCGAATTTTATAGAGCCGGTCGTATTCAGGGTCCCCACGTGGACGACAAAGTTCATTGTCGTTGAAGTGCATGAACCGCAAAATCTGCTCGTATCGTGCCCTGGACATGGAGGCAGAGAACACGGGCATGTGGTCAATTGGGTGCGTGGACCAATAAGCACGCAATGACGGAAATTTATGTGTGCCCATGTTGAGGGAAAGGCCCAGAAAGGTCTTAAATTCGGAAACCGTAATTGGTTTCCAATTTCTGGCAATTTTAGGCAACTGGGGGTTAGCGGCGATAAATTGACCAGCATATAAATTACTCTGGTCCACAATAGATCTATAGAGATCTTCCGTGAAAAACAGCGAATAAAAATCAATTGGAATAAAATCAGCTGTTTCCACCTGAATACCGGGTTGGGCAGTGAATGGGGGAAGTACGGGTTCTGCAGAAGTGGTGGGGACCCAATCAGGATAGGCGAATTCTGCAGGAAGGGCAGTATGGGCACGACGGGCCTGCCTTTGTCTTCTTGGTGGCAGCGGGACACTACTTGTGCTTGCCACCTCGCCAGCTTGAACTGCACTTATGGGACTCGCCACGTCACCAAGTGTTACTGCAGTGCTGGATGTACGTCCAGGCTGTACTAGGCCGCTGGTGCTTGCCAGTTCACCAGAAGGAATAGCGGCGCTAGTACTACTCTGCTCCATGATACAAGAGACCTGCGGTTCTTGCTCCTCAACAACCTCAGAAGATCGGGATCGGGTACGCCTGACCTTAGCAGGGACCTCAAATTCGTCGTCAGAGCTATCTGACGTGGGGCCGCTGACGTCACTGTCTTCTACGGGAAGATATTCTGAGCCTGAATCTGACAGATACGTGACCTCCTCTTCACTATCTGTCATGCTCAGAATCTCGTAGGCCTCTTTACTAGTGTACCTTCGTCTTGCCATTTTGGGCTCTAAATTTAGGGGTACACTAGTAAGATTCACAGGAAAAAAAGCACCTGACTGTCGTCAGCAAATATATCAAACGCTACAAAAAAACTGTTAGCGATCGCAGGGATCAGGCCTGTCTCTGCGAACGCTGCAGTTATGTGTGTTGTGTTTGGTAAGTGACAGTGATCGATCGATACTGCACTTGGGTGGGCTGGGCTGGGCTGGGCTGGGCTGGGCGGAGGGGCTAAACGCAGGCGCTAGCAGGTATCTGGGCTGATCCCGCTAACACTGCGTTTTTGGGAACCCTAAACCGCTGGGGATGCTAGTATAGATCTGATCAGATACTATACCACTAAGGGGGGTGTATGCTTTGCGCGTGGGTGTTAGCGTTACTGGCACTAACCTAACACTGCCTGGGGCGACGCAGACCCTCTCTGGCGCTAAAACCTAATTGATCTCACCCGCCGGGCGATCAGGGGGGTTAAACCTTTATTGGGTTATATACGGCGGGTGCCCTGATGCTATAAAAAGCAAACTAATCAACCAGCGTCACCCGTAACCTTTATATGGTGATCACTGGTGAAAGGGTTAACTAGGGGCAATCAGGGGGTTAAAACCTTTATTAGGTTAAATATGGGGGTACCTGACACTATATAAAAACCTGACGGGTAACCTAAATAACTAAATAACTTACTGGCTAACCAGTGACACCAGTGACGCTTATACGGCGATCACTGGTGAAAGGGTTAACTCTAGGGGCAATCAGGGGGTTAAAATAATATATGGGGGTACCTGACACCAATAAAAACCTGCGGCGAACCTAAAAAAAAAATAACTGCCTATCTAAAACACCAGCGACACGAATACAGCGATCGGAAAAACAATCGCTTAGTGACGCTGAAGTTAGGGGGTGAAAGGGTTACCTGGGGGGTGATCAAGGGGTTAAACCTTTATTAGGGGGGGTTAGGGGGCTACCCTGGACCTAAAGGGGCCTAATCCTAACTGCCCTGCAACTTTTTACAATCACAGATGACACTAAATGCAGTGATCAGTAAAATAAATGATCACTGCAATCAGTGACACTGTGATTGGGGGCTTTGGGGTGACCTGGGGGGTGATCTGGGGGTGACTGGGGGGTGATTTGTGTGCCTATGTGTACCTACGTGTCAGTGGACTGTTAGAGCACTAACCTCTGTCTTCACTCCTCGGTGCCGGGAACGAAAAGACCACGGCGAGGGAGATGACATCACTTCCTCCAGCCTGTGTTTACATCACATGGCGGAGGAAGCAATTTCATTGCCCGGGAGCGATCGCGAGGGGGGGGGCGGAATCGAGCGGCCGCCCCCTCATGCCTGATCGCTCCCGAACACTTAACGGCCGCTCACTGCAGTGAAGGGGGGTCCGGATGGACCCCCCAACTGCACAAAGGCGATCACGTAGATCTACGTGATTCTGCCTGTCCGTGCCATTCTGCCGACGTAAATCGGCGGTGGGCGGTCGTTAAGTGGTTAAAAAGCAGTTTTTTCTCGAGCAGTGATTTTAATAATGCTTAAAGTGAAACAATAAAAATGAAATATTCCTATAAATATCGTGCCTGTAAAGTTACATATCTTTCCCATGTTTAAATAAAACTTTAAAAAAAAAAAATACATTTCTAAAGAAAAAAATGTCATTCAATATTGCTTGGAGCGTAATTTATTGTCGGATCATGACAATATACATAAAAAACTTTGAAGAAAAACGGCGCCAAAATAAAAAAAAATGCCATGGGGATCCCCCCAAAATCCAAACCAGACCCTTATCCGAGCACGCAACCAGGCAGGCCGCAGGAAAGGGGGGGCGAGAGAGCAACCCCCCTCCTGAACCGTACCAGGCCACATGCCCTCAACATGGGGAGGGGGCTTTGGGGACAAGGGCCTCGTCCCCACAACCCTTGCCCAGTGGTTGCGGGGGTCTGTGGATGGGGGGCTTATTGGAATCTGGAAGCCCTCTTTAACAAGGGGGCCCCCAGATCCTGCCCCTCCATTTAAGTGGGTATGGGGTACATTGTACCCCTACCCATTCACAAAAACAAAAAAAAAAGTCAAAACGACAGAAGACAGTTTTTGGCAATTCCTTTATAAAAAAAAGTGTCCCGCAATGTAAATCCATCGTCAATCAGAGCGCTGACGGCCCCCGAAAAAAACAAAAACAAAAACCCGCCTGCCGTCTTTTCTTTTTGACAGCTGTTATATAGCCAAGGGCGGGGCCACCCAGTGACGTATATGGGTGACCCCCCTGACGTCACATGATGTTAGAAAGGGGCAGGGTCACCTAGTTACGTCTCCGAGGGGCCCCACCCATGGCTATATAACAGCTGTCACTGCGAAAAGACGTGGGATGAGTTTTTCCATTTTTTTTCCTCTGGACCATCGACGCCGTGATTGAAGATGGATGGACATCGTGGGACACTTATTTTTTTAAATAAAGAAATTGTCAACAACTGTTTCCTGTCGTTTTTACTTTTTTGACACTTTTTGGTGAATGGATAGGGGTACAATGTACTCCTACCTATTCACATGGGGGACCGGGATATGGGGGCCCCCTTGTTAATGGGGGCTTCCAGGTTCTGATAAGCCCCCACAAGCACTGGGCAAGGGTTGTGGGGATGAGGCCCTTGTTGGAGGCCACATCCCCCCCCATATTGACAGAAAAACACAGAATTGTTGAAATTTTTGGAGATTTATTAAAAAAGAAAAACTGAAATATCACATGGTCCTAAGTATTCAGACCCTTTGCTGTGACACTTATATATTTAACTCAGGTGCTGTCCATTTCTTCTGATCATCCTTGAGATGGTTCTACACCTTCATTTGAGTCCAGCTGTGTTTGATTATACTGATTGGACTGGATTAGGAAAACCACACACCTGTCTATATAAGACCTTACAGCTCACAGTGCATGTCAGAGCAAATGAGAATCATGAGGTCAAAGGAACTGCCTGAAGAGCTCAGAGACAGAATTGTGGCAAGGCACAGATCTGGCCAAGGTTACAAAAAAATTCTGCTGCACTTAAGGTTCCTTACAGCACAGTGGCGTGGCCTCCATAATCCTTAAATGGAAGAAGTTTGGGACGACCAGAACCCTTCCTAGAGCTGGCCGTCTGGCCAAACTGAGCTATTGGGTGAGAAGAGCCTTGGAAAGAGGGCTAAAGAAGAACCCAAAGATCACTGTGGCTGAGCTCCAGAGATGCAGTCGGGAGATGGAAGAAGGTTGTAGAAAGTCAACCATCACTGCAGCCCTCCACCAGTCGGGGCTTTATGGCAGAGTGACGCGACGGAAGCCTCTCCTCAGTGCAAGACACATGAAAGCCCGCATGGAGTTTGCTAAAAAAACACCTGAAGGACTCCAAGATGGTGAGAAATAAGATTCTCTGGTCTGATGAGACCAAGATAGAACTTTTTGGCCTTAATTCTAAGCGGTATGTGTGGAGAAAACCAGGCACTGCTCATCACCTGACCAATACAGTCCCAACAGTGAAGCATGGTGGTGGCAGCATCATGATGTGGGGGTGTTTTTCAGCTGCAGGGACAGGACGACTGGTTGCAATTGAGGGAAAGATGAATGTGGCCAAATACAGGGATATCCTGGACAAAAACCTCCAGAGTGCACAGGACCTCAGACTGGGCCGAAGGTTTACCTTCCAACAAGACAATGACCTTAAGCACACAGCTAAAATAACAAAGGAATGGCTTCACAACAACTCCGTGACTGTTCTTGAATGGCCCAGCCAGAGCTCTGACTTAAACCCAATTGAGCATCTCTGGAGAGACCTAAAAATGTCTGTCTACCAACATTTACCATCCAACCTGACAGAACTGGAGAGGATCTGCAAGGAGGAATGGCAGAGGATCCTCAAATCCAGGTGTGAAAAACTTGTTGCATCTTTCCCAAAAATACTCATGGCTGTATTAGATCAAAGGGGTGCTTCTACTAAATACTGAGCAAAGGGTCTGAATACTTAGGACCATGTGATATTTCAGTTTTTCTTTTTTAATAAATCTGCAAAAATGTCAACAATTCTGTGTTTTTCTGTCAATATGGGGTGCTGTGTGTACATTAATGAAGAAAAAAATGAACTTAAAAGATTTTAGCAAATGGCTGCAATATAACAAAGAGTGAAAAATTTAAGGGGGTCTGAATACTTTCCGTACCCACTGTATATATCCAAATAATACGCCCAAGCTCATCTCTTCACCACACACAGACACACAGCCACAAAGGCAAGATAATTCTTGTTGGGCAGTGTATTAGTGCTCAGAGAAACACACTTAGACCAAATTTTAATGGTTCAAAGAATGTCAGGCAAAATGGTCGGCCCTCACGCATTTTCATTTCATCAAATATGGCCCTTTTTGAAAAAAGTTTGGACACCCCTGGTTTAAACCCAGTTCTGACTTCTGGGCTTCCACCTGCAAAATGCCCCCAACCCTTTATGCTTTTATGATTTTGATACCTTTTTCACAGTCTTTGGGTTAGTGATGTGGTTGCATGAGTGCCTCTCTGCGCCAATATACTGTTAATGAATAGTGCAGTGGGGAGGCCCCTCTAGAGGAACAGGGTGATGACATTCTGAACTCACAGTATGTGCTCAATCTTCTGTGTTGCGTGGCACCCAAGGATATCTGGTGGTGAAGAAGAAGTACTGAAGGGGACATCTCTGGATTGAAGATGAGTGTTGCAGTTTTAGTTTCTTTTTTTTACACAGGTTGATAGACTTTTTGAGCAATAATAATTTAGCCCAAAGTTTAGGTTTAGGTCAGAACTCCTTATCTTATCATACTTGTTGTAGGTCATCGATTCAAAGTAATAAAGCATTTACAGAATGAGCAGTCATCAATGGAAGCCTAATGTTTCTTTCAGGAAATGTTTCAGTGTGGGAGGGGTGTTGGAATCTCAACAGTGGCTCAATAGAATTACAAAAGTTAAATGCACAGGCTTTAATACTTTTCAAATCACTGACCTAGGGCAAGCATGCACACCAGAAAAGGCTCGAATGACAGCCACAATATATATTTCAAGAATGGTTTGCATTGGCAAAGTCTGCAAACTGATAAAAACTAAGCAGTAATAAGACACTGTATATACACAGAGAGATATATAAGAAAAATGTAGGAACAGAGGGTGTATCCTTTAGGATTGCTTGCTCAAAGATACAGACTAGCACATAGTCCCAAAGCAGACATCTCTCACTTCTAAGCCTCAATGAAGATTATATGTACAATCCCGTAAGTAATATTAAATCCTCAATAAAGTGAACAAGAGTGAGACGTGTAATGAGAAGTACCTCAAAAGACTCCAATAAATCTCGGAATATGATATGTATTTGAAAATGTATATTTTTTTCTGTAGTACAGTTATGTCAAGATTTGTCGATTGCGTTGTATTTTCTTTCAACAGGACTGAATTATGAAAAGTAAGCAAAGTTGAACCTGTTTCCCATAACAACAAAATAGTTCCAGTTGAAAGATGGATATTCAGTTGCTAAGGGAAAAGGCTCATCTTTTGCTTTCATTTTCATAAAGTGCCATATGCCTTCTTAAGATATTACTTATAACACAGATCCTGATGACAAAGGTTTTTTCCTATTTTAACATAAGGGTAGAACCAAGCAAATAATTAGTGATGATATGCATATGGTTTATGTGTTAGGAAGGGACACAGTGGTTTGGAGTGCTTTAGTGAAAAGACTTGTAAGCAGGTGCTGTCTGCTGTCTTCACTGCAGGTGGCACTCAACTGCAACGGCAATGCAAAGGGGGAGGAAGTCATGAGGAACATGGTTCCTCTATGGTTTCCTGAGTCACTGGGGAAGTGATCTGATTGGATGCTTTTTGGGACTCTGGTCCCTGGGTTTGGCACACATTTATGTGTGGGTAGTGTAGGGACAGATTACTCATCTGTCAGGGACAGTATTAGTGGTAAGGAAAGGTTCCAGACAAGACGGGAAAGCTTAGGGCTCGCAATCTCCTTGGACATCTTCCCGTTTGGGCACGAGACGGCCAGGCCACATTCTGCCCATCCAGACAGACACACTGATGGCATTCATGAGTGTTCCTGGTTGGACCTTCTCCCACTGGGTTTGTTGTGAACTGTTTTGCCTTTACTACAATACAAGTTCTACTAATTGCACCTGGGCTGTGTGTGTGTGTGTGTTATTGCAGCCGCACCATGCTGCACGCATCCACAGATTTTTGTTCCTTTTAACCTGTAAACAAGTTTAAATACAGCAAACGCTCAGACAGATTGTTTTTAAGCAATAAAGGATCATTTGGATTTTAGTGAAGTTGTCCTTTTTATGTTCCCACCAATACCCTCAATTGAGGCCACTCAACTTCCAAGATTTGCAGTCCTGCCTAGTTCATGTGTGTGTAAAGGCAGGTGTCCCAATACTTTTGACAATATAGTATATATATATATATTGTACTTCAGCGTGGTTTTTATGTCCAAAATGCTGATTTCTTACAGTGAGTTTGATCCTTTTTCAGGTAAATTTAAAATACTTGTTAAAACCATTTAAAATCCGAGTTGGGCATGACAATTCAGGAGACAGTCCAGAATGGTATCTTGAGGAGATAAGACTGCAGAACCTTTCCTCAGATCTGGAACTTCACCTACCTGTAAATCGATGGCTTGGAGAGGAAAAAGATGATGGAGATACATGGAGGGAACTGTTCCTGCCAATAGATGAATTTGATCCATTACCATGTAAGTATTCCCAAAGATGCAATATTATTTTTTTATGTGTTTATATACAAATATATTTATGTTTATCGTTTTTTATGTTTACTTAATAAAATATAAAGGAAACTATCAAATAATGTTGACATGTTTAATACCATACACATTGGTAGATTAATAAGAATTACTGAAGTAGCACAAAATTGGGGGAAGTGGAAACTGACTTGCAACTACTCTTGCCCATCGCTGATGAGGTCTTAGAACTTTAACCATTTGTTACTATGCTTATAGAGGTGTATAGCTGGGGTCACTAGAAGCCTTCCCACAGAAACAAAAGATCTAGGTACATGCATGCAAATATCATGGAATTCTGTGTGGTGCAATAATGTAATTATGGCAATCATGCTTCTAACCTTGATGATGATAATATTATGCCAATCTTAACCCCTTACTGCCAGCTGAATCTATATACAGCATAGTATGTGACAGCATAAGGTGGTCCTTATGCTGAGCTGCCACATATGTGCAAATCTGGTTTTGTGAAGGGAGTGTGCCTTTTCTCAAAGTCAAACCCTACCTGAGCTGTCACTGAGAGCTAGCTCCTGTTCATACAGGGATAATCAGAAACTGGTAGGATGAGTCCCCAATCTGCTTTAACTGTGACATGATCATATGACACAGTTAAAGGCAAAAATGCACACTTTGGTTTCTGGGCCCTACTACATCCCCATGTACGTCACAGGTATTATATTTTTATTCATTATTTATATTTTTCATAAAAAAACAGGTATAATTCACCTGAATATATTAAAAGAGAAGTATGGGTTTGGCTTTTTTTTTCCCAATTATACTTACCTAGGTTGATGCAGCATCGGTCCGATGCTGCATCTGTCCCCTGGCGTCTCTGCACTGAGAACCGAGCCACCGAACATCACTGATGGATCAGTTCTCTCGGCTCCCCAAAAGGAGAGTTGCTGACTGTCAATCAGCAGTTCTCCTGCTCTGCTCCTCCATGCTCACTGGAGCGCTGAGCTGTGAAGCGGCTCACTAAAATTCTGAGACAGCCATCAGTCCAGACACCTGGTGGATCCAGACTTCCAGAGTCAGGATGGCAGTGCCTGGACTGATCTGTGTGACGTAAACAGAGAGCGGACTTCAGACCGCTCTCTGCTAAAAACGAGTCACAGGAGTGCTAAAGGAATTGCACTCCTTTGACCCTTAGGAGAAGCCCAACCAAACAAACCCAGGCTGGACTTCTCCTTTAAGTAATTGCAAAGATATGTAAAGTTTTACTAAGACATGCCAAGGTTGCAAAGCTGGATTCAGGCATTAAGGTTTGTTTTGTTGTCATCATTAGGGGGTCAAACCTCCCATTTTCAATGATAGACAATATGTAATCGTCTTTGTAACGAGCCCCTGCTTGCTCTGTTCCACTCTCCCGACACTCCTCTGCTACTATGCTCTGGGATTTGAACTACAGCTATGTTCCATTCGAATCCAGTTGTGATAGCTCAGAACAAACACCAGGCAGGCTGTATGTAAGTTCAAACAGGAATCTCACCTTTATTGGATGCACACTTTCATACACAGCAGTTTGAACACCCCACCCAAACCACCACTTTCCTATTGGTCAATTGTAAAGTACACTCTAGTCTTCACTTAGGTCCTCTTGGCCATGCAAATGAGGACTTGAAACAGGGTCAGCAGGGATTGGTCCGATAGCTGGAATAGGAGGGCTGATAGGTGTAATGACACAGAGAAGTCCCAGTAGATAATTAAAGTACATAAACAAACAAACAGTCAAACACAGAACAATGCCTTCCTTCCAGACCACAAAGCCGTCTGGTGGGGGTTAGCCTTAAGACAGGGTGGAGGACCTACCACTGTGTAATAAAATCAAGGAAAAATACTTCAGTATTCCAAGGACCATGACAGTCTTGATTCAAGTTAAATTAAAAATCACTGCTTGTTTTGTAGTTTAGAGCTGGATTCACACCTATGAATTTTTTGTGCTTTTTGCATTTTGCAGATTTGCACTACAGATCGTGTTTCACAGGAAACCATGTTAAATGGACTGCAGTGCAAATCTGCAAAATGCAAAAAGCACTAAAAATGCATAGGTGTGAATCAGGCCTAAAAGAGAAAAACTGGTATGGGTGGGAATTTCCTGACTTAGTATCTATCCACATTGGTGATCCAAGCTTTGTTCTTTTGAAGTAGGCTTCCTGCTCCTTAAAATGATAACGCATGGGCTGAATGAAGTGATTCAACCACAATCTTTGGGTGCTATTTTTGTTTAAACTTGTGCATTAGGGATGACGTATGAAAAACCGTAGACCTGTCTTTTTTAACCTCATCATAAACCTGCCCACCAGGCTTCACCCACAACCCTAACCATCAAACAAGAGATCTTGACATCATTCACTAAGCTAAGGAAATATTCCCTTTAAAGTGAAACTTCCCTTGCAAAATGAACCGCTCATTTGTCTTTAGTAACTCAACCCGCCCGACACTCTGTACCAATATCAGTCTTGAGCAAATGGAACTGTAAGTCAGGTGCCCTTAGAACACTGAAGAAAGACATCTACCATAATAATAACGACTGATCATTTTCCACCTACTAGTGAAAGGAACACCGTATTTAATAGCTAACGTCTCAATATTAAATGTACAGGACTTGATTTCAAAATGTGCTTTTCATTGTGATCTTAATGTAGAAGTTTGTCGAAGTATCTGCAGTACTTGTGACATTGTGCTATTGTAAGAGCTTAATCCTCAGCAGAATGAGGAAGAGTGGATATGTTATTGCCTTTCACATCTCATAAAGCCAGTCTGAAGCAAATCGTCTACAGTGAGACTTATGTGCAAATCTTTCTGTCATGTGCATTGCTTATGAAGTACTGAGTTGATCTGTTTCATGTGTAAAATATATTTTGAAGAGTAATTACTGTTTGCTGTGTATTACAGATTGTGTTTCTTATCCCTGGTAAGTCTGTCCTCTGACATGTTCCTCTCAGTAGCAGTAGCTTTAATGTTGGCACCATTTCTTCTTTTAGAGCCATTTAAAATGTCAGTCCATTTTCTGTTGAAATGTTTTGCTAGAATTAAAAAAATTAAATAGTTTCTGTATATTTATTTTAGCTGGTTCATAGAGACAGAACGATAGACAGGCATATGATATATATATATCACACACATATATATATATATATATATATATCACTAGTTAAAATAAAAAGGATAGACATATTGATAGATATAGATAGATAGATAGATAGATCATTTGGATAGACATTTTAGATAAAAATATGGTCTGTCTACATTTGATGTTCCTGATGTGGCTTAAGCACAGTGAAAATACAAATTCTTTTTTTGAGAAAAATTGGACAATAGAAGATTGGAAACACATTGCCTGGTCTGATGAGTCTCGATTTCAGCTTTGACATTCAGATGTTAGGGTCATAATTTGACTTAAACAACATGAAAGCATGGATCTATCCTGCCTTGTATCAACGGGTCAGGCTTTTGGTGATGTAATGGTGTGGGGTAGTGATGAGCCGAACACCCCCGGGTTGGGTTCGCACCAGAACCCGCGAACGGACCGAAAGTTCGTACGAACATTAGAACCCTATTAAATACAATGGATGCGA
Source organism: Rana muscosa (assembly GCA_029206835.1). Lineage (NCBI taxonomy): Eukaryota > Metazoa > Chordata > Amphibia > Anura > Ranidae > Rana > Rana muscosa. The sequence goes on from JARGYO010005626.1 coordinate 23,055,622, forward strand.
ACGTTCAAATTCTAAAGTGCTAATTATAACGACTATTATGCATGTTATTGTCCTAAAAAGGGTTTGGGAACCCGGGTTCTGCACCAGGGGACATGTATCAATGCAAAAAGAAGTTTTAAAAACGGTCGTTTTTCGGGAGCAGTCATTTTAATGATGCATAAAGTGAAAAAAAAAAAGTCAAATATTCCTTTAAATATCGTACCTGGGGGGTGTCTAAAGTATGCCTGTGAAGTGCCACGTGTTTCCCGTGTTTAGAACTGTCCCTGCACAAAATGACACTTCTAAAGGAAAAAAAAGCCATTTAAAACTGCTTGCCGCTTTAATGTAATGTCTGGTCCCGGTAATATGGATGAAAATCTTTAAGAAAAATGGCATAGCTACCCCATGACCACCCCCCTACCCCAGCCCATTACCAGCCCCTTTGGGTCGTGTATGGATATTAAGGGGAACACCGCACACAAAATAAAAAAGGCCCTATATACTCTGAACAGCCGTATACAGGCGGTGCATACAAGACAGGGACTGTAGGTTTGTTCTTATGTAGAATCTGTTTGTAATTTTGAACAGGTACATTGTTTAAGTGTAGCTCCAGCCCAAAAATCTATTTTTAAACTTTTTGGAAAACATAGGTAAGGGTTATCACCCCTGTAACATTTGTTTTGCTGTCTGTGCCCCTGTTCAGAACATTTCACCTCACTTTCCGTCCCAATGACAACTGTTTTTGAAATGTGGTGTTTTTCTTGAAACAAGGATTGGTGATAAAGCATCAGTGGAGAGGAGACACCTTTCTCCCATATTAATTCTTACAGGAGAGAATTTTCCTTCCTAGGGGTAGATTTCCTCTCACTTCCTGTTGTCTTCTTGCGTTTGCAAGTAGGAGTCGTTTGTAAGTTGGATGTTTGAAAGTAGGGACCTGCCGTATATACTCTGTAGAAATAGGCCCCTTAGTTGTTGGTGTTGGCACAACACTGTAAGCACTCACAGTTACTCTTGGTTGGTGCTGGAACGCCCTGCTGTCAACTATTATATCAGGAATTGTAATTACATATAATTGTTGAACAGTGGTAGTAAAAATTGGGCCTTTGATGGTGGTGCTGGTGCCACAACACTGTAAGCCCTGACAGTTACTCTTGGTGGGTGCAGCAATGGGCCCTGCTGTGAATTATTAGATCAAGAATTGTAATTGCATGCCCCTGTTGAACAGGGGCTGAAAAATTGGGCCTTTCGTGGTGGTGGTGGTGGTGGTGGTGTTGCCACAACACTGTAAGCCCTCAGAGTTACTCTTGGTGGGTGCAGGAATGGGCCCTGCTGTGAATTATTAGATCAAGAATTGTAATTACATGCCCCTTTTGAACAGTGGCTGAAAAATTGGGCCTTTCGTGGTGGTGGTGGTGGTGGCGTTGCCACAACACTGTAAGCCCTCAGAGTTACTCTTGGTGGGTGCAGCAATGGGCCCTGCTGTGAATTATTAGATCAAGAATTGTAATTACATGCCCCTGTTGAACAGGGGCTGAAAAATTGGGCCTTAGGCACTGGTGGCACAACACTGCAACCCCTCACAGATACTGTACTTGGAGCACAGCAATGAGCCCTGTTGCAAAGTATTGCTTCAAAAATTGTAATGACACGCCCCTGTTAAACAGGGGCTGAAAAATTGGGCCTTAGGCACTGGTGGCACAACACTCCAACCCCTCATAGATATTGTACTTGGAGCACAGCAATGAGCCCTGTTGCAAAGTATTGCTTCAAAAATTGTAATGACACGCCCCTGTTAAACAGGGGCTGAAAAATTGGGCCTTAGGCACTGGTGGCACAACACTCCAACCCCTCACAGATACTGTACTTGGAGCACAGCAATGAGCCCTGTTGCAAAGTATTGCTTCAAAAATTGTAATTACACGCCCCTGTTAAACAGGGGCTGAAAAATTGGGCCTTAGCCACTGGTGGCGGCACCCATAAACAAAAATGATCTTCCAAGCTATCATCATCAATCGTATCATTGAGGACTCGGAGGAGGAGGATAGCCAGTCAACATAACAGCACAGGCACTCAGCATCAGCATCAGTCTTGAAGGGATGTGACATGTTAAAATCAATTAGTCTGTTATATCAGCATCAGGTGTGTGGTAGCTGGTGGTGATCCAAGACTGGTTCATCTTGATGAAAGTCAGTCGATCAACCGAGTCGGTGGACAGGCGCACCCTGTGATCCGTGACAAATCCTCCAGCAGCACTGAATGTGCGTTCCGAAAGAACGCTGGATGCAGGACAGGCCAGTAGCTCAATTGCATACTGTGCAAGCTCTGGCCAGTGATCCATCCTCAAGACCCAGTAAGCCAGAGGATTTTCGGTGGGGAAGGTGTCCAAGTCTGACCTTGCCCCTAGATATTCCTGCACCATGTTTATCAGACGCTGGCGATGGTTGCTGGAACCGATCATACTTTGGGGCTGCGGACTAAAGAATTGTCTGAACGCATCGGTCAGACGGCCACCTTCCCCACTGCTCCTTCTTTGACTGGCCGAAGCCTCAGCAACTCTTTGTCCAGGACCAGGAGTTTGTAACCTCCCAGTCTCTGGGAACGCGTTGCACAGACCTTTCTGCAAGGCCTCCCGGAGTTGTCTCATCCTCTGCTCCCTCTGCGACGGTAACATAAGGTCCGCAACCTTACCCTTGTACCGTGGATCAAGGAGAGTGGCCAGCCAGTAATGGTCCATCTCCTTGATCCGAAGAATACGAGGATCCTTCCGCAGACTTTGCAGGATCAGGGAGGCCATGCAGCGTAGGTTAGCTGAGGCATTCGGTCCGGAGTCCTCTGGGTCACTAAGGACGACATGATCCGCAGCCACCTCCTCCCAGCCACGTACAAGTCCACTGGTTTCTTGGGACTGTAAATCATCCCTAAAAGACTGCTGCTGATGATGCTGAGTGCCAGCCTCCACCTCCATGCTGACACAATCCTCCTCCTCCTCCTCTTCCTGTGCGATGGGTGGGACAGAAGGAACACTGTCTGGGTAAAGGGGGCCTTGAGAGGCAAGGAAGTCCTCCTCTTCCTGCCTCTGTTCTGCCTCAAGTGCCCTGTCCATTATTCCACGCAGCGTGTGCTCCAACAGGTGGACAAGAGGTACAGTGTCACTGATGCATGCACTGTCACTGCTCACCATCCTCGTGGCCTCCTCAAATGGTGCCAGGACAGTGCATGCATCCCTGATCATGCCCCACTGGCGTGGAGAAAAAAAACCAAGCTCCCCTGACCCTGTCCTGGTGCCGTAGTCGCACAGGTACTCATTGATGGCCCTCTGCTGCGTGTGCAGCCGCTGTAGCATGGCCAACGTTGAGTTCCACCTGGTGGGCATGTCACATATAAGGCGGTTCTTGGGCAGGTTCAACTCCTTTTGCAGCTCAGCCAGGCGAGCACTGGCATTATAAGATCTGCAGAAATGCACACAGACTTTCCTGGCCTGCCTCAGGACATCCTGTAAGCCCGGGTACCTGCCCAAGAACCGCTGCACCACCAGGTTAAGGACGTGAGCCACACAGGGCACATGGGTCAGTTGTCCCTGTCGGAGGGCGGAGAGGAGGTTGGTGCCATTGTCGCAAACCACCATTCCTGGCTTAAGCTGGCGTGGCGTCAACCACCTCTCGGCCTGGCCCTGCAGAGCAGACAGGACCTCTGCCCCAGTGTGGCTTCTGTCCCCCAAACACACCAGCGCAAGCACGGCATGGCATCTTTTTGCCTGCGTACTTGCGTAGCCCCTTGAACGCCTACGGAGCACCGCTGGTTCCTAGGACAAACCACAGGAAGAGGCCATGGAGGAAGAAGAAGAGGAGGGGCTGGAGGAGAGAGGTGTGTCACAACCAGTAGTAGCATTTTGGAGGCGTGGCAGTGGAACAACCTCCAACACTACTGCACCTTGTCCTGCATCCTTCCCAGCTGCCAAAAGAGTGACCCAATGGGCCGTGAAAGAAAGGTAACGTCCCTGTCCATGCCTGCTGGACCATGAGTCAGCGGTAATATGCACCTTACCGCTGACCGCCCTGTCCAGCGAGGCCAAGACATTGCCTTCCACATGCCGGTAGAGAGCCGGAATAGCCTTCCGTGAGAAAAAGTGGCGTTTGGGAACCTGCCACTGAGGAACCGCACATTGCACAAACTCACGGAAGGGGGCCGAGTCTACCAACTGAAAAGGCAGCAGTTGAAGCGCTAGCAATTTAGCCAAGCTAGCATTCAACCGCTGGGCATGTGGATGGCTGGGAGTGAACTTCTTTCGACGGTCCAGCAGCTGGGGCAGGGAAATTTGCCTGCTAGAATCGGACGTCGGTGTACTGCTAGCAGAGTGGCCGCAAGTACTTGGCTGTGACACACCTAATTCTACACCTTCATTCCTCTCAGTGCATGTTTCAGAGAGGACTGAAGTTATAGTGGGGTTGGAGATCCCAGCTGATGCGGTGCAAGGAGAGGTCCGCTTTGTTCTTTGGTGTGGGTCTTTGAGGTAGGCTTGCCAACGAGCTGCATGGCAGGTCAACATATGTCTGGTCAGGCATGTGGTACCCAAGCGGCTGATGTTTTGGCCACGCGATATACGCTTGAGACATATGTTGCAAACAGCAGCTGTGCGATCTGATGCACTAGCCTCAAAAAAGGCCCACACCAAAGAACTTTTTGAATGACGGGCAGAGGCAGCGCCCTGCACAGGCGGAGCTCTGCGGTGTGATTCCGTCGGTGTACTGCCCTTACGCTGGCCACCAAAGGGCATCCTGCCTCGTTGGAGATGTGCCTCCTCCTCATCCTCCTCCTCCTCCTCTCTCCTATTAGGCACCCACGTGGAGTCAGTGACCTCATCATCCCCTCCCTCCTCATCACTGGAGCCAATCTGGCAGTATGCTGCAGCTGCTGGAACATGACTGCCAGATTGGTGTCCTTCTTGAGCATCCCCTCTGTCTGCTCTCACGCTACTGCCTTCCTGTAGCTGGGTTTCATCATCAGACCCTTCGAAACGCTGGGCATCCTCCTGGAGCATGTACCCAACACTGTGCTCAAACAGTTCGGGGGACTCCTCAGGAGGAGGACATGGTGGGTCTAGGGAAGGAGTGACTGATGATGAGTCTGACATTGATACCAGGGAAGAGGACGCTTTGGCAGCTGCTTTGCCAGTACCCTGAGCCTGGGTGAGAGAGGATGAGGAGGAGGAGGAGGGCTTGGTCATCCACTCTACCAAGTCTTCGGCATGATGTGGCTCAACATGTCCAGCTGCCGAAAAGAAGGACAAGCGTGTCCCATGGCCATGTGCTGATGACAATGCACCGCGTCCACAACCAGCACTGTTGCCCCCAGACACAGAGCCTGCTTGCCCTCTTTTATTGCCTCCTGACTGTCTGCCTCTCCTTGTTTGCCTTCCAGACATTCTAATGGATGGCCTGCAGGGAGATGGGAAAAAAAGCAATAAGGGCTACCTTCAGGTGTCCTTCTCTGTCCCTTTACTTAAGGATTTCTAAATATGGTTGAGGATGATTGCTTTCGCACAGAATAGCACAATGACAATTTCCCTGACTGTCCAAAAAACAAGGATTTCAAAGATGGTTGATGAGGAATGCTTTAGCACAGTATAGCACAAGGAGAATTTCCCTCACTGTCCTTCCCTGTCCCTACAAACAAGGATTAGCACAGTAAAACACACTGACACTCTCCCTACCTATAGTTTTCTGTCCCTATAAAAAATGTTTTTTTAAAGATGGTTGATGATGAATGCTTTAGCACAGTATAGCACAAGGAGAATTTCCCTCACTGTCCTTCCCTGTCCCTACAAACAAGGATTAGCACAGTAAAACACACTGACACTCTCCCTACCTATAGTTTTCTGTCCCTATAAATTTTTTTTTTTAAAGATGGTTGATGATGAATGCTTTAGCACAGTATAGCACAAGGAGAATTTCCCTCACTGTCCTTCCCTGTCCCTACAAACAAGGATTAGCACAGTAAAACACACTGACACTCTCCCTACCTATAGTTTTCTGTCCCTATAAAAAATGTTTTTTTAAAGATGGTTGATGATGAATGCTTTAGCACAGTATAGCACAAGGAGAATTTCCCTCACTGTCCTTCCCTGTCCCTACAAACAAGGATTAGCACAGTAAAACACACTGACACTCTCCCTACCTATAGTTTTCTGTCCCTATAAAAAATGTTTTTTTAAAGATGGTTGATGATGAATGCTTTAGCACAGTATAGCACAAGGAGAATTTCCCTCACTGTCCTTCCCTGTCCCTACAAACAAGGATTAGCACAGTAAAACACACTGACACTCTCCCTACCTATAGTTTTCTGTCCCTATAAAAAATGTTTTTTTTTAAAGATGGTTGATGATGAATGCTTTAGCACAGTATAGCACAAGGAGAATTTCCCTCACTGTCCTTCCCTGTCCCTACAAACAAGGATTAGCACAGTAAAACACACTGACACTCTCCCTACCTATAGTTTTCTGTCCCTGTAAAAAATGTTTTTTTAAAGATGGTTGATGAGGAATGCTTTAGCACAGTATAGCACAAGGAGAATTTCCCTCACTGTCCTTCCCTGTCCCTACAAACAAGGATTAGCACAGTAAAACACACTGACACTCTCCCTACCTATAGTTTTCTGTCCCTATAAAAAATGTTTTTTTAAAGATGGTTGATGATGAATGCTTTAGCACAGTATAGCACAAGGAGAATTTCCCTCACTGTCCTTCCCTGTCCCTACAAACAAGGATTAGCACAGTAAAACACACTGACACTCTCCCTACCTATAGTTTTCTGTCCCTATAAAAAATGTTTTTTTAAAGATGGTTGATGATGAATGCTTTAGCACAGTAAAGCACAAGGAGAATTTCCCTCACTGTCCTTCCCTGTCCCTACAAACAAGGATTAGCACAGTAAAACACACTGACACTCTCCCTACCTATAGTTTTCTGTCCCTATAAATTTTTTTTTTTAAAGATGGTTGATGATGAATGCTTTAGCACAGTATAGCACAAGGAGTATTTCCCTCACTGTCCTTCCCTGTCCCTACAAACAAGGATTAGCACAGTAAAACACACTGACACTCTCCCTACCTATAGTTTTCTGTCCCTATAAAAAATGTTTTTTTAAAGATGGTTGATGATGAATGCTTTAGCACAGTATAGCACAAGGAGAATTTCCCTCACTGTCCTTCCCTGTCCCTACAAACAAGGATTAGCACAGTAAAACACACTGACACTCTCCCTACCTATAGTTTTCTGTCCCTATAAAAAATGTTTTTTTAAAGATGGTTGATGATGAATGCTTTAGCACAGTATAGCACAAGGAGAATTTCCCTCACTGTCCTTCCCTGTCCCTACAAACAAGGATTAGCACAGTAAAACACACTGACACTCTCCCTACCTATAGTTTTCTGTCCCTATAAAAATGTTTTTTTAAAGATGGTTGATGAGGAATGCTTTAGCACAGGATAGCACAAGGAGAATTTCCCTCACTGTCCTTCCCTGTCCCTACAAACAAGGATTAGCACAGTAAAACACACTGACACTCTCCCTACCTATAGTTTTCTGTCCCTATAAAAAATGTTTTTTTAAAGATGGTTGATGAGGAATGCTTTAGCACAGTATAGCACAAGGAGAATTTCCCTCACTGTCCTTCCCTGTCCCTACAAACAAGGATTAGCACAGTAAAACACACTGACACTCTCCCTACCTATAGTTTTCTGTCCCTATAAAAAATGTTTTTTTAAAGATGGTTGATGATGAATGCTTTAGCACAGTATAGCACAAGGAGAATTTCCCTCACTGTCCTTCCCTGTCCCTACAAACAAGGATTAGCACAGTAAAACACACTGACACTCTCCCTACCTATAGTTTTCTGTCCCTATAAAAAATGTTTTTTTAAAGATGGTTGATGATGAATGCTTTAGCACAGTATAGCACAAGGAGAATTTCCCTCACTGTCCTTCCCTGTCCCTACAAACAAGGATTAGCACAGTAAAACACACTGACACTCTCCCTACCTATAGTTTTCTGTCCCTATAAAAAATGTTTTTTTAAAGATGGTTGATGATGAATGCTTTAGCACAGTATAGCACAAGGAGAATTTCCCTCACTGTCCTTCCCTGTCCCTACAAACAAGGATTAGCACAGTAAAACACACTGACACTCTCCCTACCTATAGTTTTCTGTCCCTATAAAAATGTTTTTTTAAAGATGGTTGATGATGAATGCTTTAGCACAGTATAGCACAAGGAGAATTTCCCTCACTGTCCTTCCCTGTCCCTACAAACAAGGATTAGCACAGTAAAACACACTGACACTCTCCCTACCTATAGTTTTCTGTCCCTATAAAAAATGTTTTTTTTAAAGATGGTTGATGAGGAATGCTTTAGCACAGTATAGCACAAGGAGAATTTCCCTCACTGTCCTTCCCTGTCCCTACAAACAAGGATTAGCACAGTAAAACACACTGACACTCTCCCTACCTATAGTTTTCTGTCCCTATAAAAAATGTTTTTTTAAAGATGGTTGATGATGAATGCTTTAGCACAGTATAGCACAAGGAGAATTTCCCTCACTGTCCTTCCCTGTCCCTACAAACAAGGATTAGCACAGTAAAACACACTGACACTCTCCCTACCTATAGTTTTCTGTCCCTATAAAAAATGTTTTTTTAAAGATGGTTGATGAGGAATGCTTTAGCACAGTATAGCACAAGGAGAATTTCCCTCACTGTCCTTCCCTGTCCCTACAAACAAGGATTAGCACAGTAAAACACACTGACACTCTCCCTACCTATCCTTCTCTTTCCCTAAACTAAAGGAATCCAGGTTAAGCAAGAAAAAAAAATGTCACTGTCCCTGCCTATGCTTCTCTTTCCCTGCTCCGGAACACACAACACTAGGCCGCCGTGCTGGCGGCCTTTTATAGTGTGGGGCGTGTACTAAACACCCTCAGCAATAATTGGCCACAGGCATCCTGCCTGTGGCCAATCATTGCTCTCCTCGCTGCCGGCGCTGTGATTGGCCAAGCATGCGGGGTCACAGTGCATGCTTGGCAAATCACAGCGCCTGGATGACACTGCGATGGCGTAGTGCATTGTGGGCCGTGAATTAGGCGCGAACGGCCCAAATCGTTCGTTGTTCGGCGAACGATCGAACAGCCTATGTTCGAGTCGAACGTATGTTCGACTCGAACACCAAGCTCATCCCTAGTGTGGGGGATATTTTCTTGGCACACTTTGGGCCCCTTAGTACCAATTGAGCATCTTTTAAACATCACTGCCTACCTGAGTATTGCTGCTGACCATGTCCATCCCTTTATGACAACAGTGGACCCATCTTCTGATGGCTACTTCAAGCAGGTTAATGCACCATGTCACAAAGATCAAATCATCTCACCACTGGTTTCTTGAACATGACAATGAGATCGCTGTATAAACGTATCATAAACTATATGTTTTTAAGTTAAATTTTTGTACTAGGTATGATAGATAGATAGACTCATGTAGCATTATCACAATATTGTAATTCAATGAACAATATAAACATAATGTTGCGTGACTTAAAACTCAAGACTAGGGATGAGCTTCGTGTTCGAGTCGAACATACGTTCGACTCGAACATCGGCTGTTCGATCGTTCGACGAAGATCGAACGATTTGGGCCGTTCGCGCCAAATTCGAGTGACGCGAACGGCCCACAATGCACTACGCCATCGCAGTGTCATCCAGGCGCTGTGATTGGCCAAGCATGCACTGTGACCCCGCATGCTTGGCCAATCACAGCGCCGGCAGCGAGGAGAGCAATGATTGGCCACAGGCAGGATGCCTGTGGCCAATTATTGCTGAGGGTGTTTAGTACACGCCCCACACTATAAAAGGCCGCCAGCACGGCGGCCTAGTGTAGTGTGTTCCGGAGCAGGGAAAGACAAGCATAGGCAGGGACAGTGACATTTATTTCTTTCTTGCTTAACCTGGATTCCTTTAGTTTAGGGAAAGAGAAGGATAGGTAGGGAGAGTGTCAGTGTGTTTTACTGTGCGAGTCCTTGTTTCTAGGGACAAAGAAGGAAAGTGAGGGGAATTCTCCTTGTGCTATAGTGTGCTTTAAAAAAACATTTTTTCTAGGGACAGAAAACTCTAGGTAGGGAGAGTGTCAGTTTCTTTCACTGTGCCAGTCCTTGTTTCTAGGGACAAAGAAGGAAAGTGAGGGGAATTCTCCTTGTGCTATAGTGTGCTTTAAAAAACATTTTTTCTAGGGACAGAAAACTCTAGGTAGGGAGAGTGTCAGTTTCTTTCACTGTGCCAGTCCTTGTTTCTAGGGACAAAGAAGGAAAGTGAGGGGAATTCTCCTTGTGCTATAGTGTGCTTTAAAAAAACATTTTTTCTAGGGACAGAAAACTCTAGGTAGGGAGAGTGTCAGTTTCTTTCACTGTGCCAGTCCTTGTTTCTAGGGACAAAGAAGGAAAGTGAGGGGAATTCTCCTTGTGCTATAGTGTGCTTTAAAAAAACATTTTTTCTAGGGACAGAAAACTCTAGGTAGGGAGAGTGTCAGTTTCTTTCACTGTGCCAGTCTTTGTTTCTAGGGACAAAGAAGGAAAGTGAGGGGAATTCTCCTTGTGCTATAGTGTGCTTTAAAAAAACATTTTTTCTAGGGACAGAAAACTGTAGGTAGGGAGAGTGTCAGTTTCTTTCACTGTGCCAGTCCTTGTTTCTAGGGACAAAGAAGGAAAGTGAGGGGAATTCTCCTTGTGCTATAGTGTGCTTTAAAAAAACATTTTTTCTAGGGACAGAAAACTCTAGGTAGGGAGAGTGTCAGTTTCTTTCACTGTGCCAGTCCTTGTTTCTAGGGACAAAGAAGGAAAGTGAGGGGAATTCTCCTTGTGCTATAGTGTGCTTTAAAAATACATTTTTTCTAGGGACAGAAAACTCTAGGTAGGGAGAGTGTCAGTTTCTTTCACTGTGCCAGTCCTTGTTTCTAGGGACAAAGAAGGAAAGTGAGGGGAATTCTCCTTGTGCTATAGTGTGCTTTAAAAAAACATTTTTTCTAGGGACAGAAAACTCTAGGTAGGGAGAGTGTCAGTTTCTTTCACTGTGCCAGTCCTTGTTTCTAGGGACAAAGAAGGAAAGTGAGGGGAATTCTCCTTGTGCTATAGTGTGCTAAAGCATTCCTCATCAACCATCTTTGAAATCCTTGTTTTTTGGACAGTCAGGGAAATTGTCGTTGTGCTATTCTGTGCAAAAGCAATAATCCTCAACCATATTTAGAAATCCTTAAGTAAAGGGACAGAGAAGGACACCTGAAGGTAGCCCTTATTGCTTTTTTCCCATCTCCCTGCAGGCCATCTATTAGAATGTCTGGAAGGCAAACAAGGAGAGGCAGACAGTCAGGAGGCAATAAAAGAGGGCAAGCAGGCTCTGTGTCTGGGGGCAACAGTGCTGGTCGTGGACGCGGTGCATTGTCATCAGCACATGGCCATGGGACACGCTTGTCCTTCTTTTCGGCAGCTGGACATGTTGAGCCACATCATGCCGAAGACTTGGTAGAGTGGATGACCAAGCCCTCCTCCTCATCCTCTCTCACCCAGGCTCAGGGTACTGGCAAAGCAGCTGCCAAAGCGTCCTCTTCCCTGGTATCAATGTCAGACTCATCATCAGTCACTCCTTCCCTAGACCCACCATGTCCTCCTCCTGAGGAGTCCCCCGAACTGTTTGAGCACAGTGTTGGGTACATGCTCCAGGAGGATGCCCAGCGTTTCGAAGGGTCTGATGATGAAACCCAGCTACAGGAAGGCAGTAGCGTGAGAGCAGACAGAGGGGATGCTCAAGAAGGACACCAATCTGGCAGTCATGTTCCAGCAGCTGCAGCATACTGCCAGATTGGCTCCAGTGATGAGGAGGGAGGGGATGATGAGGTCACTGACTCCACGTGGGTGCCTAATAGGAGAGAGGAGGAGGAGGAGGATGAGGAGGAGGCACATCTCCAACGAGGCAGGATGCCCTTTGGTGGCCAGCGTAAGGGCAGTACACCGACGGAATCACACCGCAGAGCTCCGCCTGTGCAGGGCGCAGCCTCTGCCCGTCATTCAAAAAGTTCCTTGGTGTGGGCCTTTTTTGAGGCTAGTGCATCAGATCGCACAGCTGCTGTTTGCAACATATGTCTCAAGCGTATATCGCGTGGCCAAAACATCAGCCGCTTGGGTACCACATGCCTGACCAGACATATGTTGACCTGCCATGCAGCTCGTTGGCAAGCCTACCTCAAAGACCCACACCAAAGAACAAAGCGGACCTCTCCTTGCACCGCATCAGCTGGGATCTCCAACCCCACTATAACTTCAGTCCTCTCTGAAACATGCACTGAGAGGAATGAAGGTGTAGAATTAGGTGTGTCACAGCCAAGTACTTGCGGCCACTCTGCTAGCAGTACACCGACGTCCGATTCTAGCAGGCAAATTTCCCTGCCCCAGCTGCTGGACCGTCGAAAGAAGTTCACTCCCAGCCATCCACATGCCCAGCGGTTGAATGCTAGCTTGGCTAAATTGCTAGCGCTTCAACTGCTGCCTTTTCAGTTGGTAGACTCGGCCCCCTTCCGTGAGTTTGTGCAATGTGCGGTTCCTCAGTGGCAGGTTCCCAAACGCCACTTTTTCTCACAGAAGGCTATTCCGGCTCTCTACCGGCATGTGGAAGGCAATGTCTTGGCCTCGCTGGACAGGGCGGTCAGCGGTAAGGTGCATATTACCGCTGACTCATGGTCCAGCAGGCATGGACAGGGACGTTACCTTTCTTTCACGGCCCATTGGGTCACTCTTTTGGCAGCTGGGAAGGATGCAGGACAAGGTGCAGTAGTGTTGGAGGTTGTTCCACCGCCACGCCTCCAAAATGCTACTACTGGTTGTGACACACCTCTCTCCTCCACCCCCTCCTCTTCTTCTTCCTCCATGGCCTCTTCCTGTGGTTTGTCCTATGAACCAGCGGTGCTCCGTAGCCGTTCACGGGGCTACGCAAGTACGCAGGCAAAAAGATGCCATGCCGTGCTTGCGCTGGTGTGTTTGGGGGACAGAAGCCACACTGGGGCAGAGGTCCTGTCTGCTCTGCAGGGCCAGGCCGAGAGGTGGTTGACGCCACGCCACGCCAGCTTAAGCCAGGAATGGTGGTTTGCGACAATGGCACCAACCTCCTCTCCGCCCTCCGACAGGGACAACTGACCCATGTGCCCTGTGTGGCTCACGTCCTTAACCTGGTGGTGCAGCGGTTCTTGGGCAGGTACCCGGGCTTACAGGATGTCCTGAGGCAGGCCAGGAAAGTCTGTGTGCATTTCCGCAGATCTTATAATGCCAGTGCTCGCCTGGCTGAGCTGCAAAAGGAGTTGAACCTGCCCAAGAACCGCCTTATATGTGACATGCCCACCAGGTGGAACTCAACGTTGGCCATGCTGCAGCGGCTGCACACGCAGCAGAGGGCCATCAATGAGTACCTGTGCGACTACGGCACCAGGACAGGGTCAGGGGAGCTTGTTTTTTTTTCTCCACGCCAGTGGGGCATGATCAGGGATGCATGCACTGTCCTGGCACCATTTGAGGAGGCCACGAGGATGGTGAGCAGTGACAGTGCATGCATCAGTGACACTGTACCTCTTGTCCACCTGTTGGAGCACACGCTGCGTGGAATAATGGACAGGGCACTTGAGGCAGAACAGAGGCAGGAAGAGGAGGACTTCCTTGCCTCTCAAGGCCCCCTTTACCCAGACAGTGTTCCTTCTGTCCCACCCATCGCACAGGAAGAGGAAGAGGAGGAGGAGGAGGAGGAGGATTGTGTCAGCATGGAGGTGGAGGCTGGCACTCAGCATCATCAGCAGCAGTCTTTTAGGGATGATTTACAGTCCCAAGAAACCAGTGGACTTGTACGTGGCTGGGAGGAGGTGGCTGTGGATCATGTCGTCCTTAGTGACCCAGAGGACTCCGGAGCGAATGCCTCAGCAAACCTACGCTGCATGGCCTCCCTGATCCTGCAAAGTCTGCGGAAGGATCCTCGTATTCTTCGGATCAAGGAGAGGGACCATTACTGGCTGGCCACTCTCCTTGATCCACGGTACAAGGGTAAGGTTGCGGACCTTATGTTACCTTCGCAGAGGGAGCAGAGGATGAGACAACTCCGGGAGGCCTTGCAGAAAGGTCTGTGCAACACGTTCCCAGAGACTGGGAGGTTACAAACTCCTGGTCCTGGACAACGAGTTGCTGAGGCTTCGGCCAGTCAAAGAAGGAGCGGTGGGGAAGGTGGCCGTCTGACCGATGCGTTCAGACAATTCTTTAGTCCGCAGCCCCAAAGTATGATCGGTTCCAGCAACCATCGCCAGCGTCTGATAAACATGGTGCAGGAATATCTAGGGGCAAGGTCAGACTTGGACACCTTCCCCACCGAAAATCCTCTGGCTTACTGGGTCTTGAGGATGGATCACTGGCCAGAGCTTGCACAGTATGCAATTGAGCTACTGGCCTGTCCTGCATCCAGCGTTCTTTCGGAACGCACATTCAGTGCTGCTGGAGGATTTGTCACGGATCACAGGGTGCGCCTGTCCACCGACTCGGTTGATCGACTGACTTTCATCAAGATGAACCAGTCTTGGATCACCACCAGCTACCACACACCTGATGCTGATATAACAGACTAATTGATTTTAACATGTCACATCCCTTCAAGACTGATGCTGATGCTGAGTGCCTGTGCTGTTATGTTGACTGGCTATCCTCCTCCTCCGAGTCCTCAATGATACGATTGATGATGATAGCTTGGAAGATCATTTTTGTTTATGGGTGCCGCCACCAGTGGCTAAGGCCCAATTTTTCAGCCCCTGTTTTACAGGGGCGTGTAATTACAATTTTTTTAGCAATAATTTGCCATAGGGCTCATTGCTGTGCTCCAAGTACAGTATCTGTGAGGGGTTGGAGTGTTGTGGCACCAGTGCCTAAGGCCCAATTTTTCAGCCCCTGTTTAACAGGGGCGTGTCATTACAATTTTTGAAGCAATACTTTGCAACAGGGCTCATTGCTGTGCTCCAAGTACAGTATCTGTGAGGGGTTGGAGTGTTGTGCCACCAGTGCCTAAGGCCCAATTTTTCAGCCCCTGTTTAACAGGGGCGTGTCATTACAATTTTTGAAGCAATACTTTGCAACAGGGCTCATTGCTGTGCTCCAAGTACAGTATCTGTGAGGGGTTGTAGTGTTGTGCCACCAGTGCCTAAGGCCCAATTTTTCAGCCCCTGTTTAACAGGGGCGTGTCATTACAATTTTTGAAGCAATACTTTGCAACAGGGCTCATTGCTGTGCTCCAAGTACAGTATCTGTGAGGGGTTGTAGTGTTGTGCCACCAGTGCCTAAGGCCCAATTTTTCAGCCCCTGTTCAACAGGGGCATGCAATTACAATTCTTGATCTAATAATTCACAGCAGGGCCCATTGCTGCACCCACCAAGAGTAACTCTGAGGGCTTACAGTGTTGTGGCAACGCCACCACCACCACCACGAAAGGCCCAATTTTTCAGCCCCTGTTCAAAAGGGGCATGTAATTACAATTCTTGATCTAATAATTCACAGCAGGGCCCATTCCTGCACCCACCAAGAGTAACTCTGAGGGCTTACAGTGTTGTGGCAACACCACCACCACCACCACCACCACGAAAGGCCCAATTTTTCAGCCCCTGTTCAACAGGGGCATGCAATTACAATTCTTGATCTAATAATTCACAGCAGGGCCCATTGCTGCACCCACCAAGAGTTACTGTCAGGGCTTACAGTGTTGTGGCACCAGCACCACCATCAAAGGCCCAATTTTTACTACCACTGTTCAACAATTATATGTAATTAAAATTCCTGATATAATAGTTGACAGCAGGGCGTTCCAGCACCAACCAAGAGTAACTGTGAGTGCTTACAGTGTTGTGCCAACACCAACAACTAAGGGGCCTATTTCTGCAGAGTATATACGGCAGGTCCCTACTTTCAAACATCCAACTTACAAACGACTCCTACTTGCAAACGCAAGAAGACAACAGGAAGTGAGAGGAAATCTACCACTAGGAAGGAAAATTCTCTCCTGTAAGAATAAATATGGGAGAAAGGTGTCTCCTCTGTACTGATGCTTTATCAGCAATCCTTGTTTCAAGAAAAACACCACATTTCAAAAACAGTTGTCATTGGGACGGAAAGTGAGGTGAAATGTTCTGAACAGGGGCACAGACAGCAAAACAAATGTTACAGGGGTGATAACCCTTACCTATGTTTTCCAAAAAGTTTAAAAATAGATTTTTGGGCTGGAGCTACACTTCAACAATGTACCTGTTCAAAATTACAAACAGATTCTACATAAGAACAAACCTACAGTCCCTGTCTTGTATGCACCACCTGTATACGGCTGTTCAGAGTATATAGGGCCTTTTTTATTTTATGTGCGGGGTTCCCCTTAATATCCATACAAGACCCAAAGGGGCTGGTAATGGGCTGGGGTAGGGGGGGGGGGGTCATGGGGTAGCTATGCCATTTTTCTTAAAGATTTTCATCCATATTACCGGGACCAGACATTACATTAAAGCCGCAAGCAGTTTTAAATGGCTTTTTTTTCCTTTAGAAGTGTCATTTTGTGCAGGGACAGTTCTAAACACGGGAAACACGTGGCACTTCACAGGCATACTTTAGACACCCCCCAGGTACGATATTTAAAGGAATATTTGACTTTTTTTTTTTCACTTTATGCATCATTAAAATGACTGCTCCCGAAAAACGACCGTTTTTAAAACTTCTTTTTGCATTGATACATGTCCCCTGGTGCAGAACCCGGGTTCCCAAACCCTTTTTAGGACAATAACATGCATAATAGTTGTTATAATTAGCACTTTATAATTCGAACGTTCGCATCCATTGTATTTAATAGGGTTCTAATGCTCGTACGAACTTTCGGTCCGTTCGCGGGTTCTGGTGCGAACCGAACCCGGGGATGTTCGGCTCATCACTACTCAAGACAGATATAAAAAAGAAAAATGAATGCAGCTTTGTAATCAAGATAACATTACCATCCAATCATAAGCTGAGTTGAATGATGCTGGTCATAAAAATGAGGAGATCTAGTGGCAGAAAAAAGTACTGTGTGGAAATCTCTGCATTGCAGTTTTATCTTTCAATGGACTGTTCACTTTTATCTTGTTATCTTTTAAGAGAGTTCTGCTTTAAAGCTGTTATATATTTTATTTTCCAGTGCTGGACTATGAGATTCACATTCATACAGGGGAGGTTTCTGATGCTGATATAGAAGCTGATGTTTACATGAACCTTTTTGGAATCAATGGAGACTCTGGCAAACGGAAGTTACATAAAAGCAAGTTTGAAAGGGCCAAATTTCAGAGAGGAAATGTAAGATATTTTACACATGTCTTCACGCTGATTTAAAGTGGGGCTTTGCTTTGTTTAGGACAGAGTAAGAAAAGGTTAGATCTTCTGTCAGGGAAAATTTCTCCAATCTATCTAAAAAGAAAAAAAAATGTCTAGCGTTCCACTTGAAATTATTTTTCATTGTGTTTGGGACAAAATGTGGTGCCACTGCACATAAATGCCTTAAACCGGCTATAGACTGTTCAAATCTTGGGTGGTTCAGCAGAGAGCGGCCAATATTCAAACCATCTATGGGCAGACTAAATGTACCCAAGTCAATCCATCGATCGACTTGGGAACAACCAGCCTGTGGGATTTTAGGATACGATTATTGCTAGTGGCTATAGCCGTTAACAATACCCACTGTGTTCTCCCGGCAGGGACGGCTCCCCACGCCCCTCCCCATCCTTGGGAGAACACAATAGCTCCACGGGAGGCATTCCCCCATCAACACAGTCAGGAAAGAAAATCATATCATCTATGGCCGGCTTTTGTTTCTTAAGAGACACATTGACAAGCATAAACATAATGCATTGTTCATTACCAAAAAACTGACATTAAATCAATAACATTCAGACATGTTATTTACTTTGTGAAAGTAAGTATTTCCATATATGTAGGATGCTATTGCTCATTCTCATTCTTCTAATGCTAGTTTCCTGGCTGTCATGCTGACCCTTGGCCTTTAAGACTTTGAGTCAGTGAACAATATGTATATCAAGAAAATTAGGACAAATTCCTAGTTTGATACTTGCTACAGGTCCCTGACTAAGCATTTAAAGCAGACGGTCAGCATACAATTGCATTTATTTCTTAAAGTAAACCTTTCACAAACTTGGACAGCTAAAGCTGAGCATTTGACAAGGATTCACAAAAGCAGAGAATACCTTCAGTGAAATCAAAATGCTAAAACAATAATATCTAGAGATAAATTTGTAGCTGAAGCTATATGCAAACCTTGATTTTGTTGTAAGTTCCCATTTCCGCTTCCCCAGCCTCTCTTTTGGTTACCCTAATATAGAAAGCCTCTCTGACCAAAGGGGAGAAGAAAGGGATGGGCTTTGGTCAATTAGTACAAAAGGCACATATACAACCTTGGATAGGTATAGTTCTGCATCTACTGATCATTTTGACATTTGGTTCTACCTTAACTACCTGAGTACTAGCCTATAATACCACTTCATTACCAGGCCATATTTTAGTTATCAGCACTGTGATAGTTTGATTAACAATTATTAGGTCATTCAACACTGTACCCAAAATATGTTTTATATAAAAAAAATTAGACGAAAAGAGATTTCTTCTGTGGTATTTCATAACCAACGTTGTTTATTATTATTATTTTAAAGAAAAGGAAAAGGCCAAAAAAGTAAAGAAAAAACGGTCCCCCTTAACCTTTGTCATAAAACATATCAAATAAAAATGCCAGGACAGTACAAACATCCCCCAACAACCCTTTTTTTGGAAAGTAGACATCCCAAGGTGATCTAATTTTTACCACACATGTTTGGAAAAGAAGGCCCATGCTGGTATTGGGATGGTTAAATCATAGAACTTGGTGATGGTACACTAAATACAGGTCCTTCTCAAAAAATTAGCATATTGTGATAAAGTTCATTATTTTCTGTAATGTACTGATAAACATTAGACTTTCATATATTTTAGATTCATTACACACAACTGAAGTAGTTCAAGGCTTTTCTTGTTTTAATATTGATGATTTTGGCATACAGCTCATGACAACCCAAAAATCCTATCTCAAAAAATTAGCATATCATGAAAAGGTTCTCTAAACGAGCTATTAACCTAATCATCTGAATCAACTAATTAAGTCTAAACACCTGCAAAAGATTCCTGAGGCTTTTAAAAACTCCCAGCCTGGTTCATTACTCAAAACCACAATCATGGGTAAGACTGCCGACCTGACTGCTGTCCAGAAGGCCATCATTGACACCCTCAAGCAAGAGGGTAAGACACAGAAAGAAATTTCTGAACGAATAGGCTGTTCCCAGAGTGCTGTATCAAGGCACCTCAGTGGGAAGTCTGTGGGAAGGAAAAAGTGTGGCAGAAAACGCTGCACAACGAGAAGAGGTGACCAGACCCTGAAGAAGATTGTGGAGAAGGACCGATTCCAGACCTTGGAGGACCTGCGGAAGCAGTGGACTGAGTCTGGAGTAGAAACATCCAGAGCCACCGTGAACAGGCGTGTGCAGGAAATGGGCTACAGGTGCCGCATTCCCCAGGTCAAGCCACTTTTGAACCAGAAACAGCGGCAGAAGCGCCTGACCTGGGCTACAGAGAAGCAGCACTGGACTGTTGCTCAGTGGTCCAAAGTACTTTTTTCGGATGAAAGCAAATTTTGCATGTCATTCGGAAATCAAGGTGCCAGAGTCTGGAGGAAGACTGGGGAGAGGGAAATGCCAAAATGCCTGAAGTCCAGTGTCAAGTAACCACAGTCAGTGATGGTCTGGGGTGCCATGTCAGCTGCTGGTGTTGGTCCACTGTGTTTTATCAAGGGCAGGGTCAATGCAGCTAGCTATCAGGAGATTTTGGAGCACTTCATGCTTCCATCTGCTGAAAAGCTTTATGGAGATGAAGATTTCATTTTTCAGCACGACCTGGCACCTGCTCACAGTGCCAAAACCACTGGTAAATGGTTTACTGACCATGGTATTACTGTGCTCAATTGGCCTGCCAACTCTCCTGACCTGAACCCCATAGAGAATCTGTGGGATATTGGGAAGAGAAAGTTGAGAGATGCAAGACCCAACACTCTGGATGAGCTTAAGGCCGCTATCGAAGCATCCTGGGCCTCCATAACACCTCAGCAGTGCCACAGGCTGGTTGCCTCCATGCCACGCCGCATTGAAGCAGTCATTTCTGCAAAAGGATTCCCGACCAAGTATTGAGTGCATAACTGAACATAATTATTTGAAGGTTGACTTTTTTTGTATTAAAAACACTTTTCTTTTATTGGTCGGGTGAAATATGCTAATTTTTTGAGATAGGATTTTTGGGTTGTCATGAGCTGTATGCCAAAATCATCAATATTAAAACAAGAAAAGCCTTGAACTACTTCAGTTGTGTGTAATGAATCTAAAATATATGAAAGTCTAATGTTTATCAGTACATTACAGAAAATAATGAACTTTATCACAATATGCTAATTTTTTGAGAAGGACCTGTACAGTGCATCATTAATTGTTCAGGTCACAAGGAGAAAGAGTTGAAAGGGTTAATGTACAGGTCGCATACAGGAGGAGGATGGTGATGAGGGGGTTGATATGTAGTTGTACAGGATAAGGGAGGCAAAGAAGGTAATATACGATCACTGTACAGACAAGATGGAGCGGAGATATACAGGAGAGGAGAGTAGTGAAAGGGTTAAAAATGATCCCACACTCATATGAATACCTTGAAAATCTAATATCTCCTGCTGTTAATCCTCTACTAATAAATGAATGATTAATTCATTAATTTGTTTCTCCTTTACTTTCCTTTATTGACAAAGGGGAGGACTCTCCAATGTAAATATTAGTGTATTGTCATTACAGCTAACACAGGGTACAGAGCCGTTCAGATAGGCACGGGGTAGTTTTCTTCCCTGTCATTTATAAATACCAGTGCACAAATAAATGTCTGCCATTTCAATGTTTATTAACATATGGCAGCAGTAAAGTAGTTAGGGTTAATCCTGCTTATACTTTTTTTTAATGTTCAGTATGAATTGGTAAGGTTTGGTTTTTTATAGGTTTACCAAAATGTTTTATTTTGATAAAGCTGGGAAGGGTTAGAGACGATTTCAGTTTTCCACTGATGTTTGTGGATATGTTTCTATTGCTAGCTGTGCCTTCATGTCCCAATGATGTCTGTACCTCTCATTTCTTGTATGTAAAGCCGCAGGCAGAAATATAACTCAATATATATTTTTTCTCTTCTCAACTCTATTCAAGACTAAAAAATACATTTTGACTGAAGCTGGACTTTAAAAAATGCTCTGAAACAGTCTGCTACATTGCTGCATACTGTGCGTAGTTACTCAAAATGGCCACCCTTAAGTTGGTACTTCAATTGTAGTATTAATTCAGATACTGAGGATTCATTTATTTTAGCTCAGTTCAATCAAAGTTAAATAAAGCAATAGGCAGAATTGAGTAGAAGAAATTTGTATTAGATCTGCAGGGGACTACACCTATGGTTCCAAAATATATTACAGCACTTTCTAGTTAACATAACAATAACTGCATTTTATATAACCACAAATGTAAGTGAAAACTGTTCAAAAGCCCATGGCTGCATTTATTAGGAATTATTAAAACCCTCATAAAAAGGGTGAGATGGTCACATTTAGCCCAGATAACTGTACTCTATGTGGTGATTTAGTAAAGGAGTAAAGCATGATCACTTTGCAAGAGAATTTTCACTTAGCTTATGAATAGGGTCATACTGTTTAAAGTAAAAAGCCTATTTTTTATTTTATTTTTGGTATTAGGTATTCTTTGTAAAGTTACATTTCGCCACACTCAACAAGGCAAAAAATAGGATTTTTATAACAGCTTACCTGTAAAATCCTTTTCTTGGAGTACATCACGGGACACAGAGCGACATAGTCATTACTAATGGGTTATATAGATACCGTCAGGTGCTGGCACTGGCAACTTCCAAAACCGGAAGTACCCTCCCCTATATAAGCCCCTCCCATCCGGGAGCACCTCAGTTTTGTAGCAAAGCAATAAGTGTCCCCAAAGAGGGGCGGGAGCTCTGTGTCCCGTGATGTACTCCAAGAAAAGGATTTTACAGGTAAGCTGTTATAAAAATCCTATTTTCTTTCTCGTACATCACAGGACACAGAGCGACATAGTCATTACTAATGGGATGTCCTAAAGCAATGCCCAATGAGGGGGGGGATACACCATATATAAGCTGAGCGCTATCAGACATGAGGATCTTTTGCGGCCTGCAACACGCTGCGCCCAAAGGCGACATCCTCCTGACTTCTAACGTCCACCTGGTAGAACCTAGTAAACGTGTGAACTGAAGACCATGTTGCGGCCTTACAGATTTGAGCCAGGGAGGCCTGGTGATGCACTGCCCATGAAGTTCCAACTGCTCTCGTGGAGTGCGCTCTAACTTTGAACGGAGGCGGTCTCCTTCTCAAGCCATAGGCTTGTATTATGACCTGTCGAATCCACTTGGCTAAAGTAGATTTCGACGCTGCCTGACCCTTTCTGGGGCCTTCCGGCAGAATAAACAAAGTATCCGTTCTGCGAATCTGAGCAGTGGCTTTTAGATAAGCTTTAACTGCTCTTACTATATCCAAAGAATGCAATAACTTTTCCTCTACCGAAGTAGGTTTGGGGAAAAAAGAAGGAAGAACCACATCTTGGTTCAAATGAAACCTCGATACCACCTTAGGAAGAAAGGCTGAATGAGGGCGTAACACTACTCTATCCTTATGGATAACCAGATATGGCTCCTTACAGGACATAGCTGCTAATTCCGACACTCTTTTAGCCGAACAAATGGCTACTAGAAAAATCAATTTCCTGGTGAGAAGAACCAGGGAAATATGCTGTAATGGTTCAAATGGTTGTTTCTGTAGAACCGACAGAACCAAGTTTAGATCCCATGGACATATGGGAATATTAACCGGAGGACTAATACGCATCACTCCTTGTATAAAGGCTTTGACTAGTGAATGCGAAGCCAAGGGCCTTTGAAAAAATATTGACAAGGACGAAATCTGACCCTTGATAGTACTCAAGGCAAGCTTCCTATCTACAGCCCATTGTAGGAAGTCCAGAATCCTACCTATTACGTATTTACGTGGATGCCATTTCTTGGCCTCACACCAGGCGATGTACGCCTTCCAGATTCTATAGTAGATCTGCCTGGATACCGGCTTCCTGGCATTGATCATGGTAGATACCACAGCATTAGAGAGCCCTCTCTTTTTTAGAATGTGGGCTTCAATAGCCAGGCCATCAAACCTAGGGCTGGTAAGGAAGGGTGGTATATCGGTCCTTGCGAAAGCAGGTCCGGACGATGTGGGAGGGTCCAAGGACTCCCCACAGACATCTTTACAATCTCCGCGTACCATGCTCTTCGGGGCCACGCTGGAGCCACCAGAATCACTGGTTTCTTTTCTACCCTGATTCTGCGGAGTAATCGAGGTAACAATTGTGGCGGTGGGAATGCATATATCAGCTTGAACTGATCCCAAGGGAACACTAGGGCATCCGAGCCGCAAGCTAGGGGATCCCTTGTCCAAGAGACAAACCTGTCCACTTTTGTATTGAATCTGGATGCTAGCAGATCTACATCCGGTGTTCCCCACCGCTGACATATTGTCCGGAAAACCTCGGGATGAAGGGACCATTCCCCTGGGCATAATTGTTGGCGACTTAGAAAGTCTGCCTTCCAATTCTCCACTCCTGGAATGAATACCGCAGATATGGCTGGGACATATCTTTCTGCCCATCTCAGGATGTAATTTACTTCCCTCTGGGCTGCACGACTCCTGGTGCCCCCCTGATGATTGATATATGCCACTGCTGTGGCATTGTCTGATTGAATTCTGACAGGGGACCCTTGGAGTTTGGATGTCCATGCTACTAGGGCATACCGGGCTGCTCGTATCTCTAAGAGATTGATGGGCAGGGCCTTTTCTGCATCCGACCATCTGCCCTGGAGAGACCATTGCTCCAGTACTGCTCCCCAGCCTATAAGGCTGGCATCTGTAGTGACCACCTTCCAGGAAATCGGACTGAAGGATTTCCCTCTTTCCAGATTCTGGGGAATCAACCACCAGCGGAGGCTCTTGCGAACGGAAGGGGACAAGGACATTGGTAAGTCCAGAGCCTGAACTTTTTTGTTCCAGGCTGACAGTATGGCCCTTTGCAAATTCCTTGAATGGAATTGACCGTAGGGTACTGCTTCGAATGATGCCACCATTTTTCCCAGCAGCCTCATGCACAGGCGTATGGATGGCTGTCTTTTTGAACCCACTAAGTGGATCAGATCCCTCAAAGACGACCCCTTTTCTTGAGGCAAGAAAATTTTTCTCTGGTCTGAATCCAGCCTTAGCCCCAAGTATTCCAGACTTTTGACTGGTTTTAGGGCTGACTTGTCTCGGTTGATAATCCAACCGTGATATTCCAGATACTTGATTGTCTCGTGAACAACCACTTCTAGTTTTTCCACTGAGTGGTCTATCAGCAACAAGTCGTCTAGATATGCCATTATCGTTACACCTCGTGTTCTTAGATTGGCCAATAATGGGGCCAGAATTTTTGTGAACACTCTTGGTGCTGTGGCCAGACCGAAGGGTAAGGCTCTGAACTGAAAATGGCGCCCTTCTACCGCAAAGCGTAGAAATTTTTGGTGGGCTGGAAAGATGGGAATGTGCAAATAAGCATCTTTGATGTCGATCGAGGCTAACCATTCCTCCCCTTGTAGGGCAGTGGCCACCGACCGGATCGACTCCATCCGGAAAGTCCTGATATGTAGGAATTTGTTTAGCCCTTTTAGATTTAATATGGGCCTCACGTCCCCGTTTGGCTTCGGGACTGTGAAGAGGTTTGAGTAAAACCCGAACCCCCATTCTTCCAGGGGAACCTCTATAATTACTGCTTGAAGCAATAATTGTTCTAGTGCCAACAGGAGGGATCCTCTCTTCTGGGGATCCCTTGGCACGTTTGACCTTATAAAGCGGGAAGGAGGGGAGTTTTTTAACTCCAATTTGTATCCCAGATTTACTGCGGAAAGCACCCATCTGTCTCTGATCGTGTCCCGCCAGGTCTCTGTGAACAACTGAAGTCTTCCCCCCACCCGATTGAGTGGGGGCAACCCTTCATGCATTTGACTTTGGGGGAGGTTTTGTACCTCTCCTGCTCCAGGGCTTCTTGTTACCCTGCAATTGTCCCTGATTTTTACCTCCGGGATTTGACCGAGGAGGCCGTCGGAACTGTTTCACAGCCGATGTCCTAGGGACTGGAGAAGCAGGCCTCTTAAAAGAGGGACCTCTAACTCTATTTTTAACCGGCAAAAGTGTACTTTTACCACTGGAAATTCTCTGGATATATTTATCCAGGTCTTCCCCGAATAAGCGTTCACCATGAAATGGGAAGCTGACCAGCAATTTTTTACAGGGAGCTTCAGCAGACCAGTTTTTGAGCCATAGAAGCCTGCGCATATGTACTACAGACAGCGTAAGGCGGGAGGCCTGATGAATTGAATCCTTTATAGCGTCCACCGCAAAGCATAAGGCTCTAGGTAGATCGGCTAGGGCAAGAGCCTGCTGATCTGGCAAGTCCCTTAAGACCTGTTTCAACTGATCCTTCACTGCTTGGCAGACCCCAATAGCTGCCACTGCTGGTTGTGTCACCAATCCTGCTGTAGAAAACGCAGATTTTAATAAGGACTCCAATTTTTTATCTATTGGGTCTTTGAACATTTGGACATTATCCACTGGACATGTCAGTGATTTATTCAGACAAGAGATGGCTGCGTCCACTGTAGGGACCCTCCATTTTCTGATGAACTTATCCTCCATGGGATAGACCACCGGAAATCTCTTGGGGGGAGTAAATATTTTATCAGGATGCTCCCAATCCTGGTAAATGAGCCCTTCCAGTAAAGGATGGATCGGAAAGGAACAAACAGTCTGGGGAGCTTTTAGCGACCCCAACGAGGAGACAGAAGTGGATGATGGCTCCGCAAGGGGCATTTTAAATGCTGATCGGACCATATTAGTCAGGGACTGAACCCATAACCTTTCAGCATGTGATGCTGAGAATGGCTCTTCCACTGTTGATTCCTCTACAACCGAATCGACCTCATCCTGATCCCCTTCAGGTAGGTCGATCCCTGTATGGGACTGTTGCTCTGTTAACAGGCACTCTGAGGGAGGAGACGGAGATCGGGCGCTTTTTTCCTGTGACAGGGAAGCAGCGATCAATGCTGACAATCTCTCTTCCAGCCCTCCCAGAGCTGAGGAAAAAACCTCCTCTGTTACATACACAGGAGCAGGTGAACTGAGGACAGCCATAGTACCAGGTACTCCTGAGGGTGCTCCACGGTCACTAACCTCTGATTCTTCAGGGGAGACTGGTGCAGCCGAAGCATGCCCAAGATCCTCAAAGCCCGATGGAGACTCCCTATGCCTCCTGGAATTTCTAGTCCCGGAGTTTTTAGACGGCATATTCCTAAGCCACAAAGCTGAGGTATTCCAGCCGAAAATACACCACTTACTGACAATAGTCTAGCATAAATGCTGCTATAAGAAACAGTTGGTGTCTACTAATGTGCCTTTCTAGGGGATGCCTGCATCAACCGCTTGCTGTATGCCTTTTTTTTTTTTTTAAATGTTGCCAGCTCTGTCTCTGCACTCCATAGCCAGCTCACCACACAAAATTGTGGTTTTTAACATGCTGGGACGCCCGCACATGCGCAGAAGCGCTGCGGCGCGCACAGAGCGTCATCCCCCAGGCTCCGCCCCCTTTCCCGGCTCACCTCTATATATAGAGGCGCATGCACGCGCACGCGCGCGGCCACGTGCGCCTTCGGCGCTAATCCAAATTAGGCTTGGGGGTCCCCCAATAGAACCAAGTTCCTGGGGGCCCCCACTTACCTGTTCCCCGCCGCAGGACTTTGTTTGGTCCACAAAAGCCCAAACTTCACCTATCACGGCAGGCATTGTAATCAAACCTTCAGGGACCGGGTTCCCAAGGATTCCACTCCCCTGGACCTGTATAGCACCCTGCACAGAAAACATCTTGGTCGTGGGTATGACCAGAGCTCTGGATCCCAGGGTCCAGCTCTCCTAAGAGAAGCATTACAGGCAAAACCTTGCTCTTCTCTGCAAGGCCCGGGTACCGACCGTTTAGCTATGAAGCTTTTTTGGTCGGATCCGGAATAGCTTACTGAGGCCCAAAAGAACCTGTACGCAAGCTCAGTGAAAAACACATGTTTCTTCTTGGCCAACACCTTAGACACTGGCAAAAAACTGAGGTGCTCCCGGATGGGAGGGGCTTATATAGGGGAGGGTACTTCCGGTTTTGGAAGTTGCCAGTGCCAGCACCTGACGGTATCTATATAACCCATTAGTAATGACTATGTCGCTCTGTGTCCCGTGATGTACGAGAAAGAAATAAAATTCCTTTACAAAGTGAAAATACACTTTGCAAAGTAGACATGCTCCATAAGTTTAGTAAATCGGCCACTGTTTATATAGCGGCTTTAGCTAATCAGTCAACTGCTGTATGGTAAAGAACTATTTCCTGAGGCCAGGTTGTCTTGAGGCTAATTGGTCGTATGAAATTAATATGTTTGCTGAGCCTGTGTAAAAAGAACATTTCGTTAGCATGCGTGTAATACTTTTAGATGAAGATTCAATATTTTTCAAAGCCTCTAATTACTTTTATAGTTACCGTACTTATTTTAATGAATTTTGTTGTAGGTTGACGTGTTTTACATCCAAGCAGTATCATTGGGAGAACTCCAGAAAATCCAAATTACCCAGGATGGAATTAAAGAGGGTATTGTATGAGCTAAAAAAACAAACTATAATTTGCGAGTACTAATGATGCTGAATGTCAGGTCACCTGTGGCCAGATGACAGATGCACTCCGTAGGGGGACAGGAGTGCACCACAAGATAGTGAACCCTATGGCTGACTGCTGCGGATAGGGAACTGGGTGGTTGTGGAAAGCGGGATCAGAGGAGCACAACCGGGATCCTACAGGAAGCTAGAGCCGAGATTCCCCAGGGCGTGGAGTCTAAGACCCAGCAGGTCTTCTCCAGAGCCTCTAGTGGTGAGGATGTTGCGCTGCAGCTAGGTCCAGGTCGCGGCTCCTAGAGTCTCCTAGCTCACGCCCCATAGGGTAAGTGGGAAAGAGGGGAAGCAGCAGCACAAGATACAAGAATAGCGAAGGACAAGCCGAAGGTCAAGGGTCACAAGCAGACAAGGATAACGAAGGACAAGCCGAAGGTCAAGGGCCACAAGCAGACAGGGATAGTCAGGAACAAGCCAATATAGTAACAGAGAGACAGACGTAGCACAGGGCAGGCAGGAACCCAAACACACAATGCTGAAACAAACACGTTGATCAGCCAAGCAGGCTTGCAGTGCACAGGTTAATATAGTGTTCTGTGATAGGGCCTGGGGTGGAGTCAGGCTGGGAGGAGATTATAAAGGAATCCAGGTGAAAGGGTCTGGCCTCTAAGATGAACACATGAGGAGGAAAGGTAAGCTGAAAGACAAACATTACTGCATATCCATGACAGTACCCTCCCTCTTATGGGCCCTCCCCCTCCCCCGCCTGGGCCCAGGCTTAAAGGGAAATCTCAGATGAAACCTCCTCAACAGACGAGGTGCAATGACCTCAGATGCAGCGATCCAAGACACCTCCTCAGGACCAAAACCTCTCCAATGCACAAGGTACTGAAGAATGCCTCTGCAGAGCCGAGAATCCAGAACTTGTCTAACCTCGTACTTTAGATTATCCTCAGAGACCGAAACCGAGGTAGGGCAATGACGAGAAGATTTATTGAGGACCAAAGGCTCTCTGGGAATAGGCAAGGGCATGAGAGGATCAACAGGAATCTGAGGAGGGTCCCGCAGACCCTTTGTCAGGGAAATAGGCGCATCCCTGTGCGTAACGGTGCAGGGTTGGCAAACCTGTATAGGCAAAGGCACTGTCAGGGGACCAACAGCAGGAGAAGGACTTTAGAACCCAGCATCTCTGGCAGGAGAAGGACTTTAGGACCCAGTATCTCTACCAGCAGGTCACATGGGCCTATATAAGGAAGTCTGCTAGTGTCTGCATTTGCTTGTTTATCTTCAGCTCCCCCTGTGTTCCTGTATCCTGAATCACCTGTTGATCTGATCTCCTGTGTACCGACCCGGCTTGTTCTGACCCGCTCTTCCTGATCCTCTGGCTCGACTCTTGGCTTGCACCTGACCTCCTTCTGCCTGCTCCCTGCATCTGACCCCGGCCTGTCTATTGAACTCTGCATATCCTGCTCCCTGTACTAAGACTCGGCTCACCCCTGGTTATTCTGATTACGGACTGTCTTCCTGTGAATGATCCTTGGCCTGGCTCCTGGCTCAGCTTTCCAGTTGCTCCACTGGTCTCTGTCTCCTGGACCTTCCAAGCACGTCTGTCTTCAGCTACCAGGCACCCATGCTTCTGTGGGCACTACACCTGCTGTGTCATCTTCAGTGGTGTGCTGCACTCGGCCGCAAGGGGAGCCCTCCCAGCATCTCGGCCTCCTACCAGGTTCCTGACAGTATAAACCAGCCATGTCAGAGACCGACGGAGGTGTCTCCCCGATGGAAGCCGCCAGCCTACAGATCACAGCCCTCACCCAGGCCATCCAAGAACTCCAGAAAGAGTACCGCCAATTAGAGCGCCGACTGCAGCACCTGCCTGCAAAACCTTCTCCCGCAGGTCGAGGGTCATCTTTAACTAGTTCCTTGGCAACCACTCCTGCTGTGGTGATGCCCCCTCCGGAACCACGAGTGCCAACATCTGAACGCTTCTCCGGTGATCGGAAGAAATTCAGATCCTTTAAAAATGCCTGTTACCTGTACCTGGCTCTGCAACCACGGACCTTTTCCTCTGAAGCAGTAAAAGTGGGATTCATAATTTCTTTGCTGACTGACGAACCCCAAGTATGGGCTCATGGCTTACTGGAGCAGGAGAGTCCCCTCATCAATTCTGTGGACCAGATCTTTGAAATCATGGCCCAGTTATATGACGATCCCCTGCGGGCGGCCACTGCTGAAGCTGCTCTACATGCCCTACGGCAGGGTCAGCGCCCTGCGGAAGATTACACAGTGGAATTCCGTACCTGGTCCTCAGACTCAGGATGGAACGAGGCAGCGTTACGTTATCAGTATCGGCTGGGACTGTCTGAATCCCTCAAGGATGAACTGTCTAGAGTCATGACCCCTTCAACTCGGGGTCTCATCCTACTGACTATTCAACTCGACAGACGCTTACGAGAGCGCCGGTCTGAACGCATCCAAACCCCCCAACTGCTCGAAGCTCCACCCACATCTAGTTCTATGCAGCTTGGCCTGGCCCATCCAGCAATAACCTCAGGGGAGAGACTTCATCGCAGACAGGCGAACCTTTGCTTCTACTGCGGGGGAACCGGTCATTATATAACCTTTTGCCCCATAAGACCCAGGAAATCGGTCCTCCGCACCACGGTCAACTGTCAGGTGTCCAGGTCCTCCTCCTCTCACATTACTCTTCCTGTCACATTACTGATAGCAGGACAAGAAGTTCACCTCCAAGCAATACTGGATTCCGGGGCATGTAGTTGCTTTTTGGATCTGACACTGGCAAAGAGACTCGCTATTCCCCTCCACCACAAGAGCCAAAGACTGACTGTCCACCTGGCCGACGGCTCAATGCCCAGTTCCGGGCATGTCACCCAGGAAACGGCACCTATCCTTACCTCCATCAATTCTGGTCACCAGGAATTTCTACGTTTTGATGTCCTGAGCTCTCCTATATTCCCTGTCATCTTGGGAACCCCATGGCTACAGGCGCACAACCCTCAGATTGACTGGTCCAAAAGGGAAGTTTTCTTCACCTCTCCCTACTGCCGGCAGCATTGTCTTGTTCCTGAAACCAAGGACTCTTCCAGTTGCATGTCTGTTCTACCCACACCCAGTGTGGATCCCAATATACCAGCAGCCTATCAGGAGTTCAAGGATGTCTTTGACAAGAAGAAAGCAGATACTCTACCTCGGCATCGTCCCTACGATTGCCCCATCGAGTTGTTACCAGGGGCTGAGATTCCTTTTGGCCGTATTTTTCCCCTCTCTGAGACTGAACTTGAGACTTTGAGACAGTATATTGATGAAAACCTTGAAAAGGGATTTATCCGCCCTTCCTCCTCTCCTGCCGGTGCCGGCATTTTCTTCGTTGAGAAGAAGGATAAAACTTTGAGGCCATGTGTGGATTACAGAGAATTGAATAGAGTTACTCTTAAAAATCGCTACCCGCTCCCCCTCATCCCAGAACTCTTCCAGAGGTTCCGTACAGCTCATGTCTTCACTAAACTAGACCTACGTGGAGCTTACAATCTTGTCCGCATCCGGGAAGGGGACGAGTGGAAAACAGCGTTCAGAACAAGGTTTGGACATTTTGAATACTTAGTAATGCCATTTGGATTATGCAACGCCCCAGCCACATTCCAACATTTTATAAACGATATCTTCCGGTAGTACCTAGACCACTTCATTATCGTCTACCTCGATGATATCCTCATATTCTCAGCTACTCTGGAGCTTCACAGAACACATGTAAAAAAGGTACTGGGCATCCTCAGGGTACACAGATTGTATGTAAAAGCCGAAAAATGCGACTTCGAGAAGACGACAATCCAGTTCCTCGGACTCATTATCACCACCAATGGGATAGCCATGGATCCTCAGAAGGTGAAAGCCATTCTTGAGTGGCCGGCCCCTTCTGATAAGAAGAGTGTTCAGAGGTTCATCGGCTTCGCAAATTTTTACCGAAGATTTATAAGAGACTTTTCTACCATTGTAGCACCAATTACCCAGATAACACGTCAGCATACCAGATTCCAGTGGTCCGAAGCAGCACAAACGGCCTTTGATCAACTAAAGGTCCTCTTTACCTCTGCACCTGTTTTACAGCATCCCGATCCTGCCTTGCCCTATGTTTTGGAAGTTGATGCCTCCGAAGTAGCCACAGGAGCAGTTCTTTCCCAGCGTCAGGGGCCCAAAGCCCTACTTCATCCCGTGGCCTTCTCTTCACGGAAGATGACCCAGCCTGAGAAGAACTACGACGTAGGGGATCGAGAGCTCTTGGCAATAAAGACCGCCCTGAAGGAATGGAGATATCTTCTGGAGGGCGCCCTCCACCCTATTTTGATCTTTACAGATCATAAGAACTTGGAGTATCTCCGCACGGCCAAGCGACTGAGACCCCGGCAGGCTCGATGGGCTTTATTCTTTTCTCGATTCAATTTCCATATCACCTTCCGCCCAGGGTCTAAAAATGGAAAAGCCGATGCCTTGTCCAGAATGTTTCCTGATACCCCTGAAGAGATCACACCCAGTCCAATTTTGTCCCCTCAAAACTTCCTCTTGATCCAGCCTGATTTAAGAGCTTCAATTGAACAAGCATCCACTCAGTGCACTGAAACAGAAATCTCCTCCCTCAGAAGCCAGGAGGGACTCCTTTGGTATCAAGACAGGATTTTTGTCCCACAGCAAGCCAGGCTTCAGGTCCTAAAAACTTTCCACGATCACCAGCTGGCTGGCCACTTTGGGGATCGAAAAACGACCGAACTAGTCCAACGGTCTTTATGGTGGCCCACTCTGAGAGCCGATTGTAAGGACTATGTCAACTCCTGCACAATATGCCAAAGGAATAAGGGGTCCAGCATGAAATCCTGGGGCCTGTTAAGACCACTGCCAGTTCCAGAACAACCTTGGAAAAATATTTCTTTAGACTTTATTGTGCATTTACCCCCTTCAGAAGAGTTTACAACCATTCTAGTAGTAGTAGACCGGCTATCCAAGATGGCACATTTCTTACCAATGATGGGCACACCTTCTGCCATGGACACAGCAGAAATTTTCATTAAAGAAGTAGTCAGACTACACGGAGTACCAGATAACATTGTGTCAGACAGAGGTGTACAATTCGCCTCTAGGTTCTGCAGGAACCTTTGCAAATCACTATCAATTGAGACATGTTTTTCCACAGCTTACCATCCCCAGAGTAACGGCCAAACAGAAAGGACTAACCAGACCTTAGAGCAATGCCTGCGTTGTTTTTGTTCCTTTTCTCAGGACGATTGGATCTCATTATTGCCCTGTGCGGAATTCGCATATAACAACTCTGTGCACACTGCTACCAACCAGTCACCCTTTTGGGCGAACTATGGCTACCACCCTTCTTTTACCCAATGTCATTCCCGAATCCTCAGGCCTGGCAGTCCAGGACAGAATAAATTCCATCCAAACCAATTATCAGATTCTCCAGGACACATGGCGGAAAGCCCAAGAAGGATATAAGAGACAGTATGACAAGAAGAAGAGAGGAAACCCTGCCTTTAAGGTGGGGGACAAGGTGTGGCTCTCATCTGGAAACCTCAAACTGCCTTGTCCTTCCCGAAGGATATAAGAGACAGTATGACAAGAAGAAGAGAGGAAACCCTGCCTTTAAGGTGGGGGACAAAGTGTGGCTCTCATCTGGAAACCTCAAACTGCCTTGTCCTTCCCGAAAATTGGGACCGAAGTTTATTGGCCCTTTTGAAATAAAACGGGAAATAAATCCAGTAGCCTTCGAACTTGCCTTGCCTGAATCGTATAAAATCCACCCTGTATTTCATGTTGCACTTCTTAAACATGTAATTTCCAGTCCTTTTTCAGGGAGAGAAGAAATACCCCCACCTCCGGTCCTGGTTGGAGACGAGACTGAATTCAAAGTGGAGTTCCTCCTTGACTGTCGTCGGAGAGGTAGGACAATTCAGTTTTTAATTAAGTGGAAAGGATACCCTGCAGAAGAGAGCTCTTGGGAACCTGCGAGTCATGTACACGCCCCTAGGCTTATACAAAGATTTCGCACCAGTCATTCCGCAAAATGGGCGCAACTGGGCATCCAGAGGCTGCCCGTTGGGGGGGGGCACTGTCAGGGAAATAGGCACATCCCTGTGCGTAATGGTGCAGGGTTGGCAAACCTGCATAGGCAAAGGCACTGTCAGGGAACCAACAGCAGGAGAAGGACTTTAGGACCCAGCATCTCTGGCAGGAGAAGGACTTTAGGACCCAGTATCTCTACCAGCAGGTCACATGGGCCTATATAAGGAAGTCTGCTAGTGTCTGCATTTGCTTGTTTATCTTCAGCTCCCCCTGTGTTCCTGTATCCTGAATCACCTGTTGATCTGATCTCCTGTGTACCGACCCAGCTTGTTCTGACCCGCTCTTCCTGATCCTCTGGCTCGACTCTTGGCTTGCACCTGACCTCCTTCTGCCTGCTCCCTGCATCTGACCCCGGCTTGTCTATTGAACTCTGCATATCCTTCTCCCTGTACTAAGACTCGGCTCACCCCTGGTCATTCTGATTACGGACTGTCTTCCTGTGAATGATCCTTGGCCTGGCTCCCGGCTCAGCTTTCCAGTTGCTCCACTGGTCTCTGTCTCCTGGACCTTCCAAGCACATCTGTCTTCAGCTACCAGGCACCCGTGCTTCTGTGGGCACTACACCTGCTGTGTCATCTTCAGTGGTGTGCTGCACTCGGCCGCATGGGGAGCCCTCCCAGCATCTCGGCCTCCTACCAGGTTCCTGACACACTTAAAGATGAACTGGGCATCTAGCACAGGACCATCAGACTGGGCAGATGTCAGTGGAACCCTGAAGTCAGGTTGGTTAGAAGGTGACATGTTACAGGAGTCAAGCTGAATAGCTGAAAGACAAGCAGAATGTCCTGAATAAGAAAAAGTAGGAGGCTCACTGGGCATGGCCTGGACTGGCATAACTAGTACAGAGGCCTAGTGAATAGCAGAGTCAGGTGTAGCGACTACCTGAATCGCATTGCAAGGCGTAGCGACTGCAGAACTTGTAGACAAGCTAGCCTGCCTGTGCGTCCAAGGGTGATTAGGGACAGGAAGAAGACTCTGAGGAAGAAGACTCGTCTTCGAAACGCGTCAGCCAGCAGTGATCTTTGTCAATCCCTCCGTGACTGATTTGTGTGGATTCGTTTTGGACGCATTGCTGCGACTCTGTGGTTCTTTGTAAATGCATGGCTTTTACGTTTGTGTCAGGGAAATAGCAGAGTTATTGGCATTCCTGCCAGTGTCCATCATGGCCGCACCAGACTCACCCCTATGCGCATATGCGCACGCAGATGCGCAATGCGCATGCGCGCACGCAGATGCGCCGCACGGACGGCACGTACAGACGCAAACAGACGGTGTGGGCGCACCCCCCGGCCTATTTAAGCCTGTCACTGGCACATACAAGTTGCTGGATTATCTTCAGCTCCTACCGTGTTCCTGTGCCCTGTAACTCCTGCCTGTCTGATCTCCTGTGTACCAAACCCGGCTTGCCTGACCTGTTCCTGCTGACTTCCTGGCGTATACCTGGCTTTCTGCTGTTGCTCCCTGCACCTGACCCCGGCCCGGCCAACGGACTTCGCTTACCTTGTCCTCTGTGCTAAGACCCAGCTCTGCTGTTATCTCAAACTGTTTTGCTGTGTTTGACCCCCTGGCCTGGCTCCTGACGCTGCTATCTGGACATTCCACTGGTCCTTACCCTTTGGACCTCTTAAGCACGCCTGCTTCCCTGCAGTCTGTCTGTTCCACCAAGTTCCTGGCAACCAGCACTACCTACCAGGCAACCCGTGCTGCTGTGGGCACCACACCCCCTGTATCATCTCCAGGGCTGTGCTGCGCTCGGCCGCAAGGGGAGCCCTTCCAGCATCTCGGCCTCCTACCTAGAACGTGACAGTATAATCCAGCCACTGACAGAGGCCGACAGAGGTGTCTCCCCGATGGAAACCGTAATGCAACACGTCACAGCCCTGACTCAGGTCATCCAAAAGCTCCAGGAGGGATACCTTCAACTAGAGGATCGCTTGCAGCACCTGCCACAATTATCCACCTCCACAGGTCAAGGTCCGCCTTCAGCCAGTCCTCCTAAAGTTTCCCCTACTGTGGTTACATCCCCTCCAGAACCACGAGTCCCAGTACCAGAACGTTTCCATGGAGATCGAGAGAAGTTCTGGTCCTTTAGGAACGCCTGCAACTTGTACTTTCCTTGCAGCCACGGACATTTTCCTTTGAAGTGGTAAAAGTGGGATTCATAATTTCTCTGTTAAGTGACGAACCTCAGACCTGGGCCCATGGCCTATTGGAGCAAGAGAGCCCTACCCTTAACTCCGTGGATCAGTTCTTTGAAGCCATGGCCCGCTTGTATGATGACCCCCTACGAACTACCACGGCTGAAGCTACTCTGCATGCTCTCCGGCAGGGTCAGCGCCCTGCAGAGGATTATACGGTAGAATTCCGTACATGGTCCACAGACTCTGGATGGAATGAAGCAGCCTTGAGATATCAGTATCGGATGGGGTTGTCTGAATCTCTTAAAGATGAACTGGCCAGGGTAGAGACCCCCCCTACATTGGAGGGTCTCATCCATCTGACCATTCAGCTTGACAGATGCTTGCGGGAACGTCAGTCTGAACGGGCCCGAACCTTCATGCCTACCCAGACACTACCTGAAGCCCTGTGTTCATCAGTTCCCGTACAGCTTAGCATGATCCGTCCAGCACTGACTACTGAGGAAAGACTTCACCGCCGACAGGCGAATCTCTGCTTCTATTGTGGGGGTACAGGACATTTCATAAACAATTGCCCCATAAAACCTAGGAAGCCAACCCCCCGCACTCCAGTTAACTTCCAGGTAGCCAAGTCTTCCTCGGCTCATATTGCCCTTCCTGTCACATTACGGTTGGCAGGAGGAGAAATTCACCTCCAGGCGATACTGGATTCTGGGGCCTGTAGTTGCTTCTTGGATCTGGCTTTAGCAAAAAGACTCGCTATTCCTCTTCATCCCAAGAAGCAGAGACTGACCGTCCATCTGGCTGATGGCTCAATGCCGAGTTCTGGGCATGTCAACCAAGAAACAGTGCCTATTCTTACCTCTACCAACTCAGGTCATCAGGAATTCCTTCGATTTGATGTCTTGAGCTCCCCCATCTTCCCGGTCATCTTGGGAATTCCATGGCTACAGGCGCACAATCCCCAGATTGATTGGCCCAGGAAAGAAGTACTCTTCACATCCTCCTACTGCCGGCAACATTGTCTTGCTCCTGTACCCAAGGACTCCTCCAGTTGCCTGACTGTATTACCCACGTCCCAAGTGGACCCGAACATACCAGCAGCATACCAGGAATTCCTGGACGTCTTCGACAAGAAGAAAGCAGATACGCTACCTCCACATCGTCCATACGACTGCCCCATCGAGTTACTGCCAGGGGCTGAAATCCCTTTCGGTCGTATATTCCCTCTTTCTGAGACTGAGCTTGAGACTTTAAGGGAATATGTCGATGAGAACCTCAAAAAAGGGTTTCTCCGCCCATCCTCCTCTCCTGCCGGTGCTGGCATTTTCTTCGTTGAGAATAAGGATAAGACTTTGAGACCATGTGTAGATTACAGGGAATTAAACAAAATTACCCTTAAGAATCGCTATCCGCTTCCCCTCATTCCCGAACTCTTCCAGAGGTTCCGTACAGCTCACGTCTTTACCAAGCTAGACCTACGTGGAGCCTACAACCTCGTCCTCATCCGGGAGGGGGACGAGTGGAAGACAGCCTTTAGAACAAGATTCGGACATTTCGAATATTTAGTAATGCCATTCGGACTGTGTAACGCCCCAGCGACATTCCAGCATTTTATAAATGATATTTTCAGAGAACATTTGGATCACTTTGTTGTCGTCTATCTCTACGACATTCTTATATTTTCTGCCACCCTGGAACTCCATAGAACGCATGTCAAGAAAGTGCTGTGCATCCTCAGAACACACGGGTTATATGTCAAGGCAGAGAAATGCGATTACAAAAAAGTGTCAATCCAATTCCTGGGGCTCATCATCACCACAGGCGGGATAGCTATGGATCCACAAAAAGTGAAGGCTATTCTTGAATGGCCGGTTCCGTCTGACAAGAAGGGCGTACAAAGATTCATCGGCTTTGCGAATTTCTACAGAAGATTCATAAAGAATTTCTCCACCATTGTAGCACCAATTACCCAGATAACCCGCCAACATACCAAATTCCAGTGGTCCGCAGCAGCACAAACCGCCTTTGACCAACTTAAGGCCTTCTTTACTTCGGCACCAATCCTACTGCATCCTGATCCCGCCATGCCCTACATCTTGGAGGTCGATGCTTCGGAAGTAGCCACAGGGGCGGTATTATCCCAACGTCAGGGCCCCAAAGCATTATTGCACCCCGTGGCTTTCTCTTCACGGAAGATGAGTCCTCCAGAGAAAAATTACGATGGGGGGGATCGAGAACTCTTAGCCATTAAAACTGCTCTAGAGGAATGGAGATATCTCCTGGAAGGTGCCACACATCCCATCTTAATTTTTACGGACCACAAGAACCTGGAGTACCTTCGCACAGCCAAGCGATTAAGACCCCGACAGGCTCGGTGGGCTCTGTTCTTTTCAAGGTTCAATTTTCATATTACCTACCGCCCAGGCTCTAAAAACGGAAAAGCCGATGCTCTGTCCCGAATGTTCCCAGACACCCCTGAAGAGATAACTCCCAGTACAATTCTGTCCTCACAGAACTTTCTCTTGATTCAGCCTGATTTAAGGACTTCAATTGAGCAGGCTTCCTCCCAATGCACTGAAGCAGAAGTCTCTTCCCTAAGGAGTCAGGAGGGCCTTCTATGGCATCAGAACAAAATTTTTGTCCCACTGCAAGCCAGGCTACAAGTGTTAAAGACATTCCATGACCATCAGCTGGCTGGCCACTTTGGGGTCCGTAAGACGACCGAACTTGTTCAACGGTCCTTATGGTGGCCTACTTTGAGGTCTGACTGTAAAGAATACGTCAACTCCTGTATAACCTGCCAGAGGAGCAAGGGGTCCAACACCAGATCGTGGGGCCTGCTAAGACCACTGCCAGTCCCGGAACAACCTTGGAAAGAAATTTCTATGGACTTTATAGTGGATTTGCCCCCCTCAGAGGAATTTACAACCATCCTACTCATTGTGGACCGATTGTCCAAGATGGCACATTTTCTACCAATGATGGGCACACCTTCCGCCATGGACACAGCAAAGACCTTTATAAAGGAAATCGTCAGATTACATGGCATACCAGACAACATTGTATCTGATACAGGTGTACAATTCACCTCCAGGTTCTGGAGAGATCTCTGCAAATTACTTTCAATCAAGGTATGTTTATCCTCAGCCTACCATCCTCAGAGTAACGGTCAAACTAAAAGGACCAATCAGACTTTAGAACAATATCTGCGATGCTTCTGTTCTTTCTCTCAAGATGATTGGATTCCATTATTACCTTGTGCAGAATTTGCATATAACAACTCCGTGCACGCTACTACCAACCAATCACCCTTCTGGGCAAATTACGGCTTTCACCCTTTATTCTTACCTAACACTATTCCAGAATCATCGGTACCGGCTGTTCAGGATAGAGTGAATTTCATTCAGACAAACTACCAAATGCTCCAGGACACAATGAAGAAAGCTCAGGAAGTATACAAGGAACAATATGATAAAAAGAAAAGAGGAAACCCTACCTTTAAGTTAGAGGACAAAGTATGGCTGTCATCTGTAAATCTCAAATTATCATGTCCATCCTGGAAATTGGGACCCAAGTTCCTGGGTCCTTTTGAAATCAAATGTGTAATCAATCCTGTAGCATTTGAACTTGCCTTGCCAGAGTCTTTTAAGATCCACCCGGTATTTCATGTTTCTCTTCTTAAACCTGTGATTTCTAGTCCTTTTCCAGGGCGAGAAGAAGTGCCCCCACCTCCGGTCTAGGTTGGTGATGGAACTGAATTTGAAGTGGAGTCCATTCTTGACTGTCGTCGGAGAGGTAGGACAATTCAGTTCTTAATTAAGTGGAAGGGATATTCTCCTGAAGAAAACTCTTGGGAGCCTTCAAACCATGT
The DNA here is from genome assembly GCA_029206835.1 of Rana muscosa. Taxonomy (NCBI): domain Eukaryota; kingdom Metazoa; phylum Chordata; class Amphibia; order Anura; family Ranidae; genus Rana; species Rana muscosa. Next base: position 23,095,737 of record JARGYO010005626.1, read on the forward strand.
GCACGCTCCTAGACTTCTAGGTTTCAAGCCCGTTACCCTGAAAGATGGGCCCGGTTGGGCATCCGGAGGCTGCCCCTTGGGGGGGGGGGGGGCACTGTCAGGGAAATAGCAGAGTTATTGGCATTCCTGCCAGTGTCCATCATGGCCGCACCAGACTCACCCCTATGCGCATATGCGCACGCAGATGCGCAATGCGCATGCGCGCACGCAGATGCGCCGCACGGACGGCGCGTACAGACGCAAACAGACGGTGTGGGCACACCCCCCGGCCTATTTAAGCCTGTCACTGGCACATACAAGTTGCTGGATTATCTTCAGCTCCTACCGTGTTCCTGTGCCCTGTAACTCCTGCCTGTCTGATCTCCTGTGTACCAAACCCGGCTTGCCTGACCTGTTCCTGCTGACTTCCTGGTGTATACCTGGCTTTCTGCTGTTGCTCCCTGCACCTGACCCCGGCCCGGCCAACGGACTTCGCTTACCTTGTCCTCTGTGCTAAGACCCAGCTCTGCTGTTATCTCGGACTGTCTTGCTGTGTTTGACCCCCTGGCCTGGCTCCTGACGCTGCTATCTGGACATTCCACTGGTCCTTACCCTTTGGACCTCTTAAGCACGCCTGCTTCCCTGCAGTCTGCCTGTTCCACCAAGTTCCTGGCAACCAGCACTACCTACCAGGCAACCCGTGCTTCTGTGGGCACCACACCCCCTGTATCATCTCCAGGGCTGTGCTGCGCTCGGCCGCAAGGGGAGCCCTCCCAGCATCTCAGCCTCCTACCTAGAACGTGACAGTTTGTTTGTAAGTAGGATTCTTTTATTCATTTTAAATAAATCTATCCAACGGTAATGCACGAGGCTGGTGCGCCTTTCTTTTTTTCTTCTTTTTTTTTTCTTCTTGTTAAATGTAAATGATTATGCAACCTGGAATGAATGACCGACTCAGGTTCACAGGGGGCAACCTTGGGTAGGCAGGACAAGGAACAGGAGGAACCCCAAGCCAAGATCTGTCCAGTAGTCCAGTCAACGTGTGGAGAATGGAGCCGTAACCATGGGAGACCCAAAACGATAGGAGTTGAGGCCTTGGGTAAGATAAGGAAGGATATCCACTCCTGGTGGAGTGTCCCTTCCGACATCTTAACAGGGAGGGTCTGGAAGCGGATAGGACCCCCTGGGAGAACAGTGCCATTAATCGCCAAGACCACCAATGGCGTGGTGAGGGGCAAAAGAGTAAGTCTTATGGACGATGCGATTTCCCAGTCCATGAAATTACCAGCGGCTCCATAATCCAGATATGCTGAGACCAAACGAGAAGAAGCACCAACATAAAGGAACACAGAAAGCAGAAGACGAGAAGGGGAAGGTGATATTTCTGGGTCCAATACTCCACTTTCCAGATGATTTTTTCTGGACAAAGAGAGCAAGTGTCACGAAAATTACCTTTGCCCCCACAGTAGAGACACAGGCCAAGAGTTTTGCGCCTAGCACATTCCTCGGGGGATAGCCTGGTCCAACCCAGCTGCATGGGTTCCTCAGCTGGCAGGAAATGCTCTACGGGTCGAAGAGAGGGGAGCTCAGGCTGACTAAGAACCAAGGAGTGCTGGCGTCGCTTTTCTAGGGTCCTCTCCTGAAAGCGAATATCGATCTGGTTACACAAGGAGATAACGCCGGCCAGATCAGTGGGGATGGTTCTTCCTGCTAATTCATCCTTCACTCTATCAGACAGGCCATGCAAAAAGGTTGCGACTAAGGCCTCATTGTTCCAGCTCAACTCAGCCGACAGTATGCGGAAATGAAGGGCATACTGTCCCACAGAAGCAGACTCTTGGCGGAGACGTAAAAGGGCGCTGGCCGTTGAAGAGACACGAGCTGGTTCTTCAAAGATATTCCGAAAAAGTTTCAGGAAGCCAGACAGGCTAGAAACCACTGGATCATTCAGTTCCCACAGAGGGCCTGCCCAGGCTAAAGCTTCACCGGAGAGGAGGGAAATGATATAGGCTACCTTAGCCTGATCAGACAGGAAGTTTTGGGGCTGGAGCTCAAATGCATTGGCTAAGGAACCCCCTACAGGCCTTGGAGTCCCCAGAGAAACGGGACGGAGCTGGCAGTTGTAGTGAATGTGTGGCTGCGACTGCGACCGGAATAGGTGCGGCCGCAGGTAGCGGTTGAGGTTGTTGAACCGGGGGTCTTAATGAGGCCTGAACCTGTTCAAAACGGGAGGCCAAATCCTGAAGGAATCGCATGACCTGGGTCTGATTAGATTCCTGGGTCTCAAGTCTGCGGACTATGCCCTGCAATGGATCATCTGCGGGGAGCGGCACGTCAGCCGGGTCCATGGCTGATCAAACTGTCAGGTCACCTGTGGCCAGATGACAGATGCACACCGTAGGGGGACAGGAGTGCACCACAAGATAGTGAACCCTATGGCTGACTGCTGCAGGTAGGGAACTGGGTGGTTTTGGAAAGTGGGACCAGAGGAGCACAACCGGGATCCTACAGGAAGCTAGAGCCGAGATTCCCCAGGGCGCGGAGTCTAAGACCCAGCAGGTCTTCTCCAGAGCCTCTAGTGGTGAGGATGTTGCGCTGCAGCTAGGTCCAGGTTGCGGCCCCTAGAGTCTCCTAGCTCACGGCCCATAGAATAAGGGGGAAAGAGGGGAAGCAGCAGCACAAGATACAAGAATAGCGAAGGACAAGCCGAAGGTCAAGGGTCACAAGCAGACAAGGATAACAAAGGACAAGCCGAAGGTCAAGGGCCACAAGCAGACAGGGATAGTCAGGAACAAGCCAATATCGTAACAGAGAGACAGACGTAGCACACGGCAGGCAGGAACCCAAACACACAATGCTTAAACAAACACGTTGATCAGCCAAGCAGGCTTGCAGTGCACAGGTTAATATAGTGTTCTGTGATAGGGCCTGGGGTGGAGTCAGGCTGGGAGAAGATTATAAAGGAAGCCAGGTGAAAGGGTCTGGCCTCTAAGATGAACACATGAGGAGGAAATGTAAGCTGACAGACAAACATTGCTGCTAGTGGTGCAACGGATCGATGGTGATCCGTTATCCTAACGGGTCACCCTGTTCGGATCGGATCACTACGCGATCCGCGAAGCGCTCCGGAGCCTCGGCCATAGGAAAGGCCGCGGCTTCGGCCTAGCTCCGGAGCAGCGGCCATCTTGGTACACCCGGCGGCGCTGCTGTAATGACGTTTCGTCGCCGCCATCTTGCTCCACTCACACTCCTGCACAGTATAATAGTAAGAAGGGGCCAAGCGGACATCTTGTTACACCCAACGTAGTTTTAAATTTTACAGTTATTTTCAACACTACTGGAGTTTATATGCTTAAATACATTGCTTGTAAATCCAACAGACTGTTTACATGTTACATTTTAAAAGCAGCAGCAAACCTGCTGACCTTACATGCTTGCTAATGTGACAGAACACCTCTGATTTTCACATTTAACATTTAGCAAGTTATTATTGTACAACTCTAAATTTTGTTTAAATTATGAAAAGTTCTCAACACCGCTTTTAACACATATTACTTTTCAATCTAGGCAAAGGCTGGTTCTTGGATAAAGTGTTTGTGCGATATACTGTGGATGGAGATGATCACCAGGTTTTGTTTCCATGCAGCAGGTAGGTACTGTATGCCAATGTTTTGTAAAGCATGTGGGACTTGTACTACCGATAGAATGTGGCCTGGGATTTTACACTTTCTGATTAGGGCGGTTTTAGGTAATATTAGTTACATTTAATTAAAGGAGAAAAAGAGTCAACGCTCTTCTGAGACATATTTTTTCCTTTTTTATTTTTATTTTAGAGAAACCTAAGAAGTACAAAAAACGTTTACAACTTTAGCAAGCTGTGGTTTAACAGCTTAATATCAGGATGAAGCCTTGTTCTTAAACAGTATGTTTATAGAGAAAGAATACATGCATTTTCAATGTGATATGGTCATGGGCATCCGCAGAACTTTTTTCAGGGGGGGGGGGGGGGGGCATAATTTTAAGGTCACCCATGCAATATAAAAAGATGTACATTCTCTAGGCTATATTTATATGGGCATGTTATGCCTGGCCTGAGTAATTTCCAATACAAAGTGACGCTGAATTATCTCTTATATAACACATATATCTTTCCAGTGGAAAGATATATGTGTTATATAAGAGATAATTCAGCTTCACTTTGTATTGGAAGTTATTCAGGCCAGGTGTACTACCAGTCCATGATGCCCATATACATATAGCCCAGAGAATGTACGTCTTTTTATATTGCAATTGTAGCACACAGACCCCCTTTTTCCAGCCTTGTTCCTCGGCTCTTCGCAGGAAGAAGGGGCACACCATGCTAGAAGCCTGTACCCTCTTGTATTAAGAGGTTGAGCAGTGTTGTTGGTGGGTAATTTCACAGTTGAGCCAGAAAATTTTTTCTCACCTCTGTGGATAACAGATTTGAGTACTTGTTCCTCCCAGTGAATAGAATGTCCACACTCGCTGTAACTCCAACCGAGAGTTTATTTCTTCTCTTAGCAAATAACAGTCTCTTGATAGGAACAAAGGTTAGAGCAAGAGAAAGGACAGCACAAGATGTGGGGAGAGGTCCAGGCACAATCTCAGTCACTTCACTGTTCAGCTTCTCGAACAGACTCAGCCTCAAATGGATAGTCTATTTAGGACAAGACTAGCAGCCAAATGACACTCACGCTTTACTCAAGGCCTCTATCACAGACCTGGTGAACTTGGCCTTGGCCTAGGGAGAAGACATCCCTCCGGAGAGTTACCAGGACCCTTTCCTTCACCGTGACTACCACATCAGTCCTTCGGAACGGTTCCTCACCCAGCTTCCTCTACTCAGGTACGGGTCCCCTCACAAGGGGGCACCCTGAGATTCCTCGATCCCCGATGGGCTCCAGCCAAAGGTGCTGGGCCCAGGCCTTTGCTGCAATTTCTGAATCCACGCACCCAGGACGGACAGGAACAGCAGAGTAGTACCTCACCCTGGGACTAAAGGTGCCCAGGATGGAACAGGAACAGAGAACACCCGCCCCTGGGCCTAGGGCGCCCAGGGCGGACTGGAACAAGAACCTGGGGTAGGACCCCACCGACTAACCACCACCCCGAACAGGCAGCGTCTGCCCCTTTTATCTCCTCCCCCAGCATGCACAGCAGGTTAACCCCGCCCTACCGCACGTTTGCCGAGAGGGGACACAAAAAGCACAGCCCTGTATTAGTGGTTCAACCCTAGCCTACTATGGCAGCGCCACCTGTAGGCCACATGGAACTGTACACCAATACTCTCCCTGCGGATAAAATGGTTGCAAAACCCTGACAAATTAGGGTGATTGGGCATAACTACCACCCAAACACTTTCCCTAAATTTAGCACTCAGCTACACAATGTATTGCAATACATCTCTTGTGGCCATATTTTGATCTTGATGATAACAGCCTATACAAAGTGAAGAAGATGAATGATCTCTTAACATACACAAACATACGTTTCCAGTAATAGCTGTCGAACTTTCCAGCAATATATACATCAAAACGCTCCTCCTAACTGCTGTTACCTGTGGTTCTCCTTCTGTTGCTTGCAACTGTATATGCCACTCACTTCAGGTCTGGATTACTGTGATGTGATCATGAGTAGGCACTGGTAGCGTATCACTCGGCGGCTCGGGCACGGACTGCACTGAGTGGGTGGCGCCGGCGCCAGCCCGATCTACACAACACGTACACAGGCAGGCAACCAATCACTGAAGAGGAGCGGCGTAACGGCCGAGCTGCCGAGCGGCCAAGCCATCTCATCTGATGATCTGGCCGGGGGTGAGGAAGGACATCAGATGTGTCAGGACAGAGAGTAGTCGGCTGTCTCAGAAAAATGTCAGCGGCGACAACGGCGGACACTGCATCTGGCAACTGCAACACCTTCTAGACGATTCCAGTCAATTGCCCCCCTTGCCCCTACATGCAGACGCCCATGGATATGGTAGATATCCACATTGGCTGGAGTGTAAATGACTGTTTAATAATTTGTACATGTTTCCCAGAAAAATACAGCTCTTCAGGATAAACCATCACCTTTTTATTGAATAGAGAAATGCAAAATATTAGACGTTAATATGTATAATCTCCTCACCTCTTTGCACCCAACAAGCTCACTGGTCCAAACACAGTGGAGCATTATGTATATCTACCATATCACATTCAAAAAGCATGTATTCTTTATACAAATATGTACCTTGTATACATAGTGATGTAGTAAGGACCCATTCAGACCTTGGTGTCCTGGTGTGTTGTGTTATTGGACGTACATTGACATGCTATTTTTTTCACATGTGCGTTGTGTTAGACCACACTATTCGATTAAATGAGCTGGCAATGAAGCAAAATGTCCAAAAAACAGACTTGCATCAATTTTAGCAATGTAGGGTACTACAACATGACAACAACACAACATGATACATCACATGACACATTTTAGCTGCACTGCCTTAGTGCTTTGGGGTTACCATTCAAAATGAATGGGTTACCACAGCGCACTGCAATGGAAAGTTGTGTTTCAGTCATAAGCAAATTCCAATATAGTAGCTGCGACAATATGAAAAACTTGAATTTTGTCAGAAAGGATTCTGGATGAAATATTTTATATGACAGACTGCTTTTAATATTTGCATAAAATAAACTATATATAGGTTTGTTTTTTAACTAAGACTTTCAAATAACTTTTGGAGATGTTCTACCTTTTTTGGTACAATATACTTTAGGGATATCCAATAAAGTCCCATTAAACTGTTATTTATTAATATCTAATCAGGGATATGAATACCAGTAAACGATACTGATGCCTGATCTACCCCACCTTAAAGGGTTGATTTAGTAAAACTGGAGAGTACAAAATCTAGTACAGCTGTGCATAGTAGCCAATCAACTCCCAACTTCAGCTTGTTCAATTAAGCTTTGACAAAGAAAAACCTGGAAGCTGATTGTTTTCTATGCAGAGCTGCCCCAGATTTTGCACGCTTCCGTTTTAGTAAATCAACTCATATGTATTATGATTTTTTATAAATGCAACCAGTGTCAGTACCTGAATTTGACTTTATATCAGCCTCTTACAATCTCCTATACAGCAGCTCTCAGACTGGGAGCGGGAGGGGCAGGATTGGGAGCCAATCAGGGGTGCTGTGTGGAAATGTTCGACAAGAAACTGGTAGAAAAAAGAGCTGGTCTGCTGCTGCTCTTTCACTGCTTAGTAAACCAGCCAGGGAGCGAGGACTTTACTGTATCTACCATGCAATGCTATGTGAGGGTGCTGTTTAAATTCCAGGTATTGGTAGACAGAATACAGATCATTTGGTAGGTAAATCAACTCTCATTCTTGTATTGTATCTGCATGAAACTTAGCGGTAAAGTAAATAGGAACCTTGAATAAAAGGTTAAAGAGGTGATTTAGAGTGGCGGATCTTGTATTCCTTTTCAGGTGATATGCCATCCCTGTGCATTTTAACCACTTACTAGCCTACATGATACTGTATGCATGTGATCTATTAGGCAGCACTTCTACTGGTAGCACCAAGGTTGTCGGTTTAATTCCCAACCACGGCACTACCTGCCTAGAGTTTCAATGTTCTCCTTGTGCTTGTGTGGGTTTCCACTGGGTACTCCGATTTCCCCCCATACTCCAAAGACATGCTTGTAGGTTAACTTTCTGCTGTCAAAATTGGTACTAGTATGTGTATGTACTAATGTGAGTTAGGGACCTTAGATTGTAGGTTCCTTGGGGACAGGGACTGATGTGAATGTACAATATATATGTAAACATAAATTATTGGCACTATATACAGTAAATACTTGTAATACATACAAATAGTTATTTTTCTTTCTCTGTCTTGCTAATAAAATAATAATTGACTTATTTTTTTTCATTACGTAAAGTTTCCCAAGTTTCCAGTGTGCCTGATAGCACCAGGTTAACATAGCTGCTTGGGGAAATGATCCGTATTTAGTGTCAGTTTGAGGAGATATGTGACTTGGCTTGTCAGTTTAGTATCAGCGTTGTTTTATTGCGTGGGGCAGAGAAATAGCACAGCAAATCTAATTATACTGACATTTGTACAATTTTTCTACAAGATTGTCATATGACAACATGAATTTTAATTTTACTGTTATGACTGCAGTGTAGTGTACTGCATGTCTTGTTGTTTTAGATTAATACTTTCATTACTGTCTGCAAAAAAATCATAATAATAATTGATAGCACCAGCTACACATTCACCTTGCTGAGTCTCCTGCATGTGAAAAAGGACTTGAAGTCAGTTGGTTATATTTAGATGTTAAATGGTCAATTGAAGGCGTTTCTTAACTGCTGTCAGGGTTTGTGAGACGCATCGCAAAAGATGTAAACCTAATGAAGTCAGCCGCGTTCAATGTAAAACTTCTTGTCAGAAGGAATTTATTCAACACTAAGCTGAGGACTTTAATTCCAGGACAGAAAAATTGCATCATATTTTCTTGCCCAAGGCAACTGAGGGACACTGATTGATAGTAGAGGAAAACAGAAAATTACATTGCAGAACATGCAGATTTGCACTTCTAGGAAAGGGGAACTGATCAACTGTCACTATTTCAAATCACTTTTGCCCAGAGTACAGGGAATACAATGAGAGGAAGTAACTTGATTATGGTAATGTAGACTTCAAAAGATTCTTTACATTATAAACACAATGTTGATAATTTATAAACTAGAAATATGGATCGGCAGGTCTCTTAGTGCTGTGCCTCCATATTTGGAGTGGTTATATCATAGTGGCCGTACAAACCCAGATTTTTTAATGTGATCGGTAATTGCATATTGAATATTGTTTTTCGAATCAACACTAGTGCTGGTTACTTTTAACCACTTAAGCCCCGGACCAATACGGGCCATTATGACCAGGCCCCTTTTTGCGATTCGGCACTGCGTCGCTTTAACTGACAATTGCGCGGTCGTGCGACGTGGCTCCCAAACAAAATTAGCGTCCTTTTTTTCCCACAAATAGAGCTTTCTTTTGGTGGTATTTGATCACCTCTGCGGTTTTTATTTTTTGTGCTATAAACAAAAATAGAGCGAAAATTTTGAAAAAAATTACATATTTTTTACTTTTTTCTATAATAAATATCCCCAAAAAATATATAAAAAAACGTTTTTTTTCCTCAGTTTTGGCCGATACGTATTCTTCTACATATTTTTGGTATTAAAAAATTGCAATCGGCGTTTATTGATTGGTTTGCGCAAAAATTATAGCGTTTACAAAATAGGGTATAGTTTTAAGGCATTTTTAATATTTTATTTTTTTTACTAGTAATGGCGGCGATCTGTGATTTTTTCGTGACTGCGACATTATGGCGGACATATCGGACACTTTTGACACATTTTTGGGACCATTGTCATTTTCACAGCGATCAGTGCAATAAAAATGCACTGATTACGGTGAAAATGACACTGGCAGTGAAGGGGTTAACCACTAGGGGCGCTGAAGGGGTCAATTGTGCCTAGGGGCGTGTTACTGAGGGGGGGCGTGGCTACGACTGACACGTCACCGATCTCCGCTCTGATTACACAGAGCGGAGATCGCTGACATTGTCAGTAGAGGAGCGGGGAGATGCTGTGTTTACACACACATCTCCCCGCTCCGAGCCTCCATGAGACGATCACGGGGATCCCCGCGGCGATCGAGTCCGCGGGACCCGCGGTCCCACTCACGGGGAAGGCAGGGGGGTCGCGAGCGCGCCGCCGGCGGCGTGCGCGCGACCCCGACGTCGCAGTTAAAGGGCCACGTACAGGTACGTGATTGTGCCTGTACGAGCCATTCTGCTGACGTATATATACCGTGAGCGGTCGGCAATTGGTTAATAACAGAAACTTATCACATACCATTGATTCTCTTTAAAAATAACATTTTGTACTTTGATGAAAACTAACAGATATCGACAATTTTGTGTTAAAGTTAATGGCATTGATGCTGGAACAAATGATCCCCTGAGTGATTGATGAAACAAATTGATTTTTTTACCCCCTCCATTCATATTCCTCTTTAACTTTTTTGGTTTCAAAAGTTTTTTATTAGAGCATAATATTAAGTACAACAAGAAGTAGTCAGAAATGGTGAATGTATATCGTTCACGTTACATATAAAGCATAACTATTACAAAACATCAGAAAATTAGTGGATTAAGTGCTATCATTTGTCGCTGATCAATATTAGGGAGGGTGTTGACACGGTGGCATCAGTGTGTATCAGCGGGGGTGGTCCCCAGAACTTCGACAACGGGTAATGTTATGCGTTTACATCAGGTTCATGGGGTATCAGAAAATGTGAAATCATAGCCTCAGAGGCCTGTTCTTGTTGAGGAAGTAAGGGAACATGAGTACAAGCGGGGTTCGCAGATGAGGGATAGGCGCGTGAGGAGAGGAGGGGCACATAGGGGAAAAAGAGAAAGAGAGAGAAGAGAGAAGGGGGAGAGGGAACGTTGTCGGCGGGGCCGCGGCATGGCCAGGGGGGCCACCACGCACAGTGGTAGAGGTAGGTGGAAGATCATGGGATAAGGAGGTTGGGATCAAAGTCCGGGGGTAGAAAGTTATCCACCCATGGGGTCCATATGCTAGTGTGTCGAGGGACACGGTCTAACAATGTGGCCTCAATTTTGCTGTGTATCATGGCTTGGGTTACTCTATTCTTTGTTTCTGCTATGTGGAGTTTCGGAGTTTTCCAGGCTTTGGCAATAGTTTGCTTGGCAGCAGTGGTCAGCTGGAGGAGAAGACTGATTTGATTTCTGGTATATTCTCCCTGTATGTGGTTTAGGAGTGCCAGGGCCGGGTCAGGGATCACTGTTTCATGCAGTATTGTGGAAACCATTTGAAAGATAACCTTCCAGAATTGTTGTGCTATCTTACAAGACCACCAGATATGGAGATGGGTACCCTGGTCACTGCAACCTCGGAAACAGGTCGAGGGATAATTCGGTACAAATTTAGAAATTCTCGCTGGAACCAGGTACCAGCGCATTAAAACTTTATAGTTTGTTTCAAGTGCTACCACATTTTGGGAAGAAGATTTGGTGGTGGCCCATATATCGGACCATTCTTCAGGAGAGAGAGAAATATTTAGGTCCTTGGACCACTGTGCAGCGTATAGAGGGAGGTCAGCTGATAGAGTGGAGAAGTGGCTATATAGGCTAGATATAATGCCTGGGGCATGAGGGTCTGCTGCGCAGATTTTCTCGTATATAGATTGGGTGGTCAGACTAGTGCACGGGCCGACTATTGATTTGGCAAAGTGGAGTACTTGAAGGTAACGGAAAGATTCCGAGGATGGGAGTGAGGCGCTGGATTGGAGATCTGAAAAAGATTTAAAGGTGGAGTTGGCAGTAAGATCGCATATTTTAGTTATGCCCGCTTGCGACCAGCGAGAAAAGGTGCTGGGTTGAGTGTAGGCAGGGTAGAATGAAGGGTGGTGTAAGAAGGACAATAAAGGATTATGTGGAGAGATCAGTTTAAAGGGGTCGCGTAGCCTGTCCCATAGCTTTAAGGAGTGGTAGGTGATGGGGTTGGTAATATGACCACGGACGGAAGGGGGTAGCCATAGAATATTATTAACTGTCAGTGGGTAAAGGTCTATAGCTTCGAGGGAAACCCATTTCGGGGTTTCAGTAAGTGCATGTAATAGAGCTAGTTGGGCTAGTTGGGCTGCCTGGTAATATTTGGCAAAGTTCGGGATGCCCAGGCCTCCGTGTAGTTTATGGCGAAGAAGGATAATTTTCTGGATTCTGGGTTTGGTGAGGCCCCATATATATTTAAAGACTCTAGATTGAATAATCCGGTGGAAGTAAGAAGGAACATCGATCGGGAGGACTCTATATAGATATAAGAGTTTGGGAAGTAAGGACATCTTAACAGCGGCCACCCGCCCCAGCCAGGAAACACACAAAGGTTTCCAGGTGTCCAAGATAGATGACAATTGTGCCAGCATGGGGAGATAGTTAGCTTGGTATAAAGAGGTTGGGTTTCCGGTCAGTTTTATGCCAAGGTACGGGAGAGAGGTAGCAGACCAAGTAAAGGGGAAGTTTAGTTGTAAATGGGTGACTTCGTGGGGTGGGAGAGACACATTAAGAGCTTTAGACTTTGTTTGATTAACCTCCAAACCTGAAATGGAGGCGAATTTATCCAGGGTTTGAATAAGTTTAGGGAGAGTGGTGCGGGGTGATGTCACAAATAAAAGTGCATCATCTGCAAAGAGGCAGATTTTATGCGAGGTGGAAGCGATTTCTAGTCCTTTAATATTAATGTTTGTTCTAATCAGAGCTGCCAATGGTTCGATAGCTAATGCAAAAAGTAAAGGGGAAAGGGGGCATCCCTGTCTAGTACCTCTTGCTATAAGAAAACTGTCCGAGCTAAATCCCGAGTACCTAATATAAGCTTGCGGCTGGTTATAGAGGGAGTTTATCCACTGTAGAAAGTGTGGGCCAAAGCCCCAGCGTTTAAGAATGTAGTCTAGGTATGGCCAGGACACCGTGTCAAACACCTTCCTTATATCAAGAGATAATAAGTGCATTGGGATATGACGGGTTTTTGCAATATGTTGGAGGAGTATCACTCGTCTGATGTTATCGCTAGCTTGTCTACGGGGTATAAAGCCTACCTGGTCTTTGTTTATTAATTTGCCGATAAGAGGGTTGAGGCGAAGTGCCAATATTTTAGCCAGGAGTTTGATGTCCAGGTTAAGTAGGGAGATGGGTCTGAAATTAGACCAAAGGGAATTATCAGTGTTAGGTTTGGGTATCATTGCTATAATAGCTGTCAGTGTGTCTCAGCCAAAGACCTGATTCTGAAGTAGGGCGTTGAACGTTTTACTTAAGAGGGGGGCTAGAGTTGTAGCAAATTTTTTGAAGTATGTGGCTGATAGTCCATCTGGGCCTGGCCTCTTATGGGGTTTGAGGGTTTTTATCGCTGCAAGGACTTCTTCTGTAGAAATGGGTGCCTCTAAGGGTTCACGGTCTGAGTCCGAGAGAGCAGGCAAAGGGGTGTCGTGAAGGAGTGAGTCAGCGGAAGAGTGGGAAAAGGTAGATTTAGCTTTATAGAGGTCTTCTAGACGCTTGCGGAATTCATTTAGAATTTTGATAGGGTTACTAGTGTATGCATTTTTCTCGATCCGTAATCTGATGGGAACATGGTTCCGTTCTGGTCGACGGAGACGCATGGCTAGGAAAGTATCGGGTTTGTTGGCCTTAGTGTAAATGGTATGGCTGGATCTGCAGATGGCCTTATCAGCCGATTCAGCCAGCAGCAGATCCAGTTCAGTTCTGGATTTTTCCATTGCTATCCTATGGGGCTCAGTCGGGGTTTTCTGGAACTGAAGAAAGTTCTGGTGGTACTCTTTCTCAAGGTTGGCTAGTTGGAGCTTCTTATCTCGTTTAAGATGTGTAGATACTGATATGCATGTGCCTCGGATTACCGGTTTGTGTGCCTCCCAGAGGAGAACTGGAGAGATATCAGGGGTATTATTATAACGCAGGTAATCTCCAAGGGCCACCTGAATGTCAAGGCAGTATGACGGATTAGTAAGATGAGCTTCATTAATACACCAGGAGCGGTCGCTGGTTTGGGGGATCAGAGAGGAAACCGTGGTAAGGACTGCACAGTGGTCCGACCATGGTATAGGTTGTATAGAGGAGTTGACAAGTGTTGGGGAGGACGCAACCGAGAGGAATATGTGATCGATCCTAGAAAAGGATTTATGGGGATATGAGTAGAACGTGTAGTTCTTCTTTGTTGGGTTGCATTCTCGCCAAGTGTCAAGCAATGAGGCTTGTTGCAGTAATTTTCTAAAACGTGTGGAAGGGGCATACTGGTCTGGAGCATATGGGGATTTATCCATATGTGGCTGAAGTACTGAGTTGGAGTCACCGCAAAGGATCACCGTGCCCCTGCAATGTGTCCGGATGACTTGTAGGAGGTGAGAAAAGAAGGGGTTTGAGTTATCATTTGGGGCATAATAGGAGACCAATGTAGTTTCCACTTCTTGAAGTGTGCCTACAAGGATTATATAGCGACCTTCCGGATCTTTGATTTCTGAGGTTAATACGAAAGGGAGGGCTTGGTGAAGGGCTATGAGTACACTGCGCTTTTTCACATTAGCCGAGGCAGTATACACTTGAGGGTATCGGGGGCTAAAGAATTTTGGTGTCGCTTGCGTCGTGTAATGAGTTTCCTGGAGGGCTACAATACTAGCTTTTAATGCTATGAATGTTTGGAAGGCCTTAACTCTTTTATGTGGTGAGTTGAGTTCCTTTACATTAAGGGAAAGAATGTTCAGGGGGGCCATGGGGAAGGAGATGAGATATTAGGCAGAGGGGCCCCAATGGCCCCGCAGCCCCGCCGACAAGGATCAGGAAAAGAGAAGATACAAGGGAGAAGGGAGGGAAGAAAGGGAAAAAAGAGAGGGTAGTAGTTGTAAGGCAAATGGATGAATAGATATAGGAAATGGCAATGGGGTTTGGTCGCCCGACCAGGTAGTGGACAGACTCGCCAGTCGGCCAGCCGACTCGCGAGTGTGCACACCATGCAGAGGGGGGGGCAATGACAGCCTCCCGCCGCTAATGGGGGATTGTGGTTAAAGCTTTAAAAGTTAAACCAACAAGAAGTAACAGAAAAGACAGTGGTTATGCAGGTATTACCATGTAACCTATGTTTGTCTGGAGGCACACAGACCTCCAGATTGACTCTGTGGAGACATGGTACAGGGACACACAAATACTCAGGTAGGATGTATCCGTATACATATATCCTCCTATAAGCATTTAAAGTAGGAAACAGAGAAAGAAAAACAAGTAACTGTTCATAACATTTCAATTTACACAGGTCAAGCACAGACAGACAAAGAATAGGCGGCAGTGTCCAGGTCGCCGCACGCACCCAGGGAGAGCCCCGAGCACATGCGGCGAGCCAGAAAACAGGCGCCAACTAAAATGTCACATAGTGAATGTTGTGCAAGAATCATAGTACATTTTCCCAAAAAGGAGAAATGGCACAGGGACACACAAATACTCAGGTAGGGTGTATCCGTATACACATATCGTCCTATAAACATTTAAAGTAATAAACAGAGAAAGAGAACAAATAACCGGTAATGACATTTCAATTTACCAAAATCATGCCCAAATGGACAAAAAAATAGGCGGTATCGTCTGGGTCGCCGCATGCGCCCAGGGAAAGCCCCGAGCCCATGCGGCAAGCCAGAAAACAGGCGCCAACTAAAATGTTATGTAGTGAATGTTGTGCAAGAATCATAGTACATTTTCCCCAAAAAGGGGACACCGTAGGAAAAGGAAGAAGAGAGAGGAAAAAATAAAATAAAAAATAACCTTCCTGGTTTTCCTGAGTAGTAAGGTAAAAAAAATAAAACAATAATAATAATGAAAAAAGAGGGGAGAAAAGTGTATAACACTTGTTGATGAGAAAGGGAATATAAAAGATTCATGGGGTCTGAGCCCCCGCAACCCCAGGGAGAGGGGGGTAGGCGGACTGCACAGACATCCCCCTTACCATTAGGGGGTGTCTATCACAGGACAGTCCCCCTTTAACTTGATTGAAGAGTTATCATCACGTCATAAAGTATAGGTTAGCTTCAATCAAGGGGCCTCCGGTGGCAAACAAGAAGTGGTTGTGAAAGGAGCCAAAGTAAATTCAACGTGGAGAGTAGACTTGTCGGTCCCGGGAGATGTCCCCGGGTGGGCGAGCTGGTGTACCTCTACGGATGGATGAAGGGCCAGGATTAGATCTCCTTGGAGTGGTATTATAGGGATGCATTGCTGCCCGGGCGGGGGTGCGAGGCAGTGTCGTCTCCGCAGGTTGCTCCGGGGTAGTTAGGTGCAGGGACTCAAGAAGACGTTGGAGGGATTCCGGTGATGTGGAGGAGTGTTGCTGGCCCTGGTAGGAGAATTGCAAAGCAAAAGGGAAGCGCCAGGTGTATTTAAGTTGGTGCTGCAAGAGAATCTGGAGTTGTGGTTTCATGGCACGGCGTTTAGCAATTGTAGATGGAGCTAGGTCAGAGAACAATTGATACGTGTGACCCTGGAACAGGAGAGTGTCCTTATTGCGAGCAGTAGCTAGGAGTTGTTCCTTTGTACGGAAAAAGTGCAGTTTAATGATAATATCTCGCGGAGGCCCGTCTTGCTGTCGGCGGGTCAGGGCCCTGTGTATTCTATCGAATTCCAAGCGTTCTATTGGTATAGCAGGTGATAGTTCTTGGAATAGGGCCGTTGAGAAAGATTGTAGGTCTTCCACATTTTCTGGGATACCTCTCAGGCGTAGATTTGATCTACGGGAGCGATTTTCAGCGTCCTCGAGACGTGAGAGTAGCATGTTGTTCTCATCACGGAGGGCTGCCTGCTCTTGAACCTGCTCTTGGAGTGTAAGCTCTATATCATCTACCCTGGTTTCCAGGTCTGCCGTGCGCTGGCCTAGCTCCCTGATCTCACGTGACAGCCTGCTTGTTATCTGGTCAGATGTAGTTTTTAAGGCCTTTTGCAGCATGGCTTCCATAAACTGTAGAAAATCACCCTGGGACATACCTGAGGAGGGCAGGAAGGAAGGACCGCTGATTGGACCGTCTATGGTGGTCTCATCCTCGCTTTCGGCGGTGGCTTGTTCTGGCTTGTCTGGTGAGGCAACGTGCTGTTTAGTCAGGGCCTTCGCCGCCATCTTGGACGAGGCGCGGGCCAGGGCGTCTTTGATCGGTTTAGATTTGGATCTACCGTGATGGCCGGTTAAAACCATCCCAGACGATGCTGTGGCCGTTCCGGAGGCTGTATTCAGCAAAAGCGGGGTTGCAGGGCGGCTCAGGCGCGGTGTATGATCCCGATGTTGCGGCGGGAGGTGCGGAGCTCTAGTGGAACACGTCCGCCATACAGAGCCTCGCGCATGCGCCCCCCTCTTTAACTTTTTTAACATATAAAGCACTATCTTTTTTCCTTTCACGAACATTGTTTCCATTTAGAATTTCTTCCAGATGCAGGAGCAAAAGAAGAAACATTGGCACAACCAATAATCTTCCAAAAATGAATTTCTTGCCACAATTAACTGTCAATTTTTTTTTCTTTCCATTTGAGCAATTGCTAGAAAAACTCATAGTTTACAATTTTGAGAGAAATATAAGCTTTAAAACGTAGCTGTATTTAAAAAAAAAAAAAAAGAAGACTCTTAGGGGTTGGTTTATTAAAACCGGAGAGTGCAAAATCTGGTGCAGCTGTGCATTTTAGTCAATCAACTTCTAACTTCAGCTTGTTCAATTAAAAGACACTCACCTAGGCGCTCACCGGTTTTGCAATGAGAACTAAGTGATTAAACATTGCCGATCACTCAGTTCTCCCCCTCCTCTCTGAGCAGAGAGCCTTGATTGTCTGTCTCTGGCTCTCTGCTTTCCCTTACAGCGCTCACTGGAGCTCTGGGCTGTTGAGGGGGCGGGAGGGGCTGGCTCAGGCTCTCAGCGGATCACTGAGAGGCTGAGCCAGGTGCCGGTCAAAGCATCTGGGTGGATCCCAACCATATGGTTGGGATCTTTTCTGAGGCTGGACCAGCTTAGTGACGTCAGCCGAAA
Source organism: Rana muscosa (assembly GCA_029206835.1). Classification (NCBI taxonomy): domain Eukaryota; kingdom Metazoa; phylum Chordata; class Amphibia; order Anura; family Ranidae; genus Rana; species Rana muscosa. The sequence goes on from JARGYO010005626.1 coordinate 23,113,357, forward strand.
GTGCTGCACTCTCGCCTGGCATTGCGTACAAGAAGCAAGAAGCTGTGTGTGGTTCAACCAGTTAGCATGTACCTTATGATTACATTTTGGCTGGACTTATGCTTTGAATGAATTTCAGTTCTGTAATAATATCTAAAATAAAGTAGCTGTTAGTTTTAACTGTATTCCCTGTTTAATAAGGTCTGTGAACTCTTTCAGTGTAGTTTATGAATACTGTTAATGTATGCAAACTGAGATATGTTTTTTTCAGGATTTTGTTGTGTTGCCAGCTCTCAGAAAACACTTTGATTTTTTCTTGATCAAATGTTGAAGCCCATTGTTTTGAAGAGAGATGCATTGCTGTATGCTGTCTTTTCATATTTTAATCTGTTAAATCTGTAGTGCTTGGATTATTTATTTCTATGTGTTCTTACTTAGATGGTTTGATGTGAACCGAGAGGATGGGAAAACTGAAAGAACTCTGATTTCCAATGGTAAGTAACTTTATTATTGCACATACAAAAGAAAATAATTCTCATGGTTTCATGTACTCCAGAGGTTTCTAACATGCAACAACTCTGTAATACTATTATGCTCTGATAAACTAACTTATAGGGAAAAATCTGATACCTATAATGTGCTTTCGAAATCCAAACCATGTAAAATAATATACAAAAAAATAGTGAAGTTTAAGGCCTTCTTTCACTATCTCGGCGCTATGGTCTTAATGAATTATCTTTGGCAGATATCACCAAATGTTCAAATGTTACCATATGACATTTATATTCAAAAGGTCAGCAGCCGCTTTATAAAGTGCACAGTGCACACACATCCACAAACAAAAAATAGTAAACTATAGCAAGTGAACTTGTCAATTACTGAAGCAGCGCTTAGTGGTCATAATCAATATGACAACTCTATCATATGGAAGTCCATAAGAGTGAATCAAGAAATAAATAAATAAAACTCTATATGTATATAAAGCCGCTCAATAGAGTTCTGGTAGCAAGGATAATAATGTCCCAACTGATAAAGGGGTGGTCTGTGAAGCCTGATAAGCTTCTTATCTCGCTGCAGCTTCCACTGTATTAACAGGCCCACAATCCTCCTTCCTTATAAGAGTTGCCCCTTAGGGGTTCCTACTCACCAGATGGCTGAAAAAAACAAGCGTTGTAAATCAATCATCCGATCGACCTCCTCCTTTCTGTCACTCCGGACCATCCAATGCTTCTCCTTACAGCTGGGCAGGTAGATCTCCCGCTACTCACACTGGTTCAAAGCGCTGGGTACTCCCCCTGGTTTCCTCAGAGTAATAAGTAAAGGCAGGAGATAGTGTAGTCCCGTTTTTCACCATTTATTCATAACTTTTCATATCATATTAAAATCGATTTGCATTATACAGCTGGTCGGTATAAGTATTGACGCGCTGTTCCAGGCATCCATGCACAGGAGGGTGTATGTGTGTCAGTCACGTCCACGTTACTCTGAGGAAACCAGGGGGAGTACCCAGTGTTTTGAACCGGTGTGAGTAGCGGGAGATCTACCTGCCCAGCTTTAAGGAGAAGTGTTGGATGGTCCAGAGTGACAGAAAGGAGGAGGTCGATCGGATGATTGATTTACAACGCCTGTTTTTTTCAGCCATCTGGTGAGTAGGAACCCCTAAGGGGCAACTCTTATAAGGAAGGAGGATCGTGGGCCTGTTAATACAGTGGAAGCTGCAGCGAGATAAGAAGCTTATCAGGCTTCACAGACCACCCATTTATCAGTTGGGACATTATTATCCTTGCTACCAGAACTCTATTGAGCGGCTTTATATACATATAGAGTTTTATTTATTTATTTCTTGATTCACTCTTATGGACTTCCATATAATAGAGTTGTCATATTGATTATGACCACTAAGCGCTGCTTCAGTAATTGACAAGTTCACTTGTTATAGTTTACTATTTTTTGTATGTAAAATAATACTAAAAAATAAAATGAAAAGGCTTATTGGTTCAAATGGACAACATGGATACTTTTTGTTTACCACACTTGTTAACCAACGAGGCTTCATATAGGCTTTTTTTTTATAAGTGATTATGGATGATTGCATCTGTTGGGGGGGGGGCAGTGAAGGGTTCGGAACTGGTTATTGAACAGATTTACTTTTAATATTTTTCTAATAAAGCAGGTTCTGCTCAAGTTAAGGAGAGATGGAGCAAGTTGCAAACTGGGTAAAAAAAATCCCAAAGCAGCACTTGCCAACACTCACCCCACCATTTCCAGTAACAACCTGCCCATGTCAGGTTTCTTTCCTCCAGTTGCTGGAGGGGAAGAAACAAGTGTCCCCAAACCACCCTCATGTCCAGCAAGCTGCTTGGCACTTCAACTGGTAACAGCAAGGCTAAAATGTAAAATAATTGACTACTGGGTTTTGGGAATATACCACTGCCTTAAGGTGGCCCAATATGTATTTGAGGCAGTGGCCTGTCTTGCTGCAAGCATCATGTGAGAAGGGCCTTTAGTGCAGTGGGAGAATTTGTGACCGAGAAGCCGAATTTATTAAAATGAATTGGGTCTTGATCACAGAGGACTGCAAAACACTCACTGTAGATGTTAATGACAAAATGACTTTACTTCAGGCTTCAATGCAGAACAGCTTCAGGTTGTGGTTCTCAGGTACAATAAAAATGGCATGTTTTCTTAAACTATATCCAGACTGTGATGGAACCATCCCAGCACCCAGCTTTGGTGCTTTCGTCAGTATACTGCTTCCTCCAATCTGGACATAGATACCAGATATTATAGCTGACCATAAAAGACTAGCCAACAAATAGCTTGTATGAGATCTGGAACTTTTATTGAACAAACTTGCACTGCATATATACCTCACAGAAGGACATCCTCCTCATGATCATATTACCCTAACAATACAAACTGCACACAGGCATATAATTACCATAGCTAAACAACAACCAACATATACTAGAAACATTAAGTTGATTAAACGACTAGCCACCCAGACAATGTTGTGATTATTCATATACCCCGCTCCAAGTCAGACTTTCTGGCCCCAAAGTCACCACAATAGTTTGCTAGCAGACATACAGAACTATAGGTGAGTTAATTAGCACAATAAACATATAACAGTGATCTTACCTCACCTCAGACTATTAGGCAACAGACTATAGCAGGAGACCCCAGTAGCAGATTGTCCTGCTCCTACCTACAATAGTCTATGAGGCAAAGCTCATACAATGTCCTATCATCCTGATACAGTGTAATTAATTTTCCATAGATTTCTTGAGGGATATTGTTGATAAATATTACTATCCCATTTGAAGTAATCCAAACCACATTCTCAGTGTCCATTAGGTAGTTGTCCATCATTTTCTCGATCATCCTGTGCCTCCAATAGACACAGGGTGACTTACACATAAGAGGGGCGTGCGGAGCTGAGACAGGGGTTTCCCAACCTCTCTAAGGTAAGCTGGGTTCCACGGGACCACCACCCAAAGTGACTCCCGTCACACAGATACCTCGTATCTGCTGAGGGAGCACAAAATCACTGACCTGTATTCTCATAACTTTGCCTTAACACAACAGAAACCCTTATGTAGGGCAGCTAGTCCTGGTTGAAAAAAATGAAAAGGGTGTCAAATAGAGGATATAATAGAAAACACAGAACTTCTAAGAGTAACCAAAACAAACAGCATGCCTTTGGCCTTGTCAGTAGCAGGTGTGGCAGCCAAATTAGCTGCTGACAAGGCCCGTGCTTGCAATCAAACTGTAAAAAATAACATTAAAGGTGCTGTTCACATCAAATCTACTCACAGTGTTGTCAATCAAGCTACTCTTGAACCCCATGTGTGTGTTGGCTACTTTTTAAATTGTCCCCTTGACTTTTATTGGTATATAGTTGTGTCTGGACCTCTTAGCCCGTGTTCAGTGTTTTAATTTCCATTTTTGTTACATAATTGGGCAATGACAGCTCAAGTAGCTGTCTTTCTGTGGGGGGTAGCATGGAAATTGGTTGCTTGCACCATGTGGGCAAGGAACATTGGATCCCCCTTAGTAAAGTACCCTCCCCCATCTTGAGGGCATGTGGCCTTGTGTGGTTCAGGAGATCATGTCCCCTTTTCTTTATTTATTTTTATTTCTTTAAAAACTCTTCAAATCATTACCAATAGGTAAATGAAACTAGTCAATATGACTTAACAGAACAAAGTGAAAAATTATATACTGCATCTATTTATGAATTGTTTAGAAAACTGTGATTTTATTCATTAGCCACCTAAACACATTTAAGCTGGCCAGCAGGGATCAGCTGAATTCTAATCCATCTATGGCCAGCCCTGTTCCAGAAAAGTCAATCTAATGCATTTGTCAATCGGCTGCAGCGCTGATGGGTGTATTCTGACAGCAGAGGAGTCTCCTCTGTCAAAATAAAAAAAAACAGATGGAAGGATTCCTCCATCCACTGCACTTCTGTGAATGGGGGAACTTGTTCAGTTTTTTTTTCGATCAACCTGCTGGCTAATCGAAACAAACTGATTTATGTATTACCAGCCTTAGGCCTTAAAAGATGATTCTGCCAAGAGCATTATAAGTACAGTCAACTTGTGCAATCACATAAATTTCTTCATCTTTCTCAGGCAATGAGAAAATGGCCCACTAACAGCATTTTAAATGAAAGTGGCTGTTATGCACCCTTGAGGAGGAGTAGTGCATGCCTTTTGCTACTGACTAGTCTTTTTGAGGTGATGCTCCTACTGAGTTGTATGGTGCAGAGTAGTGTTTCCTCATGCAGGCAGAGACTGCAGGTAAAAACAGTACTGTCAGCAGCAGATACATAAAAGACAGAACCACACTACAGAGCTCTTTCTATTTGCTACCTATTGAAGTGCTTGCATACTCTCCTCACACTGGCCAATTTCTGCCAAACACATACTTGAAGTCTATATTTTGATTATTTTGGGAAAAAATGGGGATATGGGGATGAGAGGTGGTTCAGGGAATGTGGGGTTGTGGATTTGAAGTGTTTTTCTCTACTCTGCTTTGACATTTGCCAATGCAGCATGGTACTGTGGGGAAAAAAGCTAAAAAAATATAATATGAAACTGTTATGGCACTGACCAATTTGTCCAAAGTTTAGGGCTTTAGCTTTACTTCTTTTAAGAGTACACTTTCCTATACCTTTTAGATCTGTTGTGGCTCCTACTTCCACCATTCAATTAAGGACTATTACAGCTGGGGGAATAGAAAATCAGGTGTCACAGCCAAAACGATCTAAAAAGCAAATGGCATGTAATAAAAATAGAGACGTCAGTTGCATATATTTGCAAAGCTACGTGGAAGCCACACTGCCTTGTTAAGGCTCCTCTGTATAGTGTGTTCCTTAGCTCTAATCTAAGAGAGCACTTATCCTGGGACAAGGAGGATGCAGAGACACTCCAGAAGCCCAGCACAACACAAAGGCAGCTGGAGACCATAAGTGTGCCCTTGCACTTAGTAACTAGCTTTTTAAAGGAAAGAACACTTTCTCAGCACACTTAGTATTTTATTTACTTATTTATTATTGGTACTTATATAGCGTTGGCAATTTATTCAACGCTTTACAAACTATATTGTGCATTTACATCAGTCCCTGCCCTCAAGAAGCTTACAGTCTAAGGTCCCTAAATCACATTCATACATATACACATACAGTACAAAGGCCAATTTTGACAGGAGCCAATTAACCTCCTTGGATTTCTTTGGAGTGCGAGAGGAAACCGGAGTACCCAGAGGAAAAGAATGCAAGCACAAGAGAAACATGCAAACTCCAGGCAGAGTTTAGTTCGGTTCTAGCTAGACCCTCCCTGTTTCTTCCATGTTCCCTCAGTCAATGTTAGTTCTTCACAGAGATGGGGGTTATGAAAGTCATTGTCTGTTTACGTTTCAGAAAAACTGCAGGAACATCCTCTGTACAGCAATTATCTGAAGTACACTTGTGTTGGATTTAACTTCTGTGTCTTAATAAAAAGTTAAGTTGCCTGTGGATGGTGTGAAATGCAGGTGACCATACTGTGTTGACAGAATGGGACATGTACAGTATCAATGCATGAAGTGGCATTTGAAACAGAACACTTCCCATTTGGTAACTAAAACACCTCTGTTTTTAACACACAGTGTTTAAAGAGGTTGTAAACCTCCATGTAATATTTCTACCTATAGGTAAGCCTACCTATAGGTACTGCAAATATCTCCTAAACGTGCGTCATTTAGGAGATATTTACTGTATACTGCGGCGATAATGTCCGCCCATGCTGTTTCTTCAGGAGCGTGTGCCGTAACCGGCGGCTCCCGCGCGTATGCGCAGGAGTGACATGGATGCGGCCTGCAGCAGGGATGGCGTGGACTTCCTTTGCAGGTAAGTGTCACATAATGTACTAGTATGCAATGCATAAAAGCACAATATGCCTTTACTTTGCAGAGAAGAAGAAAGGAAGAAAAACCCATCAGGGTTTACTTCCTCTTTAAGGATTCAAGGCAATTTCAGGTTTTTATAGCTCTGTGGTTTTTATAGCTCTTAGGTCTGTGTCCTAATTAACAATGGTACTGGGAATCAACGTAGGGGTAAATCCAACATTTTGGATTTTTCAGAAAAGATCAACTTGAAAGTTTATTTCTACTTTTGAAGTCATATTTTAGAAAACCCCATAGTTCTATGTGTTCCCATTCACACAGCAATCCTAAAAACTAAAAAACAAAACTGATATTGAAAATCTGCTAGCAAAGTACAGACAGTGTTTTTTATGGCAAACACAGTTCCCCAACCCCCTCGTAGACACGGAGAACTACCATATTTGTTGGTCTATAAGGCGACTGGGCGTATAAGACGACCCCCTAATTTTCCAGCTAAAATGTTGGTTTTGGAATATACTCGCCGTATAAGACGACCCCCTTCCTACTAGTCTGTCTGGAAGCTGAGGGGTAGCCGGAACAACCGCTGACAGGAGCAAGCGCTGACAGGAACAGGCTTTATTCAGCTTTTTTCAAATCTCACTGTGCCATTACATGCCTCACTGTGCCATTTACATGCCTCACTGTGCCATTACATGCCTCACTGTGCCATTATATGCCTCACTGTGCCATTGCATACCTCACTGTGCCATTGCATACCTCACCGTGCCTTGCATACCTCACCTTGACGATCCCATACCTTATCCCTGACATTCAGAGTCTCAGTCAGATTGCGAACGTCCATTGTTCAAAAGCCGCGCCTCCTCCTCCTGCTGTTCCGTGATAGGTGGAACACTCAGTTTCCCAGCAGAGCCTCTGTTCAGTGTTCCGCCTATCACGGATGGTCACTCGTCCGAGGCCGAGGATGAGAAAACATCCGTGATAGGCGGAACACTGAACAGAGGCTTTGCTGGGAAACTGAGTGTTCCGCCTATCACAGAACAGCACGAGGAGGAGGCGCGGCTTTTAAACAATGGACACCCGAAGTCTGACTGAGACTCTGCATACAGGTACCGGCGTATAAGATGACCTCCGAGTTTTGAGGCATATTTTTAAGTACAAAAGGTCGTCTTATACGCCAGAAAATACGGTAGTAGGAATTTACAGTGCTAGATTTACCAGGATGGAGCGTCTAAAAAAGGTAAGCTGCAAATATCAAATATATATATATTTTTTTGTATCATCCAGTTTATTGAGAAAAAGAAAATAAATTCTATTGGGGAGTCGCAGCTCCCTGATAACATATAGTTAAGCATCAGATAGGCAGTACATGAAACAATATAAACTTCTTCAGCAAAAAGGAAACATTAACTGGGGTCAAATGGAAACCTTGAGATGTCAGTTAGCGCATCCATGTATATGCCGTAGTCAACATAAGTATTGAAAGGAAAAAGGAAAGCATCATTCGTGTGCTTATAAACAAAACTTAGATATAGTAATAACAAGGTAGGGGGATAGGAAAAAGAGTAGGGGGGGGGGGGTTAGAATAGGGAGATAGAGATTCTATGCTTTGTAGATATTAGGTTGTACATTTATTTAAAGTACTATTATATACTGTCGCCTCTACGGCGATATACAGATCGGGGGGGATTAGGTCGATTCAGATCTAGGGGGGGGGAGGGTAGGATGGTCAGCCCACCGCCAGCATATCATCATAAGCTTGGGTGGTTTTGAACACAAACCAGGGGGACCATGTTTCAAAGAATCTGTCAGTGGACTGGGCCACCGTCTCCTCCATGTCGCAGATCTCGATTATTCTGAACAACCAATCTCTGATTGAGGGAACTCTGGATGATTTCCAGAAGAGTGGAATGAGCGCTTTAGCAGCATTTAAAAGGTGTCTAGATAAAGAGCTTTTGTATCTCCGATAGGATACATCCGAGATATGCAGCAGACAACATGCCTCATCAAGTTTCAACCTGGTTTCTGTGATTGCAAGTATCGCCTCACGGACTGCATTCCAGTAAGGAGTAATCAGAGGACATTGCCACCATATGTGGAACAGGGTACCCCTATCCCTCTCGCATCTCCAACATGTGTCTGGCGTCTGAAGGAACCAGGCGTGCAATTTCTCAGGTGTAGCGTACCAGTGTGTTAGTAGTTTGTAAGCCGTTTCTTGTATTCTGGAGCTGAGGGAACATTTGTGGGCAAAAATACAAGCTCTCTTCCACTGTTTGTCTGAGATAGGCCTATTCAAAGCCTGCGACCAGCTCTCTCTGAATCTGTAATTTCCACGGACCGGTTGGTCTCGTAACCAAGCGTATGAAATTGAGGTGGCTTTTTGGAGGGGTTCACCCACCAGGCACACTGACTCCAATTCCGTAAGGGTTCTGCTAAAGTTATTTCTCCTGGAAGGGTGATTTAAATAGCTCCTCCTTTGAAAATATGTCCATAGTGGCAAGTCAGGTGTGTTGTTATCCATTCTAAGTTGTCTGAGGTCTTTGAAGGTCTTGTTGTGGAAGCAGTCATTAGCAAGTAATGGGTTGATGGAGTTTGGTGGGTGTAGGAAATGGTTCTCTACCCCTGGAAGAAAGTCAGGGTTGTTAAACAAAGGTGATAATGGACTTAGTGGTGTGGAAATGTTGGTCTGTCTAGTTAATCGATGAAAAATTCCCAGTGTGGTACCTATCAAGGGGTGTGCTTTTAGGGGCGAGGGATAGCTGGACCATGGAATCCATGGGGAGAATCGTAGGGGTGTGGGGCTTAGTTCATTCTCTACTAGTATCCAATCCTTAAATTTACTGTGGCAATGCCAATCAATAATTCTAGTGATGTGGGCCGCATGGTAGTAGTTTTTGAAGTCAGGTATACCCATTCCTCCTTTAAATTTGGACAAAGCTAGTAGCTTAGATTTGATTCTGGGGGGTTTGTGTGCCCAAATTAATTTTAATTGGACTGATGAAATGGCCTTAAAGAAACTCTGAGGAATTTTACCTGGTAGGTTACGGAACAAGTAGAGTAGTTTTGGGAGGATGGTCATTTTTCAAATGGCAGCCCTTCCAAACCATGAGAAGTTTCTGGTATGCCAACTCTGAAGGTCTTTGTCAATCGATTTGAGAATAGGCGGAAAGTTACGCTCATAGATCTGTGAAATGTTAGGGGTCAGCCATACTCCCAGGTATTTAAGGGCGGAGGATTCCCACTTGAAGGGGCAGTTGGCTTCAATTTTCTTAAGAGAGTCCGTGGGAATGTTGATGTTCATGGCTTCTGATTTGGAGAAATTTATTTTTAAATTGGATATGTAGCCGAAGAGGGAAAATTCTTACATTAGTGATGGTAGAGAGATGTGTGGGTTGGAGAGGAAAAAGAGCAGATCGTCAGCATAAGCCACGATCTTAAACTCTCGGTCTGCGATTGTGAAACCTTGAATCGCCCTTTCTGCTAGAATCCGTCTGATAAACGTTTCAAGGGATAGGATAAACAGGAGGGGTGAAAGGGGGCATCCCTGTCGTGTCCCATTGCTGATATGAAATGTGTCTGATAGAGATCCGTTAATCTTAATTCGAGCTGATGGGTTTTTATAAAGGGATGTGATCCAAGTCATCATGCGTGTGCCCAGACCAATAAATTGACATGTTTTCAGCATGTAGTCCCACGCTACTCGATCGAAGGCCTTCTCCACGTCAGTGGACAGGAGAAGGCCCTCGATCTTTCGCGTGTGTGCAGCGTAAATTAGGTTAAGTGCTTTCGTGACATTATCTCTGGACTCTCTGCCCGGCATAAAGCCCGCTTGGTCAGGTCCAATGATGTCATGCAAAAGTGGTCTAAGTCTGTTGGCAATTATTTTAGCCAGGAGCTTGACGTCGATATTGAGGAGAGAGATTGGTCTGTAGCTGGCGCATTGGAGAGGATCTTTGTTTGGTTTCGGTATGACAGTTACATGTGCGGAGAGAAATGTAGGGGGTATATCTCTAGGGGTGGACAGTGTGTTTAAAGCACTTTGTAAAGGGTCAAGGAGGATGTCCGAAAAAGTTTTGAAGTAGATGGAGGTGAAGCCGTCTGGGCCCGGACTTTTCCCTGCTTTTAGGTCTTTAATGACCTGTTGGAGTTCTGTCTTCTCAATGGGGATGTCTAGTTGCTGGGCAATCTCCTCTGGCAGTTTAGGAAGTTTGGAGTCTTTCAAATAGTCCTGAATAACCTGGTGTCTATCTTTAAGTGTGTGTGGAGGATTCCCGGGAGTGGGGAGGTTATATAAGCTGGAATAATATTTGTGAAAGTGCTTAGCAATTTTATCCGTGGTGATATCTGTCCCTCCTGATTTATTTCTGATACCCAAAATATTTTGATTAGATTTGGCTTTCAATGCTTTGGCTAGGAATTTGCCTGATTTATCCCCGTGTTCGTAATAGATCTTCTTTCTGAAATATAGAAATCTTTTGGTTTTGGCATCTAGAAGTTGTTGAAGGGCTTTCCTAGTGTCCAGAAGGGAACGAGCAGAGCGTTCGGACAAGGATTGTTTGTGTTTCACCTCCAAAGTATGAATTTTGTCAGTGAGCAGTTTGATGGTCTTATCCCTTTCTCTTTTACAGTGTGTCCCGAGTTTGATCAGTTCCCCCCTTATGGTACACTTGTGTGCTTCCCATACCATCATGGGGTCTGCGTCAGGGATAATGTTATGTGCAAAGAAGTCTTTAATGGTCAGGGAGATTCCAGGGAGTAGTTGTGGGTCAGTTAGAAGCAAAGGGTTCAGTCTCCAGGTATTCGGTTTGGGAGGGGGTCTAGACAAATTTAAGGAAAGGGAAATAGGGGCGTGATCAGAGATGGTTTGGATCCCTATATTGGCTTCAGTGATCAGGTGTAGGTCTCTTTGGGAGGTGAAAATGTAATCTATTCTTGAATATCGATTATGGGGTATAGAGTGGAATGTGTAGTCCTTGTCTTCAGGGTGTAGGAAACGCCATGAGTCTATCAGCTGCAAAGAGTTTAAGAGTGTTTTGATTTTTTTAAGAATCTTATAGGTAATGTAGGATTTCCCTGAGGAGGTGTCTACCAGGGGGTTCAACGGAATGTTGAAGTCCCCCCCCAGGATTACACATCCTGAGCCAAAGCCTTGTAGCTGAGACAATATATGTTGGCAAAATGTGAGGTGGGAGGTGTTGGGGAAGTAAACATTGGCCAGGGTGAGTGGTACGCCACAGCAATTCCCTTTCAGGAAGATGAATCTTCCATCGGGGTCTATGAGCTTATCTGTGATTTCGAAGGAAGCATTTTTGCTTACTAGAATAGAGACACCTTTGGATTTTGCTATATTGTTCGTGGCATGGTACGCTTCTGTAAAGTAGGAGTCAGTGAGCCTGGGTACGTGAGAGGTTTTGAAGTGTGTTTCCTGCAAGAAGACAAACCAAGGCTTACCTCTTCTGAGTTCTCTCAAGAGAGTCGTGCGCTTTTCAGGTATATTCAGCCCTTTAGCGTTGTGAGATATCACAGTTGGATTTCGGCCGAGGGATGAATACGCCATGGTGGGAATTCAGAGAGAGCTGGTGGATTGTGGTCTGTGCAATCTACTAAAAAAAAAAAAAACACAAAAAAAGGGGAAACGGAATTAATGTATGTACAACGCTGCAGTTGTCCTGAGTCTGTTGATGAATAGCAAGAGCAGAGAGCTTAGAATAAGGTAGAGGGGGAAGGGTAGAGGATGCAGTGAAGAAGGAGTAGTAAGAATAGTAAATAGAGATATTGTTCTCTTCTTCTGGGATCAGAGAATACCCCAGAAGAATTTCAAGCAGTGTGTCCCGGGTGCCCAATCGAGGCTGTCTCGGGAGACACTATGTGGGGGTTAGTTAGGCGGCTATAGATCTGGGCTATAGCTATGTGGTTAGGGTGGTTCGTTGAGTCAAGTGGGCTGAGGTGGTCGGCTCTCAGCCATATAGGTGCATACGGAATCTAATAAATCATCTCTGCACAACATTAGCAATAAGGGACCATTCATGTCAGGTAGATTTAAAACAGAGCTTAAGTCTCTTAACATAACAGGGAACAACATAAGAGACAATAATGAGCAGAACAGGATGCATCAGCAACTATGATGAGAGGAAGAGTAAACCTGGTTCAGAGTTTTACTCAGATAACCGTCCTCTCTTTCCAAGGGTGGCAATCTGAATTCTTGGTACCACTCTGGAAGTTCAATCAGGCCTAGATGCAGTGCACTACAAAATTCAGGAAGGTCCTCGGGAGAACGAAGGATGTGTTGTTTGCCATTGTGGTTCACCAGGAGGGCAAACGGGAACCGCCATGAGTATCTCAGGTCTCTCTCTCTAAGCTTATCAAGGAGTGGTCGCAGCGCCCTGCGATTTTTCAAGGTAATCTGAGAGAGGTCCTGGAAGAGCATGATTGTTTCACCATTGAATACTATTTGGTCGTTCCTGCGTGCTTTCCTCATTATGTCCTCTTTCAGGGAGAAACTCTGGAGGCAGCAGATTATATCACGTGGTGGCTTGGAGTCAGGACCTATGGCTCTGAGTGCCCTATGCGCCCTGACAAATTCAATGGACGTGTCCTCAGGCCTCTCTAGCAGGCTGTTGAGGACTCTCTGTAGTGCCAATGTGATATAGTCGGTCGCTACAGATTCCGGGATCCCCCTTACTCTAATGTTACATCTCCTTCCCCTATTGTCCAGGTCCTCTAGGTGTCTGTTAACCTCAATAAAATGTGAAGAGTGGGAGATTGAAACCTTTGCCAATCTGCGGATCTCTTTGTCCCTGTGATTTCCAGCCGCCTCCGTCGCTGCCATCTTTTCATTGAGTATCAGGAGGTTTGTCTTAAGGTCTGTGATGGCCGCTGAAAATGTGGACTTAATGTCCGCGGCAATGCCAGTCATTTCATCAAATGTAAGAGGGCGGTTGCTGCGGGGGGTCCCTTACCGTTCTCCTCTATGGCGGACTGGGAGTCCTCGCTGTAGTCTTCCTCCATGTGCGGCGGCGCCATCTTGCCCTTCGTCGAGCTGCTACGGGAGGAAGCTTGGAACCTGAAAATGTCGGCGATGTCTCTCCCTTTACAGGCAGCCGAAGAGCGGCGGGATCTTGTGAGTGGTGTGCCGTACAATCTGCTGTGCATCCTGTGGGTCAATTGTGCAGAGAGATGGGTCTTTGGCTGAGAAGTCGATGGAGCTCCTCTGAAATGCTGCCGTCTCCATTGCGCGCCAAGCCACGCCCTCAAATATATATTTTTAAATATATAGTAGGTGTTATCCCAATTTGGCAGAAAAAGTAGAAATACCCTTTAAAGGCATCTGCCAAGCATGTAATTCAAGGGATTGGTGTTTTCCCATTTCACCCTAAAAAATATTACAATTAAAAGATGGACCCTCTCCTTGCTTTCTGTATTCATGTTTTGTCTTTGTTTTTTTGTTTTTTTGGATTGGTACATATGGGAATGCCCAACTCTCTTTGCCTTCTTTTTAGACAATCCCTTGCATATTATGTATGAAAATGTCCAGAATTTTCAAAATTCACCCCCTCCCCATATACTCTATTGGGTTTCAGAAATACATTTTCAATTTTCAGACTTCATACCCTATGAATTGATCACAGACACATAGATCATCCTTAATGGCCATTATGATCAGTTTTCCAGTTTACTTTTTTCCATATTAAATGATATATTGAATTTGATATTCAGCATGATTATTAAGTGAAACTAGGAGCATTACCGATGGGCATTTATGTGTGTATTTATAGAAGTGAACAGTTGATCAGTGAACCCCAAGTGAAAAAAAAAGAAAAAACATAGAATACAAATACACTGATTAGTGTTTCCTAGTCATTGCTCCACTACAAGGGGACAAATTGGTGTTTCATAGAAAACTGAGAAGAGAGAATGGCTTGATGATTCAGCTCTCTAATGATAATGTAAAGTGTTGTGAATTCTCAGCTCATTACCATCTTATTATTCATTTGGAGAACTGACTGATGATTAATTTCATCCTTTTCATTTGCAGAAATGGAAAATCCGGAAGAGGACACTGAAGGTAAGAACGCAGCAGCCCAGAGGAGATAATCAAACATTATGAATCAGCATATGGAAAGTCATTTTGAAGTGAAGAATAAAACACACACATCACTTCGAAGGAAAGCACAGAGCTAACATGTGTACATTAATGAAATCCTCTAATATGATGGAAATGTCTAACTACAGGCCTGAAAATAATTGAAAATATATTACTCAAATTATGAATCTTGTATTATTCCCCCAGTGGCTCCTTCAAGGAGGATTTTAAGACTCTTAGAGGGAGATTTAGTAAAACTGGTGCACTCAGAATTTGGTGCAGCCATGCATGGTAGCCAATCAGCTTCTAACGTCAACTTGTTCAATTAAGCTTTGACAATAAAACCTGGAAGGCGATTGGTTTCTATGCAGAGCTGTCTCAGATTTTTGCATGCTTCAATTTTGGTAAATGTTTGCTGTTAATAAGATGATTCCCCTGTTAATAAAATGGGGTAAAAGTCCTAATCCCCTTTCCCACCTTTTTGTTGACATATAGATAGGTATGGAGGCAATAGATCTTACCAGGTCACCGCCTCATATAAAGTCCCAACTGCTCTACTTTTTCTTAAAGATGATTCTGCTGTAACATGCCTAATTTATAATGTTGCTGAGGAGTAATACTCAACTGATGCCTATACAGGTGTAAAGCCCTGTACACACGATCGGATTTCCTATGGATTCTAATCCTATGGATTTCTCCATCGGAAATCCGATAAAGCTGACTTCCATCAGTCTTGCCTACACACCATCAGTCAAAAATCCGACCGTCCCAAACGCCGTGACGTAAAACACTCCGACAAGCCGAGAAAAATTAAATTCAATGCTTCTGAGCATGCGTTGACTTGATTCTGAGCATGCATGGGTTTTTTGTCCGATGGAGTTCCACACAGACGATCGGAATTTGCTATCGTTTTTTTCCCATCGGATAAATTTAAAACATGTTCTATTTTTTCTCACCGATGGAAAAAAGATTGATGGGGCCCATACACGATCGGTTTGTCCGATGAGAAAAGTCCATCGGACTGTTTTCATCGGTACAACCGATCGTGTGTACACGGCATAAGTGTACGTGTGGGGGTTTGCACATTTTTGCACATCGCACATCACCAAAGCACAAAGTACAATGAGACAATGCATTTTGGTGCACAGTTTTGTACATGCATTAGCAAGGGGCATTGGGGTGCACCACTGCACGCCTGCAAAAGGGATACACATTTTTTCTGTGTTTCACGAATGTGCACAACTTTGCGTGTGTTCCCGCAATGCACAAATGTTAACCTAACCTTATTATGGAACAGATTATTATATTATTATTATTACTATCATTAGTATCATTAATATTTCTGCATCCTGCAATAGAACAAACCAAGTGGCTTGCCATTATGCTTAAAAATAATAATGTGAATAAAGCACTATAGAGTATACTTCATTGAATTTATCTCAATCTGTCTAAGCCAATATTTTAATTTCTTAGACCTTTAGTAACTGGCATAGTATCAGTTATTGCATTATTACCCATATATGAAAAGGATCATGGTGCTTACCTTAACAATAGACTTGTTCAATTTCTGCTGTGGGAAAGATATTGAGAAGTTGTTGAGGGACCACCTATATGAGGGACCACGGGTAAGAAAAAAAAGCAATATTCAAAATAGAATTATAAAAGACAAAAATGAAATGTACTTCCCTTTTATCAGAGAGTAAGTTGGAACCTTGACAGAGAGCTAGCTGTGAAAGATATATATTTCGTTTTATAGACATATACTGTATAAATTAGGGGCTAGTGGTATGGAAAATGGGCTTGAAAACGGCCTATTAAAAAGTTGTGAATGATTATTTATACTCTCAATGATCAACAATTATAAACTGTATACTCAAAGGTTCTGGATAACTGGTTTAAAAATAATAATTGGAAAAATGTTGGAAGGAAAAGCAGGCTTCTGTTTTTGCAGATAACAAAGCTATGTAGCATAGTACAGTGCATAGAAGATGCCTACTATTTACTAATTTTGATAGTGGGCAAATGTCTATTAATGTGTACATACCTGTTTTTTAAAGCTAGAAATATGCATGCAACTTACAATTACAGATGGAATGTAGATTCCATAATGAAAAAATATGTTGATATCCTTAAAGCTGAATTCCATGTATTTTCTTTTGTATAGTTACATTGATCCAGCTTGGACCAACAAAAGTATGCCTATTCCATTCCTGGCAAATCCATGTGGAAGTATAGAATCATTGTAGTGGTCTACGCTACTACAATGACCCTTGATGTCTTCTGGTTCCCATGCTGAGCGGCTGCCTTGCTGCATAGTAACCACAGGGGGCATAGGTGTGCGCAGCCTATTGCATTAGGGTGTGCACCCCAAAGCTCAAACACACCCTACTGATCACTCTCAATGTTCATTCAGAACGGGAAGGGACCAGTAAATTACATTTTCATGGCCCCTTCCCCCATTCATCCTAAAACATCCCAGCAGCAACAGCCGGCAGGAGAGGAGGGAAGCCAGCAGCGCTTTGGGGGGAAGGGGGGAAACCAAGGCCGCAGGGCGAATCTGTGCTGCACAGGGTGATTAGGGTGTGCCTGGTCACCTGGCACACCCTGTGCGCACGCCTATGACAGGGGGTCATTGAGAAAAATGCAAGGCGTTCTCAGAACAGTGCCTGTGTTGAGCAGGTAACTAGCTGTGGTTATTATGCAGCAGGGCAGCATGGCATGCACGACATGGACCATAAAGACAGTGGCAGCTACTACAGTGATTCTCCTCCTCCACAAGGATCAGCCAGGTATCAAATATGTATTCTTATGCTGGTCCACGCTGAATTAATGTAAACATAAAAAAAATAAAAAAAGATAAAATCAGCTGCAACATGCATTGCCAATCTGCAACATCTAAAGCTTGTGATGTATTTTTTTTATATCGAAAGCCATTTTGGATAGTGGGTGAAAGTGTTAAAATGCCTGTCAGCTTTTTAATACTGCTTTTGTCCCAGTTAAAAGATTAAAGCCTTGTACACACGATCAAAATTTCAGATGGAAACAGTTGGACTGACTTTTTCCATCTGTTATTCCGACCATGTGTATGCCCTATCGGACTCTTTCCATCGGAAATTCTGAGGAATTCCGTCTGAGTTTACATAGAGAACATGTTCTCTTTTACCACGATGGAATTCCGTCGAAATTCCGATGTGATTTTGGCTGGGCAAAAGTCAGACCGTGTGTACAGGGCATAAGTCTTTTATTTGCCCTGTGGAACATTGTCACTGGAACAAAAAATTATAAGGAAATTCAAATCCAAACAGGAAGTGAAGGCCACAATGGATTAAGTAAATGGGGCCTAGTCAGGAAATCTTCTTTGGCCCTCCTCCCCAAAACCCTTTAAGCCCTATAAGTGACATTGGTAAGGATAGCATTAGAAGCAGAAAAGCAACCCCATTTGTAGTATCTGTACAGGCAAGGACCCAGTCAGACACCAACTGCCTACAAGCACTGTCAAGTGACAAACTGGTGAACAGCGTTTACCAACTGCACTAGCTCCCTAGTTTACTGCAGGAGCATGAAAGTTGTAGCTTTTTCCCTTGGACATCCACCAGACCCTAAGCTACTACCTGGTTTGTCTTGGGGATAATTCTGCTTTGGTGTGAGCGAATATTTCAGTTGGGAGACCTGTTGTGGTGAAAACTGTTTAAGAGGTTTTGCTTTTGCTTTGGAGCAAAGGCTACTAACCTCTTATTGCAAATTGGTAATGTCCGCAACAATACACAGACGCAAAAAAATAGACAAGGGTGTTTAACTGGTCCATCTTTTAGCCAATTCTAATGCCGCGTACACACGATCGTATTTTCTGTTGCAAAGACCTTGGATGGTTTTTCAACGGAAATTTTTGCTGGCGGAAATTCCAACAGGAAAAGTCTGATGGAGCATACACACGGTCGGAATTTCCGACTAAAAGCTCACATCGGACTTTTCTTGACGGAATTTCCGATCGCATGTATGCAGCATAAGGGAAAAAAGTGTTGGCTTTAGATACATTTAAATTAACGTGGGAAGGAACTCAAGAGAGACATTCGTTTACCCAGGACTCATGAGATCATTTATACCAGGGTCTCCAAAGTACGGCCCGTGGGCCACATCCGGCCGCTAGGACATTTTGTCCGGCCCGCAGCTTCAGTCATCAGATTCACTGTTGGGACGGACTCTGCTTGAATTGCAGCGCTTGCTTTGCCTTCTGACAGGCATTGAGGGGGGTGTCCTAACAAAGCCTATGCTTCAGTGCAGACCTGCTGCACCTCCCAGCTCCTCCCCCAGAGTTAGATTAAGTGTCATTTTCGCTGTAACAGCTTGTCTGTGTAAGAGGGGCGGGACCCGGGAAGTGCAGTGTGTCTGCTCTAAACCAGCTTGTCATAGAAGCAGCACAGAACACACTGATCTACGGGGAAATAGCAGACGGTGATGGGAAAAAGAATGTGCTGGGAGAAGCTGGGGACACAAGTATAGAGGGGGGACTCTGATGGGGGGACAAAACTGTAGATGTTCGAGGGTGTGGAGGGGGCTCTGATGAGGGACACAAGTGTGGAGGGGGCTTTGATGAGGGACACAAGTATGAAGGGGGCTCTGATGAGGGACACAAGTGTGGAGAAGGCTCTGATGAGGGACACAAGTGTGGAGGGGACTCTGATGAGGGACACAAGTGTGGAGGGGGCTCTGATGAGGTACACAAGTGTGGAGGGGGCTCTGATGGGGACACAAGTGTGGAGGCGGCTCTGATGGGGACACAAGAGTGGAGGGGGCTCTGATGAGGGACACAAGTATGAAGGGGGCTCTGATGAGGGACACAAGTGTGGAGGGGGCTCTGATGAGGGACACAAGTATGAAGGGGGCTCTGATGAGGGACACAAGTGTGGAGAGGGCTCTGATAAGGGACACAAGTGTAGAGGGGACTCTGATGAGGGACACAAGTGTGGAGAGGGCGCTGATGAGGTACACAAGTGTGGAGGGGGCTCTGATGGGGACACAAGTGTGGAGGGGGCTCTGATGGGGACACAAGTGTGGAGGGGGCTCTGATGAGGGACACAAGTATGAAGGGGGCTCTGATGAGGGACACAAGTGTGGAGGGGGCTCTGATGAGGGACACAAGTATGAAGGGGGCTCTGATGAGGGACACAAGTGTGGAGGGGGGCTCTGATGAGGGACACAAGTATGAAGGGGACTCTGATGAGGGACACAAGTGTGGAGGGGGCTCTGATGAGGGACACAAGTATGAAGGGGGCTCTGATGAGTTACACAAGTGTGGAGAGGGCTCTGATGAGGTACACAAGTGTGGAGGGGGATCTGACAGGAACACAGATGTAAGGCTTCATGCACACTTAATGTTTAGCTCTGGCATTTAGGTGCGGGCGGAGGATACAGGTGCACCATCCAGCCCCGCTGAAGGCAGCCTTTTTTTAAATTCTACTCTATTCCATATTCCATAGCTGAGGAGTCGTTTATAAATAGCTTCTTTTTTTTTTCGGCCCGCGAATATCTGTAAAATATACAATGTGGCCCTCGAAGTAAAAAGTTTGGAGACCCCTGATTTATACTATAATCGTCGTTAGTATTTATTATCCATTTTTTTTAAATTATTATTGCCATTATGTTTTTTAACATTTCTTAATTTCTCTGCCTATGTCATAGACAAAATGTGGACAATGCGCATTAAAACAGCAACTGATTCCTCATGGAATAATGCATTGAAAGTAACTGTTATCATTTATGGGTCTGAAGAAAAAACTAGAGAAATTCAACTTGTGCAACCAGATCTAGAAAGGGATTGTTTCCTTCCTGGCTTCGAGGATGGATTCTTTGTAAGTAAATCCAATGTATCATAAACAAATCAAGCATTAAAATGCTCATCACTATTTCCCACTAGTGATATACATCATAAAAGGTGTGATTCTATTTGAAATTATTTTTAGTGTTGTCTGTGTTGGACTATTGTGTTTTTTTTTTTTTTTAGTACAGGCCAGAAAATTAAAGAATAGGCCCTAATAGTTGATGGTACCTGCATAGACAATTATGATTTAAGGTACTTTGATAAGTTAGGTCCATTGTATGAGATCACATGATAGGATGTTTTGCAAGTTTATTTAGTAGTTAATTTATTTAGTAATATTTCTGCAGTTTCCTGGGCACAGTGCTGCTAGCAGTAACTTAGTAGCAATCTACCTGTATGAGTATTACTTTTGCTGAACAGTATCATTCTTCATCATGTACACAACAAAACCTTGTCCTGCGTTCAGTGCATGTTCGTTGTGCATCCAGTGGCTCTTCATTGGGTTTTAAATGCCATCACTTGCCTCATTAAGTTGCATCCATCATCTGGCAATCTTCATACTTTTTATGATAAATGTTCATGCAAAAACCTTATCCTTAATCTGATAAAATTTAAAGCGTTACTAAACCCACAACACTAAAATCATTATGTATATGCAGTAAAGCATGCTTGGTATACTCACTGTGGAACCCAATGGGGTAATCCTCTATATTATGTAAAAGGGCTGTTTGATCCTGTCTTCTCTGATCTTCCCCTTCTTTTACTGTCCCCAATCCATCTGCTGATAGAACAGAGCCATTGGAAGCACTCTGCACATTTTCAGTTTGGTGTGTATTGCTAGAGAGTTTTTTTTTTTTTTTGGAGGGTGCATGTGATCAGAACAGGGCCAATCAGTACTATCCACACAGAAAGTCAGGGGTCATGCAGCCTCATAGGACAGTCGGAAGAGAATGAAAACTCCTCATACAAGCTTTAACCAGTGCTCGGCCGGACACTGATAGAAGTCAAAAGACTGCTATACTGTATACTGGTGATGAGAGAAGGTATTTAGCAGTTTAATTTCCAGGTTCTGTGTACTGTGGGAGACCAGATATACTGAATGCAGGGTCCTGGGTTTAGTAACACCTTAATGAAAAATCATGTGGTCAGTTTTCATAACAAAACTTCACTATCCATCTGACTTTAATTCTTTATCTGATAAATAATTCTCAATTTTTTAATCTTATCTCATGCTTTATTTGATCAATTCTACATCTGACATACACTGAGCAAAATTATAAACGCAACACTTTTGTGTTTGCCCCTATTTATCATGAGCTGAACCTAAAGATCTATGACTTTTTCTATGTACACAAAAGGCCTATTTTTCTCAAATATTGTTCACAAATCTGTCTAAATCTGTGTTAGTGAGCACTTCTCCTTTGGCGAGATAATCCATCCAACTCACAGGTGTGGCATATCAAGATGCTGATTAGACAGCATGATTATTGCACACGCGTTTCACACTGTAAAAGTGCTTGGTCAAAACCAGGTGGCACTTCCCCTGCCTGTACCCATCCATTGATTTTATTATATTTATGCTTTAATAAAGACTTTCTACTTCCTGTGTGGGTGTGCTGCCGATCCGAAGTTTTAATGTTCCATGATTTCTTCTGCATTGGCGGGGCGTGCACCCCACCCCACAGAAGCAAGCTTGGAGTGTTACTGATGGTATCACCTGTGAGCAGCGGTCTCTTTTTATCTGTGGCATCGTGCTGTGTGATAAAACTGCACATTTTAGAGTGGCCTTTTATTGTGGCCAGCTTAAGGCCCACCTGTGCAATAATCATGCTGTCTAATCAGCATCTTGATATGCCACACCTGTGAGGTGGATGGATTATCTCGGCAAAGGAAAAGTGCTCACTAACACAGATTCAGCCCAGGTTCACACTGGGCTGTGGGAGTGAAGCCATGCAAGTTCAGCTGAACTCGCACGATTTCACTCCCGCTGGCAGTCCCGATTCCGGCTGCGATTACAGAGACATCTGTGCAGATGTCAATGTAAATCGCGGGCCGAAATCGCAAAAAGTAATACAGAAGCTACTTTTAGGTTTGGTGTCATTGCCGGCAATTTCCGGCAAATGCCTCGGATTTGACATGCGATTTGACATGTCAAATCACATGTCAAAACGCAGCAGTGTGAACCAGGGCTCAGACAGATTTGGGAACAATATTTGAGAGAAATAGGTCTTTTGTGTACATAGAAAAAGTCCTAGATCTTTGCGTTCAGCTCATGATAAATAGGGGTAAACACAAAAGGGTTGTGTTTATAATTTTGCTCAGTGTAATTATGCTAACTATCTACTAGGTGGTACCTAAACAACAATTATGCTGATGTTGCATTGTTTGTGCACTTACATCATCCTACATTGCTCCTCATTCATTGTGCATTGATACAATGACTTTATGAGGTTTATTCACAAGAATGAGCTGGTCCATAAAACTAACTCTTAATGCACCACTATTGATGGTTTCAGAGGGAAAAAATATGGCAAAACAGGAAAAGTGCTCTTTTGATAAATCTTCTCTAGTCCTAGAGATACAAGTATTGAATACTTTTATTCTTAGCTCCCAAATAGTAAACCGTTCCAGGGCTGTTCCTCAGAATTTAGTGTTACAATAATAAAAACAGGATTTTTGCTAGCATATACTGTATTTATTGGCGTATAACACTCACTTTTTTTACCCTGAAAATAGAGGGTAAACTGTGCCTGCGTGTTATATGCAGGGGGCTGTGGAAAGTTTTTTCCTGAAACTTCCCTCTTAAAGTTAGAGTGCGTGTTATAAGCCTGTGCGTGTTATACGCCGATAAATACAGTAATTAGATGATTGAGGTCGGTAGAGCTTCCGCCCTGTCACTAAGCTAAAAGAAAAGAAAAACTATTTTCTAAGTGAATAGCCTATACTGCTTTAGTAAATCAACCCCAATACCTCTGGTGGACAAAACACATAAAATCATTGTAACAGGCCATGAGGGAGAAAAATTGTAGGCGCATCACCTTGAGTGATTTTAGTTAAGGTTAAACCAATGAAATAATTTATTTTTTTAAATAAGAAGGATTTGTCAATTTTTTTCCTGTATGATGCAGTGCCATCCTCCCAGATTGGAGTAGCACCCTCAGTTTTCTGGTGTGCCATACTTGCTCCACTATACATAAGGACTTTTTTGGGTTACCTTCAGCATGTGAGCAGCCTCTCTCTTTTGATGCATGATGGTTTTTGGTATGTGAAATGTATCAGATGAAGCATTAACATTTTTGCCATACAATAGATGCAAATTTACAGAAAAAGTAGTGTTGTCTGATGGTGGTTAATATTTAGTCATATGCTTGATGAAGTTTTATCAGACACACAATGAGATTTTTATCAGACATACAATGAGACTCTATCAGATGCATAATGAGGTTACACGGAGCACAGAATGAGTTTATCTTGCATGTATGATGAGATTGTGTTGGATGAAGCACATGATTATATTATATAGGCACAGGAAAATAATTAATGTCCTAAAATGAACACTATAATGTAGTACATTAATTGTACCACATTACGGATCTGCCAGGCACTGAGCCTTTCATTTATGTTACAAGTGTAGCGGGTGTTTGAATTTAAGGGAGGCATCTGGGTGGTAGTGTAACACAGACGCACAAATTGCTAGGGGATCCGAGATCTTTTTCGGGTTCTTGGAGGACTCTGGTGGTGTGAGGTTCCTTGCGGTCCACGGATGGCGCTGTTGCCCTGGGCCGGAGCTGAACTCACACTGCAAGACTGTACCTTTTTGTCCTCCCCTGGAGCTGGTACAGCGGGGCGGGGAACCCGCTGTGACGCAAAGGGAGAGGGGATAATAGGGGCGGACGCCCTTACCACGAGGTTCAGAGTTGAGAGTTCGGAGTGGGAGTCGGAGGACTCGGCCGCACCCAGGCACCTTCAGCTTGGGTGCTGGCATTCCAGTGCTACAGGCCTAGGTGCCCTTGACCTGGCCAGAGCGGAGATGGAGTCCATCCCAGGCACCTTTAGCCTGGGGTGAGGTACTATGGCGGATGCCTGGGGCTCAGTACCTTCGACTGAGTTCCGCGAGGGTGGAGGAATCCGAGGGGGCCCTAATTCCTTGGGTGCCCGTGTCTGAGTTTGTGAGATCTGGTGTGCGGAACTTCTCTGGAGAGTCCGGCGCAGCAACGCTGGTGACAGAGAGGCCTCCGGTTTCTCCCTTGGACAGATTTCCTTCCCCTGACAGGGGTGGGGCTAGCGAAGGTAATTCATGTTCTAACTCACATAGTCAGTGGCAGTGACTATTTGCCACTGGTGATATCACAGTGGTTAGCGGGAGAAGGGAAAGGATTGTGCCTCGATCTATCTCCCATTATTACTCAGTAAAGAAACTGTTTGTTGTTTGCCAAGAAGAATAAAACTGAGTTGGACCTATTCACTGTGTGGAACTCTGGTTACTAGGTGCAAAATAGTCAGGGACGAAGTACTGGACTTGACTCTAGGACACCTACACAAAACCCAATCTTCTGGCCTTTACCTCTTAGCTATGGAGGACATGGGCCGTGGTGTGTATCATCTCTGTCTCCCAGGTACCACTAGACAACAGCCATATAACCGATAAAACTAGAGAGAGGGGTGAGGCCGCTACACAAGGTCTCTATACACAGAGATCATTTTCATTGTTTTTCCAGATTGTCAGTAATTTATAGAGAAAGGCCTTTATTTTAAAGGAGGTGTATGGGGTAAATAAAATAACAAACATAGATATTCACATTCGGCCTAATACCGCAGTTGTCCCCCTGCTCTAAGCCTGAGAACTGATAAATAACATGACCGTAAAGGCCCATACACACGATTTGACTTTTTGACAACAAACTTCAAAATGACCAGGTTTTTCAGAAAATCCGACCGTCTGTACGCTCAATCGGACAAACTATTTTGGTTTTCATCGGACAAATGTTCGCTCTGCAAACAGACAAACTTTTCGGCAACAAAAGTCAGATGGTGCAAAGTCCGATCATGTGTACAGAAATCCATCGGACTTAAGTCCAAAGTACAAACACGCATGCTCAGAACCAATGCAAAAGATCAACCAGCAATAGCAGAAGTTGCCCAAAGGGTGGCACTAAAGAGCAGAAAAACCACGTAGTACGTCAATTACGTCACTACGTTCATGTTTGTTGGCTGAAAAAGTCCTGCCGTGTGTATGCATACCAAGTTCACGGCCTACGCCCTTCGAACAAAAATCCATGGAAAAGTTTGTTTGAAGTCCGATCGTGTGTATGAGGCTTGAGTCATCGCTCTCTGCTCTGTCCCTCCAGCGCTGACTGGAGCACCCGGTTGGAGAGGGGGTGGGCGCAGCTGGCTTCGGCTCTCAGCCATGCGCTGAAAGTCAGAGCCAGCTGTCAATCAGGCAGTTGGGTGGATCACACCAATATGGTCAAGATCCTGAAGCGGCTCTGTAAGCCATCTGACTGTGCCGATGGCTGATTTTGGGTCACAGTAGAGCAAAAAAGTGTTGGCCATACTTCTCTTTTAATAAGGTATAAAACAATGTGCAAAGTGTAGTAACTCTCATTACCATTTATTATTCAAACTATTGTAAACTAATAAAATCTGGCATCTGACTGGTTGATGTGGGCTACTCTATACACAAACACACAATTACCATGTAATAATGGGTTGCAGCATCAGAGCCCTGTGTCCGGTTTCTACAAGCATTTTGTCTTCTTGATATTTGTATTTTCTTCCCTTGCATTGTGGTTTCCTCCAGTGCAATGGTTTTCTTCAGCAATCCAAAAACTTACTAGTATGGTAACCTGCTTCTGCCCAAACTGTCTCCAGAATGTATTAGACTTATCTGTACACAAATGGGAGCTCTATATAAAAGGGGGAACACCGTGGGGTCGATTTACTAAAGTCAGAGAGTGCAAAATTTGGTGCAGCTGTTGATGGTAGTCAATCAGCTTCTAACTTTAGCTTGTTCAATTAAAGTAAAACTAAAGGCAAAAAATGCTTTTAATTTTGCATAGAGTGGAGAGGTATTAGAACCCCTGTCAGTATTTATTGCTGTCTGTGCGAGGAGATTTACCTTCTTTATTTGTTCTGTTTACCATTATCATTTAAAGCGATTTTAAAAAAAAAAGTCCCTTATTTTAGGTTGTCCTCAGAAAAGTAATAGCGGGGAAATCTTCCAATGGGAACACTAGTTCTGGTGACCTGGGCGTCCCCAAGAAATTCCTTTGATTTGCAGGGATTTCCTCCCACTGCCTGTTTGGCTATGGGACAAGTAGTGAAGGGAAATATCTGCAATGGGAGATAGATGGCAAAAAAAAAAAATCTCACAGTGGTTATAACCCTTCCTTACTCTATCCAAAGTGAAAAAAAAGTTTTGCCTATAGTTCTATTTTAAGCTTTGACAAAAAAGCCTGAAAGCTGATTGGTTTCTCTGCAGGAGCTGCACCAGATTTTGCACTCTCCAGTTTTATTAAATCAACCCCTATTCATGTCTGTTAACCGCTTCAGGTCCAGAAGGTTTACCCCTCTTCATGACCAGGCCATTTTTTTGCGAAACGGCACTTTGTGACAATTGCGTGGTCGTGTGGCGCTGTAAATAAAATGTATGTCCTTTTTCCCCCACAAATATAGATTTATTTTGGTGGTATTTGATCACCTCTGCGGTTTTTATTTTTTTGCGCTATAAACAAAAGAAGGCCAACAATTTTGAAAAAAAAAAATGTTTTACTATCTCCTACTAAAAACATTGAATAGGATTTAAAAAAAGTTAGGCCAATATGTATTTTGCTACATATTTTTGGTAAAAAATTCCCAATAATGGTATATTGATTGGTTTGCAAATAAGTTATAGCGTCTACAAGCTATGGAATATATTTATGGAGTCTTTCTTTATTTATTTATTTTATACTTGTAATGGCGGCTATCAGCGACTTATAGCGGGACTAGGACATTACGGTGGACAAATCGGACACTAAGCGACACCAATACAGCGATCAGTGCTAAAAATATGCACTGTCACTGTACTAATGACGCTGGCTGGGAAGGGGTTAACAACAGGGATAATCAAAGAGTTAAATGTGTGCCTAAAATGTGCTTGGTTACTGTGTGGGAGGTGCTTGTAGAGATTTCTGCTTTGCAGAAACGCAGAATCAGTACCTTGCCAGTACCTTGACAGAACGGCAGTCTGCCTTGTTTACATAGGCAGACCGCTGTTCTGCTTCTGTCCTAAATGATCAGCGGGTCCTGGCGGACATCCAATCACAGCTGCAGCGGGTCGCTGGCAGTACGTGTGCACGCCCCAGGCCTGGAAGGGCAGGACCTGTATTTGATCCTGCGCAGGAGAGCCACCTTGCCGCCATATATGTACAGTATACGGTTGGCAAGCGGTTACAAAACTAAAATATATGCCATCTCTGGTCTCACTGTCAACTCCCTCAAATCTACAGCTTTAATTGTATAAATATTCGAGCTAGAGTTGCAAACAGTCCAAAACCCTTCACATGGGCATCGCACCGCCTTCTCTATTTAGGCATCCAACTCACTGCCAACGAGGAACTTATTGACACAGTGATCCCTACCTCTTTCGTGGCTCGGTAAAATCAATGTTATGAAAATGGCTATACTGCCCATGTTCTTATATACATACTATCGGCATACTATCTGCTGATCATACAGAGAAAGACAGCGGCTTAAGACAATCTACAGCTTACAATCTACACATATTCCTCTCCTTTCGTTCCTTGAGAACACAGTCTTTTATCCGGCCTGGGACTCTCCTAAAGCGTTTCAGGCTTGGACATTAGCAGGTCTAAATCGACTACACAAATTGCCTTTCTGGTTCTATCTAATACCTTCGAACTCCTCCAATCCAAAATGTTTACACATAATTTCTAACCACAGGCACTTTGCTGAATCAATATTCATGATTCAAACACATTTGTCAAATGAGACCCACACATCAGAGGGCTAATTTCGACTCTCTACTCTCTACCAGTCTAACCAACTCTCTATAAGTCAAACCAGATGAGGGCTGACCCTCTTATATTGGCAAATGGGAAAAGGACCTAGGCCGCACTTTTGAAACAACGGAATGGTCGGCGATATGGGCAGCTACTAAAGCATTCTCACCAAACGTAATTGTAGTAGAAGCCAACTACAAGGTGCTGACTCGCTGGTACTTATTCCAGACTAGAAAAGCCAAATTCGATTTCAGCCACTGAGCTCCTTTCTTAACGGTTGTTCAGAATCTGGCACACATATGCACATATGGTAGAACTGTCCTGTGGTCCAAGTCTTCTGAACAGCAATTTTCACACTAGCCTCCAGCTCCTGACAGCCGTAAAGCAAACAATAGCTAAAGGATGGAAATCTCTCTTCTTAGTTGTGGCTGAGACCAAACATAGAATGAACCACACCCTGATCCATGCGAAGATGGAAGTCTTTGAAAAAGACGAGATGTCCAAGTTTGTTTTTGCCTCACCTGATGTTTCTCCTCATCCCCGTCATCCTTGGGGAATCTCTCTTCTCTTATTTTTCCTCTATTCTTTTTCCTTTCTATTATCTTCTATCCCCTTCTCTCCTCCTCAGCACTGGCCTCACTGTTTCATGATTTTATTAACCCCCTTAGCGGTATTCCCGAGTCAGGCTCAGGGTGAGTTTTTTAGGCTAAAAGCTGTAACCCCGAGCCAGACTCGGGCTGCATCGCAGTATCCAGGGGAAGTAACTTACCTTGTTCACTGGATCCTGTGATGTCCTCCCGCAGTATCTGCGAGCCGTGTCTCGCTCGATCCACACTGTCGAGTGCCAAGCTCCGTTCCCTGCGACATTGCGGCGCACAGGGACGGAGTTCGGTGCCAAATTCAAAAAGTGAAACACATAGTATAGATACAGTATACTGTAATCTTACAGATTACAGTACTGTATCAAATAATAACACATCCCCTTTGTCCCTAGTGGTCTGCCCAGTGTCCTGCATGCACTTTTATATAATAAAAACTGTTCTTTCTGCCTGAAAACTGGAGATTGTCCATAGCAACCAAAAAGTGTCCCTTTATGTCATAAGTGGTTTTAGACCAGCTAGAAAACAGCAATAATAAATTAGAAGAATTGCAGAATTGAGCGATAGTGATTTGTGGGTAAATTCGTCATCAAACACTAAATCTAATGACAGCGACAATTCTGCAACTGGGCAAATTTCAGTGTTTTTGATTTGATTACATTATTGAATAATTTTTATTATAATTACATTACTATTTGTTATAATTATTTATAGTTATTTATTATATTCAAATTTATGATTTTGTGTTTCAAACTTTATCATACCCGCAATGTCTACTAGACTCTTGTTTGGTCAGGTTTAAGTAAGTAATTACTAAGAATCGCAGGCCTACAATGCATATCACCAAATTTCCATGCAAAATAATTGTACCGCTTTTGGTACGTAATTCCAGACAGAATCATACCGCCAGGGAGGTTAATCTTTTAATGCACAGGCAGGTAGCCCAGCGCCAGGCTTACTCTCATCAGTTATTTACTAAGACACCCTTTTTCTTACAGTAGCCCCCCCCCCCCATGTTCTGTTCTAGTGGTTTATAATAATATTTACGCATTTAATGCAGTCTTTAATGTATGATTATAATAAGTGTACGGACTAAGCCAACAAGTCCTTGATGACAATTCAACAATGTACTTGACTATTGTTTTTCTATATACAGTCGTGTGAAAAAGTATTTGCCCCATTTCTGTATTTTTTTTTCCTCGCATTGTTGACACAATTAAATGACTCAAATCATCAAACTAATTTTATTATTACACAAAGATAACCCGGGTAAATACAAAATGCAGTTTTTAGATGATGGTTTAATTTATTAAGGCAAAAAAGCTGTCCAAACCTGCCTGGCTTCATATGAAAAAGTAATTGTCCCCAAAACCAAATAACTGGTTGTGCCACCATTGGCGGCAACAACTGCAACCAAGTATTTGCGATAACTGAGTCTTTCACATTACTGTGGAGCAATTTTGGCCCACTCTTCTTTGCAGAATTGTATTAATTCAGCCACATTGGAGGTTTTTCCAGCATGAACGCCTGTGTAAGGTCATGATACAGCATCTCAATTGGATTTAAGTCCAGGCTTTGACTAGGCCACTCCAAAACCTAAATGTTGCTTTGTTTGAACCATTTGGAGGTGGACTTGCTGCTGTGTTTCGGATCATTGTTCTGCTGCATAACCCAAGTGTACTTGAGCTTGAGGTCACAAACTGATGGCTGGACATTCTCCTTTAGGATTTTCTGGTAGAGCTCAGAATTCATGGTTCCATCAATTATGGTAAGTTGTCCAAGTCCTGAAGCTGCAAAGCAGCCCCCGACCATCACGCTACCACCACCATGTCTGACAGTTGGTATGATGTTCTTGTTATGAAATACTGTATTAGTTTTATGCCAGATGTAACAGGACGCACACCTTCCAAAAAGTTACATTTTTGTATCATTAGTCCACAGAATATTTGCCTAAACGTCTTGGGGATGTAGCGACCTCACCTCTGCCTCCCTCTTCTCTTCTCGGTCCTTGGCTCTCGTCTAGGGGACCAGGGAGGAGAGTGTAGCGCACCACCAGCTTGTATCCTCTTGTGTGCAGAGGTGTGAGCTATAACCTTTTACCTTCGGGCCTGTACCCCTGTCCAGAGCCAAAACTTCCCTTGAGAATGACCCTTTAACTCCCAGAAAGTCAAGTTCCACACCACTGAAAGTCCAACACTTATTTATTCTTCAGAGCAATAAATAGTCCTTTAAAAGCGACTGGTTAGACATAGAACAGAACACAGTGGGAAGGAGGTCCAGGCACAAACTTAAACTTGGTTTCTCTCCTGTTCCGTTCTGCGCGAACAGGCTTGGCGCACAGTCGCTGCCACCGACTGTGAGGGGGTCTCTGCCACAGACCAGATGAATAAGGTCTCTGCCACAGACCTGGTTGTTGGGTCTCTGTCACCGACCTGACTCACGATGGGTCCCTGCCACAGACCATGAGAACGTGGACTACCTTCTTTGAGAACTGGCCCCTTTTAGAGAGAGGAGATCCATCCGAACAGTTACCAGAGTCCTTGCAGTCACCAGCAAATGCTGCACTGGATCTTCTGAAGGGTCACCTCTCTGGCCTCCTCGTCCCAGATTCGGATGTCCAACACCGGAGGACACCCTAGGAGCCCTTGATCCCTTGTGGGACCCAGTCGAAGGTACTGGGCCCCAGGCCTCCAGAGAGTACCTCACCCCAGACAAAAGGTGTCTGGGGTGGAACCGCGACTCCGTCCCCAGGCCTAGGGCACCCGGAGACCACACGCACATGCACCCAGGCTGAAGGTGCCTGGGCGCGGACCTCATGTGGAAGATGTCTGCCCCCTTTATACCCTCTCCCAGCATGCACAGCGGGTTCCCCGCCCCGCTGTACTACTGCCGCGAGAGGACACAAAGGGCACAGCCCTCCAATGGTGGTTCAACCCCAGCCTATGGCAACAGCACCACCTATAGGCCGCAGGGAACTAGACACCATTGATATCCTCCACTGGCATAAATTGGTCCAGGAATCCTAACAATTGCTGCATCTGAGCCTGATACCACTCAGATGCCTCATCTAAATATAACCACCCGCTACAGGGATAATCAAGATGTTTTTTGGTAAATGTGAGATGAGCCTTTGTGTTCTGTTTGGTCAGCAGTGGCTTTGGCCTTGGCATTTTTGCCCAGTCTCTTTCTTATTGTTGAATTATGAACACTGCAGTTCTTTAGATGTTGTTCTGGGTTCTTTTATGACATGCTGGATGAGTTGTCGTTGTGCTCTTGGAGTCATTTTGGTTGACCGGCCACTTCTGGTAAGGTTCACCACTGTTCCAAGTTTTCTCCATTTGTGGATAGTGGCTCTCACTGTGGTTCGCTGGCGTCCCAAAGCCTTAAAAAGGGCTTTGTAATCCGATCCAGACTGATACATGTCAATGAATTTGTTTATCATCTGTTCTTGAATTTCTTTATTTTACGGCATGATGTCTTGCTTTTTGAGATCTTTTAGCGTGCTTCACTTTGTCAGACAGCTTCTATTTGAGTGATTTTTTTGATTCAACAGGTCTGACAGTAATCAGGCCTGGGTGTGGCAGGTGAAATTTAACTCAGTTTTCCAAAAATTGTGGTTAATCACAGTTCATTCATAATTTAGCATGGGAGGAGGCAATTACGTTTTTACGTAGGGCCAGGCAGGTTTGAACAGCTTTTTCCCATTAATAAATTAAATAATCATTTAAAAACTACATCTTGGATTTACTCGGGTTATCTTTGTGTAATATTACAATTAATTTGATGATCTGAATAATTTAAGTGTGAGAAATATGCAACAAAAAGAAAAAAAAATCAGGAAGGGGGCAAATACTTTTTCACAGCACTGTATGTCATCTATCAGGTTGCCTGTCTCTTCATGTAACTGATGCATGCTAACTTTTGTATGAAGTGCTACCTTACTGCTACTGTCAATGTACAATGTTTTTTTGTTAACTCAATAAAAAATCTTGAACAAGAAGAAGCTAAAATATATCAATTAAATCAGTCTATTGCATTTATTCAAAACAGTCTCCTGACCTCAAATAAGTGTTCATTTAATAGTTTTTCCAGAGCGCCATACATTCACCTAACATGTTATTGGCCTTTTCATAGCATTATGGTGTCTATTGATTGTACACACATTGATCTGCTGTAGTGTAAGTTACTGCAGATTGCTTGTGTTCAGCCTCCACATGTTCTCAAATTATATCATTCTGTAAACTTAACACCAATATGTTTCATACTTAAGACTGTTCTTGCTGACATAATACACTGCAAGAAGTTTATTTCCTGAATGTGACAAGGCTTTTACAATTCAGGAGGCTGATTTTTTTTTTTTTTAAGATTAATTAAAACTCCTGACAGTTTCTTTAAAAAGGAAACATGTTCCTTAACAAAAAAAAAAGTTAAAAAGTAGAAAGGATAATAATATAGGGAACTGTAGCTATGCTCTCTTTCTGCTCAGTGCTAAATTATTATTATTTTTTAATATGGTCATGCAAAGAATTATGATGATGTTCAAAATGCAGTAACTATTAGCAACCAATCAATCAGATGCCAGTTATATGCAGTCAACTTAAAGCGGAGCTCCGCCGAAAAAATAATATTAAAAGCCAGCAGCTATAGCTACAGCAGCTGCTGACTTTTAATATTAGGACACTTACCCGTCCTGGAGTCCAGCGACGTCGACAGCAGAAGACAA
Source organism: Rana muscosa (assembly GCA_029206835.1). Lineage (NCBI taxonomy): Eukaryota > Metazoa > Chordata > Amphibia > Anura > Ranidae > Rana > Rana muscosa. Next base: position 23,146,949 of record JARGYO010005626.1, read on the forward strand.
GCAATCGCTCGTCACTCTGCTGCCCCCACCACCATCCTCGGTGAGGGAGCCAGGAAGTGAAGCCTTGCGGCTTCACTGCCCGGTTCCCTACGGTGCATGCGCGAGTCGCGCTGCGCCGTTCTGACTGGTCCCGTGTGTTCTGGGCAGGGCCGCCATCAGGAATTTTGGGGCCCCTTACACAGCTTCAGGCATGGGCCCCCTGGAGCAGAGGAGAACCAAGGGGGGGTGCTGCCGCCGCAAATTTAGAAGCGGGGGGGCTGCCGCAAATTGAGAAGCAAGGGGGGTGCCGCAAATTGAGAAGCAGGGGGGTGCTGCCGCCACGATCTGTTGAGGTCGGGGGGGGCTTTGGGTGCTGACGAACACAAAAAAAACAAAAGAACAAAAAAAAGGGGGGTGCCATCCGTGGCCCTTGGGACCTCCGGGCCTCTGGGGACCTCTGGGCCCCTTACAAAAAAATAATAAAAAATAAATGATAAAAAATAAAAATTATATATATATATATATATATATATATATATATATATATATATATATATACGTTGCTTTGAACCTGCGCGCCCGCCGCTGTCTCCAAGACCGTGCCCGCGGGACCTGCGGACTCGATGTCCACCGTTGTCCCGCGATCGGGTCACGGAATGGCAGAACGGGGGGATGCTTTTGTAAACAAGGCATCTCCCTGTTCTGCCTAGTGACACAACACCGATCGTCTGCTCCCTCTCATCAGGAGCAGCGATCAGTGACGTGTCACAGTAAGCCACGCCCCCTAACAGTTAGAATCACTCCCTAGGACACACTTAACCCCTTCCCCGCCCCCTACTGGTTAACCCCTTCCCTGCCAGTCACATTTATACAGTAATCAGTGCATTTTTATAGCATTGATCGCTGTATAAAAGTGAATGGTCCCAAAATAGCGTCAAACGTGTCCGATGTGTCCGCCATATTGTCGCAGTCATGATAAAAATTGCAAATCGCCGCCATAACTAGTAAAAGAAAATTAATAATAAAAATGCCACAAAACTACCCCCTATTTTGTAGACGCTATAACTTTTGCGCAAACCAATCAATACACGCTTATTGTGATTTTTTGACCAAAAATATGTAGAAGAATACGTATCGGCCTAAACTGAGGAAAAAAATATGTTTTTTATATATTTTTTGGGGATATTTATTATAGCAAAAAGTAAAAAATATTGCTTTTTTTTTCAAAATTGTCACTCTACTTTTGTTTATAGCGCAAAAAATAAAAACCACAGAGGTGATCAAATACCACCAAAAGAAAGCTCTATTTATGGGAAAAAAGGATGTAAATTTTGTTTGGGAGCCACGTCGCATGACCACGCAATTTTCAGTCAAAGCGACGCAGGGCCGAATTGCAAAGAGTAGTCTGGTCATTTGGCCGCCAAAAGTGGAACTTCCATTCATTTGTCTCCCCCCCCTCCGGTGCCACATTTGGCACCTTTCGGGGGGGGGGAGTGGATACCTTTGACATGTACCCTGTCCCCACTTCTGGGAGACCTCCTCCTCTCTCCTCCTTCCCCCTGCCACTGGGCCAGTAGAAGAGTGCAGCAGTGCCTCGCGCATGCGCAGTAGGGACCTGGCGTAAAGCCATAATTCTTCACTACCGGGTTCCCTTACCGGCAATGGCAGCACCAAGTGTTCTATTATTAAAAGTCAGCAGCTGCAGTATGTGTAGCTGCTGGCTTCAAATTTTTGCAGGGGTGGGCGGACCTTCACTTTAAGTGATATATGAGCAGTGATTGGTAGCCATGGGTTTTTCACTTTGTATATAAACCTTCGTATAAGGTTTATAATATAAACCTTCTTAGTTTAAATTTACGGAGTTGAAAGTACTTAAGCAGGAATAAATGACAAAGAGATAGAGAGTTGTGCTTCCACTTTAACTATTAAAATTCAGTATAAAATACAGAGTAGGCAGATTTCTAGTAAACATGTTGCATTTAGGTGAAGTATCTTATCCCTTTCCCCTTATCATGCTTTCCTCATCTTCATTGCTTTATAATTGCTGCCTCTCTGCCCTGAAAGCAGAAGTAAAACAGCAATCTCCGTCAAACCTTCCTCCGTCATCCTTGGTGCAGTCGTCTGCATAGAAACTAATCAGCTTCCAGATTTTTTTGTCAAAGCTTAATTGAACAAGCTGAAGTTAGAAGCTGCACTCTCCAGGTTTAGTAAATCAACCCCATAGTGAGGAATAAGACAGTTGTTCCATCTAGAACCTGCTACTTCTCTTCATGTCCTCAGAGTTAGGCCTCTTTCACACTTTTACAACTTGTCCCACGATTTGGGGCTGCAAAGTAGCATGAAGTCGTTCCCCATAATTTCCAATGACAACCATTTATATTAGTACGACTTCAAGTCTTTCCCACTTCAAAGTAGTCTCTGCACAACTTTGTTCCAATTTTGATGCCAATTTCACAGGCATCCCCTGAAATCGCTGCAAAATCGCGGTAAAATCATGCAACTTTGAAGTCACAGTAGTGTGAAAGGGGCCTTAGACTCTACAATTGACAGTGGACCACTCCGTCTCCGGGTGCTCAGAGGTGCACAAACCAAGGAACATCAAGAGAGTACAGAAAGTACTGTCATATAAAGATTAAAATGTATCTCCAGGCACCACATTTTAGGCCATTGCTATTTAGACCCAAGAAAGCATTGTATTTATACTACTAGGCTGGATTTTTTATAATTCAATAAAAAAAATTTTTTTAGACTTCTAACAGACCTCTTGGCATGTAATTCTGTTGCATTTACTTCCCTATGTGTAGATCAAGGCTGCAGCTGGTTCATAGAGAAGGTGCTATTATACCACTGAATATCCTGACATGCATTTTGTCACACTCAGTTTTAGGCCAATAAGAAAATGTAGATACCGGCAACTATAATCTATTCTGTAAAATACAATGCAGGACTATTGTGCAGGCTCCTAGACAGTACAATGATTTCAAATATTCAGATTGGATGACCAGTTCACGTTAAAGAAATCGTTAAAGAAATCTGGAGGATTTGTATGAGATACCTAAATTTATATTTTCCATAGTTTTGAAGTTGGAAAAACTCACTTTGCATTTCATAGTTTTAGATTGAATACAGAAGCTGTGTACAATATTTATGACTTGCAATAGACTGAGTTTTTTAAGCCTTAACAAAAGAATAAGGCTCTTTATTTTTGCCTTGTGACTCATTTTTATATCTTATTAGATTGCTTTAACTGTCACTTCTTATTTTGAAATCCAAGTACGGTATTCTTATCTTAGTGTGAGCTACTTTTTTGTACTTTTCAAACTTAATTGGACTAAAAATTAGACATTCCGTTCCGTATTTAAAAAAAATCGTAATTCGTGTACGGAATTCAATTCGGATTCGTACGAAATACGAATTTCGTCGACGCGTATAACGAACGATTCGACCGGAACGAACGAATGATTCGACCAGAAATGTACTTCCCCCACCCAATTCCAGCAGCAATCTTCTCTCTATAATGTCAAATCTTTTCTCTCTATAATGTCAAATCTTTTCTCTCTATAATGTCGAATCTTTTCTCTCTATGTCAAATCTTTTCTCTCTATAATGTCGAATCTTTTCAATTTGGAGCCGAAATTCGTAAACGAAACTTCGTATTTCGTACAGAATTCGCATCCGTAAAAATTCGTAATTCGGATTCGTACAAATGTACGAATTTCGAAAAATTTGTACAAATTTTCGATTCGTACGAAACTAATCGCACATGTCTACTAAAAATAACAGTGGGGTTGATTTACTAAAACTGGAGAGTGCAAATTCTAGTGCAGCTGTGCATGGTAGCCAATCGGCTTCTAACTTCGGCTTGTTCAGTTAAGCTTTGACAAAAAAAAAACCTGGAAGCTGATTGGTTTCTACGCAGAGCTGCACCAGATGTTGCACTCTCCAGTTTTAATAAATCAACCCCAGTTTGTTATGAAAATAAGTACTGGTGTTGGCTTTGTGAATTGAGCCTAATGCAGATTTACTAGGCACAATTTGCCATGTTAGGATGATGACATACTCTATTTTTTTTTTTAACACAGGTGAAGTTTAAAGATGTTGGGGATATTTATAAGATGCGCATTGTCTGTGAACATTTGCCCGAAACCCCAGGATGGCATCTGGAAAGCATTCAAATGTTGGAGGAACAATCTAGGCAAGAGATACAGTTTGACTGCAACTGTTGGCTCTCTGTGGACACCGAAGAGGAAGAATCTGTAAAAGAGTTCAGAGTTGTGAACAATCAGCAAGAACTTTTGTCAGGTAACCTTAGCGTATCCAATCCCAAAAGCAAAAAATTCATATATTGAAACTTACCAGTGCTAACATGTGGCGTCCACGTTTGTAGACTTTATTTCCCTTTATTTTCACTTGGTAATATTACAAATAACACACTTCCTGTATTGCTACACTTACTCCTCCATTGTATCTATGGATGGTACCCATCCAGACTGGATTCATCTCCATGTTAGAGTAATGGAATGAAATGTTTACACAAGAAAGATAAGATTGATTTTACTTCAAGTTCAGCTTACAGGAAGTGCCAAGAACACTGTGTTTCTGGCAAGACCAATAAGTATTTCCTGTTCTCTCCTATTAAAAAAAATTTTTAGCCTGAAAACGAAAGCCACATCTGAAAACCACATCTAAGCACTGTTAAGCTATAATGTGTTACATATTTGTTCTTGTGTTTAGTTATGCTTTTAGAACACACCTCAATTCACAATGCTATAACACCAAAAAAAGACCCTTTAAAAAAACTAAGCCCGACAGTTATTTTAGCTGAATCCAATCTAATCAGAAATTTTTTTAATAGGCAAAATGTTTCAGAGACCTTCCCAAGGAAGATAAAAAAATCAATAATATTAATTTCTTAGTAATCTGTAGTCAGAAGGCCCACATATCCCATTCCTGAAACTCTGTTCACATTTGTGTGCCAGGGAAACAAGCGCATTTCTGCAGTGCACAAGAACGCATATCCTCATTGTAGTTGTGCTGCGGTACCATTCATTCTTAATGGAACTTCAACGCACCTCATGCCTCATTTTAGTTGTGCTGCAGTGCCATTCATTCTTAATAGAACTTCAACGCACCTCATGCCTCGTACATACGACCGTTTTTCCCAGCAGGAAAACTGCCATTACAGCTTTTCGCCAGGAAAACCGGCCATGTGTATGCTCCATCGCAGTTTTCCCGACAGGAAAACTGCGGCAAAAAGAACAGAACTTGTTCTCTATTTTCCCGTCAGGAAAAATCCTGTCGAGAAAACCGGTCGTCTGTATGCTTTCCCGAGGGGAAAAAAAATGCACATGCTCGTAAACAATTTGACGCATGCGCGGAAGCATAGAATGTAATTTTGTTGGCTCGTCGTAGTCCTTGACGTCACCGCGTTCTTGGCATTCAAAAGTTCAGCGGTCTTTTGTGTGACTGTGTGTATGCAAGGCAGGCTTGAGAGGAATCCCGCCGGGAAAAGCGTTGTTTTTTTCCTGCCGGGAAAACCGGTTGTGTGTACGAGGCATCAGATACATGTTTTTTAGCACACGAAATGACATGATAACAAAGTACCATGCATTCTTGTGCATTTAAAAAAAAAAAAGGTACAAGCACTTCTTTAGTGCAATTAATGCATTAGGCAACCCATTCAAATAATAGGCTTCCCTAATGCAGCACACGTAAAACACATTAACATGTGTGCACTGTTGCACCTGCACCTGTATAGGTGTAAATGGAGCCTAACTAAGACCGAGTTAATGATTTAATGTGTTTGGAGAATTCAGAATCATCTATCAGCTATTTTAAACTTTAAAATTCAAAGTTCAATATTTTATGGGCAGAGCTTAAACTATTACAAACCCCCAATGGATTGCCCAATATGTCCTCATACCTCTTTTGCAAGACTCTGAAAATCCTCACCATCACCAGTCCTAGATGCCTGTATAGCTATAAAATATGGCAGTATCTTGGTTTTACTTTCCATATGGATAGTTAAGACAGTGTTTCTCAACTCCAGTCCTCAAGGCACCCCAACAGGTCATGTTTTCAGGATTTCCATTATTTTGCACAGGTGATTTGATCAATTTCACTGCCTAAGTAATTACCACAGCCATTTCATCTGAGGGAAATACTGAAATCATGACCTGTTGGGGCGCCTTGAGGACTGGAGTTGAGAAACACTGAGTTAAGAAACAGAAAAGCTGAAAGCAAAATTATAAGGATTTTCAGATATTTACCTATATGAAAGCAGCAAATTATAAATATTCAGACTAGCTGCAAATGGTGAGTTTTTTGCTGTTTCGGTACCATGAAAGCATAGAGTCATGGTATAGTTACAGACAATGGGGTTGATTGAATAAAGTCAAATAGACGTGCAAGTACAGTTGAACTCAGCAAGGGAATTTGCTCCAGAGCTTAGTAAATGAGGCGGAGCTCTGCTGACTTCCATCATCCAATCATGTGCAGGCAAAATACAATATATTTTTTTTTTCCTTTTGTGTGATTGGTTATTCTTTGCAAAGGGAAGTTTCACCTCATTTACTAAGCTCTGAATCAAATTCTCTTGCACAGTTCAACCCCAATGTTACTCACTTGTCATCAGGTTGATTTGTCCACTTTGATGTTAGGTTCAGTAATGCAAAGCATCCTATTTGTAGTGGATTTTGTAGAGGTCTCATCCCATGCCTGCATTATTTGGTTCCTGTACCCCCAAGGGGAATGAATAGGCTAGGTTAAGAATCCCTACTCTAAAACGAAAACAAAAAACTTCTGCAGGTAAAAAGTTCAGCCACCTAGAGGTGCATTCATCCATTTCTGAGGCTTTTTAAAGCTGCAATAGGTAGGTGCTTAAAATATATACCTGCATAGGTTTATCTGTCTTTGTTTTAGAGACAGGGTCTCTTTAGCACTGAAGTCACGGAAGTCAAGGACTTAGAACCAAAGTAAAAGCATGTAAAGCGGGGCAAAGGAGAAAGGTGTTCTGGCTAAAGTAATACCTAGTGGGACCTGCACTTTAGACAATTTTGTTGATCAATGAGGTTTATTAAAAAATTTCAAAGACAAGAAAGATATACAATTAACATTACATGGTAGCGACATATAGGGGGTTATTTACTAAAGGCAAATCCACTTTGCACTACAAGTGCACTGAAAGTGCACTTGGAAGTGCAGTCACTGTAGATCCGAGGGGGACCTGCAAGGAAGATAATAAAAAACAGCATTTTAGCTTGCACATGATTGGATGATAAAATCAGCAGAGCTTCTCCTCAGATCTACAGTGACTGCACTTCCAAGTACACTTTCAGTGCACTTGTAGTGCAAAGTGGATTTGCCTTTAGTAAATCAACCCCAGAGAGTCTATGCCACTGATACTCTCCCACACCAAATACATTAACAATATAACCAAATGGTTAACAATAGGTTACTACTGACATATTATTGCAATAAAATGAAACCAGGAGATAAGGTAACTTTCAAATTGCAAGTTTTAGGATTAATGCAATATAATTCTAACCATTATCCCATTTAGCAATCAATTTAGACATTTTTAAAGATGAAATGACTATAAGGCTTGCATTTTATATTGGATTTAAAAACTTAAACAAAGCAGAGGTAATATAGCCTATGACATACCATGAGAAAAAGTATAGTATAAATCTGCAAATACTCAATACACTTTCTGAAATGAACATTTATGCTAAATAGGGTTAAAAGTGAAGCTTTGTGCATTCATACCAGGTTTCAGAATTCAAATGGGACATTCAATGGTTCTTTACACTCTTTCTTTGTTAAATTTAGCTTGGATAATGTATTCACCAAAGCATCTGTTGTTGTGGAAATGTATAATTTCAATCCATTATCACAAAAAGCATTTTAGTCTTGTGAGCCTCATACAGTATGTTGTTTACGTCTTTGATTAATTATTTTTGTATGGTCTTTTCAGTCAACCAGTACCTAGTGGCTGTGCATACTGGTGATCACTGGGGAGCAGAAACCTTGGCTAATGTCTACTTAACTCTTTATGGGGAAAGAGGCGATTCAGGGGCTAGAAAACTACACAAATCTCTCATCCCTGGGGACAAATTTACAAGAAACAAGGTACTCTTTTATTTAACTTTTTAGGGAAGGGTAAACTACTAAAAGGCAGTAATGATAGTACATTAAAGTACAACTATACTAAAATATAAAAATTTAGTAGTCAAAAGATGATGATAAATTAAACATAAGTGCATATCTAAGGCCCCTTTCACGGGAGGTGCAGTGGAGGTAAAGCGCCGCTATTTTTAGCTGCGCTTTACCGTCGGAATTGCAGAGGTATTCGGCCGCTAGCAGTGCGGTTTTACCCCCGCTAGCGTCCGAAAAAGGGTTACCGTATATACTCGAGTATAAGCCGAGGTACCTACTTTTACCACAAAATACTGGGAAAACGTATTGACTTGAGTATAAGCCTAGGGGGGAAAATGTGCCCATTGCCACCTCACTGTGCCAATTGCCCAACCTTACTGTGCCCATTGCCATCTCACTGTACCACCTCACTGTGCCCATTGCCACCTCACTGTGCCAATTGCCCAACGTTACTGTGCCCATTGCCACCTCACTGTGCCCATTGCCACCTCACTGTGCTACCTTACTGTGTCCATTGCAGCCTCCCTGTGCCCGAGTCAGTCAGTGTACCTGAAAATCTTCTTATTCCGCGGCCGGCGTCCATTGTTTAAATCTCGTGGCTTTCTTCTGGTCCCTTCCGTGATAGGCGTTTCCAGCAAACACTGTGTTGAGTGTTGCGCCTATCATGGAGATCCTCTCATTCTCGGACTCCGTTTCCCAGCAGGCACTGTGTTCAGTGTTCCGCCAATAACGGACGTCGGACAAGAGAACGTCCATTATGAGGCGCAACACTCAACACAGTGTTTGCTGGAAACGCCTATCGCGGAAGGTACCAGAAGAAAGCCGTGAGATTTAAACAATGGACGCCGGCCACGGAATAAGAAGATTTTCAGGTACTGACTCAAGTATAAGCCGAGGGGTATACTTTCAGCCCTAAAAAAAGGGCTGAAAAACTCGGCTTATACTCGAGTATATACGGTATAGCCGCGGTGTCCCATTGCTTTCATTGGGCAGGAGCGGTGGAGGAGTGGTAAACACAACGCTCCTTCACCGCTCCAAAGATGCGGCTAGCAGGACTTTTGGAGTGGTTCTGCTAGCGCACTGGAGAAACAGCAGCCGCTGTTTCAGGTCGGTTTACAGGCAATATTTTTAGCGCAATAGCGCCTGCAAACTGCCCCAGTGTGAAAGGGATCTAACTTAAAGAGGGATTCCACCGGCAATTTTTTTTTTTTTTTAAGTGAGAAGCCGATTCCCACAAGTGGTTTCTGTACTACTTTTGGGGTGCGATTTCCATTGACATCTGTGCAGCAACCCGCACAAATGTCTCTGAAACCCCGAAGTCGGAACTGACATGCGGAAATGAAATTGTGCGAGTTCAGCTGAATCGCTCGATTTCATTCCCGCTGTCAGTGTGAACCAGGGCTAAAACCTAGAAGCTAATTGATTACCATTCTCAGTTGCATCAGATTCTGTGTGCATCAGTTTTAGTAAATTTCCCCCTTTGAGTTACTGACCAATAGCAAATGTGCAAATCAGATAAGTCAGTATGCAGTATCTAATGTATAAAAATATATAATCCTCGCTTATCTGAGAAATTCCAGCATGTAGCAAAGCAGCCTACACTATATCCTGATACAAGATATACAAATAATAAAATGCAGATTGTGGCACTATAAAACAAATGTGCCACAATCCATATAGGTGCAACTAAAAGTACACACTAAGTTCAAAGTAGAAAAAAACTATTTGGTATTTGTTACAAACACACAATATGCAAGCGTACTATATGCCAAGCGTATATAAAGTGATTTTTTTACAAATAAAGTGTAAACATGAAGTCCTTTAAGATCACATCTCCATGCAGAAATTTTACAAAGCAGTGCTGTTATAAATCTTGCAAACAATCTCCCTGTTGGTGTTAGTGAAATCTTGCTGACAGTGTGCTGCACACCCCATGCTGTGTACACAAGGCTTACCAGAATGTTATGACCCTTATACTCAGAGTGGTCATAAAGGCTGTAATGGTTAAAACCTCTCCCAGGATAAGGCACAACTCAAATATCCTCTAGTGTCCTCCTATCTGTAGGACACGGAGGGCAATAGGCTTTAATATGCAAAAAACATCCTGGCTCGACACATCAGGAAGATTGATGTTACATGTAACAATATGAAACAAGCGAAGTACTCCCCATAGTGTAAAAACGTATATAAAAGTTTTATTGAATACATTTTTTTTGCTTACATATGTAAAAAAACATCCACAACGCTGTGATACAATAGAAGTCAGTAATATACCAGAATCAAAGATGGCCACCGGTCAGCTGGTGTGCATACTGCCATACGTCCGGGCTCCTACCAATGCGTTTCATCCTGTGCAACATCATCAAGTGTTATGGCGCACGTTCTGCACCACGCTGCATATATAAAGAGTACTGAAGGACGTATTGGTTATCAATTAGACCTTCACAAAGGTGGTTATAGTGAAGTAATATCCTCTTAGTGTCAAAACATATGCAGGCAATGTACATACACAATCCCAAAATTATTTCGGTGGGAGACCCTCTTGTGGTCAAAAAAAGGGAAGAACAAGTAAAATGCCCCATATTCCATAAACAAATAAAAAAAAGAAACAAATGGCGAAATTCACTTTAAGCACTATTGTGAAAAAAAAAAATCCTAAGCAAAATGGTCCCAATCAGCTCTTCCATGTATGAACTTCCAAAGAAAAAATAAATGTATAAATAAAATGAAAACAATAAAAATATTAAAGATCCACGTTTAAAACAAATTGACTATTGTGTGCACAGAACCTCTCTATCCACCTAAGTAAAACATATATGTTTTACCATTGCTAATAAGACCCTATGTGGGACCACCATTTTACCACAGAATTGGATCAATCATTGTTAATAAAGCAATTGATGTCCCATTCAATATTGAGACCATGAGGAGTAAAGGTTCTCAACTCATAAACCCACTTGGTCTCCAATTTTGATATCTATTTTCTGATGTTGTGCCTCTCCAATGTACACTATATTTGTCTATTCTAATGGACAGAGCACCAGCTCAGTTCTTGCTATGGTGTATGGCATAGTGTTTTGACAGATTATGCCCCTTGAACCCCCTTTTGATATTTCTGATATGTTCTTTGGGACAGACTTGAAATGTCTGTGTGGTCTGTCCTACATATTGCATGCCGCAACATGTAGACCACATTCTTAAGCCCCGTACACTTGGTCGGACTTTTGGCCAACAAACTTCATTTTGAGCAAGTTGGATCAACAATCCGACCATGTGTACGCTCCATCGGACATACTTTTTTTGCTTTTTTCTTGTATTTATCGGACAAAAGTTGGGTCTGCAAACGGACAAACTTTTGCCCAACAAAAGTCCGATGGAGCAAAGTCCGAACGTGTGTACAGAAAACCATCTGACTTTTGTCCGATGGACAAAACAGCTAATGTTAAAATCAACCAACAATAGCAGAAGTTGACCAAAAGGTGGCGGTAAAGAGCAGAAAAGAGCAGAAAAACCATGTGATGTTGCAAAAAGTTTTGGGAAAGTTTGCAGAAAAGTCCGAGCGTTTGTATGCTATGGGTGTTCCCGACCAACTCTGTTCGGACAAAAAAACACGGAAAAGTCAGATGGAAGTCCGACCGTGTGTACGGGGCTTTAGAGCAACAAGATATAAAAAGAACGGATGCCATATGTTTTGGATGTTTGGATTGATTGAAATGTGGTTAATGTCCTACCTTTGAAAGTATTAACCTGGCATACACTATATTTCCTGCATAAATGTAAACCCTCCATATTTTTTGAAGAAAACAGGTTTGACAGGTGAATCATAAAAGTTTGAGGCAATTTTATCAGCAAGCTTTTTCACGATTGCAATAATCTGCAGAAAATAAAAGGAAAAATAGTCTCTTACTATAGAAGCAAATGTTAGGTATATTAAAATGGCTGATGCACAGACCAATCTACCTGGCACAACCTACTCGAACACGATTTTAGTCCTTCAGATGTAGGAGTGAAATGTGTCACAGTTGGTTGTGCCAGGTGGACTAGTCATTGCATCAGTTATTTCAATAAACCTAACATTGGCTTTTATGATGGGCAGCTGTTCTTCCCCTTTTTTCTGAGGACTGATATTGTGAATGCGGAGCAGTTCACGACCATGGGGAGCCTGCTCCTGATTCTGCAGGAATAGAGAGAAGGATTGTATCTCTAACAGAACACAATTTTTCTAGTATTTAGTGGTGATCCATTGTTTCAGGGGGATACGTCTGTACCATGTCTAAACATGAATTCAGGAGTCACAGAAGTGCTATCATGACACTTCCCTTTTAGGCACGGTTCACACTGCAGCGATGCAGTCCAAATGCAATGCAAATTCAGCCATACTATCTGTATGGCTCAATTCACATCGCACAGAGATTGCATGTGATTTTATACTGCAGTGTGGTGCGAATCACCTCCAATGTCGGACATCGCACCAGTGGGAACTGGCCCTTCAACACAATGCTGAAACATTGTGCTTAGTTGTGCTGCTATAGTGATCTCTTATGTAGCACAAACCTAGGAGCAGATCAGTTTAGCTCCTAGATTTAGTATTGGGTCATGGCTATAACCAGTCTTGGAAGAAGGTCCTCTGGCAGCAAGGGTGCAAATGCCAAACTGTTACCCCCCCCCCCCCCCTTCATGATGTGTGAACATCAGGTACCAGCAAAAATTACCTTCTGCCACCCCACCCCCAAAAATTAAACAATTGAGCACTAATCTGCACACTCATCCTCCCGAGTCCCTAAGCATAATGTCTCCTCAAGCAAAAATTCCCCTTCCTCTCAGTACAAATCCCCCCTCACTGAAATGCCCACTCCCAGAACCCCCTCCTAGCACAGCCCCCCCCCCCAAAATCCCCTTTATTGCACTGATCCTCCTCTCCCTCCCTCTCCTAGCACTCATTGTACAATTCCCCTGTTCCTCATCCCCCTCTCCCCTTAATCCCCTTTTCTATCCCAAATCCTTCTCCCTCAAACACACAGACCTCAAATACATATATCCTTCTTCCTATGCACTTTTTAACACTTTTGGCAGGCAGCCGGCAGAGAGAGACACCGGGTGCTGCTACAGTGAGGGATCGCTACATCAGGGACACCACTGGCTGTCAGATCAGGACTTTGTAGGGTTTGCTTATCTTCCCCCTACTTACATTCTTTGCAGACGGGATAGGGGCAGTCTAGGGGGGAGTTAGGGGGCGGATCCCACAGTTCCGATCCTGGTGTACAGCAGTTGCAAGAGGAAGGAGCTGGAGGGGAAGAGCACAGCCCGCACCTCCTTCCAGCTCTCTTCCCATTTTTAGATTTTGCTTGTCACTTCCTGGCTTGGCTTGCTACTTTCTACAATAGGGTGACAGGAGTAGTGATGTTGCTGTCACTATCCCCCTTCCCTTCACTACTCTATTATGATACCGCCATGATGGGGGCAGCAACCCCTCCTGCTCCCTCCTTGTCCCAGCCCTGTCTGTTACTGACAGTTGAAAGCTGAATGACAGGAGGCGGGTCTTTGCACAAGATGGGACAGGGCTTAAACTTGACTTGGGAATAAGTCAAGACCCCCTATACTGGGTCTAAAATTCAAGGACATGCAGGCACTACAAGGTAGCTCTGTTAGCATCTTACATAAAATTCAGGCTAAGTAAAGTCAAATCTACTCTTAGCAAACATTATATCTTAGTTTTGTGGTGAATAAAATCACGGTCGTCTTATATTATTTTACAGATGCTCAGCCCCCTTTTGTCTATTTTTCTCTTTTTTTCAAATTCTCTATGAGAAAATAATTGTCTTCCTAGTAACAGTTGTACACACTGGACCCTGGACATTGGACACAGGAAAACTTAGACAAAGGTGGTGACAGTGACAGGTGCTTTGAAACATTCTCCAATCCCGCAAGTTTGATAATGTGGCCATATGGGGCAATGTTCCATTAGAAAGCATTAATGGGATATTATACTTTATGGCAATCATTTCAGCAGCCTACATTATCTTTTTGCTTAATATATACAGATATGCATAGTAAAGTTTTCCTTATTGCACAATACTGTACATGTATCCTTGTCGCCAAGGATTATAAAAAGTGAAAATAAATTGTATTTTAAATAGATTACATTTCCCGTTTTAAATTAATATATCCATCCCAGGATTTCATTTAATGTATTATTCACAGCTACTGCTGAGAGTTTATTCCATGCGGCAATTTATCACTTTTGCTATTAAGCAGTAATTGCAGATTTAGAAGAAAACTTAAGAGTTCATCCGTCCAATAAATAGTTTCAGTTAATGATTCAGCACATAAAATAGGCACAAGATCACACTATTGTCTGCGATAGGTGGGCATATAGAAATCACATGAGTCATAGGTACTACTCCAGCCTTATCTGGCTACACACGTTTAAAGTATTACTAAAGGCAAAACTTTTAGGTTTGGACAGAGTAGAGAGGGATTAGAACACCTATAAGTAATTTATTGCTGTCTGTGCCTCTGTTAGATAGGTTAACCCTCTCTATTTGTACTCTTTATCATTAAGAGTGAAAGTAAAAGAAAATCCCACATTTTGTCCCCAGAAAAGTAATAAAGGGTGAATCTTCCAATGGGAACACTTGTTCTAGTGACGTGGGGAGCCCCCAGGTATTCCCTTCATTTGCAGGGATTTCCTCTCACTTCCTGACTTGACTTAGCCCTGGTTCACACTGGTGCGATTTGACATGCGATTTTACATGTCAAATCGCATGTCAAAGTGGCGAAATTTGCCGCAAATTGCGGGCAATGGCACCGTCCTAATCGGTGCGACGCCGCATCTGCGGCGCTGCACCGATTACAAAAAGTAGTTTCTGTACTACTTTTTGCGATTTCAGCCGCGATTTACATTGACATCTGTTTCAGATGTCTTTGAAATCGCGGCTGAAATCGGGACTGCCAGCAGGAGTGAAATCGTCCAGCTGAACTCGCAGGCTTCACTCCCGCAGCCCCAGTGTGAACGTGGGCTAAGTGACAAGAAGTGAAGGTAAATCTCCCCAATGGGACACAGATGCCCAAAAAAATCTCCCTTACTCTTTCCAAAACATTTTGCCTATAGTTCTACTTTAAGACCAGCAGCAAAACAATATGTAATTCAATGCACACCTACACTTACATGGAAGGGGAATGACTTCTACCTTAGACCCCTTTCACACTGGGGCAGTTTGCAGGCGCTATTGCGCTAAAAATAGCGCATGCAAACCGACCTGAAACAGCGGCTGCTGTTTCTCCAGTGTGAAAGCCCGAGGGCTTTCACACTGGAGCGATGTGCTAGCAGGACAGAAAAAAAAGTCCTGCTAGCCACATCTTTGGAGCGGTGTGTTTACCGCTCCTCCACCGCTCCTGCCCATTGAAAGCAATGGGGCACTGCGGCTATACCGCCGGCAAAGCGCCTCTGCAGAGGCGCTTTGCAGTGTTTTTTAACCCTTTTTCGGCCACTAGCACGGGGGTAAAACCCCCCGCTAGCAGCCAAATAGAGCCGCGAAATTAGTGGTAAAGTGCCGCTAAAAATAGCGGCGCTTTACCGCCGACGCCGCTCCCGCCCCAGTGTGAAAGGGGCCTTAGACATTTTCGTACATAGTAAATTAAGTAATGAAGATGAAGCCACCACACCAAGTAGGCCTGACATTACCATAGTGGAAGCTCAGGGCCACACACAGGACTCCTTAATCAAAGAGACAGGGGTCTTGTGTGTTCCCGAAACACCATTGGTGTAATGCTATTGGCTTTGGGGTTCCGGTACATCATGGACTATATAACTTTTAGAGAAAGTTGGGGAACACGTGTTTAGGTAGAGACCTAGCAGAATTTTTCTTTAGATGCACCATAGTAAAATTGAGAATGCCTTTAACCTAACCTGGCCTAAGAATTAACTTGTGTGTGTGTGTGCGAGTGTGTGTGTGCGCGCATGTGTTGGCTTTATGACTTTAGCACAGTTGTTTTTTTGATTCAAAACAGAGATAGACAGACAGATATTTAGTGCTATAGGGGCCGCTGGTAATAGCTGGTAGGGATGAGCTTCGAGTTCGAGTCGAACTCATGTTCGACTCGAACATTGCCTGTTCGCCGAACAGCGAACAATTTGGGGTGTTCGCGGCAAATTTGAAAAGCCGCGGAACACCCTGTAAAAGTCTATGGGAGAAATCTAAAGTGCTAATTTTAAAGGCTTATATGCAAGTTATTGTCATAAAAAGTGTTTGGGGACCCGGGTCCTGCCCCAGGGGACATGTATCAATGCAAAAAAAAGTTTTAAAAACTGCAGTTTTTTCGGGATCAGTGATTTTAATAATGGTTAAAGTGAAACAATAAAAGTGAAATATTCCTTTAAATTTCGTACCTGGGGGGGGGGGGGGGGTGTATAGTATGCCTGTAAAGTAGCGCTTGTTTCCCGTGCTTAGAACTGTCCCTGCACAAAGTGTCATTTATGAAGCAAAAAAAGTCATTTAAAAGCACTCGCGGCTATAATGAATTGTCGGCTTCCGGCAATACAGAGAAAAGTGATTGATAAAAAAATGCGTGGGGGTCCCCCCAAATTCAATTACCAGGCCCTTCAGGTCTGGTATGGATATAAAGGGGAACCCTGCCTCAAATAAAAAAAAAATATGGCGTGGGGTTCCCCCCAAAAATCCATACCAGACCCTTTATCCAAGCACGCAACCTGGCCGGCCGCAGGAAAAGAGAGGGGGACGAGAGAGAGCCCCCCCCTCCTGAACCGTACCAGGCCACATGCCCTCAACATGGGGAGAATGCTTTGGGGGTCTGTGACCCCTCAAAGCACCATGTAAATAGGAGAGGGGTTAGGGCATGGGATACTCCAGAACGCTTGCCAAGTAAAAGGGGACACTCTTCTCTATGCTCACACTCCAGGATTCTGCTGAGGATAGAGGAATGGCCAGTACTCTGAGACCCTATGAGAGATATCTCAGTCCAAGCTACCTCTGGCACTTATATCCCAAAAGCAAACACAGTCACAAGGAATCAATTAACAGTCAGTAGTCACTAGTCCCCAGGACATCTGTGCACCTTCTAGCTTCCTCTGGACATGGTCCAGTGAGGGAGACAAATCTTTAACCACACCCAATCCCTATAGAGAAGTCCCAGAGCAAACTATGCAAAATGATCACTTCAGGCTCTCAGCTCTGTCTCAGCTAAGACCTCAAAGAACAGCTTCATAGTCCAAAGGCTACCTCAGAGGGACAGCCCCCCTCAAGCCTCGGAACCCTGCTGGGGAGAGGGAACAATCTCTCCAGGACTACTTATCACTCCTCCAGCCACCTTCTGGACACTCCATTCCAGGGATTGACCAGGCCCTGTAAAATATTTAGGCTAGTCATTTGAATCTCCCTCCCTATGATCTGGAAATGTCTTCCAGAGGCAGGGGGGAGCAATCAAACTCCCAGCCTGTAAAACCCTGAACAGACTAGAACAAACAATCGCTGCCCCTTTGACTATGCTAGGAGGGTGCAATAGATAGATAGATAATGTTTACCTTCAGGCTTCTGTAAACAACTAAGACATGGGTGGTTAAAAAAAGAAAAGGGTTTAAAAGGGAATTGTCATTGTGCTTATAGTAGCATGAGCTTAACCACTAAGGCCCCTTTCACACTGAGGCATTTTTACCGCGTTTTCGCGGTAAAAACAGCGCTGTAAAAATGCCTGAAATAATTCTGCCCCATCATTCTCAATGTGAAAGTCCTGAGGGCTTTCACACTGAGGCGTTTTGCTGGCTGTGCGTTGGAAAAAATTCTGCAAACAGCTTTTTTGGAGCATCTTTGGGGCGCATAAAATAGCGCTGTAAAAACGCCTATCCCCATTGAAATGAATGAGTACCGCTGTAAAAACGCGGTAAAAAACACCCAGAAGCTGTGGGAAGGTCACATGACCGCAGTAGAGTGGAGGATTGTGGGATACCAAATAATCCTTTTTACCGCAAAAACGCGGTAAAATCTTGGTAAAAAATTTCATAATTTTTTTGCGTTTTTTCAACGCCTCAGTGTGAAAGGGGCCTTAAGGACCAGCTCTTGTAGATTTACATCGGCACAATGGCACAGACAGGCAAATCGACGTAAATATACCTCAGTTTAAATTTACCGGCGGTGCGCGCACACCCCTGCCGCGAGTTCCGTGATCGATGTCCGCCGGTGTCCCACGATCGTGTGTCACAGAGCTTCAGAACGGGGGATGCCCAAGTAAACAAGCATCTCCCTGTTCTGCCTAGTAACACTGATACCGATCGTCTGCTCCCTCTCATCGGGAGCAGCGATCAGTGACATGTCACTCATAGCCACACCCCCTAACAGTTAGAATCACTCCCTAGGACACACTTAACCCCTTTCTAGCCCCCTAGGGGTTAACCCCTTCACTGCCAGTCACATTTACACAGTAATCAGTGCATTTTTATAGCACTGATCGCTGTATAAATGTGAATGGTCCCAAAATAGCGCCAAAAGTGTCCGAGGTGTCCGCCATAATGTCGCAGTCACGATAAAAATCGCTGATTGCCGCCATTACTAGTAAAAAAAAATATTAATAAAAATGCCATAAAACTATCCCCTATTTTGTAAACTCTATAACTTTTGCGCAAACCAATCAATAAATGCTTATTGCGATTTTTTTTTTACCAAAAATATGTAGAAGAATACGTATCGGCCTAAACTGAGGAAAAAAATAGTTTTTTTATATATTTTTGGGGTATTATTATAATAGAAAATAGTAAAAAATATTGCTTTTTTTTCAAAATTGTCGCTCTATTTTTGTATATAGCGCAAAAAATTTAAATCGCAGAGGTGATCAAATACCACAAAAATAAAGCTCTATTTGTGGGAAAAAAAAGGCGTCAATTTTGTTTGGGAGCCACGTCGCACGACTGCGCAATTGTCAGTTAAAAGTGCTCTGGTCTTTGGGCAGCCAAATGGTCCGGGCAGAAGTGGTTAAAATTTGGCACTGCAGAAAGTGGTTGATTTAAAGTGATTGTAAAGTCTCATTTAAAAAAATCAAAAAAACAAACATGTTATACTTACCTGCTCCGTGCAGTTGGTTTTACACAGAGCAGCCCGGATCCTCCTCTTCTCGGGTCCCTCTTCTGTGCTCTTGGCCCCTCCCTCCTATCGAGTGCCCCCACAGTCAGCAGCTTCCTATGGGGGCACCCGAGCCGAGTCACCGCTCCATGTATCCATTCAGATATGGAGCCCCGAACAGTCCGCCCCTCTTTCCCCTTATTGGCTGACTGACTTTGATTGACAGCCGTGGGACCCTCTGGCACCGTTGCTGTGTCTCAGCCAATCAGGAGGAGTGTTCCGGAAGGCTTAGACATTTGTGGACATCGCTGGAGAGAGATGGGGCTCAGGTAGGGGAAGCTGCTACACACAAAAGGGTTTTTATCGTAATGCATAGAATGCATTAAGATAAAAAACCTTCTGCCTTTACAAATTCTTTAATAAAGATATTTGGTACCTTACCAAAATATATTAAGAAAGCACATTGCCCAGTATATATATATATATATATATATACACACATATATATGTGTATATATATGTAGCGCCCACCCCATTTAGGGGTGCTATATACCCAAATTTAGGGGCTGGTCTGAGATAGTAGTTGGGCTCAGACCGTTCTCAATTTATAGGTTGTGCTATTTTATTCTCCAGGTGGTATATTGGTGTGCAGTTCCCTGTGGCCTGTAGGTGGCACTGCCATAACGGGTCAGGGTTGAACCATCAGTATTAGTGCTGTGCCTTGGGGTGTCCTCTCTCGGCTGCGGTACAGTGGGTGTGGTTGGCCTGCTGTGCATGCTGGGAGAGGATACATAAGGGGCAGCCGCCGCCTGGGAGGGGTCTTCGGAGGAGGAGAGGAGTCGGAGTCCAAGTGCGTGGCGCATGGCCCTCCAGGCCATGGGGCCACATGTGCATCTGTCCCAGGCACCTTTAGTCCTGGGGCTGCATCTTCAACACTGGGTCCAGCACCTTTAGCTGGAGCCCACTTCTGGGAAGAAGAATCCCAGGGGGTGTCCCTTGTGAGGGAGCCCGCTTCTAAGAAGAGGAGGCCGGAGGAGGACCTTTTTGACAGACCGGTGAGAGTTCACAGTGAAGGAAGGGGCCCGGTAACTTTCTGGAGGGATTCATCTATCCACCAAGCGCCTAGTAATGTGCTGCTGCTGGCACCTGTCCTTATGTACCAAAAGCTGAGAGGTTCGGGGTCTGATAGATTCTGTGGCAGAAAGTCTCCCGATCGTATCTAGGAAAAGAACCTGATTGATCGTTCGAGCATCACTTCAGCTGCTAGGATCAACTTTGCAGGAGACTATCCGGGTGAGCTAAACCTACTCTGGGATAGAGTAGTGAATGTAAAATCCATTTGTGCCTGGACTAACCTCCCAAAACCTTGCTGTCCTGTCTCTCTTCCACCCTTTTCCTATCTTCCGAACATTGAGAATATAAACTCAACGTTGGAGTTTAGAGTGGTGTGGACATTGGAATTACTTGTGGGGAAAACAGAGACTTGTCCCTATAGGACCCAAATACATAACACTGCTTAACCTCCTCATCCAGGAGGGTACGGGCATATAGTACGGTGTGCCTTTTTCCTGCAAGTGAGCCAAAGGTAGGGAAAAGGGACCGTGTGCTACATTGTGTAAATATATATATATATATATATATATATATACACAGACAGGTCCATAAATATTGGGACAGCAACACAATTCTAATCTTTTTGGCTCTATACACCACCACAATGGATTTGAATTAAAACAAACAAGATGTGCTTAAACTGCAGACTTTCAGCTTTAATTTGAGGGTATTTACATCCAAATCAGGTGAACGGTGTAGGAATTACAACAGTTTGTATATGTGCCTCCCACTTTTTAAGGGACCAAAAGTAATGGGACAGATTAACAATCATAAATCAAACTTTCACTTTTTAATACTTGGTTGCAATTACAGTCTGAAGTCTGGAACGCATAGACATCACCAGACGCTGGGTTTCATCCCTGGTGATGCTCTGCCAGGCCTCTACTGCAACTGTCTTCAGTACCTGCTTGTTCTTGGGGCATTTTCCCTTTAGTTTTGTCTTCAGCAAGTAAAATGCATGCTCAATCGGATTCAGGTCAGGCGATTGACTTGGCCATTGCATAACATTCCACTTCTTTCCCTTAAAAAACTCTTTGGTTGCTTTCGCAGTATGCTTCGGGTCATTTGTCAAATGAAGCATTTGGCTGAATATGAGCAGATAATATTGCCCGAAACACTTCAGAATTCATCCTGCACGCCATGACACTACCACCACCATGCTTCATTGATGAGGTGGTATGCTTTGGATCATGAGCAGTTCCTTTCCTTCTCCATACTCTTCTCTTCCCATCACTCTGGTACAAGTTGATCTTGGTCTCATCTGTCCATAGGATGTTGTTCCAGAACTGTGAAGGCTTTTTTAGATGTTGTTTGGCAAACTCTAATCTGGCCTTCCTGTTTTTGAGGCTCACCAATGGTTTACATCTTGTGGTGAACCCTCTGTATTCACTTTGGTGAAGTCTTCTCTTGATTGTTGACTTTGACACACATACACCTACCTCCTGGAGAGTGTTCTTGATCTGGCGAACTTTTGTGAAGGGTGTTTTCTTCACCAGGGAAAGAATTCTTCGGTCATCCATCACAGTTGTTTTCCGTGGTCTTCCGGGTCTTTTGGTGTTGCTGAGCTCACCGGTGCGTTCTTTCTTTTTAAGGATGTTCCAAACAGTTGATTTGGCCACACCTAATGTTTTTGCAATCTCTCTGATGGGTTTGTTTTGTTTTTTTCAGCCTAATGATGGCTTGCTTCACTGATAGTGACAGCTCTTTGGATCTCATATTGAGAGTTGACAGCAACAGATTCCAAATGCAAACAGCACACTTGAAATTAACTCTGGACCTTGTATCTGCTCCTTGTAAATGGAATAATGAGGGAATAACACACACCTGGCCATGGAACAGCTGAGCAGCCAATTGTCCCATTACTTTTGGCCCCTTAAAAAATGGGAGGCACATATACAAACTGTTGTAATTCCTACACCGTTCACCTCATTTGGATGTAAATACCCTCAAATTAAAGCTGAAAGTTTGCAGTTAAAGCACATCTTGTTCGTTTCATTTCAAATCCATTGTGGTGGTGTATAGAGCCAAAAAGATTAGAATTGTGTTGATGTCCCAATATTTATGGACCTGACTATATATATATATATATATATATATATATATATATATATAAATTCAGTTTATATTTATATATATATATATATATATATATATATATATATATATATATTGTGAAGGACTAGCATCAAGTGAAGAGCTTGAAGGACACCGCCACTCGCTGGTTCTTCTTTTTGAGGGTTGTTTGCCCATTTTTATTAAAAGAAGTTCAAAACAAAATCAAAAGGTTTTCCCTCGCAGGGGTTTCAGTACTCCTTTTCAACAACAAAATGACATTCAGCCTCCTGGCTTATACATACAGCAGTGCTGCTCAGGCCTTCCACTTCAGGCTCTTGTTTGTCTCCTATAGACTATTCCATCTGCAACACCATCCATTTGGATAGCAGCCCCTTGCTGCTCTGACCCTCAGACCTGGGTCTCTGGCTTCCACTGTGCACACAAGCACTCTCTGACTTCTCCAGTGCACACTTGCACTCTATGGCTTCCCCAGTGCACACCTGCACTCGTCGGGAGGGTGGGGCCCAGAATGCTGGTCCTGACTCTACTATCAGGCCCACACACACCTGAACAATCAGTGTGCAGCTGAGCCTCAAAACCCGGATCCAGGACTGGGGATTTCATCCCACCCGGATCTCTAAGAAATCCCCAAGCTCCGGGTCCCAAAGTGGACTTTAGTAAATCATGAGGAAACTGAAAAGCCAGTTTCCTCCCAAACAAGCAAATACCCTGGAGCCCCTCAACCTGCCTGGTTGAGAATCCTGCATCCATACACTGGTGGGGTACCACACTACCACATACCCCCCCCCCTCTTGTTTTGATCTAGAGGGAGAAACACCTGCACCCATCATAGTAGTTGGGACACCTCTGTGCTGGCCATCAGCCACGTAGGCCCAACCCTTTTTCCGGGTGTGCTTCCAGGTACGTCCCAGCTTGGATCTTAACAGGGTCCTATAATTCCGTATACTCTGCCTTCCCTCTCTTCTCTTTGGGTCCCTGAGCATACTCTCCTCTCTTGGGGGAACTCTGCCTACCCTGATCCTACCTTTCAGCTTACGTAAATAAGTTTTATCTTTCACCACAGGTCTTTCAGGTTCAAAAACCTCTCTCTTGTTACCCAGGGCAACCACATTGCTTTTAACAGCGCCAATCATTAAATCATATATTTTAATGTCACACTTTCCAACGTAATCAGTGCTGTCCATCTCAGTGCTTGTTAGTACCAGACCTGAGGAGGGACCACACATAGGCAAGAGATTAAATCCCACAGGACTAAAGCCAAGTTCTACCTCACCTGTTGTCCAACACTCCATGGGTAACTGATCTAGGCACAAACTACTTCTTTCTGATGTACACATTACATTGTTGCAGCATTCACCTATAGCACTTTTTCTCACAGTGTCTCCGGGTACTTTAAGTTGTACCTCTTTCTGAGTGATAGAAAGCATCTCTGCTAGTGCTGCATCTATTCTGGGCCCTTCCTTCTCATGAGATTTAGCTGCCGAGACAGTATCTGCGCCCTCTACTGACCACTGCTCAGCTGCACCTTGGAGCACACCAGCAGAGATGTTTCCAGTCACTACACCAGCCGGAGAGACCTTTGATGACTCCAACAGTTCTGAGCGCCTTCCAGGCCACTCAGTAACTGGGAGCACCCCCTTAGAGAACCTCAGAACTATTTGCCACACTGTTAACAAGCTTCCCAGCACAGCCTGTACCACCTGGCTCCACCTATTGGTACCACGCAGCACCACCTGGTCCGACTGCGGTGGAGACACCCAAGTGTACAGTGAGGACACTTTTACCAACTCCAGCATTTCTAATAAAGTTTTTGTCAACTCTATGCAACCAATGTCTAAATGCGTGACCTTTTTGGGAACCTTTCCCCTGTCCGAGACATGGAGGGGCTCATCCATTGCAGCTTGTGAGGTTGAGACATTTGAAGAGACCACCATCCCAGCCTGTTGCTCCCCTGGAGCGCTGTCAGACACATGTCTCCTCTTCACCTCTAACGCTACACCAATGAGCCTCTGCGAGTCAACATTAGTCACATTGTCAACTTGACACTTGCCATTATTTAGTTGCTGGGCCGTGGACAACCCATCTGCCATGCCTGCGCCCAGAACCGTTCCTTCAGACTGGAGGGCATCAGCCTTTGCAGGGGCTGGCGTGCCCTTGAGCACTGGCCATTCTGCGATCCCTCCACTGGGCACAGCAGGTGTTCTGTCCACAACTCTGTCACACATCATTGCTTCGTAATTCCTTGTCACTTGGCCTAGTGCCGCAACTGCTTCCTTGCACCAATCATCCCAGTCTCCTGTGGTTCCATCACTGGTGCTCCACAGCACTGCATCACCTGCTCTAGAAGGCCCAACAGGAACCTGGGATTCACTAGCCAAAACAACACACTTGTCACTTCTATCTACCTCACATTGTGACAATATTTTTTTTCTCACATCACACTGGTAGATTGCATCCTCAACCAAGGCAAGGTGCAATACCTTATTTTGAACACCTTGCTTTGGTGGCGCTACAGACACATACAGCTCTTCACTTTCAGTTTTTGCAGGCTGATCTAACCCCTTAACAACTGGGTTACACTTAGGGTGGTGGGGCTGCGCCCACACACACTCACTATGTAATACAGTCTTCCCTTGTTTCACCAGAGTAGCACCACAGCCATCCTGGAAAACCTCTGGCTCCAACACATGGAGGCCCCATGAGAGTTCCATGGACAATCCTGCGCTTCTGGTTGTCATGGGAGATATCCTACTCCCATCATTGGTAGTAAACACATTTCCAACATTTTCAGACATGACACTAAAGGAAACACATTTCTCAATGTCATGATCACCAATACCATCACATTTGCCAACAGTAACACTTTTGTCAGCATAACCATCAGAATTTTCACTACGTGTAGACATAACTGCTACTTTTGTGGATTGTCTATTACCCACCAAAGCCTCTGAGTGACTCCTCACAGCGCCCTCCATTTTTAAAGGGGCACCCTTTCCTACATGGGCAGCTCCAAAGTTGACCTGGGAAACGCTCGGCTCCGTCACTGCGGGCTTCTTGGAAGTCTCCCTGGGCAACCCTGCAGTACTTGTCACTAGGGAACATGGCACAAGCACTGTTTTGGTCACCCCTAACTCTATTTTCCCAGCCACCTGCTGGACTATAGCAGGCACATGCAGAGTCCCCATGTCCTTTCCAGTCTTCAGCCGTGCGGCTAGTTGGGCTTTATTCTGTGCCTCCCCACTGCTCTGGGTAGCACACTGCGGCAAGTCTATGTCCATTGGCACTGCGGATCTCCCCACTGGATCTACTCCCACTTCACTGGGTTCAGTATCATAAACTGGAACAGTCTTACCATTTTCAGTGGCTGGCATCATAGCCTTCACTTGAGTGCGCTGTCTCTCAGCTGCATCCATACCAGTTACTGTCTTTTTGGGGCCATATGGCGACACTGCAGCCTTTCCAGACTCTTCAGCGGTGTTCCAGAACCTTGGGCAAGTAAAGATCCCATGCCCCACTTGACCACATTCCAAGCACAGTACTGGACGCTGAAATTTAATTTCTTGGCATCTCCTCAATGCCTGGCTCTCTCCAACATGCTGTATTGGCTCCTCCGGAAGCCACTTGTCACGACCCATGGGAGGCACACCCCTTGGTCCACAGACAGCCCGACTGGCCTCCTCTGTGTTGCTATGGGCAACCACTCTCTGTCCTGGCCTTTGATCAGCCTCTCTTCTGGCATATAACACAGGCTTCTCAGACCTTTGTTTTGCTAGGTAGCTTTGCACTGGAGCCAGGGACAAAAGGCACTTGGAGACTGCATGCCCCCACTCACTGCACCGCAAACAGCGCACTTGGTTCCATGTCTTGTCAGGGTTTCCCACCCTGCATCTGCTGGACCCTGTCTCAAGCTGTGTCACTTTCACACTTTTCGCAACAGCTGCTGGTTTAACTGCAGCAGCGTTGCCAGGGGCAACAACACCCCTCTCCCAGGCATGGACATTCGGCAGCTCTCTTTTTGTATGGAAGGTTGGCTTGCCTTCCACTTTAGCTTGGTCCAATCCTGCCAGGTGTCGCTTGCACCAATCCACTGCAGATTCAAACGCTGGTGGACTCTCCACACTAGCAGTCATCTGTGCATTCATTGCACCAGGGTTGCTAGGGACAACAGCAGCCCTCTTTTCCCTTGGAAAACTCTGTTTAGGCATGTATGGGGTTCGATCAGGCGGTAACAACCCCTCCAGCCACAGAGCTCTATCCCTCATCTCAGCCATCCTTGCTTATTTTAGGCATTTTGATCGCCCCATCCTTGCAGTCTTGCACACAGCAACTTGTAACAGTTCTTGGCGGAGAAAAGGGAAAAAAATAAAAAATCTGTTTGTTTCTCCTTTCACAGGTACACAACCTGCATGCAACAGTCCATCAAATAAACTTCTGCGCAATGCAGTTTGCCTGGCTGCCACACACAGCTAGCAGCAGTTCACTGCAGAGAAAAAAAAATTGACTTTTTGTTCACAGGTACACCACCTGCAACAAATTGGAGCACTGTCTCTTTAAGGCTAGTTACCTTTCGCTTGCAGGTTCTCCTCACCTGCACACACACAGATTATGCAGTCTCATGCACCAAAAACACAGTTCATATAACAGATGAACTTACTTGATTGTAGGGATCTCAGATTGTGCCAAAATTCTCCACCACTTGTGAAGGACTAGCATCAAGTGTAGAGCTTGAAGGACACAGCCACTCGCTGGTTCTTCTTTTTGAGGGTTGTTTGCCCATTTTTATTAAAAGAAGTTCAAAACAAAATCAAAAGGTTTTCCCTCGCAGGGGTTTCAGTACTCCTTTTCAACAACAAAATGACATTCAGCCTCCTGGCTTATACATACAGCAGTGCTGCTCAGGCCTTCCACTTCAGGCTCCTGTCTGTCTCCTATAGACTATTCCATCTGCAACACCATCCATTTGGATAGCAGCCCCTTGCTGCTCTGACCCTCAGACCTGGGTCTCTGGCTTCCAATGTGCACACAAGCACTCTCTGACTTCTCCAGTGCACACTTGCACTCTATGGCTTCCCCAGTGCACACCTGCACTCGTCGGGAGGGTGGGGCCCAGAATGCTGGTCCTGACTCTACTATCAGGCCCACACACACCTGAACAATCAGTGTGCAGTTGAGTCTCAAAACCCAGATCCAGGACTGGGGATTTCATCCCACCCGGATCTCTAAGAAATCCCCAAGCTCCGGGTCCCAAAGTGGACTTTAGTAAATCATGAGGAAACTGAAAAGCCAGTTTCCTCCAAAACAAGCAAATACCCTGGAGCCCCTCAACCTGCCTGGTTGAGAATCCTGCATCCATACACTGGTGGGGTACCACACTACCACAATATATATAGATATATATAGATATATCTATATATACACAGTACCTCACAAAAGTGAATACACCCCTCAAATTTTTGTAAATATTTTATTATATCTTTTCATGTGAAAAAAATACATTTTGCTACAATGTAGTGAGTGTACAGCTTGTATAACAGTGTTAATTTTCTGTCCCCTCAAAATAACTGAACACACAGCCATTAATGTCTAAACCGCTGGCAACCAAATTGAGTACACCCCTAAGTGAAAATGTCCAAATTGGACCCAAAGTGTCAATATTTTGTGTGGCCACCATTATTTTCCAGCACTGCCTTAACCCTCTTGGGCATGGAGTTCACCAGAGCTTCACAGGTTGCCTCTTCCACTCCTCCATGACGACATAATGGAGCTGGTGGATGTTAGAGACCTTGCGCTTCTCCACCTTCAATTTGAGGATACCCCACAGATGCTCAATAGGGTTTAGGTCTGGAGACATGCTTGGCCAGTCCATCACCTTTACCCTCAGCTTCTTTAGCAAGGCAGTGGTTGTCTTGGAGGTGTGTTTGGGGTTGTTATCATGTTGGAATACTGCCCTGCAGCCCAGTCTCCGAAGGGAGAGGATCCTGCTCTGCTTCAGTATGTCACAGTACATAGGCATTCATGGTTCCCTCAATGAACTGTAGCTCCCCAGTGCCGGCAGCACTCATGCAGCCCCAGACCATGACACTCCCACCACCATGCTTAACTGTAGGCAAGACAACCTTGTCTTTGTACTCCTCACCTGGTTGCTGCCAAACACGCTTGACACCATCTGAACAAAATAAGTTCATCTTGGTCTCATCAGACCACAGAGCATGGTTCCAGTAATCCATGTCCTTAGCCTGCTTGTCTTTAGCAAACTGTGTGAGGGCTTTCTTGTGCATCATCTTTAGAAGAGGTTTTCTTCTGGGATGCCAGTGATGCAGACCAATTTGATACAGTGTGC
This sequence comes from Rana muscosa, assembly GCA_029206835.1. NCBI lineage: Eukaryota > Metazoa > Chordata > Amphibia > Anura > Ranidae > Rana > Rana muscosa. The sequence goes on from JARGYO010005626.1 coordinate 23,175,683, forward strand.
GGCGTATGGTCTGAGCAGTGAACAGACTGACCCCCCCCCACCCCTTCAACCTCTGCGGCAATGCTGGCAGCACTCATACGTCTATTTCCCACGGTCAAGGTCTTGGCAATCTTCTTATAGCCTAGGCCATCTTTATGTAGAGCAATAATTCTTTCAGATCCTCAGAGAGTTCTTTACCATGAGGTACCATGTTAAACTTCCGGGAATGAGAGATTGAGAGCGATAACACCAAATTTAACACACCTGCTCCCCATTCACAACTGAGAACTTGTAACACTAACGAGTCACATGACATTGAGGCGAGAAAATGGCTGATTGGGCCCAATTGGACATTTTCACTTAGGGGTGTACTCACTTTTGTTGCCAGCGGTTTAGACATTAATGGCTGCGTGTTGCGTTATTTTGAGGGGACAGCAAATTTACACTGTTATACAAGCTGTACACTCACTACTTTACATTGTAGCAAAGTGTAATTTCTTCAGTGTTGTCACGTGAAAAGATATAATATAATATTTACAAAAATGTGAGGGGTGTACTCACTTTTGTGAGATACTGTATGTATATATATATATATATATATATATACACACACACACGCAATATATACTGTATGTATATATGTATATATATATATATATATATATATATATATATATATGTAGCGATACCTCCACTTAAGAAGGCCGCAAATTTAGTTTGGGCCCTGAAAACAGCTCCGCCAACCCCCGGCAATGTACTCGACCCCCTACTGGCACAGTTAGTATTGGCAGCAATATATCTATTCTTATACTGTATGAGTTACCCAGACACCAAGACAATAATAGTAAGCAAGGTATAAGATTTACTTAACCACTTAACGACCGCCCACTGTAAATATACGTCGGCAGAATGGCACCGACAGGCAGAATCACGTACATATACGTGATTGCCTTTGTATAGTTGGGGGGTCCGATCGGACCCCCCTTCTTTACAGTGGGTGGTCGTTTTACCTTCCGGGAGCGATCCGGCATGAGGGGACGGCCGTTCGATTCCGGCCCCCCCTCTCGATCGCTCCCGGCGAATGAGAGCTTCCCCTGCCTGTGTACTGTTTACACAGGCGGGAGGAAGTGATGTCATCTCTCCTGCGGCGCTCACATATACCGAGCGCCGTACAGGAGAAGATGCAGGTTAGTGCACACAACACTACACTGACACCAGGACACATAGGCACATAAATCGCCCCCCCAGACACCCCCAGATCACCCCCCAGATCACCCCCCAGCCCCCAATCACAGTGTCACTGATTGCAGTGACCATTTATTTAGTGATCACTGCAATCAGTGACATTTGTGACTGTAAAAGTGTCACTACATTTAGTTTTAGGTCCAGTGTAGCCCCCTAACCCCCCCTAATAAAGGTTTAACCCCCTGATCACCCCCCAGATAACCCTTTCACCCCCTAGCACCGCCGTCGATAAGCGATCATTTTTCTGATCGATGTCTTAGCGTCGGTGATGCTGATCGGTAGCCAGTAATTTTTTTTAGGTTCGCCGCAGGTTTTTATAGCGTCGGGTACCCCCATATATTACCTAATAAAGGTTTAACCCCCTTGATCACCCCCCAGGTAACCCTTTCACCCCCTAGCACCGCCGTCGCTAAGCGATCATTTTTCCGATCGATGTCTTAGCGTCGGTGATGCTGATCGGTAGCCAGTAATTTTTTTTAGGTTTGCCGCAGGTTTTTATAGCGTCGGGTACCCCCATATATTACCTAATAAAGGTTTAACCCCCTTGATCGCCCCCCAGGTAACCCTTTCACCCCCTATCACCACTGTCACTAAGCGATAATTTTTCTGATCGCTGTCTTAGCGTCGGTGATGCAGATCGGTAGCCAGTAATTTGTTTTAGGTTCGCCGCAGGTTTTTATAGCGTCAGGTACCCCAATATATTATCTAATAAAGGTTTAACCCCCTGATCGCCCCCCAGGTAACCCTTTCACCCCCTATCACCACTGTCGCTAAGCGATCGTTTTTATGATCGTTGTCTTAGTGTCAGTGATGCCGATAGGTAGCCAGTAATTTTTTTTTAGGTTCGCCGTCAGGTTTTTATATAGCGTCAGGTACCCCTATATATTACCTAATAAAGGTTTTAACCCCCTAATTGCCCCTAGTTAACCCTTTCACCAGTGATCATCATATAAGTGTTACGGGTGACGCTGGTTAGTTAGTTTGCTTTTTATAGTGTCAGGGCACCCGCCGTATATAACCCAATAAAGGTTTAACCCCCTGATCGCCCGGCGGGTGATATCAATTAGGTTTTAGCGTCAGAGAGGGTCTGCGTCACACCCCAGGCAGCGTCAGGTTAGTGCCAGTAGCGCTAACACCCACGCGTTAAGCATACACCCCCCTTAGTGGTATAGTATCTGAACAGATCAATATCTGATCTGATCAGATCTATACTAGCGTCCCCAGCAGTTTAGGGTTCCCAAAAACTCAGTGTTAGCGGGATCAGCCCAGATACCTGCTAGCACCTGCGTTTTGCCCCTCCGTCCAGCCCAGGCCACCCAAGTGCAGTATCGATCGATCACTGTCACTTACAAAACACAACACACATAACTGCAGCGTTCGCAGAGACAGGCCTGATCCCTGCGACTCCAGTGCTGTAGGAGGTGATTTCACCACCACAGTTAAAAAAAAAAAGCATATATGCCGAAGCATTGGGGCAGCAGGGGCGGAGGAGTGATTTTGCTCCTAATGCCGCGTACATACGGTCGAAATTCCGATGGAGGCTTGCCCGTGGAAAAGTCTGACCATGTGTACGCGGCATAACTTTTGCGGGAAGATGCCCCCATGCTTCGGCATATATAAATGGTGCATGTATGCCCATCATTAGAAGTGGGTGGATGAAGGGCGGTATTCTAATGGTGGGCATACCCACCGATCAATCTTTTTTTTTCGTTCAGCCAACAGGCTGCATGAAAAAAAAGATTACAATACATGTCCAACTAGGACCAGCAACGTACTGGTATGTTGCTGGACTTTGAATGTTTATACCAGAATGATGCCTGTGGGTTTAGGTATCATCTTGGTATCATTCTTTTCAGCCAGCGGCCGGCTTTCATGTAAAAGCAATCCTAGTGGCTAATTAGCCTCTGGACTGCTTTTACAAGCAGTGGGAGGGAATGTCCCCCCCCGGATATAAAAAGCGCCATTGGGAAATTGGGAAAGCATTTTATCACACCGATCTTGGTGTGGTCAGATGCTTTGAGGGCAGAGGAAAGATCTAGGGTCCAATAGACCCCAGTTTTTTCAAAAAAGAGTACCTGTCATTACCTATTGCTATCATAGGGGATATTAAGGCCCCATGCACACGAGACGCCGGTGCAAACTCTGCTGAACACACGTTTTTAAAGGCTAAAACCGGCGTTTAAAAACGCCCGTTTTGCCGCGATTTTAGCGGCGTTTTACCGCGTTTGCGTCTATAGGCGTTTAGTTAAGAAACCTCATAAGACCCTCCCTAAGCTCAAAAAACATTATTATTTAACCATTTCAGCCATTTTGGGAGACCAGCAGCTGAGAGAGCAGCAGTGTACTTGTATTTAGCGTATCACTTGCCACATCATCTGCCACAAGCTGTGGATTGTCCACTTGCCACGTCACCTGATACGTCACCTGGCCACGTCACCTGCCACAAGTTGTGAATTGTCCACTTGCCACGTCACCTGCCACGTCACCTGGCCACAAGTTGTGGATTGTCCACTTGCCACATCACCTGGCCACGTCACCTGGCCACGTCACCTGCCACAAGTTGTGGAATGTTCACTTGCCACGTCACCTGGCCACGTCACCTGGCCACGTCACCTGGCCACGTCACCTGCCACAAGTTGTGCATTGTCCACTTGCCACGTCACCTGCCACGTAACCTGCCACAAGTTGTGAATTGTCCACTTGCCACGTCACCTGCCAGGTTACCTGGCCACAAGTTGTGGATTGTCCACTTGCCACATCACCTGGCCACGTCACCTGGCCATGTCACCTGGCCACGTCACCTGCCACAAGTTGTGAATTGTCCACCTGCCACGTCACCTGGCCACGTCACCTGCCACAAGTTTTGGATTGTCCACTTGCCACGTCACCTGCCACGTCACCTGCCACGTCACCTGCCACAATTTGTGGATTTCCCACCTGCCACGTCACCTGGCCACGTCACCTGCCACAAGTTTTGGATTGTCCACTTGCCACGTCACCTGCCACGTCACCTGCCACAATTTGTGGATTGTCCACCTGCCACGTCACCTGCCATGTCACCTGGCCACGTCACCTGGCCACGTTACCTGCCACAAGTTGTGGATTGTCCACTTGCCACGTCACCTGGCCACGTCACCTGCCACAATTTGTGGATTGTCCACCTGCCACGTCACCTGCCATGTCACCTGGCCACATCACCTGGCAACATCACCTGCCACAAGTTGTGGATTGTCCACTTGCCACATCACCTGCCACAAGTTGTGGATTGTCTACAGTGCAATGCAAGCAATTACAGTTTTTTTTTCATATTTTTTTGATGGTTTTTCATCATTTGCCATCATTTTTGAGATTTCTAATGTAAAAAAATAGGTCACCTTTAAAAACGCTAATAAACGAAATCGCGGCAAAACGCCGGTACCGCGTTTTGCCGCGTTTAGCGGCGTTTAGCCGCGTTTTGCGTCTGAAACGTGGAAAACGTTTGCGTCTGAACCCATTTTTTTGCTTCTGGAAAAACGAGGTTAAACGCAACTGCCTAAAAACGGCAATAAACGAGACTGTGTGCATGGACACATAGGATAACATTGAATGGGTTCAGGAGCAGTTGAAAAAAGTGTCCAACTGCCTCTGAACGTGCGTTTAACAGCAAATAACAGCGTCTCGTGTGCATGGGGCCTTACATTCCCTGAGATAACAATAAAAATGATAAAAAATAAATAAAAATATGGAAGCAACAGTTTAAAAATAAAATAAAAAAGCAAAATTAATAATAATAAAAAAAAAAGCACCCCTGTCCTGCCCTGCTCTTGCCCAATGGCGAACGCAAGCGTCGGTCTGGCGTCATAAGTAAACAGCAATTGCACCATGCATGTGAGGTATCACCGCGAAGGTCAGATCGAGGGCAGTAATTTTAGCAGTAGACCTCCTGTGTAAATCTAACGGGGTAACCTGTAAAGGCTTTTAACCACTTGACCACTGGGCACTTAAACCCCCTTAATAACCAGACCAATTTTCAGCTTTCGGTGCTCTCACATTTTGAATGACAATTACTCAGTCATACAACACTGTACCCATATGAAATTTTTGTCCTTTTTTTCACACAAATAGAGCTTTCTTTTGGTGGTATTTAATCACTGTTGGGTTTTTTATTTTTTGCGCTATAAGAGAAAAAAGACGGAAAATTTTGTAAAAAAATGATTTTTTTTTCGTTTCTGTTATAAAATTTTGCAAATTACTATTTTTTCTTCATAAATTTTGGCCAAAATTTATACTGCTACATATCTTTGGTAAAAATAAGTACAAATTGGTGGATATTATTTGGTCTTTGTGAAAGTTATAGAGTCCACAAGCTATGGTGCCAATATCTGAAAATTTATCACACCTGAAGTACTGACGGCCTATCTCAATTCTTGAGACCCTAACATGCCAGAAAAGTACAAATACCCCCCAAATGACCCCTTTTTGGAAAGAAGACATTCCAAGGTATTCAGAAAGAGGCATTGTGAGTTTTTTGAAGTTGTCATTTTTTCCCACAATTCTTTGCAATATCAAGATTTTTTTTTTCTCTTTTTTTTTTTTCACAAAATTGTCATATTAGCAGGTTATTTCTCACACACAGCATATGCATTCCACAAATTACACCCCAAAACACATTCTGCTATTACTCCCGAGTATGGCGATACCACATGTGTGAGACTTTTACACAGCGTGGCCACATACAGAGGCCCAACATGCAGGGAGCACCTTCAGGCGTTCTGGAGCACCAAGGCCAATTCTGACATTTCTCTCCTACATGTAAAAATCATCATTTATTTGCTAGAAAATTACATAGAACCCCAAAACATTATATATGTTTTTTTAGCAAAGACCTTAGAGAATATAATGGTGGTTGTTGCAACTTTTTATCTCGCACGATATTTGCGCAGCAATTTTTTTAACGCGTTTTTTACGGAAAAAAAATGTTTTGTGCTTAAAAAAAAAAAAAAAAACAGTAAAGTTAGCCCAATGTTTTTGCATAATGTGAAAGATGAAGTTACGCCGAGTAAATAGATACCTAACATGTCGCCCTTAAAAATTGCACACACTAGTGGAATGGCGCCAAACTTCGCTACTTAAAAAATCCCCATAGGCAACGCTTTAAATATTTTTACTGGTTACATGTTTTGAGTTACAGAGGAGGTCTAGGACCAAAATGATTGCTCTCGCTCTAACGTTCGCAGAGATACCTCACATGTGTGGTTTGAAAACCGTTTTCATATGTGGGCGGGACTTACGTATGCGTTCGCTTCTGTATGCGAGCTCACGGGGACAGGGGCGCTTTAAAAAAATATATATATTTTATTCTTCATTTTACTTTATTTATTTTAGTTTGACATGTTTTTCCGCCCTAAACATTTTTTTGATCACTTTTATACCTATTACAAGGAACGTAAACATCCCTTGTAATAGGAATATGGCATGACAGGTCCTCTTTACAGTGAGATATGGGGGGGGGTGTCAATAAGACCCCACATCTCACCTCTAGGCTGGGAAGCCTGAAAAAAATACAAAAAAAAAAAACAACAATCCTGGCTTTGATCGTAGCGGTGAGTCGGTAGAAGCACCGGAGGGCGGCGGGGGGGGGGGGGACATCCCCTCTCGCCTCCCGTAAGAATGATCAAGCGGCGGAACAGCCGCTATGATTGTTCTTATGGTGTAGGGAATCGCCGGCTGAAAAAGCTAATATCTGAATGATGCCTGTAGCTGCTCCCATCATTCAGATATCCCCGCACAAAGTCAAGGACGTCATATGACGGCCGGAGGGCGGGAAGTGGTTATTGCAGAGTATTGCCGGGCATTGCGGAGTATTGCCGGGCATTGCGGAGTATTGCCGGGCATTGCGGAGTATTGCCGGGCATTGCGGAGTATTGCCGGGCATTGCGGAGTATTGCAGGGCATTGCGGAGTATTGCGGACTATGGCAGGGTATTGCGGTGTATGGCAGGGTATTGCGGTGTATGGCAGGGTATTGCACGGGTATTGCACAGGGTATTGTGGAGGGTATTGCACAGGGTATTGTGGAGGGTATTGCAGAGTATTGTGGAGGGTATTGCAGAGTATTGTGGCGGGTATTGCAGAGTATTGTGCAGGGTATTGCAGAGTATTGTGCAGGGTATTGCAGAGTATTGTGCAGGGTATTGCAGAGTATTGTGCAGGGTATTGCAGAGTATTGTGCAGGGTATTGCAGAATATTTTGCAGAGTATTGCGCAGGGTATTGCAGAGTATTGCGCAGGGTATTGCAGAGTATTTTGCAGGGTATTGCAGAGTATTTTGCAGGGTATTGCAGAGTATTGTGCAGGGTATTGCAGAGTATTGCACCAGGGTATTGCAGAGTATTGCACCAGGGTATTGCAGAGTATTGCACCAGGGTATTGCAGAGTATTGCACCAGGGTATTGCAGAGTATTTCGCAGGGTATTGCAGAGTATTTCGCAGGGTATTGCAGAGTATTGCACCAGGGTATTGCAGAGTATTGCACCAGGGTATTGCAGAGTATTGCACCAGGGTATTGCAGAGTATTGGCAGGGTATTTTGCAGAGTATTGGCAGGGTGTATTGCAGAGTATTGGCAGGGTATAGCACAGGGATGGCTGAGCAGGGATGGATGGATGGATGGATCTGTGACTGCAATTGTCACAGATCCAGCCCACAGTGCTGCTGCTGCCATCCGCTCCCTCCCCCTCCCCTCTCACACTGTACCGATCGGTACAGAGAGGGGAGGGAGGAACCGGCGTCATCAAATGACGCCGGTCTGTTTACAAGTGATTGCTCCGTCATTTGACGGAGCGATCACGTGGTAAACGGCCGCTATCAGCGGCGATTTACCGCGATTCGTGATCCGCCGGGTCCTCTGGACCCGGCGGTCACGGAGTTTCCCGTGTGCGCGCCCCAGGGGGCGCGCGGGAGCGCGATTCTGGGAGGACGTTATATAACGTCCTCCCAGAGTTAAGCAACCACCTTGTCGACGTTATTTGTCGGCAGGTGGTTGTTAAGTGGTTAAAGGCTTTTAAAAATGTATGTAGTTTGTCGCCAATGCGCGTTTGTGCGAAATTTTAAAGCATGTCGTGTTTGGTATCTATGTACTCGGCCTAAGATCATCTTTTTTATTTCATCAAACATTTGGGCAATATAGTGTGTTTTAGTGCATTAAAATTAAAAAAAAGTGTATTTTTTCCCCAAAAAATGCGTTTGAAAAATACTGTGTAGAAAAAAAAAATGCAACACCCACAATTTTATTCTGTAGGGCCTTTGCTTTAAAAATATATATAATGTTTGGGGGGTTCAACATAATTTTCTTGCAAAAAAAAAAGGGCTTTGTCTTCAAGTGGTTAGAAGAGTGGATGTAAGCTTCCTAATGTTGTGTATAAAATGCCAGAACAGTTCAAAACCCCCCCAAATTACCCCATTTTGGAAAGTAGACACCCCAAGCTATATACTGAGAGGCATGTCGAGTCCATGGAATATTTTATATGTTGACACAAGTTGCGGAAAAAAGACAATTTTTTTATTTTTTTTTGCACAAAGTTGTCACTAAATGATATATTGCTCAAACATGCCATGGGCATATGTGGAATTACACCCCAAAATACATTCTGTTGCTTCTCCTGAGTACGGGGATACCACATGTGTGAGACTTTTTGGGAGCCTAGCTGCGTACGGGACCCCAAAAACCAATCACCGCCTTCAGGCTTTCTAAGGGTGTAAATTTTTGATTTCACTTCTCACTGCCTATCACAGTTTGTGAGTATTTTGCAGATCTCGCTTTTTGTCACAAAGTTTTGAAAATTGAAAAAAAAAAAAATGTTCTTTCTTCATTTTCAAAAACAAATGAGAGCTGTAAAATACTCACCATGCCTCTCAGCAAACTGCTTGGGGTGTCTACTTTCCAAAATGGGGTCATTTGGTTTTTTTTTTTTGCTATTTTGGCATTTTATGGCCTTCGAAACTGTGATAGGTAGTGAGGAGTCAAATCAAAAATTTGTGCCTAGAAATCCTGAAGGCGGTGATTGGTTTTCGGGGTCCCGTACGTGGCTAGGCTCCTAAAAAGTCCCACACATGTAGTATCCCCGTACTCAGGAGAAGCAGCAAAATTTATTTTGGGGTGCAATTCCACATATAACCATGGCATGTGTGAGCAATATATCATTTAGTGACAACTTTTTGTAATTTTTTATTTTTTTTTGTCATTATTCAATCACTTGGGACAAAAAAAAAAAATTCAATGGGCTCAACAGGCCTCTCAGCAATTTCCTTGGGGTGTCTACTTTCTAAAATGGGGTCATTTGGGGGGGTTTTGTGCTATTTTGGCATTTTATGGCCTTCAAAACTGTGATAGGTAGTGAGGAGTGAAATCAAAAATTTGCGCCCTTAGAAATCCTGAAGGCGGTGCTTGGATTCCGGGGTCCCGTACGTGGCTAGGCTCCTAAAAAGTCCCACACATGTGGTATCCCCGTACTCAGGAGAAGCAGCAGAATGTATTTTGGGGTGCAATTCCACATATAACCATGGCATGTGTGAGCAATATATCATTTAGTGACAACTTTTTGTAATTATTTTTTATTTTTTTTGTCATTATTCAATCACTTGGGACAAAAAAAAAATATTCAATGGGCTCAACATGCCTCTCAGCAATTTCCTTGGGGTGTCTACTTTCTAAAATGGGGTCATTTGGGGGGGTTTTGTACTGCCCTGACATTTTAGCACCTCAAGAAATGAGATAGGCAGTCATAAATTTAAAGCTGTGTAAATTCCAGAAAATGTACCCTAGTTTGTAAACGCTATAACTTTTGCGCAAACCAATAAATATACGCTTATTGACATTTTTTTTACTAAAGACATGTGGCTGAATACATTTTGGCCTAAATGTATGACTAAAATTGAGTTTATTCGATTTTTCTTATAACAAAAAGTAGAAAATATCATTTTTTTTCAAAATTTTCGGTCTTTTTCCGTTTATATCGCAAAAAATTAAAATCGCAGAGGCAATCAAATACCATTAAAAGAAAGCTCTATTTGTGGGAAGAAAAGGACGCAAATTTCGTTTGGGTACAACATTGCATGTCCGCACAATTTACAGTTAAAGCAGCGCAGTGCAAAATTCTGAATTCACCTCTGGTCCTTTAGCTACCAAATGGTCCGGGGCTTAAGTGGTTAAGCTTTTGATAAGAAAGGGGTTAACAGTGGTAACAGTTCACAGATAATAAATTGCAGAGCCCTGCAGCAATAACACACTATGCATATAGAATGAACAGTAACAAGTGCGCCACGTGGGCGACCGTTAACTAGGCGTCCTGTGGCGCAGTAACCAAATGAACTAACTAGCTGACCAGGCCTGGCTCAGATATCTACAACTTAGTCTATAGGGGATGATGGTTTTCTTCACCGGCAGGTCTTTAACGGTGGTGCACATTAACAGAATACCATTTGTAATCCAATGGGAAGGTAGAGATGGAATAAACACTTGGCTATGTAAACTCGGAGTTCAGCTCTTTTGAGGTCCTCTAATGAGAGTATCAGAAACAACTTGTGGGCCTCGGCAGTCTATAGGCCCATTAGCAACAACAGTATATGGTCTGGGCATACGCCCTCTCACCCGTCCGGACGCGGTCCCAGTCCGGGTAACTTCCACCGACTGTGTCACACACACACACAGTGTCTCCAGCGATCGGGTCCCCGATCCGGTCAAGGCTGTAGACAAGCGAAGTCAGGTGCCACCCAGGCTCGCAGTGGGGTGGAAGGCTCTTTGGTGCTGCGCAAGGTCTCAGGCTTCAGGCCTTGCACTCCGACACATTCGCACAGGAGGATCAGTCACTGAAGTCTCGTGTCCCAAAGAGGCCGAGCGCAGCCGCGCCTCCTCCTTATATAACCCCTGCCATGAGTCTCTGCGGTGAACACTGCCGAATGGGGTTCTGGGTAATGTAGTCTCTCTGCATTAAAGGGGAACACCCCGCTACACACTCCTCCCACTTGAACTCTTTGGTCCCCAAAGATAAACCTTAACAAAGACTATGTACAACTCTAGACAATTCTGTAAACGAAGTTGGCATAGGGAATTCCCACCAAAACTGAGGGGTAGAACTCCCTCGCCCACAGGTCACATTATCATGGGTGGCCTGCCTAACTGTGCCAGAGAGTGAGTTGGGGTTGCCCTCCACCAAATGGACAGTGGAGGGATCTGGATTTTCAGCATTTCTCCTAGCAGTAACTACAGAGTCCTCTGAGCTATTCCCCATTTGTGGGTAGGTCAGTTTCTTAGGAGGCCGGATGACTCTTCGAGCCCTTTGCTCTCTTGGGACTTCTGGCTCTGGCGCCACAGGCTCCTCTTCCTCTGAGTAACTATCACGGGCATATTCCCAGTGATCTGACGAAGGACTAGATGGGATAAACTCTGTGGCCTCTGGGTTTAGTGTTCCATCTGGAGTGTCTTCAGTAGGTGAAAGATCTATAGTGGAAGTTCCTGGAGTTGAGGAAGGCCACAACCAATCAAGTTCTCTTTCTTCATCTTCACTAAGTTGAGAGGCCTCTCCATCTTCAGCTCGGGAGGTCTGCGACTGAGTGTTTGGCCTGGGAGTATCCAGAATAGAGACCGGTTCAGGAGAATCTCTCACGGGAGGTATACTGACTGCCTCAGCAAGTGGGAGCAGGTGGTTTCAATGCCACGTCTTCAGTGGGCCTACCTTCCCTTCTGGCTTCAACTTGTAGACAGGTAGGCCCGGCAACTTCCTACAGACGACATAGGGTTCAGATCTCCATCTGTCTGCAAGTTTGTGTTTTCCAGGGACCCCCAGATTGCGTAACAGTACTCTATCCCCGGGCTGTAGGTCTTGTATCCAGACCTTCATGTCAAAGTTTCTTTTATTTTGAGCTCCTCTTTGATCTGAGGCCGCTTGAGCTTGTTCATAGGCCACCTTCAGGCTGTGTCTGAGCCTGTCCACATATCCTTTGTGGGATGTGGCTGAGGAATGTTCCAGAGAGGTGCCAAAGACCAAGTCCACAGGTAGTCTCGCCTCTCTCCCAAACATGAGTCGATATGGGGAGTAGCCTGTAGCATCACTAGTGGTGCAGTTGTAAGCATGTACTATGGCTGCTATGTGTTTGCTCCAATGTTGCTTCTTCTCACTTTCCAGAGTCCCCAACATGTTGAGCAAGGTTTGGTTAAACCTCTCCGGCTGAGCATCTCCCTGTGGGTGGTAAGGTGTAGTTCGAGTCTTCTTGATCCCCAAATAATCCAAGAGCTTCCGGATCAGCCGACTTTCAAAGTCCCTTCCTTGATCTGAATGAAGTCGTTGGGGCAGCCCATAATGGACAAAATACTTCTCCATAAGTATCTTGGCTACAGTGGAAGCCTTCTGGTCTTTGGTTGGAAAAGCTTGGGCATACCGGGTGAAATGATCGGTTATCACCAGAACATTTCCCAGTCCACTCAGGTCGGGTTCGAGGCAGAGGAAATCAATGCATACCAGATCCATTGGGCCTTGACTTTGTAGATGGCCCATTGGGGCAGCTTGATGAGGTAGAGTCTTCCTCTGAATGCATCGTGCACATGAGTGGCAGTACTCTTCTACTTCTGCCCTCATGCAGGGCCAATAGAACCGACTTCTGACAAGTTGAAAGGACCTCTCCGCCCCTAGATGGCCGTGATTGTCATGTAGGGCAATCAGAACAGTCTCTCGATGTTTTTCTGGAAGAAACAATTGCCATTTATCTTCCAGGTCATCAGAGGGGCCCCTTCAGTAGACCACTCCCTGATGTACCTGTAACCTGTCCCACTCTTTCCTCAACAGGCGGGCTTCTTTTGAGGAGTGACTCAAGAGTTTGTTTGGATCCTGATTCTCCAGGGCTTCCAGAAACAACTTCCCCATGGGATCTTCTAATTGGTCACACCTTAGTTCCTTCTTGTACAACTTTTGCAGATGGTCTTCTCCCAGCTGAGTTACTCCACAGTATTGTTTGGGGACTCCTACCATGGTAACTCCTATCGCTTCCGCCCTTGAGCCCCCTCTGGCTTGCAATTCATCCCCTTGACAAAGGGCCCGCACTCCATCAGGTGCTACTTGAGTCCAGTCTTCCATCTCACTGTTGGGACCATGAGATCTCCTGGACAGAGTGTCTGCATCTCGATTCCCAATCCCTGGTCTGTACTTTAGGCTGAAATTTAATCCAGACAATGCGGCCAGCCACCTGTGTCCAGTGGCGTCCAGCTTTGCTGTAGTGAATAAGTAGGTCAGGGGATTGTTGTCGGTCTTCACAGTGAACTCCGCCCCATACAGGTAGTCTTTGAGCTTGTCTACTACCGCCCACTTAAGGGCCAAGAACTCCAGCTTGTGAGTGGGGTCGTTTTTCTCAGAGGGGGTCAGGCTCCTGCTCACGTAGGCAACAGGCCGTAGTTGCCCTTCGTGTTCTTGATAAAGTACTCCTCCCAGACCGTCATGACTAGCATCTACGTGTAGTTCATAGGGTTTGGTTGGGTCTGCGTAGGCCAAGACTGGAGCAGTGGTTAGGCTCTTCTTCAATGCCTGGAAGGCCTCTTCACATTTCTGGTTCCACTGATCTTGGACTGACTCTCCCGGCTTCCGGGGTCCTGAGTCGTCCTCTTCTCCCTCAGTCTTGAATAATTCATTCAATGGTCTAGCAATTCGGGCAAATCCCTCCACAAACCTCCTACAATAGGAGCAGAACCCTAAGAAGGCTCGTAGTTCTGTTACTGTGGTGGGTCGTGGCCAGGAGGTAACTGCCTCCAATTTCTCAGGGTCTGTGGCCACCCCTTCTTCAGACACTATGTGCCCCAGAAAATTCACAGAAGATTGGTAGAACCGACACTTCTCAGGCGAAAGCTTGAGTCCCTCCTCACTGAGTCTCCTCAAGACTTTTTCCAGCCTCTCCTCATGTTCCTCCAGGGTTCTTCCGAAGACAATGACATCGTCCAGGTATACAAGGACTTCAATAAGGTTCATGTCTCCCACAGTCTTCTCCATGAGACGTTGGAAAGTAGCTGGGGCTCCAGACAGACCTTGGGGCATCCGGTCGAATTCAATGAATCCCACTGGGGTTATGAAAGCTGTCTTCTCCTTATCTTCTGAGTGCATAGGCATCTGATAGTACGCACTCTTGAGATCCATAACGCTGAACCACTTGGCTCCAGACAAGCTCTGTAGGGCATCCTCTATCCTCTGAGTGGTGTACTGGTCGGGTATGGTTCTCCTGTTAAGAGTCCTGTAGTCGATACAGAGCCTCAACGATCCATTCTTCTTCCTGACCACCACTATCGGTGAGGCATAAGGGCTTCTGGACTCCCGTATCACACCAGTCCTTTTTAATTCTGCAAGTTGTTCCCTTAGATCCTCCAGATCCGCTAGTGGGACCCGCCTGACCCTTTCCCTGAAGGGCTTATCTTCTTGGAGGCGGATCCGATGGGTGGCACTCCTTGCACACCCCACATCGAACTCATCTTTGGAGAAGATCTTCTCCCATCTGGTCAACTGGGCCTTGGCTCTCTCCTTCCAAGCCCTGGGCAGGTTTGGGTTTTCCATGGATAGCTTCTCCCAAGCATCTCCTCCTTCGCCCGCCCCCTTTACTTCCGACAAGTTGACCGGGGCAGCAGGGCTCACCTGGCCTAGCAGCATCCTGGCTGGGATTTCCATGGGGCCATCTGTATTGTTCCTAACACTCACTGGAACTCTACAATGGGCCTTCTTCAGGGCCCTCAGCGGAATCACTTCTGGTATCACTTCCAGGCCGGGGGACTCTTCCCTTGGGTCAGACTCCAACATGACAAAGGGTCCAGGCTGCTCCCAAGTAAGCTTCACAGTGGCTCTGAGACAGGTTACTTCACCGGGCTGCAACACCATCCCTTCTCTTCCAAGTCTCCACACCTTCCCTATCCCCTCTCCAGGGGTCTTCTGCTCTAGGACCAGCCGTTGATAAGCCGTCTTCAGCATGGGGTGAATCTTGGTGGCCGCTGACCCCTTCTCTTTCACTAGAGGGGTCAGAAGTCTTCGGACCAGGTCCGTGTTTGTTCATATTATAAGGGAACTCTTGTTGGCTCCTGGCGGCCGAGGGCACACAACCGCCAGAGTGTCAAACACTTCGGCTTTTCCAGCCACGGATGGGTCAAAGATCATCCTGACAGGCAAATAGCCATCGTAGGGGAAATTCTGGGTCCCAATCCCACATATCTCTAGTCCCTCTATCTTCTGGATGGGCAGGTGACTCAAGTGCTTCTCGTAGAAATCTCGGTATAACAGGGTCACTTGTGCCCCAGTATCCAAGATGGCTCTGGTGTAGACTCCCTCCACTTGAATGGGCACTATAGGAGATGGGCCTACTAGCCTCTCCGGATATGGCCTGGCAGGGGTCACCTTCTTCTGGCCCTTTCCCTTCGGACTCTCTCTCATCCAGTTCCCTTTGGACTTTAATCTTTCTTGAGCCTGGTATGCATTAATTTCCTTCCTCTCGATGGGTGTACAGACCCGCTGAGGGATACTATTGATTTTCTTAGGTGTGCACCCCCTCTGGGGAGTGCTGTGCTTCTTCTGAGGGGTCTTGCCCCCTTTCTCTGGGGTGTATCTCTGTTGAGGAATGTTGTGTTTCCTCCGAGGTGTTTTATCTCCTCTTTCCTTCTGCTTCGCTTTCAGCTTGGAGCTCACTGAAGGTGATGGGCACCCGGTTGACTCCCTCACCGGGGCCCTCTGGAATTTCCCGCCGGCTTGCGGTTGTCCAGCTTCTTCTTCTTGGGACTGGAACAAGTAGCTGCGATATGGCCAATTCCTCCACAGTTAAAGCAGACTATATCTCCCCATTCTTGTAAAGATGCGGGTGCTGAGGCAATTGGGAATAATTCCTTCCTTGGTACTTCTCTCTTGGGACCCTCTGTGTCTTTTGCCATCAGAGAGGTCAACATTTCTAACACCTTGGACATTTGTGCTTTTAAAGTGTCTACCTCTGAGTCTCTTTCAGTAGTCATCACTGGATTGACTAGCACCTGTGCGGGGACAACATTTGCCTTAATCATTTGCTGGTCCTGTTGTAGCGCCTCCTCATCTCTGATGATTTTTATCAAGTCAGCATAAGTCAGCAACGTTCCTCCTCCCGAGGTTTTCAGGTGCAGCCAGACTGGATCCGAGTGTAACGCTCCCTTTAAGACTTGCTTCATTCTTGCCGCATCTGTATCTTGGGGCTTCATTCCCTTCTTCAACACAATCTTGCACAGCAACCTGTTTAGTCTCCTAACATATTCTGACAGTTTCTCCCTTGGTTGTTGGAAAGTATGTTCAAATTGGTAGACCATCTCTGTCACCTTTTCCAATTGACCAAACTCTTCCTGTAGCATGGATAGACAGTCTTGAGCCGTGCAATCTGCATTCCCAAACCGAAAACTTTTCACTGCTTCTGCTGCTGCGCCTTTTAGGCTTTCTATTACTCGTTGCCTCTTCTGTGCTTCAGGCACCTCCCATGCCTCTACTGCCTGCAATGCCTGCTCCACCCAGGTATCAAAATCTTCTTCCCCTGCAGGGACAGGGAGCTTCCCTGAGAATGTCTTCAGTCTCCGGTAGCTAGTCTCTACATGCACCGTGCTTGTCTTCTAACATTTGATTAGCAGATCTCCTATCGCCTTTATCAATTCTGGTGATATAGCAGTGGCAGGTGCGGGTGTCACCGGGGGCGTCACCCTGTCTCCTTTTACAGGTGAGGCGCGGGCCGCAGCCTGCGGTGATCCCATCGGTGATGATTCCTTCTTTATAGTTAAAGCAGGCGCCAACCTATAGGTTCTATTATCTGGCGTCTTTACACACTTGCGCCTGCACGCCTCTGGTATCCCGCCTCCGTATTCCACCAGTGCATACTGATATGAAGTGTCCGGGTCTGCCTTTATATCTATCACCCATGGTGTGTGATCTGGGGACACTGACTTCATCAACTCCTCTACCGTCTCAGTCTTCCATTCCTCCCCTGGGAGGCTGATGACTATTGAGTTGTTTGGCTCTGCCCTAACGGCTTTGCACCACTCTTCTATCGCTTGTGGATCCATGGGGTCCATGCCGGCACTTCTGGCGTTCACCTGCTGTATCAGGATCCCGGACCCGAGCCCCCACGTGTAGCGATACCTCCACTTAAGAAGGCCGCAAATTTAGTTTGGGCCCTGAAAACAGCTCCGCCAACCCCCGGCAATGTACTTGACCCCCTACTGGCACAGTTAGTATTGGCAGCAATATATCTATTCTTATACTGTATGAGTAACCCAGACACCAAGACAATAATAGTAAGCAAGGTATAAGATTTACTTAAGCTTTTGATAAGAAAGGGGTTAACAGTGGTAACAGTTCACAGATAATAAATTGCAGAGCCCTGCAGCAATAACACACTATGCATATAGAATGAACAGTAACAAGTGCGCCACGTGGGCGACCGTTAACTAGGCGTCCTGTGGCGCAGTAACCAAATGAACTAACTAGCTGACCAGGCCTGGCTCAGATATCTACAACTTAGTCTATAGGGGATGATGGTTTTCTTCACCGGCAGGTCTTTAACGGTGGTGCACATTAACAGAATACCATTTGTAATCCAATGGGAAGGTAGAGATGGAATAAACACTTGGCTATGTAAACTCTGAGTTCAGCTCTTTTGAGGTCTTCTAATGAGAGTATCAGAAACAACTTGTGGGCCACGGCAGTCTATAGGCCCATTAGCAACAACAGTATATGGTCTGGGCATACGCCCTCTCACCCGTCCGGACGCGGTCCCAGTCCGGGTAACTTCCACCGACTGTGTCACACACACACACAGTGTCTCCAGCGATCGGGTCCCCGATCCGGTCAAGGCTGTAGACAAGCGAAGTCAGGTGCCACCCAGGCTCGCAGTGGGGTGGAAGGCTCTTTGGTGCTGCGCAAGGTCTCAGGCTTCAGGCCTTGCACTCCGACACATCCGCACGTGAGGATCAGTCACTGAAGTCTCGTGTCCCAAAGAGGCCGAGCGCAGCCGCGCCTCCTCCTTATATAACCCCTGCCATGAGTCTCTGCGGTGAACACTGCCGAATTGGGGTTCTGGGTAATGTAGTCTCTCTGCATTAAAGGGGAACACCCCGCTGCATATACAGGTCCTTCTCAAAAAATTAGCATATTGTGATAAAGTTCATTATTTTCTGTAATGTACTGATAAACATTAGACTTTCATATATTTTAGATTCATTACACACAACTGAAGTAGTTCAAGCCTTTTCTTGTTTTAATATTGATGATTTTGGCATACAGCTCATGAAAACCCAAAAATCCTATCTCAAAAAATTAGCATATTTCATCCGACCAATAAAAGAAAAGTGTTTTTAATACAAAAAAAGTCAACCTTCAAATAATTATGTTCAGTTATGCACTCAATACTTGGTCGGGAATCCTTTTGCAGAAATGACTGCTTCAATGCGGTGTGGCATGGAGGCAACCAGCCTGTGGCACTGCTGAGGTGTTATGGAGGCCCAGGATGCTTCGATAGCGGCCTTAAGCTCATCCAGAGTGTTGGGTCTTGCGTCTCTCAACTTTCTCTTCCCAATATCCCACAGATTCTCTATGGGGTTCAGGTCAGGAGAGTTGGCAGGCCAATTGAGCACAGTAATACCATGGTCAGTAAACCATTTACCAGTGGTTTTGGCACTGTGAGCAGGTGCCAGGTCGTGCTGAAAAATGAAATCTTCATCTCCATAAAGCTTTTCAGCAGATGGAAGCATGAAGTGCTCCAAAATCTCCTGATAGCTAGCTGCATTGACCCTGCCCTTGATAAAACACAGTGGACCAACACCAGCAGCTGACATGGCACCCCAGACCATCACTGACTGTGGGTACTTGACACTGGACTTCAGGCATTTTGGCATTTCCCTCTCCCCAGTCTTCCTCCAGACTCTGGCACCTTGATTTCCGAATGACATGCAAAATTTGCTTTCATCCGAAAAAAGTACTTTGGACCACTGAGCAACAGTCCAGTGCTGCTTCTCTGTAGCCCAGGTCAGGCGCTTCTGCCGCTGTTTCTGGCTCAAAAGTGGCTTGACCTGGGGAATGCGGCACCTGTAGCCCATTTCCTGCACACGCCTGTTCACGGTGGCTCTGGATGTTTCTACTCTAGACTCAGTCCACTGCTTCCGCAGGTCCTCCAAGGTCTGGAATCGGTCCTTCTCCACAATCTTCTTCAGGGTCCGGTCACCTCTTCTCGTTGTGCAGCGTTTTCTGTGACACTTTTTCCTTCCCACAGACTTCCCACTGAGGTGCCTTGATACAGCACTCTGGGAACAGCCTATTCGTTCAGAAATTTCTTTCTGTGTCTTACCCTCTTGCTTGAGGGTGTCAATGATGGCCTTCTGGACAGCAGTCAGGTCGGCAGTCTTACCCATGATTGCGGTTTTGAGTAATGAACCAGGCTGGGAGTTTTTAAAAGCCTCAGGAATCTTTTGCAGGTGTTTAGAGTTAATTAGTTGATTCAGATGATTAGGTTAATAGCTCGTTTAGAGAACCTTTTCATGATATGCTAATTTTTTGAGATAGGAATTTTGGGTTGTCATGAGCTGTATGCCAAAATCATCAATATTAAAACAAGAAAAGGCTTGAACTACTTCAGTTGTGTGTAATGAATCTAAAATATATGAAAGTCTAATGTTTATCAGTACATTACATAAAATAATGAACTTTATCACAATATGCTAATTTTTTGAGAAGGACCTGTATATATATATATATATATATATATATATACACAGTATATGTGTGGCTCCATCCAAGTGTTCAGCACTGGTTTTGGAATCCTTATAAAGAAAGAAGTAGGAGGGGTCAGTACTCACAGCAGCTCATTGTTCAATAAGCTTTTTTGGGTTAATGCATGCTTCAGCAGGACTTGGATGCATGCAAAACAGTTGTTGGGGACCTGGCTTTCTTACAGTGAAGGTCATTTCTTCCTAAACTCTCCTTTTTTTTGCCTGATAAAAAAAATAATAATAATAATCTTTGACTACCACTACTCTAGTTTCTATGGCCAGCTTTACACAGATTGGTGAAAGATCTGAGACACGCAGAATGGATAGGTGTCAATCTGTGTTTATGTGCCTCAATTCTTAGGCTGCATTCACACTTTAGCATTTCTTGACCCTGCGTAAAGTTGTTGAAATTAATGAGCGACCGTATGCATTAGGCGCAAAAACGTGCCTAAACATGTAAAAATGCATTTTGCTCACATTTACAAAATGCAAAATGTGAATGCAGCCTCAGGCCCAATTCACATCTCGTGTTTGGTGACCTCAGACAAAATTGCTGAGATTCTGCCCCTTATCCCAAATCGCACTGCAAAAATGGCAAACCGCACCACACATGTTTGGATGCCACTAATCTTCAAAGGCACCTAAACATAGTGTGGTTGTGCCGTGATAAAGCATGAAGCTTGTCACCTAAGGCTTGATTCACACCTATGCATTTTTAGGGCTTTTTGCATTTTGCAAATTTGCACTACAGCCGATTTAACATGGTTTCCTATGGAACGCGTTCTGTAGAGAAAATCTGCAAAATGCAAAAAGCACAAAAAATGCATAGGTGGGAATCAAGCCTTAAAGAAGCTCCTGCTGCTTTTTGGGCGTCAAGCTTCTCATGATGCAGTTTCCTGCAACTGCTGTGCAATTTATCACGTGACATTCGCGGCAAAACTGCACAACGTTTAGGTGTCACTGAATGGCGTGAAGCATGCGATTTGGGATCGTGGGCAGAATCTCAGCGAGATCACAAAACGCCAGATGTGAACGGGGCCTCACTTATTAATATGTATCTAGTCCCAGCAACAAAAATGTGGAGTATTGCAGCTTAAATGTTGTGGCTGCATTCATTAAAAAATTTTGTAGCAGAAACATTTTCAGCAAGTACAGAAAAAAGCTCTTGACCTTCAGTGTCGTTATCACTTCTGGTGAGATTAAAAGACAATGCAAAAACAATATTATCTTGACTATAGTAAGTCAGATAAACCTCCGTTCCTATATTACCCAAAAATATGCCTTAACTTATAAATAACCAGGCAACATCCATTTTGGAGTAAAATTGGCCGCATGGCCATTTTATTAACAAATTAACCATAACAAATTAACCAATATCTTTATTTCACTAAAAACAATCCTTCACAGATACAGTTGCACCCTGTTGGAGATAATTGAAGGCATGGACCGAATTTTCCTCTTACCAGCGTGGCCCTCAAAGATCCCAGTCGCAGTGCGCCGACTCAAGGACCATAGCACTCTGAACCTTCCCCACGCTGGTGCCCATCAACCGATGCCAGCTAAACCACGGTTAGCTGGCATCAAATGAGGATCCCATACCTTGATGGTTCCCCACTTATGCCAAATTGGTCAAACTGTCTACTGCCTCCAAGAATCCCCAACCGCCAACTCCCCCCCAATACACGCATAATATAGACAATCACCACATAATAGGGCGGGAGGGTGGGAGCTTCCTCTCCCAGTGCTGCCCCGCGACTGACCTCAGACCTTCCCCCAAGCCCCTCCTACCCCGGGAAAATATTAACTCTGGCCACCCCTACTACTCACCCTTTTTGCACTCCCCTCTTTTTAACCCCTTCTCTGGTTCCCTGCTACATAGTCATGCCAGCCCTCTGCCTATACTTTGTATTTAGCTCCGGGCTTCTCTTTCTTTGCAAATTAATAATCTCATCAACAACTATTCTGAAGAGAGGAGGAAATGTTTGAAGTCGGGCCTGTGTTACAACCATGGTTCTCTCTATAGATATAGTGGAGCAGGGACAGGAAATGTGTTTTTTTACAGGATTACCAGGTGAAAATAAAGGGAAAAAATGAATGCAGCCTGAAACATCTAAGGACTGATGAACTAAAATATATTAAATTTTTGTTTTTGAAATTAGATACACTTAGAGTTACAAAATGGCACCCTTATATATGAAGCAACAAGCATTCTGTTGTAATATAATAAAGGAAGTGTCTGTTGTTTTTTTCTTGGTTTTGCTAGAGGATACGCTTGTTTCTTTTCTCCTTAGACTGACTGTTTTATATTGGAAGCTGTGTCTCTGGGGCAGCTGCGGAAGGTGGTAATTGGACATGACAGGGAAGGTTATGGAGCAGGAATACATCTGAAGATGGTCACAGTCAAAGAATCTCAAGATTCTCCTACCGAGTGGGTTTTCCCATTATGGAACTGGTTAGACAGTCACCTGGGACTGTGTGAGACCGTCTGCAAGCTGCACGCAATAGGTATGTCTTACGTGTGAATCATAATGCAGTTTGAGTCTTGGAATATATTTCAATTCCGTTTTCCCTTACCAACAATAGAAGAAAAAAAAATGTTGGAAGATGGTAAACTAGGCGCATTAATAGCTCTTACCCAGCCAAAGAAAAAAAAATTGATTTGCTCAAGACAGTGTTACAAATCTGTTGCCATAGTTACCTATTAGTGCAAGACGCTTTAACCTGTGATATGTCAAATAAATAATCTATGGTTTTCTTCCTCGCCTTCAGTTCTTTTCTTCTTTCTTTTTTTTTATTCCCCTGTAAAAGGCAAAAGACTAGCAGCGAGACCCAAACCTGTTGCAGACTCCGGAGGTTTGTGGGTAATTGATATTGCTGGCTCTGGATTCCAGAGTTCAGAGAATTTGAATCGCTTTTCTCTTTGGTTTTATGACAATGAAAAGAAAGAGCAAGTGGAAATAACAGTTTCTGAAAACTCACTGCAGACCGAGGTAACCGCATAATAATACTGTTTCATTTTCGTATATAAAATGAAAAGTATCCTAACCCTAAATATGTTTCTTGCCTAACTGTCAGCTGCCCAGGAAGAAATGCGCACACCGCATCAATATTAATATTACCAATTTATTCAGCTTATGTACAAACTGAGATCTCTTCTGCTTCACCCTCTTACCCTATCATTCACATTGGTATGTTGGTAGGCTCCTAGCTGTTAAAGCAACTCTATCACTTAGGCCCCTTTCACACTGAGGCGTTTTTCAGGCGTTTTATTGCTAAAAATAGAGCTGTAAAAACGCCTGAAATAATCCTGCCCCAGCATTCTCAATGTGAAAGCCCTGAGGGCTTGCACACTGAGGCGTTGTGCTGGCTGTGCGTTGGGAAAAATCCTGCAAACAGTTTTTTTGGAGCATCTTTGGGGCGCATAAAATAGAGCTGTAAAAACGCCTATCCCCATTGAAATGAATGAGTAGCGCTGTAAAACCGTGGTAAAATCGCAGTAAAAATGCATAGGCGTTAGCGCTATTTTTAAAATAGTGCTAACGCCCATGCGTTTTTACCGGGTTAGCGCTAAAAATAGCACTAACGCAGTAAAAGCGCGGTAAAAACACATAGGCGTTAGTGCTATTTTTAACGCTTACGTGGTAAAAACGCTAATAGTTTTTAGCGTGTTATTGCAACGCCTCAGTGTGAAAGGGGTCTTACTCAAAGTTTACTTAAAAGTGTCATACCTGCAAAGACACATAGGAATATTTACTTTTCCTGCTGTCTTCTTCACTTGTTAACACCACCCCTTTGCAGAGTAAACCCTGTCTGAAGTCTCTTTTGAAACCGAAGACACAGTAGTGACATGGAGGTTGATGGAAGGAACCATTCGGTGCTTGAGGGGGAGACAGAAGAGTGACACACTCAAAACTATCAATTTTAAAAGAGACTTCACCTAGGAATGACTCTGTAGGAGAGGAGCTGTAAGTGCTGAAAATTTTTAGGTTTTTTTTGCTTTCTTTTCTGGTGACAGTGGCAGTAGTGTATTTAGGTTTTGTGCTGCCCTAGGCCTGACTAAACTCGTGCACCCCCTAATTTAAATATGACCCACCCCTTTCTGTCAGGACCACACCCCTTGCTGTTTAAGACCCGCCCTGAAATGTTCGAGTGCGGGCTGAGGGCCTGGGTGGGAGGGGCGGTGGGCAATGAATTCCCTTAATTTCTAATTTGCATAGATTTCCTCTCACTTCCTGTTTGGCTATGGGGCAGGAAGTGAAGGGAAATCTCTGCAATGGGACATGGATGGTAAAAAATAAACTGACTGGGGCTATAACCCTCCCTTACTCTATCCAAAATGAAAAAAAAAGTGTTGCTTATAGTTCTACTTTAAGCACAAATTTCTGATAATTTGATGGAGAGGACTAAGATGATATAACCATGGTGCAGCAGAAAACATATTGCACAGTGAGCAAGGTTTGTGGTCCAGGGTGATAGGACAGTCAAAATTAGAAGCAGCCCCCCCCCCCCCCGCGCATACCGGAAGCAGTTCGGCTGCTTTATGGGGGCGCTAGACTAATTTGCTTCTCAGCCCAGTACGCCCCATAAGACTAGCACTGCACTAACGGTGTAGCGCAAGCCAGCGGGGACTCTTTCAGTGCTGCCCCCCTGCAAAGTGCTGCCCTAGGCCTGGGCCTTGTTGGCCTAGGCCAGGATATACAGCATTGGACAGTGGTCACCAGGAGAAATAGACTGAATCATTGGTGCGCACAGCCTATTGCATTAGGGTGTGCACCCCAGAACACAAATGCATGTATATCAGCAGAGCAGTGGGCGGTGTCAGTAGAGCAGAGATTGTTGTCAGTAGTGCAGTGGACTGTGTTTTTAGTAGTTTTTATTTGTATTATATTTTTATAATTTTTTTATAATTTTTTTAAATTTTATTTTTTTAATTATTTTTTTAAATATTATTTTTCATTACTTTTTAAAAAAAATTTTTTTTAGAAGCCCCATTGGGGTTTTTTGCTGAAATATCAAGGGTCTAAACAGAGAGAAAGGAACTGAGCATGAAGCTTTCCCAGTCCCTTTCTCTGCAGCCCCTGCTGCACTGGACAGTGAATGATCGGGAAGTGTTCTTTGTTGAGGGGCTTCCTGTTCAATCACAAACTGAAGCATAATAAACATATTTTATTATGCTTCAGTTAAGAATGAACAAAGGAATGATAGGTACAGATCACTCACTGTGTTCTTTCATTTATCCATCCTGAAACATCCCCAGCAGCAGCCGGCGTGAGAGGAGAGGAGGGGAGCTGGCAGCACTGCAGGGGGTGTAGAAGGCGCCAGAAAAGGGGAGATGGAAAAGTCAATAGGGTGCGTCCGGGCGCCCCCGGCACACCCTTTGCACACACATCTGGACTGAATATTTTTAGAACATAGACAACAATAAGAATCAGAGTTTTTTTTTTTATTCTTCTTCCTCCAAAACTAAAACAAACAATTTGTCTTTAGATACAGTATAAAGCTGTGTCTTTGTAAAATGGTTGTGTTGTCAGTTTTACAAAAATATGACGCAGTATTTAGATAATTGCCTAATTAATCATACTAACTTTGTTTCATAGGAAGAACTACAACAAATAAAATACATTAGTAAGGTACATGTTTCCTGGGCTCATACACAAGTGTCCACGCCATGGTATTTATCCTCCATACATATGAAGCACACAGTGACTCATCAGGAGATGTGGCTCCATTTTGATTGCTGGATGCGGCCTAATGAAGATAAATGCGTCGAGCTTCCAGCTCTGTTTCCTGACAAGGATCCTCTCCCTGGTAACTTTAAATTCTCTCTGTTGATCTGCCATTTATTAATAGTAGAACAGCAGTCATTACACATGAGCATTTCATTTATTTTCCAGTGGTAGAGTATACAGTTAATGTACACACCGGAGATGCAATGGATGGAGGAAGTACTGGAGTCATTTACATCAGCATGGAAGGGGTGCTTGGTGACTCTGGAAAGCAATTCTTAGATGAGTCTGCCACAGAAATGCTTTCTTTTTCTGCGAGACAGGTAACTAAACAGCATCATGCATTGACTTTATGAAACATATTATCTACTTTAGACAGCCTATATGTCCAGCCTGTTAGATTACCCTCAAAACATATTGC
This sequence comes from Rana muscosa, assembly GCA_029206835.1. Lineage (NCBI taxonomy): Eukaryota > Metazoa > Chordata > Amphibia > Anura > Ranidae > Rana > Rana muscosa. The sequence goes on from JARGYO010005626.1 coordinate 23,201,815, forward strand.
CATAGCTACAGAATGACTAGAAAGTGAGAGGAGACTGTTCTGAAAACCTCCAAGCAATTCTTACACCTCTGGTACTATCTTTGGAGCAGGTCCCTATTTAGGATTGCCACCTGTCCAGGATTCACCCGGACAGTCCGGGTTTTGAATCATGTGTCCGGGTTTCAGTCTGTCTGAAACCCGGACACATTATTCAGACTGGGCCATGGCTCCCCAAGTAACTGAGATAGTTACATAAAACTTTGTTCCCATCTGGGGGCTGCAGGCTGCTGTCTGGGGGCACGTCCAGCATTTCTGGGGGGAGGAGGGGTGGTGGTGATGATGTCAGTAAGAGCAGTTTGGCCACACCCACTGTTCCAGGTGTCCCAGGTCTTTTATAATTCTATAGTGTATACTACGGGGAAAAAAAATTGCCCTGTGCCGCTAAAGTGTTCGGGTTTGGCTTGAAGAAAAGGTGGCAACCCTATCCCGACTATAAGCCAATCCTGGCCTAACAGTGTCATCCAGCTGAAAGCCACACTGTTGGCCACAGTATCTGGGCTCTTTGTAAGCTGAGAGTGTCTCCTGGGTCAATAATAACCATTAATTCACACTAAGCTTGTAAAGGCATTTTTTCCATTTTGTTGAAAAAATGTGTTATGGGTATTACACAAAGTTAGCGCACTCACTCTTCATTTCGCTTTTAGAACTGCTGGAGCTGTAAGACATATGTAACATTAACTACAGTTGTGCTCAAAGGTTTGCATACCCTGGCTGAAATCATTGGCATTTATATTGAAAATATGACTGATCAGGCCAAAAAACCTGTGTTTTATTTGAAGATAGTGATCAGATAAAGCCATTTATTATCACGTAGTAATTTGCAGTGCGCACAAGCGCACCCCCTCCCCCTGAAAGGTGCCAAATGTGACACCGGAGGGGGGGAGGTACCTGAAAAGCTCAATTTTTGGGTGGAACTCCGCTTTTTAATGCATAGAATTCAGTAGTTACAGTATAGAACTCTATAAGACAGTAACACAGCTAATGGGTTTTCTGCTTTCCCGAAAAAGTATAAAATGCAAATATATGTTTTAAATATTCTTTATTTATATTTCAAAAGAGATACATCCAATACATTATTTATGCATCTTCCATTACATTTCTGTTCATAATATATTTCTCATCCCATTCCATTAATTAGACCCTTTTATTTAAACATCTATCTCACCTCTAGACCTCAATGTCAGTGGGTTGCCTTCCCTTATGTCCTTTATATGAACTTCCATAAAGGGAAAAACATATAATGTCCCTTTCTCTGTTAAATGTCTTTAATTCTCACAGCCTTACTTTGTTCTCCCTTGCAATTGTATCTGTCGCCTCCCTCCCAAAGCAAACCTAACCAAAAATAAAAAAAATAAAAAATTCCCTCTCCATTCTCCTCCCCCGGTGTATGAGCAACGACCTCCTGAATATTTCTCTAACCCCCGGCGGACTCACTTCCCCATTAATCTTTTTCCTTCTTCTGACTGTGTAAATTTATTCCATGATGACCAAATTTTTATATGTTGCTCTTTTCTGTCTTCTGTCCGAAAACACCAGCTCCTCTATAGCCCCCACTTTTCTGACCATGTTAAGCCATTCTGCAATTGTTGGAGGGCTGGAGCTTTTCCAGCATCTCGCAATGCATGACTTAGCCTCATTGACCAGGTGGCATAATACTGAGTTTTTGTACGTCTGTGTAGGTATTTGCATTACGTGCAATAGAAAAAATCCCGGGTCATCCGGCACAGGGTAGGACTCCATTTTTTGAGCAATACTTCGTACCTCTAGCCAGTATTGTCTGATCCCGGGGCATGTCCAATATATATGAAACAAAGTTCCCCGCTCCCCATTGCATCGCCAGCACTGATCAGAGGCTTCAGGAAAGAACCTACCTAATTTTGATGGCGTATAATACCACCTAGTCAATAATTAATAATTTGATTCTTGCGTTTTAGTGCATATTGATGAATTTAGCGCCAGATGTATTATCTTCTGATATTGAACTGGTGTAAAAGTCTTATTAAGGTCCTTTTCCCACTTTCTAATTGCTGGCATCTCATAATTCTCTGGTGGGGCCATTAGCATCATGTATGTCTGTGATATTATTCGGTTAATGGGTTCCTTCTCCTCACAATATGTTTCGAACTTAGTCAGCTCCCGTTTAAAATTACACATTGGGCCCAATGTCTCCAGGTAATGTCGGAGTTGTAGTGCCTGACAATATTCTACTTCAAATTGACCTCCCAATTTCGTCAAATCCGCAATTGTGGGCCATGTTTCTGATTGCAAAAAAATGTGATACCTGAGTATAGCCCTTCTTTCGAAGTCTCCGAAATGCCCTTATCTCCATCCCCGGCTCGAAAATTGGGTTGCCCAGTACTGGGTATAGTGGAGAGTACCCTGGCGAATATTTAGGATTCAGACATATTTTAGCACCTATAGACAATGTTGATCCTATCAGAGGGTGTTTTTTGAAGGAGTCCGGTAACTTTGTATAGCACCAGGGTGCTCTACCCAGTGGTACCTGACTAATCTTTTGCTCCAATTCTATCCATAATATGAATTCTATGTGTCTTCACCAATCTATGACCCTTCCCAGATGGGCTGCTTGATGGTATTTAGACACATCTGGGACTGCTAAGCCCCCATAACATTTGGAGAGGGTCATTTGGCTTCTACTGATCCTTGGTCGCCTGTTGGCCTATATGAACTTAGTAAAAAGTGCATTTACTTGCCTAAAGTAGGCCCTATCAATTCCTATTGGTACAGCTTGAAATAGATACAGAAATATTGGCAGAATATTCATTTTGATGGTGTTACATCGGCCAAACCATGAGTGGAATTCATGTTGCCATTTATCAAGTAGGGAGCTAACTACTTTATATAGTGGGGGGAAATTTATAGCGAAAACCTTCTCTAATCTTGGTGGTATATTTATCCCTAGATATTTTAATGCCGACCCTACCCATTTAAAATTGAAATTAGGTTGTATGTTTTGCTGCACTACTGAGGGAAGGGCCACCCCCATCGCTTCCGATTTCGCATAGTTAATTTTTAAGTTTGCTAATGTCCCATATCCTTCTATTTCCTTCATCAGATTTGGAAATGAAACGTGGGGACGTGATAAAGAGAACATCAAATCATCTGCATAAACAGAGATTTTATAGTTTCGGTCACCTATTTGGAGTCCCTGAATGTCTGGATTTTTCCGAATTCTATTCAGTAGGGGTTCTAGGGAGAGTGGAGAGTGCAAATATATGTTTACAGAAAATAGATATTCTGTAGGTTAGATGCATATTGATGAGACAAATAAAGCAACTTATATTTGTTTAAGTGTAATTGCTGAAGTTTTAAGAATAGTTGAACTCCTGCCACACAGGTCAGCTTGGCCTCCTACTAACCTTATACATATGGCATGCCATAATGAATCAAGCTTAAAACCTCAATTATAAGCACTCAGAGACATAAGGTCATTGTCCCTGTCATGTTCTATGTACATTTCATTTAGTACAAATAAAATATGGAAAAACAACATAATAAATACTTAGGAATACAGCAGCTCTTTACCCCTCAGCATGATTACATTTTATGTGTCCTTCTGCTGAAAGCATTTCTAAGACAAGTGTTATTACAGGTCTTTTTATAAGCTGTGTTCTTACACTTCAAAGGTTACTTTGCAATATGCACAAGTTTAGCTAAATACCACTTTAAATTGTCATTACTTTATACACAGTAACTTTATATACTGTTACTTTATATACATCTTGCACCTATAAGGTGGACAATGACAGACAATCCATGGAGCAGACCAGCATGGTAAAAACAGAAGGCACGAAAGCGGCTATTTCTGGGATTATGCATCCTTAGCATGGCCATATTATGTACCATAAGGTAATTATTCTCGCTGAGTTTCTAGAGCAGAAAGATCAGCACCAAACCACAAAATGTAGACTGTGTATGGTTTTCTTGCTTTAATGATTAGCTGGATCCTGTATGACTGTCCATATGTGTGTAAAGTCATCAGCAGAAGTAAAGTGAGGGTTCATCCAAAGAAGTCTCTTTAGTTTAGGTAATATAGACTACATCCCTCTTGCTCTGCTAAATCACATTTGATAGTCTGTTTTTTTAATAGAAACTGTGCATGTATAGCATATGGCATGCTGCTGTTAACCACTTCAGCCCCAAAAGAATTGGCTGCCCAATGACCGGGCCATTTTTTGCGATTCGGCACTGGGTCGATTTGACAATTGCGCTGTCGTGTGACGTTGCACCCAAACAAAATTAACGTCCTTTTTTCCCCCACAAATAGAGCTTTCTTTTGGTGGTATTTGATCACCTCTGCGATTTTTATTTTTTGCGCTATGAACAAAAAAAGAGCGACAATTTTGAAAAAAAGCAATATTTTTTACTTTTTGCTATAATAAATATCCCCAAAAAATATATAAAAAAACTATTTTTTTCCTCAGTATATGTATTCTTCTACATATTTTTGGTAAATAAAATCGCAATAAGTGTATATTGATTGGTTTACACAAAAGTTATACCGTCTACAAAATAGGGGATAGTTTTATGGCATTTTTATTATTATCATTTTTTTACTAGTAATGGCGGCGATCTGCAATTTTTATCGTGACTGCGATATTGCTGCGGACAGTTCGGACACTTTTGACATTATTTTGGGACTATTGTCATTTATACAGCGATCAGTGCTATAGAAATGCACTGATTACTGTGTAAATGACACTGGCAGGGAAGGGGTTAACCACTAGGGGGCGAGGAAGGGGTTAAGTGTGTCCTAGGGAGTGATTCTAACTGTGTGGGGGCTGGGCTACAAGTGACACGATTACAGGGAGCAGTAGATCACTGTCCTGACACTAGGCAGAACAGAGAAATGCCTTGTTTATATAGGCATCTCCCCATTCTGCTGCTCCGTGACACGATCGCGGGACACCGGCGGACATCGAGTCCACGGGTCCCGCGGGCATGGTCAAGGGAAATTTGCGGTGGACGTGCGCACCCGCTAGGTGGCTGTTTCAAAGCAACGTACAGGTACGTTGCTTTGAATGTCCCTGCCATTCTGCCGACGTAAATGTACATTAGGCAATCGGCAAGTTGTTAAAAAAAAAAAAAAAACGAGGACGGTTTTTATACAATATGAATTCAAAATTAATTCAACCTCCTCAATGGTCCAGAGTCCCTGGTGCAAGTAATAAATATGCACCAAAGCAAGGAACCTGATTAATGGACTAGCAGGGCCCAATCATCAAAAATGCTCTAAAGCCTCATACACACAATCGGATTTTCCGACGGGAATTGTGTGATGGCAGGCTGTTTTCGGAAAATCCGACCGTTTGTATGCTCCATCGGACAATTGTTGTCGGATCTTCCGCCAACAAATGTGGGATAGCATGCTTTAAAATTTTCCGACAACAAATGTGTGTTGTCGGATTATCTGATCGTGTGTACAGAAGCAATGCTAACCATAACACGACATTAGCAGAAGTTGTCCAAAGGGTGGCGCTCAAGAGCTGAAAAACCACATAGTTTTGTGTTTGTTGGCCGACAATTATTTGCCGTTTGTATGCAAGACAAGTTAAGTTCATGGCCAACGCCCTTCGGACAGAAGTCCTACGCTTTGTTCGCGGAAAATCCGATCGTGTGTACCAGGCTTTATACAGATATTTAAAAAAAATAAACAGCTGTGTCCTCATGATGGTTTATTTAAAAAGCATCCGATCACTAAATGCCTGGAGGTTTTTACTAACATTATAAGAGGGTAAATAACATTATACAGTGGAAACTTTGGATTATGAGCATAATCCGTTCCAGGAGAATGCTTGTAATCCAAAGAACTTCCATATCAAAGCGAGTTTCCCCATAGAATTCAATGAAAACAAAGATAATTTGTTCCACATTGACTTCTATTGTATGCAGTAATGCATTTGGCCAGAGGTGGGGGGGCACCAGAGAGACTCTGAAACACTCGGAGACCATTCGGAGCCGCTCCGATGCACTCGGAAAGACTTGGAGAGGCTCGGGAACGGAGTGTTTTTGAGTATTTCTGAGTGCATCTGAGCGGCTCCGAACAACTCAGAGTGTCCCTGGCGCCCCCGCACCTCTGGCCAAATGCAGTACTGCACACCGCAGAGGCTTGAATCCTGCTCGTTTTGCGAGACAACACTCGCAAACCGAGTCAGGATTTTTTTAAGTAATAGCTTGTATTGCGAAACGTTTTGTTAACGTTTGTTAACCCCGAGGTATTACTGTATAGGCTGTACAGAAGCTCCTCCTAAATATTCAGAATATGTATAACCCTGGTTGTTCACTGGAACTATAATAGTAGTCATAATCAAAGTGTGTTCCAGAGAAAACAACATGGATGATAGTTCCCACATTATACATTCAGGTGAGTTGTCATATTTTGTATCATTTAAAGAAAGCATATATTCTTGTTTTCCTCTAAATGAAGTTCACAGAGTATATATATACAGTATATACACTCACTAGCTACTTTATTAGGTACATCTGGTCAATTGCTTGGTTGGTAACACAAATTGCTAATCAGCCAATCACATGGCAGCAACTCGTGGTGAAGAACATTTGCTAAAGTTCAAACTGAGCATCAGAATGGGGAAGAAAGGGGATTTAAGTGACTTTGAATGTGGCATGGCTGTTGCTGCCAGACAGGCTGGTCTGAGTTCTTCAAAAACTGCTGATCCACTTGGATTTTCACGCACAACCATCTCTATGGTTTACAGAGAATGGTCAGAAAAAGAGAAATATTAAGTGAGCGGCAGTTGTGTGGATGAAAATGCCTTGTTGATGTCAGAGGGCAGAGGCACAACACATTGAACCTTGAAGCAGATGGGCTACAGCAGCAGAAGACCACACTGGGTGCCACTCCTGTCAGCTAAGAACAGGAAACTGTGGCTACAATTCACACAGGGAAAGTTGGCGGTGTTGGCAAATGGTTAGTTGTATAATTTTGTGCGGGCTTCTGCCTCCACTAAGACAACTACCTAGGTAGGGTCTAGATGAATAATTAAAGAGGCAGTGGGTATGGCACTGCTCTTCTAAAATATGTAGTGGGTGTGTATTTCCCTTTAAATCAAAGTAAGCTAATTGTAAAAAGTGCTTAGTGCTCTGTGCTTCTCCATACAAGAACAAATAAAAATAAAAATGCAATCAATTAATAAGTTGATAAGGTGACAGGTGTTCTATTAAACCAAAAGGTAAGTAAACATTAAGCTCTGTGTTATAACCACTTCATGATATGTGCAAAGAAATTCCACAATTAAATTAAATACACATTCAATTAATAAATGTATAAAGTGACAGGTGCTTCTATGGACCAACATTAAACACTATAGTAGTAAGTATAAATGACCAATCTATGAGCAATCAAGTCCTGGTGTAAATAATCAGTCCATATATGTTGGAAAAAGGGAATTAAAAAGGATTCAAAAATAAAGTGACAGGTGCTCTTTATCTGTGCTTGTAACATATATATGCTAGTGCAGGTGTTCCATTCTTTGCTCCCCTTATGCTACTGCTGTGAGAAGAGCAACAGCATGTATTGTAAAGTTTTTAAAAAACTGACAATACTGTATGCATTATACCTATCTATGCAGCAGGTGGCGCTGTGGTATTATAGTGTATAGTTCTTATATTCTATGATATAACAGGATGTATTGTCTATCTATGCTCATCTATCTATCTTCCTGTTCCATGATGATAAAGACATGTTCTGATATTGCTCCAGGACAGTAAAGTATTCTCTGTATCCAAGAATCTTTCAGCACTTTATTGCAATACTCTGCACAATAACTGCACCCACTGGAGGGCTATCCCCTTAAGGTGGTATCTCGCATTCACAGCTGTCAAGGCTGTCTCTTCTCCCCAAGGCTGGCTACTGCAGAGCTGCTGATCAAATTTAACCCTCTCAAAATTTAACCACCCCTCAAGAAATACAGGAATTGTAGCAAGATGGCGCTGTGCTGATGAAACGCGTAAGTAAGAGCTTCCAGGGTCATTACGTCACTTCCTGATTCTCATGCTTACTGAATACTGATAAAATGTAAGTGCATTTCTGATCGTTTGAATGGAATGAAAAGTCAAAACGATATTGTGCCATGGGATGTTATTTCCCTCCACATATGACTGAGACGAAGGGGCTAATTGTTTAACCACTTGCCGACCCCTTCACGGAGATATACGTCAGCAGAATGGCACGTACAGGCACAATCACGTACCTGTACGTGGCCCTTTACCTGCCGACGTCGCGCGAGCGCCGCCGCCGGCGCGCTCGCGACCCCCTGCCTTCCCCGTGAGTGGGACCGCGGGTCCCGCGGACTCGATCGCCGCGGGGATCCCCGCGATCGTCTCACGGAGGCTCGGAGCGGGGAGATGTGTGTGTAAACACATCATCTCCCCGCTCCTCTACTGACAATGTCAGCGATCTCCGCTCTGTGTAATCAGAGCGGAGATCGGTGACGTGTCAGTCGTAGCCACGCCCCCCCCTCAGTTAGTAACATGCCCCTAGGCACACTTAACCCCTCCAGCGCCCCTAGTGGTTAACCCCTTCACTGCCAGTGTCATTTTCATAGTAACCAGTGCATTTTTATTGCACTGATCGCTGTGAAAATGACAATGGTCCCAAAAATGTGTCAAATGTGTCCGCCATAATGTCGCAGTCACGAAAAAAATCGCTGATCGCCGCCATAACTAGTAAAAAAAAAAAAATAATAAAAATGCCTTAAAACTATCCCCTATTTTGTAAACGCTATAATTTTTGCGCAAACCAATCAATAAATGGCGATTGCGATTTTTTTTTTACCAAAAATATGTAGAAGAATACGTATCGGCCGAAACTGAGGAAAAAAAATGTTTTTTTATATATTTTTTGGGGATATTTATTATAGCAAAAAGTAAAAAATATGTCATTTTTTTCAAAATTTTCGCTCTATTTTTGTTTATAGCGCAAAAAATAAAAACCGCAGAGGTGATCAAATACCACCAAAAGAAAGCTCTATTTGTGGGAAAAAAAGGACGCCAATTTTGTTTGGGAGCCACGTCGCACGACCGCGCAATTGTCAGTTAAAGCGACGCAGTGCCGAATCGCAAAAAGGGGCCTGGTCATAATGGCCCGTATTGGTCCGGGTCTGAAGTGTTTAAAGGAGAAAGGAGTTGAACAGATACATACAAACATGGATCTGTGTTCTGTCATACAGCAGTATAGCTGTGAATGTGAGATACCCCCTTGAGGGAATAGACCTCCGGTTATTGCAGTAGCATAAGGGGAGCACAGAATGGAGCACCTGCACTAACATATATCTGTTTCAAGCACGGATAAAGAGCACCTGTCGCTTTATTTTTTAATAATTTCTAGTTCCTTTTTTCCAACATATATGAACTGATTATTTACACCAGGACTTGATTGCTCATAGATTGGTCATTTATACTTACTACTATAGTGTTTAATGTTTAGTATTTTTTTGGTCCATAGAAGCACCTTTCACTTTATAAATGTATTAACTGAATGTGTATTTAATTTAATCGTCAATTTTTTTTTTGCACATATCATGAAGTATTTATAACACAGAGTTTAATGTTTACTTACCTTTTGGTTTAATAGAACACCTGTCACCTTATCAACTTATTAATTGATTGCATTTGTATCTATTTTTACCTTCTTGTATGGAGAAGCACAGAGCACTAAGCACTTTTTACAATTAGCTTACTTTAATTTAAAGGGAAACACACACCAATTACATATTTAAGAAGAGCAGAGCCATACCCACTACCTCTTTAACTACAATTTGCACAGGCTCACCAAAATTGGACAATAGAAGATTGAGAAAATGTTGCCTGGTCTGATGAGTCTCGATTTCAGCTGTGACATTCAGATGGTAGGGTCAGAATTTGCTGTAAACAACATGAAAGCATGGATTCAGTCTGCCTTGTATCAATGGTTCAGGCTGGTGGTGATGGAATGGTGTGGGGGATATTTTCTTGGCACACTTTGGGCCCCTTAGTACCAATTGAGCATTGTTTAAACGCCACGGCCTACCCGAGTATTGCTGCTGACCATGTCCCTCCCTTTATGATTGCAGTGTACCCCTCTTCTGATGGCTACTTCCAGCAGGATAATGCACCATATAAAATCTATTTGGTGTCGTGCTCCACAATATGCTATATAATCAACAGTGTACTACTGTGATGTTTAAACTGCCATATAAACAAATAAAAAAGTATATAAATAAAAACTATATATTGAATGTATATAATCACCAATACTATAGTGACTCTCAGTGCCAATGTGAACAAACAAGTGGAATAATGTACTTATTGTCACTATCAGTATTGACACTATATGTACAGTTCACAGTGACACTATGTGATCTTCTTCTTACACTCCATTACTCAGTGTCAAACTTGCTTCATGCTGTGTTCCACCCCTTCACTGGGTGTGCCCTCACCTGGGATAATGAACCACACATCATGATATGGTCTAGTTGCGCTTTTGTCCCTCCAGAAGGAATTAGAGTAATCCTTCCCGAATATCAATAGCACAGATGCTTCCTCCTCCTTCTAATCGTTCCTCCACTCAGCCATATAAATATCAATGTGAAAAACACAGATAGTACTTTATCCTAAAAACCACAACTCTTTATTACAAAAAACAACGCCAGGTAAAAAACTCACATTCTCCTGTCCACCAAGCTGTAAACACATATGATGGGACTTGTAGTTTCGCAACAGCTGGAGGGCCGCTAGTTTGAGACCCTTGACCTAGAGCATATTGCACCTGGGGCAGATCCTATATCTGGCAACCCCCCCGGTGGGCAGGCGGCCCAAAACCCCGGAAGAATCCACCTCCCTCTGCTCCCCTGTGCACCCAGGTCCCTCTTCCTCCTCTGCAAAAACAGAACCAACCAACCCGAGTATTGTCATCGGGCGGCCGGCGCCAGACAGAAATACATGTAACTGGCATTGGCACACTTACTATGTGCTACTGCCAGTGGTGTCACTAGGGTTGGTGTCACCTGGTGCAGTAAACCATGGTGTCACCCCCCCCCCCTCAAAAAAAAATCTTGTTTACTGAAAGCACGCCAAAGATGCTGCAAAGATACCTTTGGTGCGCTTTCAGAAAATGCAGAAAGCAAAGTGAAACTTAATATAAATCTTTATGACTGCAGCTAAAACTGCGAGTAAAATGTAGGAAGTCCCCCTTTACATTACACAGCCCCCATACCTCTGAACTCTTTTACATTATACAGCCCCCGCACCTCTGGACCCCTTTACATTACAGAGCCCCCACACTTCTGGACCCCTTTACATTACACAGCACCCCCACACCTCTACACCCCTTTACATTACGCAGCCCCCCACACCTCTACACCCCTTTACATTACGCAGCCCCCCACACCTCTGGACCCCTTTACATTACACAGCCCCCCACACTTCTGGATCCCTTTACATTACACAACCCCCCCACACCTCTGGACCCCTTTACATTACATAGCCGCCACACCTCTGGACTTCTTTCCATTACACAGAGCCCCTCCCCCCCACACACAGTTCTGTCCCTTCTTACCTTATTCGAGCATGCAGAGTGGGAGACACAGGAAAGCGGAGCAGGGAGTAGGAGGTAGAACGGGAGAGAGAAACAGCAGCACTAAATAGACAGCAGGAGCTGCCGGAACTAACGTTCCAAGTTAACCAGCAGGTGATTGGTTGCTAGATGGTCCTAGAAACCAATCACCTGCTGGTTAACTTGGAAAGTTAACTCTGGTAGTTCTGGTAGCTCTGTTAGTGAGCGGCAGAGGCTCTGCTGTCACCCCCTGTCCCCAATTCAGGATCAGGGCTAGTAATAGACTTTATACAAAACCCAGTCCAGTAGGTATGTGTAAAAACATAGAATCAAATAAATATGTATGTAGCAATACCCCCAAACTAAGAGAGCCGCTGGTTTTGTTTGGGGCCTGTACACAGCACAGCCAACCCCCGGCAATCTACTCGACCCTCCTCTGGCACAGCTAGTCTAGGGTTGGTATGTTGGTATAGCTCTATACCTGTCTATGAACAATCCCACAATAATCCAAACAGTTGTGAAATATAGTAATGGACGCTAATACCAGAATGATTATAATAGATTTACTTGGTTATAAAGGTCAACGATCAATACCATACAACACATACATGCAGAGCCCTGCAGTAATGATAACACTAGTCAACTATAGTGCATATATATTTATATCACACACTAACATATAGCTATTCTCCCCGTGAGCAATATGGTGCTCAATAAAGCTATAAACTCCCAGTCAGGCCTGACTCAGTTAAAGCTCAGTATTTAAGTGAGGAATCTTCGCATGCAAGATGATCGGTGGTGCACATACAGGAACAATGATTTGTAATCCAATAATGGTTTATAGCAATAGAAGCAACTCCCCGGAGACTATATAACTCCGTTCTGTAACTAGTCTCCTGTCAGGATAGCAAGTATAACACGATGGGCCAAGGCAGTCAATAGGCCTAACAAAAGTACTCGGTTATAGTTGTGAGCAGGTGCTCTCTCACCCCTCCGGACTCGATCCTAGTCCGGGACTCCCACCGCTGTGTCTCCACACACAGGATCTGCAACAGCCGGATCACTGGTCCAACTGACGTCCGCAAAGCAGGTAGATATCAGATGCCGCACAGGCTCCGCAGCAAGGTGGAAGGCTCTCTGGAAGTGCGCAAGGCCCAGGCCTCGGGCCTTGCACTCGCAGCAGGTCCGCACAGGAAGTCCTCTTGCCAGCCGCACGGTGTCCAAAGAGACCGGGCTTAGCCTCGCTCTCCCCTTTTATACTCCGCCCATGAGTCTCTGCGGCGGCACAATGCACCCTGGGTGCCAAACGGGGTTCTGGGTAACGTAGTCCATGGGGCCTCAACGGAGACCCCGCTACACACTCCCCAAAGATAATTGTCAACATGCATTACGCACAACATTAGACAAAGTTGCGTATGATGTTGGCAGAGGAAGTTCCCACCAAAAATGAGAGGGTGAACTTCCTTGCCCACAGGTCACACTGTCATAAGTGGCCTGTCTAACTGTGCCAGGGGGTGAGTTGGGGTTGCCCTCCACCAAATGAACAGTGGAGGGATCAGGGCTTTCTGCACTCCTCCTGGCAGTTACCACAGTGTCCTCCGAGCTCTTCCCCATTTGTGGGTAAGTCAACTTTCGGGGAGGCCTTATGGCCCTTTTCACCCTCCGCTCTCTTGGGATTTCTGGCTTGGACACTGTAGGTTCCTCTTCTGGAACAGACATGGCAGCTTTCACTGTTTCTAAAACATTTAACTCAGGAGCAGGAAGATACATGGAACATCTTGGATCCTCCTCTGGGAGTGAGTCGAGGGCATCTTCCCATGAGTCTGATAGAGGACTGGACGGTATGAACTCAGTAGCTTCTGCATTCAGTTTGGGTCCAATGGAGCTCACTGGAGATGATGGGCACCCGGTTGACTCCTTCACCGGGGCCCTTTGGAGTTTTCCGCCGGCTTACGATTATTTATCTTCTTTTTCTTGGGACTGGAACATACTTTTGCAATATGGCCAATTCCTCCGCAGTTAAAACAAATCGCATCCCCCCAATCTTGTAGGGGAGTGGGCACTGAGGTATCCGGGAACAACTCCTTCTTCGGTCCCTCATTTTCTACGACCCTTGGATCCTTTGCCATCAAAGAGGTCAGCATCTCCAACACCTGAGACATCTGTGACTTCAGGGTATCTACTTCTGAGTCTCTTTCAGGGGTCATGGCTGATCTGACCATTACTGGCGTAGAAGAGGTATGCGTCTTGATCGCTTGCTGATCTTTCTGTAGAGCCTCTTCATCTCTGATGATCTTTACCAGATCAGGGTAATTCAGTGACATACCTCCTCCAGAGGTTTTCAGGTGGAGCCAGACTGGATCCGAGCGTAGCGCTCCCTTTAAGATCTGCTTCATTCTTGCCGCATCTATGGCTTGGGGTACCATCCCCTTTTTTAGCACGATTTGGCAAAGCATCTTGTTCAGTCTTCTGACATACTCTGACAGCTTTTCTCCCGGCTGCTGAAAGGTGTGTTCGAACTGATACACCAGTTCCGTTACTTTCTCTAACTGACCAAACTCTTCTTGCAGCATGGTTAAGCAGTCATAAGCCGTGCAGGCAGCATTTCCAAACCGGAGGCTTTTTACAGCTTCCGCAGCTGCGCCTTTCAGACTTTCCATCACGCGCTGCTTCTTCTGCGCTTCAGGCACCTCCCATGCCTCTTCCACTAACAAGGCCTGCTCGATCCAGGTATTGAAGTCTTCCTCCCCTACAGGGACGGGCAGCCTCCCTGAAAATGTTCTTAGCTTCCGGTAGCTGGCCTCTATGTGTACTGTGTTAGTTTTCTGACACTTTGTGAGCAGATCCCCCAAGGCATTTAAAAGCTCTGGCCCTATGGCAGTAATAGATGTCACTGGAGGTGTCGTCCCTTTCTGCTTCTCCTGTGCATGGGGTATCCCTGGCGGTGATCCCGTTGGGGATGGCGCAGGTGACTCCGTCTTTGCGGTCATTGCGTGCACCAAACCATAAGTCTTGTTATCTGGCGTCTGCACACTTCGGCCTTTAAAGTTCCCCGGTACTCCATCCCAACATTCTATCAGTGCATACTGAAACGAGGTGTCTGGGTCTGATTTCATCTCCATCACCCATGATGTATGTGTAGAACGTGTACCGGGGTGGGCTCCCCAGGATACAGCGAAGTCACGAACAAGGAAAACCTCTCCACCACCAGCTCTTGTTAAAACTGAATTTTACTTAGACGGGGTATTGAACCCAACCGCCAAATCTGGGAACATACAATATATTTACAGACACCCAGCCCGAAGGCTGAGACCCTTATGCTGCACAGCGCGGCACCCTACGTAGGATGCAGGAGTAATTTGCCTACTGGTGGGCACAACCAAACCGCCACACCTTACCTGTTAATACCCTAAAAACAACACAAGAATAACTGTATGGGTGTGTGGTGCGGGCTAGCCTGCGGTGCAGCACAACAGTTTACAAACTTACAAAGCTCTACTGTATTTCCCCCCCTTAACTGGTGTTGTATCATGCGTCTGCGTGTTCCTCCTGAGCACAACGCCAGTCTATCTTGAGTTTGTAGAAAGTTCATCAGCTCTCCAATTGTGAAGTGTCACTTGAGGTTATGGAGTCCCTGTAGTGAACAGTAGCAACACTTGTGGCCTGACACAAACAGAGACCCTACTAACTATCTACAGGCCTGGTCTCAGTCTCTAGGCGCCAAGAAAGTAATGGGGTGCGTGCACGATCTTACCGACCCGGGTCTGCTCTGCATCCGCTGGTGACTCTGACCGGAACAAAATGTCTCTCTAACAAGTATATGGTCCTGCAGTGTATATTGTTTTGTTCCTCAGGCCTCATCCGTCTTCCTGCAAGCAATTCCTCGTTCCTCTGGACAGGATCAGGATCTTAGACACAAGTAACTTCACTCAGCTGCAGTTCTGTTTCCACACCTGGATGTTGTAGGATTCTCTGCACACAGTCCTCAGAACAAACTCCTTCTCAAAATGGCTGCCTGCTCGCTACACACTTTCTCTCTCTTTCTTGAATCTCTGTCCAAAACAGCCCATTATACTACAGTTCTCCTCTCACTTTCTTTCCCGTGTGTCACAGCACTGATTTGTGTACAGCGTCTCCATGGCTACAGCCCGTTGTCTGTGTCAGGAAAAAACAGCGGCATCTTGTGGCCAAACAGCAGAATGACAGTTAAATATTTAATTGTAAACAAACAGTGTTCAGACAATGAGAGCTGCTTCCCATCTTACATGCCACCCCACTAGAGGTTGTCGTCCTCGGCAACCCTCCCCATACAAACTCATTCTGGGCATAGCGCTGTGGGGGCACACCAGCATTGGGCTTGGTTGACCTTCGAAGAGGGATAGGTCAAGAAGCACTGGGGACGTCAGACACATCTAATGGGGGAGGGGCTTCTGACTGCTCAACACTTTCCCGAGGTGGCAAACTTGCCACGGCTGGAGTCTCTGTGGGTACCGGGGCAGGGACAACCCACCATTCCTCCTCCTCCTCCAAGGGTATTTACTCTGTACCCTGAGCAGAAGGAGGCATCTCCTCCACGCACACAGGCTTATCAAAATTACAACGTCTCAACATGTTACGGTGCAATTTTTGTGAAGGCCCCCCAGTCCCTATTGGCTCTACCTCATAGACCGGGATGTCAGGGTCTATCCTCCTCTTCACCGTGTAAGGGACCGCCTCCCACCGCCCATCCAACTTTCCAGACGGCCGCTTAGCTTTGACCATCACTCAATCACCCTGGGCAAACCCATCCCTCTGCACTGCTCTTGGGTTAGGATGTACCACTTGTCCCAGGCGCTTCCCCACAACCTTGTGGATTGCTCTTAGCCGGCCGCGGTGCTCTTGCACCCATGCAGTGGTATTTCTTGGTGATGGCTCCATCGGATCGGGCATGTGGAGATCTTCAATCTCCCGTCCGGCTCTCCCAAACATGAGCATATGTGGGGAGTAACCAGTGGTACTGTGTACCCTGTTGTTATAGGCCCACATCAGTTCAGGTAGGTACTCGGGCCACCGAGCCTTCTGGTTGTCCTCTAGAGTCCGCAGCATCTGGAGCAAGGTGCGGTTGAACCGCTCGCACGCCCCGTTTCCCTGGGGGTGATACGGGGTGGTGCGGGAACGTTCAATGCCATACAGTTGATACAGCTCATTCATCAGAGTACCCTGAAAACATGCCCCCTGGTCCGAATGTATCCTCCGAGGACACCCAAACACCTGTATAAAGTGTTTACAGACCGCATCCGCGGCCGACTCTGCCATCTGGTCTCTGGTGGGTACAGCCACCGCATACTTGGTGAAATGATCAGTCATGACTAGACAGTACGAGTGTCCCGAGGTAGAGTACCCAATCTGTACATAATCGATCATAAGAAGCTCTAGGGGCGCTAAGGTCCGGATGGTCTGAACAGGAGCCCATTGTTCAGCACGCTTGCTCAACCCACAGGGTCGACACTTAAGACATGCCTCAGCCACCATGTCTGCCAGATCGGGACAGTATACCAGCCGTTGAAGCCACGTGAACGTTTTCTCACTCCCGAAATGGGCTCCCCTTTCATGAGCTTCCCGGGCAGCCTCCGGTCCCCATGACATGGGGATGACAATCTGATGCCGGTACTGCAACTCTGACTGTAAGTATATGGTCCGACACAGGCCAACACAGGAGGCCCTGGATAACAGTCAGCTTATCCCACTGCCTCAACAACTTTTGGCCCTCTGGAGTCAGACGGGCTCGCTCTTCTGCCCGAGGCCAGATTTTAGTCCGGACCCATTCTCTCACTTTCCACAGGTCTGGGCAGCCATTCTGGACTCTCTCCCAATCAGCCAACGTTTTGCCTAGCAACATGTGCATCCCGGACGCCACCCCACTTGAATGTGCCACATCCTGGAACATGGGTACTCGACCAAGGTCAGGAGTTTCAGTGTCCTCTAACTCCTCATCAGCATTCCGATCAGATAACCCAACAGGGACTCGGGAGAGTGCATCAGCGTTGCCGTTCTCCCTTCCTGACCGAAACTTGATGCGGTATTGGTACTTAGAAAGTCGAGCCAACCACCTCTGCTCCAGCGCACCAAGCTTGGTATACTCCAGATGTGCTAACGGGTTGTTGTCTGTCATCACGGTCACCTCTGCACCTGTCAGGTACTCCGCGAACCTTTCGGTCATGGCCCACCCCAGGATACAGCGAAGTCACGAACAAGGAAAACCACTCCACCACCAGCTCTTGTTAAAACTGAATTTTACTTAGCCCAGGTTCACACTGGGGCTGCGGGAGTGAAGCCGTGCGAGTTCAGCTGAACTCGCACGATTTCACTCCTGCCTGTCAGTCCCGATTTCAGCTCGATTACAGAGACATCTGACACAGATGTCAATGTAAATCGCGGCTGAAATCGCAAAAAGTAGTACAGAAACTACTTTTTGTAATCGGTGCAGCGCCGCAGATGTGGCGTTGCACCGATTAGGACGGTGCCATTGCCCGCAATTTCGTCGATTTGACATGCGATTTGACATGTCCAATTGCATGTCAAATCGCACCAGTGTGAACCAGGGCTTAGACGGGGTTTGAACCCAACCGCCAATTCTGGGAACATACAATATATTTACAGACACCCAGCCCGAAGGCTGAGACCCTTATGCTGCACAGCGCAGCGCCCTACGTAGGATGCAGGAGTAATTTGCCTACTGGTGGGCACAACCAAACCGCCACACCTTACCTGTTAATACCCTAAAAACAACACAAGAATAACTGTATGGGTGTGTGGTGCGGGCTAGCCTGCGGTGCAGCACAACAGTTTACAAACTTACAAAGCTCTACCGTATTTCCCCCCCTTAACTGGTGTTGTATCATGCGTCTGCGTGTTCCTCCTGAGCACAACGCCAGTCTATCTTGATTTTGTAGAAAGTTCATCAGCTCTCCAATTGTGAAGTGTCACTTTAGGTTATGGAGTCCCTGTAGTGAACAGTAGCAACACTTGTGGCCTGACACAAACAGAGACCCTACTAACTATCTACAAGCCTGGTCTCAGTCTCTAGGCGCCAAGAAAGTAATGGGGTGCGTGCACGATCTTACCGACCTGGGTCTGCTCTGCATCCGCTGGTGACTCTGACCGGAACAAAATGT
Source organism: Rana muscosa (assembly GCA_029206835.1). Lineage (NCBI taxonomy): Eukaryota > Metazoa > Chordata > Amphibia > Anura > Ranidae > Rana > Rana muscosa. The sequence goes on from JARGYO010005626.1 coordinate 23,220,580, forward strand.
CTCTCTAACAAGTATATGGTCCTGCAGTGTATATTGTTTTGTTCCTCAGGTCTCATCCGTCTTCCTGCAAGCAATTCCTCGTTCCTCTGGACAGGATCAGGATCTTAGACACAAGTAACTTCACTCAGCTGCAGTTCTGTTTCCACACCTGGATGTTGTAGGATTCTCTGCACACAGCCCTCAGAACAAACTCCTTCTCAAAATGGCCGCCTGCTCGCTACACACTTTCTCTCTCTTTCTTGAATCTCTGTCCAAAACAGCCCATTATACTACAGTTCTCCTCTCACTTTCTTTTCTGTGTGTCACAGCACTGATTTGTGTACAGCGTCTCCATGGCTACAGCCCGTTATCTGTGTCAGGAAAAACCAGCGGCATCTTGTGGCCAAACAGCAGAATGACAGTTAAATATTTAATTGTAAACAAACAGTGTTCAGACAATGAGAGCTGCTTCCCATCTTACATATGATTTGGGGATAACAACACTACGAGTCGCTCCGCCGCACCTATCGACCATTCTTCTCCTGGGAGACTGATGACCACTTACATGTCTGGGTTTGTTTTGGCTGCTTCGCACCACGCTTTCGCTTCTAGCGGGTCCATGCCGGTACTTTTGGCGAGTTTGCTTGCCATATACAGGATCCCGGACGGGCCCCCACGTGTAGCGATACCCCCAAACTAAGAGAGCCGCTGGTTTTGTTTCGGGCCCTGTACACAGCACAGCCAACCCCCGGCAATCTACTCGACCCTCCTCTGGCACAGCTAGTCTAGGGTTGGTATGTTGGTATAGCTCTATACCTGTCTATGAACAATCCCACAATAATCCAAACAGTTGTGAAATATAGTAATGGACGCTAATACCAGAATGATTATAATAGATTTACTTGGATATAAAGGTCAACGATCAATACCATACAACACATACATGCAGAGCCCTGCAGTAATAATAACACTAGTCAACTATAGTGCATATATATTTATATCACACACTAACATATAGCTATTCTCCCCGTGAGCAATATGGCGCTCAATAAAGCTATAAACTCCCAGTCAGGCCTGACTCAGTTAAAGCTCAGTCTTTAAGTGAGGAATCTTTGCATGCAAGATGATCGGTGATGCACATACAGGAACAATGATTTGTAATCCAATAATGGTTTATAGCAATAGAAGCAACTCCCCAGAGACTATATAACTCAGTTCTGCAACTAGTCTCCTGTCAGGATAGCAAGTATAACACGATGGGCCAAGGCACTTAATAGACCTAACAAAAGTACTCGGTTATAGTTGTGGGCAGGTGCTCTCTCATCCCTCCGGACTCGATCCTAGTCCGGGACTCCCACCGCTGTGTCTCCACACACAGGATCTGCAACAGCCGGATCACTGGTCCAACTGACGTCCGCAAAGCAGGTAGATGTCAGATGCCGCACAGGCTCCGCAGCGAGGTGGAAGGCTCTCTGGAAGTGCGCAAGGCCCAGGCCTCGGGCCTTGCACTCGCAGCAGGTCCGCACAGGAAGTCCTCTTGCCAGCCGCGCGGTGTCCAAAGAGACCGGGCTTAGCCTCGCTCTCAACCTTTTATACCCCGCCCATGAGTCTCTGCGGCGGCACAATGCACCCTGGGTGCCAAACGGGGTTCTGGGTAACGGAGTCCATGGGGCCTCAACGGAGACCCCGCTACATATATACAAAAAATGGGGTTCTGTTACTGTTAGTATATTTAAAGACTTTCAGGGAAATATTTGCTGTTTAAAATGGTTCCATCTTTTATTAAAATTGAGAAATGTTGCTCTACATGTTAATAAAAATTCTGACTGGTTCTGTTTTAGTGACATCAAGGAGTTGACATTACTAACAGTTAATGTTTGCCTTCCAAATGTACAATAAAAAATGTTCCTCTTTACATATTTTAAGAGCTACAAATATTACAGCAAATGAATTTCTGTAAAGCCTGCAGGATCTGCTTTCCGTAAACAGGGCTAATTTGACAGCATTCACAAAACACAGGCGCTTATGAAAAAGTAAATGCAGTCTGCTCTCATGAGGATAGTTATCCCTCTGTCTGAAAAATATCTGTTAATTAGAAAGGAATAACCACTGCAGCCCATAAAACCTAAAGTACTGTTTTAGGACGTTATCAGTAATTTGCAAATGCATGAGTCGCTCACAGTATAAAAGTCTTAAAGGACTATGTGTGTTTTTTGTTTTTTTTTATGATTTCTATACTTACACTAAAGTAGCCTTACATATAACAATATTAACCCTTTCATGACTAAGCCTATTTCTGACATTTGTTGCTTGCAAGTTAAAATCTGTATTTTTTGCTAGAAAATTACTTAGAACCCCCAAACATTATATATATTTTTAGCAGAGAAGCTAGAGAATAAAATGGCAATCGTTTCAATATTTAATGTCACACTGTATTTGCGCAGTGGTATTTCAAATGCAATTTTGTAGGAAAAAATACACTTTCATGAATTAAAAAAAAACGAAACAGTAGTTTGCCCAATTTTTTGGTATAATGTGAAAGATGATGTTACGCCAATAAATAGATACCTGACATGTCATGCTTTGAAATTGTACACACTCGTGGAATGGCGACAAACTACGGTACCTAAAAATCTCCATAGGCGGTGCTTTAAAAAAAAATCACGGTTACCAGGTTAGAGTTACAGAGAACGTCTAGTGCTAGAATTATTGCTCTCGCTCTGACGATCGCGCCAATACCACACATGTGTGATGATGCCTGCATCTGCGTACGCTCGGCGGGAAGGAGTTAAATCATATGCAAAACATAGAAGCAATATGCAATGCTTAGTTGGACACTAACAGGTTGATTTACGTAAACTTGAAAGTGCAAAATCTGGTGCAGCTCTGCAGAGAAACCAATCAGCTTCCAGGTTTTTTTTTGTTTTTGTTTTTTATCAAAACTTAATGGAACAAGCTGAAGTTAGAAGCTGATTGGCTATCACACAAAGCTTCACCAGATTTTGCACTCTCCAATTTTTACTCTCCAGTAAATCAACCCCCTAAGGCCCCTTTTACTCAGGCACCTCCGCTAAGCGGAATCCACTTGCCCAGCAAAGGATCTCTTCGCTGGTCCCCGCTGAGCAGGCGGATGACAGGTCCGTGTCCGCTCGGCTATGCAGAGCGGACATGGACACAGCCCCACTCTCTTCTAAGGGTCAATTGGATGGAAACAGACCGCTTATTCATTTCCATGTAAAGCTATCCGATCCGCTGGACGGATGGGCAATAAGACCACCATCTGTCTGTTTTTGGTGGACAGGATCAGATCGGATGGCGGCGGTGGGGGGTCAGCGGACATGTGTCTGCTGACATCCGCCGCTCCATAGAAGAGACTGGAGGGTCTGATCAGGTCCACCTGAAAAACTGACAGACGGACTTGACCTGACAGCCCGTGTGAAAGAGGCCTTCGTTTTTAACACACATATGTGTTATAACCAAATTTGTTTGTAAGCTAAACCATATATCAAGGCAAAAAACCAAAATTTGTGTTAATATCAATATGACAAAATTATTTGTGACATATAACATTGTATATATTTAAATAAAGGTGTATAGTGAATAAAGTGCATATAGCACAACATAATATTAATAAAACATGTGAGTAAATATATAATCTATTATACATCCATAAAGTCCATTAAATAGAGCTATATGATCAAACTCTTGTAATGGTACTACAAACGTGTCCATGTGACAGTAAACATGTGCTCTCTCCACCCCCGTGCGAATCTGCTCACCTCAGGGCGTGTGACCGCACAATTAAGCTTGGTCAGATCATGCAAACGAACCACCTCTGGGTTCTGTGGAGATAGAACTCTGTGGGATCCTGAACTGTCCAGTAACATTGTCTCCGTACATGTATAAAGGATAAGGTCTAGATGGTGTTTTACTGTTTTTTAAAACATATTTATTTAAAATATGGGATGCACAAATAAGATCAGTAGTCAGCGGATCGCACCATCTCCTCCGCCTGCTGCGAAGACTCATCCCTTTCATCCCAGAAGAGGACATACCAGTAGTAGTTGGAACAATCATCAACTCCCGACTCGACTACGCAAACTCCCTCTACATAGGACTACCTAAATACCAGATTTCGCGCCTACAAGTCGTCCAGAACACGGCAGCCAGACTAGTAACAGGGAAAAAACCCTGGGAATCCATCACCCCTTCACTGAGGACCCTGCATTGGCTAACCATAAAGGATCGGGTCACATTCAAGACCCTCTGTCTCACCCACAAGTGCACACAAGGAAACGCTCCTCAATACTCACGCGAGAAGATAAAACACTACACCCCCAATCGCATTCTCCGATCAACCAACCAAAACCTCCTCCACATCCCCAAGTCCCGCTACAAATCAAAGGGAGAATGAAGATTTGCAGTCCAAGGATCACGGCTATGGAACGCTCTACCCACGGACATAGAAGAAAAACATTGGGCCTTCAGGAAAAAACTTAAGACCCACCTCTTCTGAAGGATCAGGACGTCACTGGATGCAAAGTGCCTTGAGGCGATTTAGTTTGCATTTGTAGCGCTATAAAAGTTATTCACTCACTCACGTTGGGGAGGGGACAGGACGGTGTAGGAGGCAGCTGTTTTTTTCGCTGCGGAGGGACATACGATCTTATTGGATTTTTTTCTGTTTGTCAAAGAGTGGTGCGCTAAAGCACCTGTTTATTGTGAGTACCCTGGAGTTTTTTTTATTTTTATATAAATATGTTTTAAAAAATGGTAAAACACTATAACTAAACAACGTTACTGGACAGTTGTGTAATGTGTGATGAGCTTAAAAGTCATTGCTCCTTTATTTGCCTGGACATTAGTACCAGGCAGTTCAGAGGTTGCATGGCTGTTTTTATGGTCGCCATACATATTTTGATGTTTTTAATCCAAATGGTCTGCAATTTAATCAAAATGATTGAATCTGCAAAAAATCGAATAGCCATAACTTCTCTTCTGATCGATTTAGACTCAATTTTGATCAGATTCATTTAAAATGATTGATCGTTTGCATTAATAGTCAGCATTGAGATATTTTGTTCATGAATGTGCTTGTATTTTAATCAAGCAGATTATGAGAGGAACATGGTGGAAATAGAGATGTAATTGATGATTTATGGTCGTGAATTATGATTGCATCTTACCTATCAATAATCAAAATCTACTTCCCCATATGTGACATATCAGTCAAATGGGTTGTTGAGTATAGATCGATTATTTCAATCAGAAAATAAATAAATCAGTTATCGAATTGTGTGTGACCACCATCAGCCAATAAATATACTTGTTTTCTATGAATGGTAACCAGGCACATGTGAGTGAAGGCCACTTGGCAGCTCAAGTGCATCACATCTAAAAGGAACAGACTTTGTGCTTGCATGTATCTCTTATCTGAAAAACAGTACAGTATACCAAAGCAAAGAAGTAATTAGTGCAGTAACTCCATGAATTAGAACGAGTGACATCTCTGTGAAAGTATATTTTCAGATCTGTCTACCCTAATTCTCTCTAAGCTATGGGCATTGTTTAAGTCAAGTTGTACAAGATGCAAGTATACAGGATGTCATGATGGTGCATGTCTGCTTTGAATGCTATTTATTTACAGATACTGAAATGTTTGTAGTAGTTACCCAGCATTTTTAATGTATTGCTTTTATTTGTGTTTTAGGTGGATAACTTTAAAATCAAAGCTGTATATCTTGGAAAACTTCAGAGGATTGTTCTTGGTTTCAGAAATGCAAAAAGAGGTATATATAGATCTGCCACTAATAAACAGACCCAGCCTTCCAAGACTGTTACTTTTTAGCCATAACCATGATTCTTCAACGATATTGGCCACTCACGGTGATGGCAGCCTTACGAGAGGTGCAAAAATGTACTAATGCAGTTGTTGAAAGACCACACCTTCTATTCCAGTAGTTTGATATCCTACAGACATTTCTATAAACGGAGTTTTCTTTGCAGATTAGCTGCCTGTTTATAAGACAACCACAGAACAATCAAAGTGCTGCACCTTTTATTTGGATGTAAGGCATTGAAAAAGTTGCCTTGAAAAAGTGCCATTTCTTGCTTTTCTGCCAATGGTATTTGTTTGTGTCTAGTCTAAAGATTTTCCATAAAAGCTTCTCTCTTTGTAAAAAGTGTTTAATTCTTCTACAAGTCACAAACAACATGACAGATAGATGGAACCATAGAAAATTCAGATTACCTTTTAAAAATATATTTTTTCCATTTTTTTTGAATTTTTAACTTTGAATTACATTTCAGCCTAGAATAATTTGCTGTATATATTACATATAACATGACCAACTATATTCGCTAAGCATTTCTTTAATTTGGATTTGAAAAGCACAAATAACCATTAATATTAGTGGACAGAGGGACAGTCTAACGGGATTTTTGTTTCTACAGAATCATGGTTCCTGGAAAAAATTGTGGTTAAAGAGGACTTTACTGCTTCAAAATACATATTTTATCACAATGACTGGATAACTTCTTCTTCTCTGGAAGAATTTACAGAAACTGGAATTTTACTAAAAGGTGATAACATAAACACGAAAGATACTTATATTTAACCGATGTTTACAACATATTTGTTAAGTTTGTCTTCCTTACAAAACTAAGAAACCATACTTGTAATAGGCACAGCCTTGATTGTGGTTCATTGTGTCTCCTTTTCCCAGCAGTGAAGAAGGTGGCCCAGCCCACAAACGGTAGCTTTCAGGTCATCCATCTACCAAATTACATCACTAAATTAATACACTAAATTAATACAGCATTAAAGTGAGACTAATATTCAAATTCTGACATTTTTTTAATTGTAGAAGGCAGTCAAAGAGAATTAATGTTGATGTTCAGATTAGAATTGCCAGTCTAGTCTTACAATCTCTATGCTGTGTGAGAGGCAACAGTGAGGTCTATGGGGACAGACTGGAGCAGAGTGCACCAATTACTTCTGTATAAGCTGAAAAGTTAATATTTTAGCAGGCTGGCATAGGAAAGGGATACTTATGTCATATATATATATATATATATATATATATATATATATATATATATATATATATATTGTAAGGCATTAACTCAGTAGCGGGGTGTGCAGGACCCCCTGGATGGGACCTGGCTCCACTCTAGGGATGAGCTTCGAGTTCGAGTCGAACTCATGTTCGACTCGAACATTGCCTGTTCGCCCGTTCGCCGAACAGCGAACAAATTGGGGTGTTCGCGGCAAATTTGAAAAATCTATGGGAGAAATCTAAAGTGCTAATTATAAAGGCTTATATGCAAGTTATTGTCCTAAAAAGTGTTTGGGGACCTGGGTCCTGCCCCAGGGGACATGTATCAATGCAAAAAGAAGTTTTAAAAACGGCCGTTTTTTCGGGAGCAGTGATTTTAATAATGCTTAAAATGAAAAAATAAAAGTGAAATATTCCTTTAAATTTCGTACCTGGGGGGTGTGTATGATATGCATGTAAAGTGGCGCATGTTTCCCATGCTTAGAACTGTCCCTGCAAAAAATGTCATTTTTGAAAGAAAAAAATGCATTTAAAACTGACTCACGGCTATTAATGAATTGTCGGCTCCCGGCAATACATTCAAAAGTCATTGATAAAAATAAAAAAAAAAGCGTGGGGGTTTCCCAGAATTCAATTACCAGGCCCTTCAGGTCTGGAATGGATATTAAGGGGAACCCCGCCGCAAATTAAAAAAAAAATTGACGTGGGGTTCCCCCAAATATCCATTCCAGGCCCTTCAGATCTGGCATGGATTTTAAGGGGAACTCCACCCCAAATTTTTAAAAAAAATGGCGTGGAGTCCCCCTAAAAATCCATACCAGACCCCTTATCCGAGCACGCAACCTGGCCGGCCGCAGGGGAAAAGGGGGGACGAGAGAGCGGCCCCCCTCCCTCCTGAACCGTACCAGGCCACATGCCCTCAACATGGGGAGGATGTCCTCATGTTGATGGGGACAAGGGCCTCATCCCCACAACCCTTGCCCGGTGGTTGTGGGGGTCTGCGGGCGGGGGGCTTATCGGAATCTGGAAGACCCCTTTAACCAAGGGGACCCCCAGATCCCGGCCCCCCCCTATGTGAATTGGTAAGGGGTACATTGTACCCCTACCATTTCACGAAGAAAGCGTAAATTTTTTTTTAAAAAAAACACACAAACACCTTGAAAAAGTCCTTTATTTAAAAAAAAAAACATTCCAGCGGTGAAATCCAGTGTCCCGCGGCGATCCCGATGTCCAGCGCTGTCCTTCATTGGTTGTGCCTGAGCGGACCTGATGGGGAACTCCCTCTCAGTATTTTAAATGTATAGACCCGCCCCTTCTAAAGTTCCCCATCAGGTCCGCTCAGCGGACCAGATGCAGAACATGAGAAGGGGCGGGTCTATACATGTATTACCAAAGTGAGAGCAGTTCCCCATCAGGTCCGCCCCCTCGGTATGTCGGACCCGCCTACGTCATTGGCTTGAGCGGGGAACTTCCTTCACTGTGTAATTTAAATTTACATAGTGAAGGAAGTTCCCCGCTCAAGCCAATGACGTAGGCGGGTCCGACATACCGAGGGGGCGGACCTGATGGGGAACTGCTCTCACTTTGGTAATACATGTATAGACCCGCCCCTTCTCATGTTCTGCATCTGGTCCGCTGAGCGGACCTGATGGGGAACTTTAGAAGGGGCGGGTCTATACATTTAAAATACTGAGAGGGAGTTCCCCATCAGGTCCGCTCAGGCACAACCAATGAAGGACAGCGCTGGACATCGGGATCGCCGCGGGACACTGGATTTCATCGCTGGAATGTTTTTTTTTTTTTTTTTTTTTTTTCAATAAAGGACTTTTTCAAGGTGTTTGTGTGTTTTTTTTAAACATTTTTTTTTACGCTTTCTTCGTGAAATGGTAGGGGTACAATGTACCCCTTACCAATTCACATAGGGGGGAGGCCGGGATCTGGGGGTCCCCTTTGTTAAAGGGGTCTTCCAGATTCCGATAAGCCCCGCGCCCGCAGACCCCCACAACCACCGGGCAAGGGTTGTGGGGATGAGGCCCTTGTCCCCATCAACATGGGGACATCCTCCCCATGTTGAGGGCATGTGGCCTGGTACGGTTCAGGAGAGAGGGGGGGGCGCTCTCTCGTCCCCCCCTTTTCCCCTGCGGCCGGCCAGGTTGCGTGCTCGGATAAGGGGTCTGGTATGGATTTTTAGGGGGACTCCACGCCATTTTTTTTAAAATTTGGGGTGGAGTTCCCCTTAAAATCCATGCCAGATCTGAAGGGCCTGGAATGGATATTTGGGGGAACCCCATGTCAATTTTTTTTTAAATTTGCGGCAGGGTTCCCCTTAATATCCACACCAGACCTGAAGGGCCTGGTAATTGAATTCTGGGGAACCCCCACACTTTTTTTTTTTTTTTTTTTTTTTTATCAATGACTTTTGAATGTATTGCCGGGAGCCGACAATTCATTAATAGCCGCGAGTCAGTTTTAAATGCATTTTTTTCTTTCAAAAATGACATTTTTTGCAGGGACAGTTCTAAGCACGGGAAACATGCGCCACTTCACATGCATATCATACACACCCCCCAGGTACGAAATTTAAAGGAATATTTCACTTTTATTTTTTCATTTTAAGCATTATTAAAATCACTGCTCCCGAAAAAACGGCCGTTTTTAAAACTTCTTTTTGCATTGATACATGTCCCCTGGGGCAGGACCCAGGTCCCCAAACACTTTTTAGGACAATAACTTGCATATTAGCCTTTATAATTAACACTTTAGATTTCGAACGTTCGAGTCCATTGTATTTAATAGGGTTCTAAAGTTTACACGAACATTTTGTCTGTTCGCAGGTTCTGGTGCGAACCGAACAGGGGGGTGTTCGGCTCATCCCTGCTCCACTCTAATTCATCCCAAAGATGTTCTATCAGGTTGAGGTCAGGACTCTGTGCAGGCCAGTCAAGTTCCTCCACCCAAAACTCGCTTATCCATGTCTTTATGGACCTTGCTTTGTGCACTGGTGCGCAGTCATGTTGGAACAGGAAGGGGCCATCCCAAAACTGTTCCCACAAAGTTTGGGAGCATGAAATTGTCCAAAATGTCTTGGTATGCTGAGGCCTTAAGAGTTCCAATCACTGGAACTAGGGGGCCAAGCCCAACCCCTAAAAAGCAACCCCACACCATAAACCCCCCTCCACCAAATGATATGGAGGGGTGGCCCAATACTTTTGGCATAATAGTGTGGATGAGCGAGTTTGGGGTGGAGGAACTTGACTGGCCTGCATCCTGTCCTAATCTCAACCCGAAAAAAACCTTTGGGATCAATTACAGTGGAGACTGCGAGCCAGACCTTCTCGTTCAACATCAGTGCCTGACCTCACAAATGCCCTTCTGGAAGAATGGTCAAACATTCCCATAGAGACACTCCTAAACCTTGTGGACAGCTTTCCCAGAAGAGTTGAAGCTGTTATAGCTGCAAAGGGTGGGCCAACTCAATAATGAACTCTACGGCCTAAGACTGGGATGCCATTAAAGTTCATGTGCGTGTAAAGACAGCTGTCCCAATACTTTTGGAAATATAGTGTACATACATATGCACAGGGCTTTTTTCCCCCAGAGAATAGGTGCAGAAACTCCTCCTTCTGGGTCACCCTTTGTCTCTGCCCCTATCTACCTCCAAGCACCACCCCTTAGTTCCACCACCTAACCAATTCCCAGTACCGCCCTTTTAGAGCATACAGATCCAAGTATCATCTCGTGACACTAAGTAATTTGTATGGAAATTATTAATGATGTTAAGGAAAGAATTAAAATAGATCCCCTGCAGCCAGTAACAATAGATTCACCAGCAACAATACCCCCCCCCCCCCCCCCCCCAGCAACAAGGTTCCCCTGCAAAAAAAATTCTACCCCAGCAACAAAATACCACTATGCGCACACACACAGACCACACAACCAGTATATATTATAAAGAATGGGTATATAAAACATATCATTAATCAAATAGGTAGACAGTATATAACCCTTATTCCTGCATTAGGCTCCATGTACACAGAAGCTCAAAAACTGTCGCTTTGAACGCCAGATTTCTGGCAGAAAAAGCTGCTTTAAAATATAGCTTTTAAAAGCGTTTATTAGCGTTTTTCAGTGTAGCGTTTTTATTTATTTATTTTTTTATTTTTTTCAATGGATCAAAAAACGCCAAAAAACGCTGGCGACCAGCGTTTTTGAGCGTTTATTAGCGTTTTTCAGCATTTCGCGTTTTTTTGCAGTTTTTTTCCCGCTGAAAAACGGCACTTTGAATGCGAATTTCTTGCGTTCAGAAAAAAGCCCATTAACTCCACTGCTCATTAATGCTAAAAAACTCTATGTGTACATGAACACAGGCTAACATAGAGTGCAGTTAATGGGCTTTTTAAAAAAAACGCCAAAACGCCAATAAACTGCAGTTTATCAGCTTCAGTGTACATGGAGCCTTACCAAATATTGTGGACCAACTTGGTAGTTTGCTTCAGTCACCTGTCTTAGAGGGACAAACCCTAACATCAAGACATGGAAGTATGAGACAGTAAAACTCACGCCGTCCCTTTTAAGTACATTAGTGGGTCACGTTTTAGTTAATTTTGGCCCTTACTTTAACATTTATAGATATTGTATACATTAATACTCTAGCTCAGTTCTTTAAAATCCTAATGCTTTCCATTAGACATGTGCGGTTTGTTTCGTACGAATTTCCAAAAATTCGTACATTCGGAAGCATCCGAAATCCGAATTGCTATGCTTCCGAATTGTATACGAAATACGAAATTTCGTTGACGAATTTCGGACCCAAATTCCGTTACAACGGAAACGTGACTGGTGTTTTGTTGACCAATCAGAGGTTTTCTTCTGCTGCTGAGTGAGGGTTGGGAAAATGACCTTTTTTAATATGGGAGTGGGAGACTCGTACTGGTAGTCGATGGGAGATTCAGAATCGGACAAAATAAGAATGTTCGTTAATATCGTTTTATTATTGTCATAATAATTACGATTATTCGTTATGATGATGTTAAAACCCAGGAAGTCAGCACAGCACAGGGATGGTGGGAGCTCCTCATAATGAGCACAGCAGGGGTACAGCCCCAGGAGGAAGTGAGCACAGCACAGGGATGGTGGGAGCCTCTCATAATGAACACAGCAGGGGTACTAACCCAGGAGGAAGTCAGCACAGCACAGGGATGGTGGGAGCCCCTCATAATGAGCACAGCAGGGGTACAGCCCCAGGAGAAAGTCAGCACAGCACAAGGGTGGTGGGAGCCCCTCATAATGAGCACAGCAGGGGTACAAACTCAGGAGGAAGTCAGCACAGCACAGGGATGGTGGGAGCACCTCATAATGAGCACCACAGGGGTGCAAACCCAGGAGGAAGTCAGCACAGCACAGGGATGATGGGAGCCCCTCATAATGAGCACAGCAGGGGTACAGCCCCAGGAGGAAGTCAGCACAGCACAGGGATGGTGGGAGCCCCTCATAATGAGCACAGCAGGGGTACAAACCCAGGAGGAAGTCAGCACAGCACAGGGATGGTGGGAGCCCCTCATAATAAGCACAGCAGGGGTACAGCCCCAGGAGAAAGTCAGCACAGCACAAGGGTGGTGGGAGCCCCTCATAATGAGCACCACAGGAGTACAAACCCAGGAAGTCAGCACAGCACAGGGATGGTGGGAGCCCCTCATAATGAGCACAGCAGGGGTACAGCCCCAGGAGGAAGTCAGCACAGCACAGGGATGGTGGGAGCCCCTCATAATGAGCACAGCAGGGGTACAAACTCAGGAGGAAGTCAGCACAGCACAGGGATGGTGGGAGCCCCTCATAATGAGCACAGCAGGGGTACAGCCCCAGGAGGAAGTCAGCACAGCACAGGGATGGTGGGAGCCCCTCATAATGAGCACAGCAGGGGTACAGCCCCAGGAGGAAGTCAGCACAGCACAGGGATGGTGGGAGCCTCTCATAATGAGCACAGCAGGGGTACAGCCCCAGGAGGAAGTCAGCACAGCACAGGGATGGTGGGAGCACCTCATAATGAGCACCACAGGGGTACAAACCCAGGAGGAAGTCAGCACAGCACAGGGATGATGGGAGCCCCTCATAATGAGCACAGCAGGGGTACAGCCCCAGGAGGAAGTCAGCACAGCACAGGGATGGTGGGAGCCCCTCATAATGAGCACAGCAGGGGTACAAACCCAGGAGGAAGTCAGCACAGCACAGGGATGGTGGGAGCCCCTCGTAATGAGCATAATGAGTCGACGACTGCCATATTGAGAAAGGTATTTTTTGCTTTTTAAATTCATCATAACGAATGTTCGTAATTGTTACGAAAAATTAACGAACCTAACGAAAATTCGTATTTCGTACGAATCCAAATTGAATTTCAGACACGAATTACGAAATACGAATTAACGGCTAATACGAAACGGATCGAAACAAAACAAATTTATTGACGGCGCACATGTCTACTTTCCATGTGATTACTGCTGTTGGCAAAAAAGCCATAAACATCTATATGCAAGGTGGAGGAAATTACTCTTTCAAGATATGACAGAGCATTCCTAAATGTGCAGTCAGCCATTGGGGGATAAAGAAATAATTTGTATGTCTCTTCCTACTGCCATTGGTTAAATTAAGTTGTTGGTTTTTGAATTTATGACAGAAGTAAAGACTTTTAAATACCTTCTGGATATTGCTGTAATAAGTACCTAAAGGAAATCATACACTATTTGGTATATTGAAATTTTAATGATTTTTAGAAACATTTCATTTTCAAATTCATCTCTGCTTTAAATTAATCATCAACATTGAGTTATCTGGGTGAGCAGTTAATGAGAATCTTCTTCATCCTTGGAAACTAATTCTATCTTAATGACCTATTTTCTGAAATGGCCATTCTTTTACTGTGTGCGGTAATAATCTTCTGATATCAGATTGGATGGTTAGAAAAGGCTATTATTTTTGCATAGTTGTTACAGTTCAGATAAAGTAATTTCTATACTCTGAGGTATCTTCTCAGCACACAGAACCCACAGGTTGGGAAAGACATAAACTTAAAGTGGGGTTCCAATCACATTTTTCATTTTTTAAAAGCATGGTATTTCAGCATTCAATACAGTGGTACATATAAGATGACTTACTATTTTAAAAACCGCAGCCGATCTGCCGAGTTACTGCATAAAGAGACTTTAAAAAAATCTTTGCTGAAGTTTTCATTTTGCTTGTGGGCATGTGAAGCCCACAAGCATTTACTTCCTGGATTGTATTGACGAGTGATTCTAGCCATAGGGGAAGTGCACTGCATCCTGGGAAATGATGACACACATTTCCCAGGAGCAGTAGGGAGCTGAGGGAGATGATGGCAGAATCCGAGGTGATTCAGAAGGCAGATTTCGTGGGACGGCATAGCAACAGGTACTTCCAGGTGAGTAAAAAAAAAACAATTTTTTTCAATTTTTTTTTTTTAGGCTGTTATATGCACACTAATGCTATTTTGTATTTTTGGTGGAAACTACACTTTAATGTAACAATGTAGCAGGCAAATTTTAGGCCTGTTTTTTAGGGTTGGCACTCCTTCAAGTTAGTGAGTTCAGGAGTTTCTAGTAAAAGTTACTGTTAATGTAACAGCATACAAAGTCATTTTAGACAATTGTGTGCTTCTATCCTTGTAGCAGCAGTTTGGGGAAGGCCTTATCTGTTCCCCAATGACTGTGTCCCTGTGCGTAAAGCCAAGTCCGTAATGACATTGTTTGATGAGTTTGCTATGGAGGAACCAGGTGGCCTGCACAAAGCCCTGACTTTGACCTTTCTGAACACTTTTGGTGTGAATTGAAATGCCGTTCGTGAGCCAGGTTTTCTCATCCAACATCAATAGCTGACCTCACAAATACTCTTTTAGCTAAATGGGTACACATTCACACAAGCACAATCCAAAATTTTGTGGAATGTCTTTCCAGAAGAGTGAAGGCTGATATAGTCACAAATAAGGGGTTGTATTATTGCCCATGGTTTTGTAATGAGATGTCCAACAGGCTCAAAGAGGTATGATGGTTAGGTGTCCACAGACCTTTGGTCATAAAGTGTACCTTGGTCAATATCAAAATCATTACGTGATCGCCTTACAATCCACTATCGTCTTTGGACCCAAGCATCTCCCCTGAATTCCCACTACCACCACCACCCACTACAAAAATGAATTGCAATGAATCAAATGTAAGGCATTGTCCAGGACCCCCATTGCCAACTGTGACAATATTTGTCTAGAACAACTGAATCAACGTAACTCAATCTTACAAATGTTATACCATTAAAATGTAATTAAATTATGATCGTGAGATGATTGAGTGAAGTTTGATCATCAAAATCCAAAATCCCTATATAAAGCTAACTTTCTATGTGTGGATCAAGATGCCAGAGACATAGGCTGGTTATAAACAGACCAGTCTGGCCAGGGGCGTAACTAGAAATCACAGGGCCCCATAGCAAAATGTTGTATGGGGCCCCCCCCTGCAAACAGCCCCCCCCACCAAAAAATGTCAGGGCTTAAATTAAATAGTGGACTGCTTTAATGGGGTGGCTGAAATCGGGTGTTGTTCGAGTCTGAGATGAATATGGGATGGAGGAAGAAAGAAAGAAAGAGAGAAAGAGAGAAAGACAGCAGGCCCAGATCCTACACCACAATAGCAATATGTGTATTCCAGAAAGTTTAACAATCAGCAGATAAAGATACTCCAAACACCTGGTGTTAGCGCTTCAATCATCACGGCACCATGGTTGTTATGGTATCAGGATGATTAAAGCGCATTATTTCTTATGTTACATTGTAATATAAAATGAAATAGTTCAACTCACCATAATGCAGAATCAGTGGGAGCTCCGAGTGTGTCACTTGCCACGTCGCCTGCCACCAGATGCCATCAGGTGTCCCCAGCAGAGTCCATCCTTACATCAGGTGTCCCCAGTAGAGTCCCTCCTTACATCAGGTGCCCCCAGTAGAGTCCCTCCTTACATCAGGTGCCCCCAGTAGAGTCCCTCCTTACATCAGGTGCCCCCAGTAGAGTCCCTCCTTACATCAGGTGCCCCCAGTAGAGTCCCTCCTTACATCAGGCATTCCCAGTAGAGTCCCTCCTTACATCAGGCATTCCCAGTAGAGTCCTGCCTTACATCAGGTGCCCCCAGTAGAGTCCCTCCTTACATCAGGTGCCCCCAGTAGAGTCCCTCCTTACATTAGGCATTCCCAGTAGAGTCTCTCCTTACATCAGGCATTCCCAGTAGAGTCCCACCTTACATCAGGTGTCCCCAGTAGAGTCTCTCCTTACATCAGGCATTCCCAGTAGAGTCCCTCCTTACATCAGGTGCCCCCAGTAGAGTCCCTCCTTACATCAGGCATTCCCAGTAGAGTGCCTCCTTACATCAGGCATTCCCAGTAGAGTGCCTCCTTACATCAGCTGTCCCCAGTTACCAGTGGCGTCACTAGGGTTGGTATCACCCGGTGCAGAAAAACATGCCGTTACCCCCTTCCCCTTATAATCCTCCCTCAGTACAGACCCTCCTCCATCAATATAGACCCCCCTCCATCAGTATAGACCCCCCTCAGGATAAACCACCCCCTCCTCCATCAGTACAGACCCCCCTGGACAAACCAGCCCCATCTGTACAGACCCCCCCAGGACAACTCAACCCCCTCCAACTGTACAGACCCCCTCCAAGAGTACAGACCCCCCCAAGATAACCCCCCATCTGTACAGACCCCACAGGACAATTCACACCCCAGGAGTACAGACCCCCCCAGGACAATTCACCCCACCTCAGGAGTACAGACCCCCCCCAGGACAATTCACCCCCCAGGAGTACAGACCCCCCAGGACAATTCACCCCTCCAGGAGTACAGACCCCCCAGGACAATTCAGCCCCCCAGGAGTACAGACCCCCCCAGGACAATTCACCCCCCGAGGAGTACAGACCCCCACCCCCCGCCCCCCCATTCATGCACCTGGGCGTGCAGCCGCCCAGAGAGTTACTTGCTCAGACTGTCACTGACTCTCCGGGCAGCACGATGTGATAGGAGGCAGCCCGTGAGAGTGAGATAGCAGAGTGTCACTCAGACAGGGATAGCACGGCGCCGGGACCCAGGACTCTCCATCGGGCCTCGGCGCCGCTCAGGACTCACTATGCTCGTCTCCGCGCCATTTACAGAACCAAGAGGCGGAGCCTGGGTAGCAAGAAAGCGGCCAATAGAAATGGAGCTCCATTTCTATTTTAGCCGCTTTCATTGCCACCCGGGCTCCGCCTCTTAATTCTTCCTTAGCTGGTCTTCTGTAAAATGGAAACGGAGACAGAAATGACCAGTGCCACGGACCTCTAGCGGCGGCAAGGAAAAAAAAAAAAATTGGCAAGTACAGTATGCATTCCTCATCCTCCCCGGGCCCCACTCGGCTGCGGGCCCCATAGCGCCCGCGTGGGTCGCTATGGTGGTAGTTCCGCCACTGAGTCTGGCCCTGATGATGGAGTCATTTTAGGGTATTCCTAAAAGGAGATAACGTGTGCTTTTTAGAAAACACTCGGTAAAGCACACAGAGATTTTTCAGCTTAGTGATTACTGATTCAACCCTTTTCTTTAAAAAAAAAGAAGCAAGGGAAGGTGTTAACCACAAATGTGCTACTTTATTCTCATGGGTCAGTAATATGAGAAATAGCAATCAGGGTGCAGCAGAGGACAAGGCAGATGTCTCTAGACCCCTTGTTCTAAGGAAAACAACATCTACTAGTGGCTTTTTTTGTTCTCTGTAGCAGGTGGTGCAGTTTGCAGCATATTTTGGTCAGCAATGGTGACCCATATCAATGAAGTTCTTTTAAAATCACATTTCCATACAGGCTGTTTAAAGTCTGAAAATACATTTCACTGTACACTCCGGGGAAGAACAAACACAATAGATTATAAACAGAGAAGATCTAAAACAAGCTTTTCTTGCAGATAGTCTACAAGTTAAGTTAATGGTACCTTAAAGTGCAGTTTCTTTAAAATGAGCAGCTACAAATACTGCAGCTGCTGACTTTTAATATTAGGACACTTACCTGTCCAGGGCGCCCACGATGTCCTCACCCGAAGCCGATCTGTCCCTCGGCTCCCGGGTGCAGGCGTGGGTATCTTCAGTAAGGTAATCAGGAAGTGAAGCTTTGCGGCTTCACAGCCTGGTAGCCCTATTGCGCATGCTTGAGTCGCGATGCGCATCCTCACTAGTCCCTGCTGTCTTCTGGGACCTGTGTGTCGCCCAGAAGACAGCGGGGTGGATGGAGGAGGCGCCAGACTCGGCGTAGATCGCCTTGGAATCTGCGGCGATCTGTCGCCGGAAGTGGGAGCAAATAGCTGTATTAGACAGGTATCTGCCCCCCCCTGAAAGGTGCCAAATGTGACACCGGAGGGGGGGAGGAACCGGAAAAGCGGAAGTTCCATTTAAAAACGCCCCTCAAATGCCTATGCCAAAAATACAATGGACACTATCTATATACCATGATACTATGGATCACACTATCAAAACATAAAAGCTTTAGCGGCACGTTGCTTTAAAACTGAAACCTCATGTCAAGTCAGGAGGCATTTGAAGCCTTTCAACGCCTCCCATTCAAGTCTATGGTAACACTTCGCAAACAAAAGCATTAAGATAAGTTTATTTCCTGTAATGCAACAGGCATCTGTGGAGCTGTTTTAACACACCTTAACGCTTATTAAACGCTTCAAAACTGCTCAATAGGGCGTTTGGAGAGCATTTTTAACTCGTCATTAACACTTGTAAAACGCCAGTCGAACACCCATACTAAAGCTCATTAACGCGAATCTAATGCCCATACTAACGCTATAGGAGCGTTTGTTAAGCGTTAGAAATTTTGTCAAGTGTTAAGAAGCCCTAACTATAAATCCCATCCGTCATACAGTGTCATCTTAAGAGCATTATAGGCCCCCGGGCAATACACTGCACTGGGGCCCTGTCTTCACAATCACGCACGAGAATTTTTTACTGACACAAATCATGACATTTACTGGCAGAACCACATGTTTTTACTGACATTATTAAACCTATAAACATATAGATCGTGCCATTAGCAATGTGTTTAAGTTAAACAAAAGTAAAAAAAAACATTTCTTCATTGACATGAAGGTTAGGTTACTATAACCCAGCGAGCACAGAGTTTCCTCTTACATCAGAGTCTGCAGGATTCCCCCTTACAGTCCAAGGGAACTCTTATGTAAAGGGGAACGCTGCAGATCATGATGTAAGGGGGAAACGCTGATGTAAGGGGGGCTCTGGTGACCAGAGACCACCTTATATCAAAGTCCACTGCTTTCTCTTTACATCAGAGTTCCCACTTACATCAGAGCAACAGACCACCCCCCCTGATCTCTTTGTGCAAGCTGCACAGCCAGACAGCCACTCACCGTACGACACCGACCAGGGCACTCCGAGTCTGTACTGGCTGGTGGCTGGGCAGGTTACAGGCTCACAAAAACCGGCACTGCCGACAGGGGTCCGACTCCGCCACACTCTGCTTCAAGCCTGCTGTGCTGTCTGCTCTGACCACTCTACTCTGTCCATTCACCCTCAGCTCCTCCTGCTTTTTTTTTTAAAGTCTGGCGGGTGTGGCTAACGTCATCATCGGCGGACAGACAGAGGCAGCACTCGTGGAGGATTGGATCTTCTCTGCGATTTCTGCAAACTGCGCATGCACAGTTCTGACCCGCCGCTTCCCACCATTTTTTACTGGGGTCGCTGGGCAGCCGGTGGGGCCCCCCAGGCAAGTGTGGCCCCTGGGCAACTGCCCAGCGTGCCCAATGGAAAAGATGGCCCTGCCGTCATAATCAAGTACTCTGTACCCACCTCCCTAGCTACATCCTGTTTAACTTTTATTCTAGCCCTACATCCTTCTCTCCTATTTTCACTGCTCTCCTATTTAGTTCACACTTTTTTTTAATCTACACAGAATCAGCAGCGGAACTGAATGAGATAAAATCTTTTAGCACTCTATCCCAAGGTAGGTGGCAGCTACAAGTGCTTGGCACACCAGCGGAAGAAGATTCAGATCTGTCTGTTGTTGTATATGGTAAAGCTGGGAAATCTCAATTGCACAAGGTGATGAATCTGCACTATTATCCTTTTCTGGTAAGTGCTCACACAGTAGATGACCAGTACATCATATTACTGATAATCCACTTCTGCAATAATGTACACGTCTAACAACAAACTTGTCCTCACAAAAAATAGCGTCCTGTAGAAGAATTACCTGTGTTGGCCAAAATAATCTGTTAGGCTTCATTTACACAAGTCGCAGCACATTGATTTCAATGGCACCCATTCCAATCTATGTGACTTAAAGTCATAGCGACTTTGAAAAGGTTCCAGCACTACTTTGTTGCGCCTTTCTTGCGACTGCCAGAGAGTGTAAAGTCGCACGAAAGTCATATCAAAGTTGCACTCAAAATCACGCGGCTTTGGAGTTGCACTAGTATGAACGGAGTCTTATGCCGCATACACACGGTCGTAATTTCCGACAACAAATGTTCGATGTGAGCTTGTTGTCGGAAAATCCAACCGTGTGTATGCTCCATCGGACATTTGCTGTCGGAATTTCCGACCACAAAAAATTTGAGAGCTGGTTCTCAATTTTTCCGACAACAAAAGTTCCAACCGTGTGTACACAATTCAAGGCACAAAAGTTCTACGCATGCTCGGAATTAATTTGACGCATGCTCGGAATCATTGAACTTAATTTTTCTCGGCTCGACGTAGTGTTGTACGTCACCGCGTTCTTGACGTTTGGAATTTCTGCCAACATTTGTGTGACCATGTGTATGCAAGACAAGTTTGAGCGAACATCCGTCGGAAAAAAATCCACGTTTTTTGTTGTCGGAATGTCCGATTGTCTGTACGCAGCATTAGTGTTTTTATTTTTATGTTTCTAGGGCAGATTAGCAAATTAAGAGAGCAGCTGACTGGTTGCTAAGGTTAATATCAATGGTTCACCTGACTGTAACGTGCTCTCTGAGCATTAGAGTCTGCTTTAGGCACTCTCTTAGACACCCTTGGTGTGACATGTGAGTTAGCCACAGTGTGTGTTAGAGGTTCAGGGCCGCAGTGCACTCATCTGATAGAACCCTGTCCCCGAAGACTCCTTGAAAAGTATACCCAGCAAGAGGGCAGAGTCAAGCTGGGTGGGGCTTGTCCCCTGATCCTATGTGTATTTGTTTTGCTCCTCTCAGTCTCATAAGCGGTTAGCACTGGAGTGTCAGGTGCACCATTTTTCTAATTTGCCTGTGCACTCCTGTTGGGTCTACGCAGCCTCACACTTGGTGAGCAGGTTGTACTGCGCATGTGTGCACCATTCATTCTGAAGCATGTGTGAAACTGCTCAGCCTTTCCTGCCATATCCTACAGCCAATACATTTTAGTTTGATTTACTAAAGGCAAATAGACTGTTCACAATGCGTCCTATACAAATTGCAAGGCACGGTGGCAGCATGAATATGGACAGCATATCTTGAGAAATCATGAACATGCTATATCCTATGTGTTAAAGACACAAAGGGGGTTATTTACTATAACGGCATGGTGCCTGTTTGTTTTCAAAGCTAATTGAACAAGCTGAAGTTAGAAGCTGATTGGCCACCATGCACAGCTGCACCAGATTGTGAGTGCACCAGTTTTGGTAAACCATAGGGGGTTATTTACAAAAGGCAAATCCACTTTGCACTACAAGTGCAAAGTGCACTTGAAATTGCACTGAAAGTGCTCTTGGAAGTGCAGTCGCTGTAAATCTGAGGGGAAGATCTGAAATGAGAGGAAGCTCTGCTGATTTTATCATCCAATCATGTACAAGCTAAAATGCTGTTTTTTTTATTTTCCTTGCATGTCCCCCTCGGATCTACAGCGACTGCACTTCCAAGTGTACTTTCAGTGCAATTTCAAGTGCACTTTGCACTTGTAGTTTGCTCTTGTAGTGCAAAGTGGATTTGCCTTTCGTAAATAACCCCCATAGGCTATTCACTTTGTAAGGGAAGTTACTATTTACAATTTTGACTGGAGCTTAGTGAATGATGTGAAGCTATGCTGACATCCATCATCCAATCATGTGCAGCAAAAATAAGCATTTTTTTTTAAACTTTCCTTGCACAACATTGGTTATTTTTTTGCTAGGTGAGATTTCATACCCTTGCAAAATGAAACTTTCCTAGCAAAGTGAACAGCCTATTTGTCTTTAGTAAATCAACCCCATTGTATCCGAAGGCTACAACCTAGAATTTCGGTTTTTGCCTCCACCCTGCTTCATGCTATCACAGATGTCAGCATCATCACAAAGACTGGTAGACCTTCAAAGCCATTTAAATAGAAAAGGAAAGAATCCTGAATCTAATGCCGCGTTTTTTTTCAACAGATGTTGGCTCAAACTTGTCTTGCATACACACGGTCGCACAAATGTTGCTCGGAAATTCCGATCGCCAAGAACGCAGTGACGTACAACACTACAACGAGCCAAGAAAAATTAAGTTCAATGATTCCGAGCATGCGTCAAATTGATTCCGAGCATGCGTAGGATTTTTGTGCGTCGGAATTGCATACACACAATCGGAATTTCCGACAAGAACTTTTGTTGTCGGAAAAATTGAGAACCTGCTCGCAAGCATTTGTTGTCGGGAATTACGACAGCAAATGTCCGATGGAGCCTACACATGGTCGGAATATCTGACCAAAAGCTCACTTCGAACATTTGTTGTCGGAAATTCCGATCGCGTGTACATGGCATAAGGGTTCTCAATACATTCCTTCAGGTGCAAAAGCTCCTCATGAAATCTGGCAGGTCAGTTATAGCTTCCCTCCATCCAGGAGATTCTTAAAACACCATATGGTTACATCAAAAATGTTGCAATTTTCTGTAGTATCCAAATTTTACCAGTACTGGGAAACGTATATTCATCTTTCATCTGGCAAAATCTGGTAGTGTGGCATAATAATTTTAAAATGATGATGCTCTATAATATTTCAAATGGCTGGTCAGACTTTCAACAAGTCCACACAGAGAGACGCAAATCATCTTTGCTTATAATATTAAGTATACAGTACATTCTTTCTAAACACTTAAGGATATTTGAATGCTGATGTTATCTGTTATCATTTATTTTTGCTATGTACATAAATACACTGATCTAGAAATAATTTTACATGTAACGACTTTTGATAGCTGTATGCTGGAGACATCGGAGATGTGATAAAAGCTTCTTTCCTGTCCACGGCTCTGAGCCCTGAGAGGAGACTTCAGCTGCACAAGGTATAAGTCATGCTAATTGATTGTGATTACACCATAGACATTCTGCACTGGCTTTCAATCAGTAATTTTCTAAAGAACCATGTGTTAAAGTTGCATGCATTGCACTGAACAAATGCCCTCTGAATCATCTTCTGACTAATATATAACAAATGGGCTCTAACTTTACACAAGATGTTTTTTATGTCTTTCTATCATGTACTATTCATACCAAATAACAAAGTGCAGAGAAGCTAACCTTTTAATAGGCAGAACACTGTAACAATTATCAATAACGACTGTATTTGCGTCACAATGTCATTGCACCACAGCTTGATGAAAATGTTAAAGTGAAATTTTTGGTTAGGGAATTATATGGCTGTCTCACATTGCATAGATTCGATTGGCCAGGCATAGTAAAACCTTCCATTGTGTCACCTGGAAATATTTCAATACTTATACTGTGAAATATTGTTTTATACATGTAGCGGGTGGTCATATTTGGGGGAGGCATCTGAGTGGTACCAGGCTCAGATGCAACAATTGTTAGGATTCCTGGACCAATTTATACCAGTGGAGGATATCAATGGTGTCTAGTTCCCTGCGGCCTTTAGGTGGCACTGTTGCCATAGGCTGGGGTTGAACCACCATTGGAGGGCTGTGCCCCGGAGGCTGTGCCCTTTGTGTCCTTTACGCGGCAGTAGTACAGCGGGGCGGGGAACCCGCTGTGCATGCTGGGAGTGGGTATAAAGAGGGCAGACATCTTCCGCACGAGGTCCGCGCCCAGGCACCTTCAGTCTGGGTGCATGTGCGTGTCATCCCGGGTGCCCTAGGCCCGGGGACGGAGTTGCCGTTCCACCCCAGACACCTTTGGTACTCTCTGGAGGCCTGGGGCCCAGTACCTTTGACTGGGTCCCGCAAGGGATCGAGGGCTCCTAGGGTGTCCTCCGGTGTGGATGCCCGAATCTAGGATGAGGAGGCCAGGGAGGTGACCCTTCCGAAGATCGAGTGCAGCATTTGCTGGCGACGGCGGGGCCTCTGGTAACTGTCCGGATGGATATCCTTTCCCTGACAAGGGCCATTTCCTATAGAAGGTAGTACACGTTCTCATGGTCTGTGGCAGGGACCCATCGTGAATCAGGTCGGTGGCAGAGACCCAACAACCAGGTCTGTGGCAGAGGCCTTATTCATCTGGTCTGTGGCAGAGACCCCTTCACGGTCGGTGGCAGCGACTGTGCGCCAAGCCTGTTCGCGCTATAACGGAACAGGAGAAAACCCAAGTTCAAGTTTGTGCCTGGACCTCCTCCCCACTGTGTTCTGAACTGTTCTATGTCTAACCAGTCGCTCTCAAAGGACTATTTATTGCTCTGAAGAATAAATAAGTGTTGGACTTTCAGTGGTGTGGAACCTGAATTTCTGGGAGTTAAAGGGTCCTACCTCCACCTGCGTGGAGGGTGGGAATCATCCTCAAGGGAAGTTTTGGCTCTGGACAGGGACACAGGCCCGAAGGTAAAAGGTTATAGCTCACACCTCTGCACACAAGAGGATACGAGCTGGTGGTGCGCCACACTCTCCTCCCTGGTCCCCTCGACGAGAGCCATTGACCGAGAAGAGAAGAGGGAGGCAGAGGTGAGGTCGCTACATACATATTTATCTAAATGTTCTCCCTTGGTGCTGTACAAAGTGTTACAAACATATGGTAAGTAGTTTAAAAACAACACGTGCAATCCACCAAAATGTGGGTGGACTGTACATTCAATACATTCAGCACAAAAACAATTAAATGCTTCTGTGATGGATCACCTTGCACCCCGCCTGAGTGCATCTACTGTAGAGCTGCTTCCTCGCCACTGGAGACGTTTTTTGTAACTCCACAGATGCTGCTGGCATGAAATTCCATGTCCTGTGGTTTGGGAGAAAGGCTGGCTGCCTTTTCTCTCAGGAAGGCTAAAGCTGCTGTTGGTGCTGAGCAGAGCTCAGCAATGTTCTGCCTTAATGACAGCTGTTCTTAGCAGAAAGGTCTATTAAATCCACAGTCTCTGGAGCTAGTGGCTGGGGATAGAGGTTCACTCTCTCCTCTCCCTGGTGCTCAGTAAACACTGCATCGCAGGTCACTGGGGCATTCTTTTGAGCAGTGTCAAACAATCCTTTGTATGCCTGTTTCAGCTCGCACTCTTACAGTATTAAAAAAAAAAAAAATCTTCCTGCAATCTGAGATGGTTGGGAATATCCATTTCCCTAAAATCCTGGTTACCATATCTTCGCTACTTTATGTATTTCTGAAGTCCGGATCTTCCTGGATTCTCTTAAATAATTGTTCTGGACCATCAAAATCATAGCCCTCCATGGGAGTATCATACTTCAGCCATGGACAAACTTGGGTAGCATACCATTGCAGGGCCAGATATCCATCGTCCAGCATCAGTACCATCTGGATCAGCCTATCCAGCTCTATCAGCCATTCCTCCCGAGGATGCTCTTCTAGGAACAGTATACGCAAGTCTAGCTGCAGCCAGTACCGATCCATGGCCATATAACAGTCTTGCTCCACTTGGAGAGTCTCCCTCCAGAGCTCCCGGAGGATCGCATCTCTCAATTCCAGCTCGTCCCGGGCAGAACCAGGCTCTCCGTAATGGGCGAACATCTCTTGCACCATATTTCCTCTGACCATTAACCTGTACAAGATTAATATTACACCTTCCCATCCAGAAGGGAAGCTTTATTGTCTTTATTCAGAGAATTAATTCAAGTCTGGCTCTCAGAATTCATCACATTGTTGTCCATCATTAGGGAATGATCTGCCCTCTTCATGGGTTCAAAGGCTGAACTGAGCTCTTTTCCATGCTCTGACTGGGACAATCAGGCAAAATCCCCAGTCTTCTCCATGAGCCTAAATCAGTGGGTTGAAGGTTAGCCCCTAGTCTTCTCCAAAAGCCACAGCCACAGTGGTTACCGTGACAGCTTCTGTATAATTGGCTGATTTCTCCATGCGTGTGTTTTTTTATTTACGGTTACTTCTTTTATTTTTTATATGACTAATACAATGGAACAGCAGCCATGTATGATACATGTGTGTTTTTAACACCTGTTTAGTAGATTTAATAATAAATAAATAGGTAATATTTTTCTTTGAAAAATATTTTTTTTACATTTATTTTAAAAGTTCCAAAAATATGCACACAAACAAGATTAGTCAAAGCATCCCATGTTACTTTCATTTTGTGATCTCAGTTTGATGACATCTGGGAGAAAATTTTCAAATTCCCAAAGAAAAGTTAGGAAAGGTTTCCTACTGTTAATTCTGCTCACTTCTTCCACAGGTGACAGGGGGGTCATCAAGACAGGGTCTGCAATAAAAACATGGGTGAAATTTTAACCCTCCCTCCCTCTATCTAAAAACCTTTGGCATTGGATATTTTTAAAGACAGACAGATGTATTTACTTCCTCTAAAGGTCCACTCAAATTGTCCAGGCACTCGCTCTCTTTACAAACCACCTATTATTAGCAGGTGTAAAATGTGCCTGTAAATTTTTTTAAATAAGTTACATTTATACTTACCTTCGTATTTAATATCACTGAGTGAGACATCACTGCCCTTTCTGGGCAAGATTCCTGGGAAAAAAGAGCAGGTGAAATCTTGGGAGAAGACAATCAAGTCCATTGCAAGAGCATCTTCTCCAGTAATGTTGAATGCTCTGTATTCCCGAATCCCAAGGATCTTGCCAGAAAGAATGTATCCTATCCTTGTCTAGGCCCCGCAGGCAGGGTAAGGTAAGTATGACTTTTTTTCTTACAGGTACAATTTACATCTACTAATAGTACCTGATTTGTGAAGTAGTAGGGGTCCTGGGTAGTGTATGCAGGTATAAAATAAATGGAGTTTCCCATAGCTTATTAAATTCTTTCAGCACTTAGTATTGAAAATAAAAAGAGCTTGGTCTTATGATAATTCAACAAGATTTGCTTATGTTGTGCAGAATCCCTACACTGTATGAAAACTATCTAACAGCAGTTGATATTATAATAAAAACATTTAGCAGCTATATCTAGAGCTGTATAAATTGATCTAATGCTTAAAATATTATTGGCTTCCTGAGTAATTGACTTCCTGCACACCATTCCCACTTGTCAACTTGTTTCATTATTAAAGAAGATTCTTCTCCAAGATTTTCTGTGGCCTCTTTTTAAGTGTGAAATTAAATTGCTCCTGTTTTTGTTTACAAAGCAAGATGCATTTTTATCTTGTTGGTAGAAAATAAAAAACTATTTTCAGGACTTACTTAAAGTGGTTCTAAAGGCAGAAGGTTTTTTACCCTAATGCATTGTATGAATTAAAGTAAAAAATCTTCTGTATGCAGCTCCCCCTCCTCCAGCCCCCTTATACTTACCTGAGCATGATGTCGATCCAGAACTACAAATCCCAGTGCTTTTAAAGTCCTGAGCAGAGAGGAAGAGGAGTGTTGCTTTTCCTAGGCTGAGGAGAAGTATGAAGACCATTTGGAAGGCCACAGTTGGCTGCCAGCAGACTGCTTAAATGTTGATGCAGTCTGCTGCCTGACCAAAGGTAAACAACGCTGGGGACATTGACCGGCTGTGTTTTACACAGTGAACAGAGGGAGGATATCTGCTGACACAGGAGTTGGTGAGAGGTTGCTGGCCATAACTCACAAGACACTTTGACCAAAGAGGGACAGAGTTATCTGCAAGTAACACAGGGTCAGTGCCTGTATCAGTTCTTAAAGGGACACTAATCTTAGCACTCCAGCATTAAAGATTGGGCCCCGACGATCTGGCCAGCAGAGGAAAGAGGGGTACTATAGTATAGACTGCTAGACTGTCCTGGTGGTGTAGACTCCTAGTTAGGATTCCCCCTATTAAAGGTTTAGAAAGAGTTGCTCTTTACACCCACTGATTGTATACAGTATTTATTTTACTGCTCATCTATTTGCAATACATTCCTTGCTATATTTTAACTGTTTGCCATATTATTGCTGCTGTATAATATTTATTTTGCCATTGGGTACTGTATATACATTTGCAATACAAATTACCAACTCATCCAGGTGTGTCAGAGTGCATGGTGTTGTGTGCAGAGTTGTGGGCACAGGAGCAGGCGACCTGAGAAACAGCGGCTTCCTTAGCGGTAAGCGCTACACTCTGAATGCACCATTAGCAATAGAATACTACAATATGCAACAGGTAATGAGTGATATTTTATCAGCTGATTAAAAGAATATAAGCAGAATAGAAGAACTAGTGACTGCACAGCCCACCCATAGAGATTACTTGGTATGCATCTTGGCAATGACTTAGTTTGTATATGAAATGCTGAAAAGGTTAAGTGAAGCATTTTCCTTCCTTTGATAATGTGTTTTCAATAAAAAAGAATAAACATTTGGGGCCATGTGCAGTAATTTGGTTTGATGTAAATGTCAGTGATTTTCTGAGCCCTGGAAATCATTGACATAGATATTATTTCTGTCTGTGTTAAGGTTCGTATGAAGGATGTAGACACAAAACAAGAAATAAGCTTTTATCCAAACAATGCATCTTTTCTTGAACAAAATGAGTCGAAGAACGTGGCAGAAGTGGCTGCAGTGCTCCCCAATAAACCACCCCTTACTGGTAAATGTATAAACAATATAACAATGTATGCTGTACTAAATAATCAATTTGTTTGTAGAATTGCTTCTAGGTGTAAGAAAGACACCAGTAGACTTATTGTCTTAGCTCAGTAATGTAAACTATTGCTCCTTCGGGGCATATTTAGAAAGTCGCGATTGTGACATTCACCAAACATTTACTGCCGGTGAATCAATCTCTGTGATTTACAACACCTGCACTAGGGAACGTACACACACCAAAATCAATGATTGGTGAATATCACATTTTCATGCTTTAAAAATATACCCCATAGATATCTTCCTTAAATCCATTTAACTCTTTATCAAAGAACTGTTACATATAGGTACCTGGAGAAATAAAATGATCACCAACCCATCCAGTGAAATCATACCGATGGGCCCCCTAACAAAATCATTATTAGCCACACCCTTCCTTGTTTTTCTAATTTCTCTATATTCAAGCCAGTTTCTCTAGATGTACAGAAATACTGTACATTAGGGATGAGCCGAACACCCCCCGGTTCGGTTCACATCCAGAACATGCGAACGGACCGATAGTTCGCACGAACTTTCGAACCTTGTTAAAGTCTATGGGACTCGAGCGTGAGAAATCAAAAGTGCGAATTTTGAAGGCTAATATGCAAGTTATTGTCCTAAAAAGGGTTTGGGGACCAGAGTCCTGCCCCAGGGGACATGTATCAATGCAAAAAAAAACGTTTTAAAAACTGAAGTTTTTTCAGGAGCAGTGATTTTAATGATGCTTAAAGTGGAAAAATAAAAGTGAAATATTCCTTTAAATATCGTGCCTGGGGGTTGTCTATAGTATGCCTGTAAAGTGGCGCATGTTTCCCGTGTTTATAACTGTCCCTGCACAAAATGACATTTGTAAAGGAAAGTCATTTAAAACTGCTTGCGGCTTTAATGTAATGTCTGATCCCGGCAATATGGATTAAAATCATTGAGAAAAACAGCATGGGTACCCCCCCTCCCCCCAGCCCATTACCCAGTCCTTTGGGTCTTGTATGGATATTAAGGGGAACCCCGCACCCAAATTTAAAAAAGGAAAGGCGTGGGGCCCCCAGGCCCTATATAGTCTGAACAGCAGTATACAGGCGTTGCAAACAAGACAGGGACTGTAGGTTTGTTCTTAAGTAGAATCTGTTTGTAATTTTGAACTGGTACATTTTTAAAGTGTAGCTCCAGCCAATAAATCAATTTTTAAGCTTTTTGGAAAACATAGGGAAGGGTTATCACCCCTGTAACATTTGTTTTGCTGTCTGTGCACCTGTTCAGAAGATTTCACCTCACTTTCTGTCCCAATGACAATTGGATTTTGAAAATTTGGTGTTGGTGTTGCCACAACACTGTAAGCCCTCACATTTACTCTTGGTGGGCGCTGGAACGCCCTGCTGTGAACTGTTATATCAAGAATTGTAATTACATGCACCTGTTGAACAGGGGCAGACAAATTGGACCTTTGGTGGTGGTGGTGGTGGTGGTGGTGGTGTTGCCACAACACTGTAAGCCCTCACAGTTACTCTTGGTGGCTGCAGGAATGGGCCCTGCTGTGAAATATTAGATCAAGAATTGTAATTACATGCCCCTGTTGAACAGGGGCAGAAAAATGTGGCCTTAGGCACTGGTGCTGGTGCCACAACACTGCAACCCCTCACAGATACTCTAGTTGGAGTGCAGGAATGAGCCCTGCTGCAAAGTATTACAGCAAAAATTGTAATTACATGCCCCTGTTAAACAGGGGCAGAAAAATTGGGCCTTCGCCACTGGTGGCGGTGCCCAGAACCAAAAATGTTCTTACAAGCTATCAACATGAACATTGAGGAGGAAGAGGATAGTCACTCAGCATAACAGGATAGTCACTCAGCATCAGCATAGGCAGTCTTGAAGGGATCTCACATTAAAACATTTTTTTTCGGTTACATCAGCATCAGGTGCTTGGTAGCTGGTGATCCAAGACTGATTCATTTTTATGAAGGTCAGCCGATCGACCGAGTCGGTGTTCAGGCGCACCCTGTGATTGGTTACAAAGCCTCCAGCAGCACTGAATGTGCGTTCCGAAAGAACGCTGGATGCAGGACAGGCCAGTAGCTCAACTGCATACTGTGCAAGCTCTGGCCAGTGATCCATCCTCAAGACTAGGGATGAGCCGAACACCCCCCAGTTCGGTTCGCATTAGAACATGC
Source organism: Rana muscosa (assembly GCA_029206835.1). Classification (NCBI taxonomy): domain Eukaryota; kingdom Metazoa; phylum Chordata; class Amphibia; order Anura; family Ranidae; genus Rana; species Rana muscosa. The sequence continues at coordinate 23,251,742 of JARGYO010005626.1, forward strand.
AAACAGGCAATAAATTTGTTCGAACACCCAAACACCGTTAAAGTCTATGGGACTCGAACATGAAAAATCAAAAGTGCTAATTTTAAAGGCTTATATGCAAGTTATTGTCATAAAAAGTGTTTGGGGACCGGGGTCCTGGCCCAGGGGACATGTATCAATGGTGCAAAAAACTAAAGCAATAAACCGCGCTAGCCAATAAACATAAATAAATGTACAGCAGCACCTGTAATATGTGATAACATATAAGGTAAACAAAAATAAAAAGAACAAGTGCGCTAATGTGAATTGACTAATATTTAAAATAAGTAATAACAAATCCACACATGTGATGAATAAATGAATAAAGTTCAATGGTAATATCAATAAATGTGTCCCGTGAAGATGGATATATCCAAAATAAGTCCCATCAAAACCAGAAATAAAAAGAAGCCGTGAAGAAGTGAACCACTACTGGTTAGAAATTCGGTGCATGCACACCCGTGTCCACCACCAACAATGCAGGCTGCTTACCAGAGGTAAGAAACAAATGGGCACATCCGCAATCCCAGGGGGAGATCCAAAAAAGATCCAAAGAACTCCAGAGGAATCCAAACGTCACTTGATATGCAGTGAATGCATCAAAGTTTACCCAAGGAGAAAGAGGAGGCTCAATAAATTTATTTTGAGAAAACAGGGTATAAAAACACTTACACAATATAAAATTAGAAGAACATAACAACCGGCCGGTCCGCCGTACCTGTCCCTTAGTGATGACGTCAGCACGCACACCTCCCGACGCACGTTTCGTGTCAATACACAATACAATTCCCCAAGACGACGTGTATTGACACGAAACGTGCGTCGGGAGGTGTGTGTGCTGACGTCATCACTAAGGGACAGGTACGGCGGACCGGCCGGTTGTTATGTTCTTCTAATTTTATATTGTGTAAGTGTTTTTATACCCTGTTTTCTCAAAATAAATTTACATTGGGTAATGCACTATTGAGCCTCCTCTTTCTCCTTGGGTAAACTTTGATGCATTCACTGCATATCAAGTGACGTTTGGATTCCTCTGGAGTTCTTTGGATCTTTTTTGGATCTCCCCCTGGGATTGCGGATGTGCCCATTTGTTTCTTACCTCTGGTAAGCAGCCTGCATTGTTGGTGGTGGACACGGGTGTGCATGCACCGAATTTCTAACCAGTAGTGGTTCACTTCTTCACGGCTTCTTTTTATTTCTGGTTTTGATGGGACTTATTTTGAATATATCCATCTTCACAGGACACATTTATTGATATTACCATTGACATGTATCAATGCAAATAAAAAAAGTTTTAAAAACTGTAGTTTTTTCGGGAGCAGAGATTTTAATAATGCTTAAAGTGAAACAATAAAAGTGAAATATTCCTTTAAATTTCATACCTAGGGGGTGTGTATAGTATGCCTGTAAAGTAGCGCTTGTTTTACGTGCTTAGAACTGTCCCTGCAAAAAGTGTAATTTCTGAAGGAAAAAAAGTAATTTAAAAGTACTCGCGGCTATAATGAATTGTCGGCTCCCGGCAATACAGAGAAAAGTCATTGATAAAAAAAAAATGCGTGGGGGTCCCCCCAAATTCAATTCAACATGAGTTTGACTCAAACTCGAAGCTCATCCCTACTAAAGACCCAGTAACCCAGAGGATTTTCGGTGGGAAAGGTGTCCAAGTCTGATCTTGCCCCTAGGTATTCCTGCACCATGTGAATCAGACGCTGGCGATGGTTGCTGGAACCGATCATACCTTGGGGCTGCGGACTAAAAAATTGTCTGAACGCATCGGTCAGACGGCCACCTTCTCCACCGCTCCTTCTTTGACTGACCGAAGCCTCAGCAACACGTTGTCCAGGACCAGAAATTTGTAACCTCCTAGGATCTGGAAACGCGTTGCACAAACCTTTCTGCAAGGCCTCCCGAAGATGTTTCATCCTCTGCTCCCTCTGCGACAGCTGGATAAGGTTCGCAACCTTACCCTTGTAACGTGGATCAAGGAGGGTTGCCAGCCAGTAATTATCCCTCTCCTTGATCCAACGAATACGAGGATCCTTTTGCAGGCTTTGCAGGATCAGGGAGGCCATGCAGCGTAGGTTTGCTGAGGCATTCGGTCCGGAGTCCTCTGGGTCACTAAGAACGACATGATCCGCAGCCACCTCCTCCCAGCCACGTACAAGTCCATGGGTTTTTTGGGACTATAAATGATCCCTTGAAGACTGCTGCTGATACTGAGTGCTAGGCTCCCCCTCCATGCTGACACAATCCTCCTCCTCCTCGTCCTCTTCCTGTGTGATCGGCGGGCCAGCAGGAACACTGTCTGGATAAAGGGGGCCTTGAGAGGTAAGGAAGTCCTCCTCTTCCTCCCTCTGTTCTCCCTTAAGTGCACTGTCCATTATTCAACGCAGCGTGTGCTCCAACAGGTGGACAAGAGGGACAGTGTCACTGATGCATGCACTGTCACTGCTCACCATCCTCGTGGCCTCCTCAAATGGTGACAGGACAGTGCATGCATCCCTGATCATGACCCACTGGCGTGGTTAAAAAAAAACAGGCTCCCCTGACCCTGTCCTGGTACCATAGTCACACAGGTACTCATTGATGGCCCTCTGCTGCGTGTGCAGCCACTGCAGCATGGCCAATGTTGAGTTCCAACTGGTGGGCATGTCACAGATTAGGCGGTTCTTGGGCAGGTTGTATTCCTTTTGGAGGTCAGCCAGCCGAGCACTGGCATTATATGACCTGCGAAAATGCACACAGACTTTCCTGGCCTGCCTCAGGACATCCTGTAAGCCTGGGTACCTGCCCAAGAACCGCTGCACCACCAAGTTAAGGACATGAGCCAAACAGGGCACATGGGTCAGCTGTCCCTGTCGGAGGGCGGAGAGGGGGTTGGTGCCATTGTCGCAAACCACCATTCCTGGCTTAAGCTGGCGTGGCGTCAACCACCTCTGAGCCTGCCCCTGCAGAGCTGACAGAATCTCTGCCCCAGTGTGGCTCCTGTCCCCCAAGCACACCAGCTCAAGCACCGCATGGCATCTTTTGCCTGCGTACTTGCATAGCCCCTTGAATGCCTACGGAGCACCGCTGGTTCAGAGGACAAATCAGCAGAGGAAGAGGCCCTGGAGGAAGAAGAAGAGGAGGGGGTGGAGGAGAGAGGTGTGTCAGAATCACCACTAGTAGCATATTGGAGGCGTGGTGGCAGGACAACCTCCAACACTACTGCACCCTGTCCTGTATCCTTCCCAGCTGCCAGCAGAGTCACCCAGTGGGCCGTGAAAGATAGATAACATCCCTGTCCATGCCTGCTGGACCATGAGTCAGCGTTAATATGCACCTTATCGCTGACCGCCCTGTCCAGCGAGGCCAAGACATTGCCTTCCACATGCCGGTAGAGAGCCGAAATCGCCTTCCGTGAAAAAAAGTGGCGGGCAGAGTCTACCAACTAGACATGTGCAATTCGTTTAGTCTCTAATTCGTTTTTCACGAATTTAGAGAAATTTGTTAATTCCAAAATTTCCTAATTTTCGAATTTTTCAATTTGCAAATTTTCGGATTTCCGAAATTTTGAATTTCATAATTTTTTAAATTTACGAATTTTTGGATTTCCGAATTTTTCAATTTCAGAATTTTCGGATTTTCGGATTTCCGAAATTTCAAATTTCAGAATTTTCCGACATTCGGAATTTCCAAATTTCGGAAATTGGAAATTTCGAAAATTGGAAATTTCGAAAATTCGAGATTCGAAAATTCAAAAATGCAAAATTCGAAAATCTAAAATTTGAAAATCTAAAATTCGAAAATGGGAAATTTGGAAAGTTTAATTTTTGAATTCCGAATTTTTAGAATTTCCCAAAATCGGAAATTCTTTTTTTCGTTTTTTTGCTTTTTTCGGAAATTCGAAAAATTTGTTGTTTTCGTTTTATTCGTTTTTTTGGAAATTCGGAAATTCATAATTCGGAAATTTGGAATTCTGAATTTCCTGAATTTCCGAAAAAAAAACAAAAACGAAAACGAAAAAAACTAATTTTTAGAATTTCCCGAATTTCCGAAAAAAGCAAAAAAACTAAAACGAAAAAAAAGAATTTTTAGAATTTCCCGAATTTCCGAATTTCCGAAAAAAGCAAAAAAACGAAATAAAAAAAGAAAATGAAAAAAAATTTTTTTTCGGCAGTGCACATTAGCCAAGCTAGCATTCAACCGATGAGCATGTGGATGGCTGGGAGCGAATTTCTTTCGGCGGTGCAGCAGCTGGGGCAGGGAAATTTGCCTGGTACAATCGGACGTTGGTGTACCGATAGCAGATTGCCCGCAAGTACTTGGCAGTGACACACCTAATTCTACACCTTCATTCCTCTCAGTGCTGGTTTCTGAGAGGACTGAAGGTATAGTGGGGTTGGAGATCCCAGCTGATGAGGAGCAAGGAGAGGTCCGCTTTGTTCTTTGGTGTGGGTTTTTTATGTACGCTTGCCAACAGACTGCATGGCAGGTCAACATATGTCTGGTCAAGCATGTGGTGCCCAAGCGGCTGATGTTTTGTCAACGCGAGATACGCATTGATTCAGACATATGTTGCAAATAGCAACGGAGCGATCTGCTGCACACGTCTCAAAAAAGGCCCACACCAAAGAACTTTTGGAATAATGCGCAGAGATAGCAGCGCCCTGCACATGCAGAGCTCTGCGGTGTGATGCAGTCAGTTGGCTGCCCTTAAGCTGGCCCCTGGAGGGCATCTTGCTCGTTGGAGATGTGCCTCCTCCTCCTCCTCCTCCTCCTCTCTCCTATCAGGCACCCACGTAGAGTCAGTGACCTCATCATCCCCTCCCTCCGAACACTGGAGCAAACCTGGCAGTATGCTGCAGCTGGGGGAACATGACTGCCAGTTTGCTGTCCTTCTTGGGCAGCCCCTCTCTCTGGGCTCACTTTACTGCCTTCCTCAAGCTGGGTACCATCATCGGAGCCTTCAAAACGCTGTGCATCCTCCTGCAGCATGTACCCAACACTGTGGTCAAACAGTTCTGGGGACTCCTCAGGACATGGTGGGGCTAGGGAAGGAGTGACTGATGCCATTGAGCTGAGGGAAGAGGCCGCTTTGGCAGCTGCTTTGGCAGACAAAGTACCCTGAGCCTGGGTGAGAGAGGATGAGGAGGATGAGGACGGCTTGGTCTTCCACTCTACCAACTCTTCGGCATGTTGCGGCGCAACACGACCAGCTGCCGAAAAAAAGGACAAGCGTGCCCCACGGCCACGTGCTGATGAGGATGCACCGTGTCCACGACCAGCACTGTTGCCTCTAGACACAGAGCCTGCTTGCCCTAATTTATTGGCCTGTGAGTGTCTGCCTCTCCTTGTTGGCCTTCCAGACATACTGAATTTGATGTATTGGAATAGGTACACAAGGAATTGTCTGCAGTCAGCTTTACGTGCACACTGTGCCCAGTATACAGTACACTGACTTAATATACTGCAGGTTAGCTCAATCAACTGCCTGTATTATAAGGAATAGAAAAGCAATAGTCTGCAGTCGGCTTTACGTGCACACTGTGGCCAGTATACAGTACACTGACTTAATATACTGCAGGTTAGCTCAATCAACTGCCTGTATTATCAGTAATAGAAAAGCAGTAGTCTGGAGCAGAGGCGGCTGGTGCTCAAAATTATTGGGGGGGCGCAAACAAACTGAAAAAAAAAAGTCATCAATTGCCGCCACTGTGCCCATTAAACGCAGCCACTGTGCCCAAACGCCACCAGTTTGCCCCCTCAAATGCAGCCAGTTTCCTCCCAAATACAGCCAGTTTGTCCCCAAATGCAGCCAGTTTGTCCCCAAATACTGTCAGGTTCCCCCCAAATACTGCCAGTTTGTCACCAAATACAGCCAGGTTCCCCCCAAATACAGCCAGTTTGTTCCCAAATACAGCCAGTTTCCCCCCAAATACAGCCAGTTTGTCCCCAAATGCAGCCAGTTTGTCCCCAAATACAGACAGGTTCCCCCAAATACAGCCAGTTCGTCCCCAAATGCAGCCAGTTTGTCCCCAAATGCAGCCAGTTTGTCCCCAAATGCAGCCAGTTTGTCCCCAAATACAGCCAGTTTTCCCCCAAATGCAGCCAGTTTCCCCCCAAATGCAGCCAGTTTGCCCCCAAATGCAGCCAGTTTGACCCCAAATGCAGCCAGTTTCCCCCCAAATGCAGCCAGTTTCCCCCCAAATGCAGCCAGTTTGTCCCCAAATGCAGCCAGTTTGTCCCCAAATGCAGCCAGTTTGTCCCCAAATGCAGCCAGTTTCCCCCCAAATACAGCCAGGTTCCCCCAAATACAGCCAGTTTGTCCCCAGCCCTGCACTTACCTTCCTCGGGTCAGCGCCATCCTTCTTCCGTCCTCGATGTCTTCTCCCGCCCTCGATGTCACTTCAGCCAATCAGGTTACCGTAACCAGACCCGGTGAACCTGATTGGCTGAGACGCCTGTCAGTGTTAACCAAGGAACGCCCCCCCATGCGTCCTCTGGTTAACTATTCGGAAGCCGATTACAGCCTGACTCTGATAGGCACTTCCAAACACCAACCAGCCACTGTTATTCAGATGGCCGGCACTCAACAGGGGGCCGGCCATCTGAATTGTGGGCGGCGGCGACAATACATAGGTTCATGCAATGCATATATATATATATATATACAACTCCTGGGATGCATATATATATATATATATATATATATATATATATATATATATATATAATATATATATACATACTAAATACACTGACTGCAGCTACCTGAATTGCCTGCCTGCTCTATCTAACTGAAATGAAATGACACTCTGACTCTCTCTCTATCTCTCTCAGACTCTCACAACGCCGCAACACACTACACAAGGCCGACACACAGGCGGCGTTATATAGTGTGGGGCGTGTACCTACTCCCCTGAGCCATGATTGGCCAAAGGCACCCTTCCCTTGGCCAATTATGGCTCTCTGTGCTGACGGCGCTGTGATTGGCCAAAGCATGCGGGTCATAGTGCATGCTTGGCCAATCATCAGCCAGCAATGCACTGCGAATTATGGGCCATGACGCGCCACTCGAATTTGGCGCGAACGGCCCATAATGTTCAAAATTCGGTGAACGAGCAAACAGCCGATGTTCGAGTCCAACATGAGTTTGACTCGAACACAAAACTCACCCCTACTGTACATATAAATTTTGCTTCAATTGTATAGAACAATGGTTCTCAACCTCACTAGTGCCGTGACCCCTTGATAACATTTCCCAAGTTGTGGGGACCCCTAACAGTAAAATTATTTTTGTTGCTCCTTAACTCCTTAATTGCTGTCATTTGTCATTTGTCTGTTATGAATCTAGATATAAATATCAGATATGCAGGATGTATTCTCATTCTTACAAATTTAACATAATTAAAGTGTAGTGATTACTCTGACCAAGGATAAGGGTTATGCAGTGCATTATGGATTCAGGTGCAAATTTATGACCACATATTCTCAAATCCAAGGTGGCTCTGACCAAACTTGATCCCTACTTATGCCGGGTACAGACGATTGGAAATTCCGACAACAAAACCGTGGATTTTTTTCCGACAGGTGTTGGCTCAAACTTGTCTTGCATACACACGGTCACACAAATGTTGTCGGAAATTCCGAACGCCAAGAACGCGGTGACGTACAAGACTTACGACGGCACTAATAAAGGGAAGTTCAATACCAGTCGTGTTAGTAGAAGTTTGGTGAGAGACGATTCGCGCTTTTCAGCCTCGTGCTTTTCAGTCCGTTACAGCGTGACGAATGTGCTATCTCCATTACGAACGCTAGTTTTACCAGACCAAGCGCTTCCGTCTCGTACTTGATTCAGAGCATGCGTGGAATTTTGTGCGTCGGAATTGTCCACATCGGAATTTACGAGAACGGATTTTGTTGTCGGAAAATTTGAGAACCAGCTCTCAAATTTTTGTTGTCGGAAATTCCATCAGCAAATGTCCGATGGAGCCTACACACGGTCGGAATTTCCGACAACAAGCTCCCATCGAACATTTGTTGTCTGAAATTCAAATCCGTGTGTACGCAGCATTACTATTCTTTCCAGCATCAAGCACATGTAATGTAATATTGTTAACACTTAAGACTCCCCCATCCCAAGATCTCACCCACGTCCCTTGCCTTACACATTTAGAGACAGAATTACATAAGTTAAATTCCCTCTCAAATATCATGTGCTCAGCCACGGTAAATAAATTTACATCATAGCCGACCACACCAAGTTCCCAGACAGCGTGAGTCTGATCAACAAGCTGTTTTTATGCAAATCATAAAAGCTTACTTACCTTACTAGTTACTCTGGTGCGTTCTCTCCTCTCCCGGAAGTGACGCCTCACCGGCCGATGACATCACTTTTGGGAGTCGGGTTTGCGGATTAGAGGGATCAGTTCGGGATTCGGCAACCCCTGGCAAATCAGCCTTAAACCCCCGCCGGGGTCGCGGCCCACAGGTTGAGAACCGCTGGTATAGAGGTTTCTACATTGCATGTTCATTCATTTTATCCAAATTCTGTTGCTACTTATACAAATTAAAGCGGAGTTCCACCCTAAAAATTTACTTTCTATTAACAGCTTGCCTTTAATGCAAAAAAATAAAAATAAATAATAATAATTTTTTACTCACTTCTATCTGGCTGTTACTAGGCAGATTTCGTAATCTGCCTAGTTCCTGGTCCTAGGTGGTTCAACTTCCTGTCCTAAGACCCCATTGCCTCCTGGGAAATGATAACACTCATTTCCCAGGAGTCTATGGGCATTACTGTGCCTAAAAATCGCCCAGCATGCACCTCTCCCTGAAAGCCAGGAAGAAAAAGGAACTGGGCTTCACATGCCCACACATATAATGGATACGGCCACAACATGAGCTGGAGGATATAAGGCAAGTGTTTGCAATGATTTCTGTAATGATTGGGGAGCTATTAATATGTTTTAGGGACTATTAAATGTGATTAATTTTAGCTTGCAAAAAATAAATAAATAAATTATGCCCGAAACCCCGCTTTAAGGTGGAGTTAGATAGCTCTGGGCTCCATAGCAGTCAAATGGTCTCCTATATCTATAGTTATTCCCTTGGTACAGAGCATAGACATGCATACTTGTCTATTGTTATCATAGATGTACTGTATACTGTATTTAAGTCACAATCATTCTGTAGAACAGATTTGAAGCAGTCATCTGACTACCAACCTAAAGCTGAACTCCAATCAAATGTAGAATACACAAAGAAATGCCGCTCTGTAATAAATAATACATCCCTAAGTGCATTCATATTTAAATTCAAACAATGCAGGTACCCAAATTGTTTTGGTATTAGCATCTTACAGTCAATTTACTGTACATAGGAGCTCAGACTGAATGAGGGAGTAGCAGCATAAAGAGCCAACAGTAGCCGGTTGTGCTGCAGTTAAAGAAGCATGCTGATAGGAAAAGAGAGCAGAGTCACTGAGCTATGAGCTTGCCAGTCTGCTGCCTCACTTTTCACTCTCCAGTCACAGAATGGGGAAGGAAAGGGGGCTTGTAAGTGTTACTAAACTGTGTCAGCAATCAAATCCCCCCCCCCCCCTCCAGGCAGGACTGCCATTTGTGACTTTGCAGTGTAAATATATACATTTGTATCCTGGTCCTCTCCTGGGGAAAATAATGTACAATGTGTGTTATAAGAGGAATGCTTTTTTTTTTTTTTTTTTTACTTTTCCTTCGATTGCAGAAGTGACATATTCAATTTACGTCAAAACTGGGCATTTCCCGGCCTCTGGCACAGACGCAGATGTATTTATTACAATATTTGGTGAAAATGGAGATTCCTGCAGAAGACATCTGAGACACTCATCGCTTCCGAAAATATTTGTCAAGGGGAAGGTCTGTATGGTTGCTGTAGTTAGATAACGCTTTTAGAGGGTTTTGTATAAAAAATGAGACATCTAGAGTGGCTTAACTATGTCTAGCCAGAGTTGTGCCCAGTACTAACATGACCATTTTTTCCAGCCACGGTTTAGCTCCATGTGATGTTTGTTTGATTAAATCAGGTCATAGTTATTGGAAGGATACATCCACTAATCCAACATATTTTACTTAATTAGTCCCATTGCCCTTTATTCAAGTGTGCAATGGCCTTTAAATAGCTTCTGAGGTTTACAGAGTCTCCTTTTACCTATCCTACACCCGTTTTAGTGCCAAAAAACAGTCCCTCACTAGCCTCATTCGTTTACTTTGTTTCACAGAATGAAAAAAACAGACAGTGAAACAAAATAAAGGGACAGTATATGAATGACAATCAAATGCACAAAACAAAAGGGAAAAAAAGAACATACAGTATACTACCAACAATCAGCATGTCTCAATATTTTATTCAGTATAGTACATACACTTCCTAAGTACCAAAGCAATCTAAATAACATTTCAGTCACATGTGCTTCCTAAAGGGTATGAAAAGCCAATTTTGGACAGACTGCAGAACTGTTAAAGTGGTTCTAAGTCTTTAAAAAAAAAAAAAGTAACAAACAGGTTTATGTTTACCTGCTCTGTGCAATGGAATTGCACAGAGCAGCCCCAAACCCCCTCTCCTCGGATCCCCGCCGGCGTTCCTGGCTCCTCCCCTCCAGTGAGTGCCTGCACAGAAAGTGTCTTTCTATGGGGGCACTCATGCAAGCTCGCTTCCGAGCCTCACTGTCTGCGTCTATAGACACAGACAGCCAGACTCAGCCCTGCCCCCAGCTCCCTCGTCACTGACTTTGATTGACAGCAGCATGAGCCAATGGCTTCCGCTGCCTCAGAGAGTGAGGAGAGAGAAGAGCTGCAGATGAACACAGCAATAGATCCAATGAAGGCTCAGGTAAGTCAAAGGGGAGGTGAGGGGGGAAACTTACCTTAATGCAAGGAATGCCTTAGGCTACATTCACACTAGAGAGTCGCGTTTTCAGGTGTTTTTGACCTTTTTTTAGCAGAATTGCAAATATGTCTGGTGTTTTTTCTTTTTTTCAAGCATTTTTTAGTTTACGGGTTTCTTTTACCCAATGGAAATCACTAGCGGGTGCAGATGAGCTAAAAAAAATGCCTGAAAAAACACTGTTAAAAATGCCTGAAAAACGCTGGAAAGAACTCTCAATTCAAGTGTTTTCAGCCATTCCCATTGAAGTCTATGAGGACAAAAATGCTCAGATCTGCTTGAGAAGTAGCTCATGTAATTTTTGAGCGACAGGCGTTTTGCTACAAGCAACAGAACTCATCAGATGTGAACAGGAGCCATTGAAATGAATGGGATTTTGCTTGTTGCGCTTTTTTGAGCTTCAAGCTACAAGCTACAAAATGATCAAGTGTGAATGGGGTCTTAAGGTAAAAATATTTAGGTTTTAGAACCACTTTAAAACTCCTGTCAGGTATAATTGCGGTCTCCGCTGGGCAGGTTCATTCTCTGTTTGCCCTGGAGACCATTATTTACAGTACAAAAACTGATGAAAGGAAATCCAAAAGTTTAGCGATGCCAAAGGAACAGAAAGTGAACACCTATTCTGGTGACAATGTTCTTAGCGTGGATTTCCACTTGCTTTGCAAACATTTCCTTATACTCCTTTTGTGTCTGTGGAACAGGAAGTAAAGGGAAATCTCCCAAACAGGGCATTAAAAAAACATAAGAGGAGTCTTAAAGTTGTTGTAAACCCTTACAACACACTTCCACCTACAGGTAAACGTAGATTAAGGGTTACCTGTAGGTGCAACAAATATCTCCTAAAACTACACGGTTTAGGAGATATTTGCAAAAGAAAAGCACCGTTGTCTACGGCGCATGCGCCGTAGACAACGGCGCGCAGGCGCACTGAGAGAGTGAAGAAGCCGTGATGGGAAGCCGCAAGTGTCGGCACCCGCGCGCATGCACGGGAGTGACGTCATTGCGGCTCCAGCCAGTCACAGCGCCGGAGCCACGATATGCAAAAGTGAGTCCTGAAGAGATGGCGCGGAGGGAGGAGGTGTCCAAGCACCGCTGCGGAGGCTTCGATCTCAGGTAAGTACTTCATAATGAGCTAGTATGCTATGCATACTAGCTCATTATGCCTTTGCCTTGCAGGGTGTCTTTAAAAAAAAAAAAGAGGGTTTACTTCCTCTTTAATCTTTCCATACTTTATCCAAAACCAATAAAAAAAGGTGTTGGCTTTACATACACTTTAAATAACAAATAACATTTATAAACACCAATAGCTCATATTTAATATTTATGAATATAATAAACCATAAATACGCATTAATGTGATTACAACATTTACTCCAAAGCTCGAACTGTTCTCGGTGTCAAATGCAAATTATTCTTATACTAATCACATATTTCATAATCCTTCCTAAACAAAACAGCCTCTAAGTCAATCCACATGGACATAAAAAGTGTAAGACCAGCAGGTGAAAAATGCAGCTTTACAAGACGAGAAAAAATAAAATAAATGAGTAAATGGTAATGATAAATTGTACTGCCGATCAACGTGGAAAAGCCATGGGGACATAAAAAGGCTTTATAAGTTAAACATACACACTGTGCAATGTCATAAATATATTGCTCTTTATTAAAAAGGATACATTTAAATGTATTTTCAATGGTAGGGGAGTTATTTACAGTAAAAGAAAAAAGGCAGTTGCGCTGCAAAAAATGACAACACATATGATATATGAGATGCTATCTTAATATAAATATAGTGAAAAAAATGACCAAAAAGGTCTGCATTAAAAAGGAAATAACTAGTATGTGACAGTCTGAGGTAATCCTTAAAATGTCCACATTGCAATACTGAAAGGCAGGAGTGATCATATGTAAAGTTCCACAGTGACACTATAGCAGGTAGACAATCTCTCATGCAGGTAGATAATCGTGACTCCACACTCTTAGACACCAAAGAAGAAAGTGCAATGATGATAAAAGCAAAGATCCTCCACCTCAGATATCAGATCCGCTTACCAGCTCATGTGGATCTCAGTGAAAGAGATCACAAACGCTTGTGGCTTTATTCCCCCGCCAAGGGTCTTTACACTGTAGATTAGCATACAAGATGTATTTCTCCTCAACACTCTGGCTCCTCAATACACTCCCGGGAGTATGATCCCCAAAAAGACTATCTCTACGATGAAAAGCTGGGGGTGTAGTCTCCAAATAATCCACTGAAGGGCGCTGTGACTGGTCTGTGACAAGAGCTGCGATAAGATACTCCTTCTTCCGGGTAGAGGGACAAAATGGCGCCGAACGGCCGTCGCGCGCTTGGTATGACTCATCCGCCCGACCCCTCCGCCCTGTTATTTACAGTGCCTTGAAAAAGTATTCATACTCCTTACATTTTTCAAATTTTGGCATGTTACAACCAAAAACATAAATGTATTTTATTGGATTTTATGTGATAGACCAACACAAAGTGGCACATAATTGTGAAGTGGAAGGAAAATGATCATTTTTTTTCCAAATTACTTACAAATAAATATGTGAAAAGTGTGGCGTGCATTTGTATTCAGCCCCCCTGAGTCAATACTTTGTAGAAACACCTTTCTCTGCAAGTACAGCTGCAAGTCTTTTTGGGGATGTCTCTACCAACTTAGCACATCTAGAGAGTGAAATTTTTGCACATTCTTCTTTGTAAAATAGCTTAAGCTCTGTCAGATTGGATGGAGAGCTTCTGTGAACAGCAATTTTCAAGTCTTGTCACAGATTCTCAATTGGATTTAGGTCTGCACTTTTACTGGGCCATTCTAAAGCCTCGTACACACGGCCGAGAATCCCGTTAGGAAAAAAACGTAGTTTTTCCTGACGAGATTCCTGGCAAGCTTGTCTTGCCAAGCCGTGCATACAGACAGCAATTCAAAAGAACCGCCGTTCTTTTGAATGGCAAGAACGCGGTGACGTCATTGACTACGACGAGCATGCGCTCGTCACATTCAATGCCATTGCCGCCATCTTGCTTCACCCTACACTACCCTTGTATGCTACCGCGCATGCGTCAAAGTCTTATTGAGCATGCGCGGGCTTACCGGAGGGCATGTAAGCTTGTAGCCGCATACACACACACAGTTTTCTCGTCGGGAAACAGGCCGACGAGAATCCCGATGAGAAAATAGAGAGCAGGTTCTCTATTTTTTTCGATGAGATTCCCGGCAGTTTTCTTGCCTAGAAAACCGGCCGTGTGTACGAGGCTTTACACATTAAAATGCTTTGATCTAAACCTTTCCATTGTAGCTCTGGCTGTATGTTTAGGGATGTTGTCCTGCTGGAAGGTGAACCTCCGATCCAGTCTCAAGTCTTTTGCAGACTCTAACAGGGTTTCTTCTAAGATTGCCCTTTATTTGTGTAAGTTTTCTGCCACACATAGTGTTTTGCTTTTAGGCCAAAAAGTTCAGTTTTGGTCTCACCTGACCAAAGCACCTTCTTTCACATGTTTGCTGTGTCCCCCGCATGGCTTCTCACAAACTGGAAACGGGAAATCTTATGGCTTTCTTCCAACAATGGCTTTCTTCTTGCCATTCTTCCATAAGCCCAGGTTCACACTGGGCTGCGGGAGTGAAGCCGTGCGAGTTCAGCTAAAACTCGCACGATTTCACTCTCGCTGGCAGTCCCGATTTCAGCCGCGATTACAAAGACATCTGTGCAGGTTTCTGCACAGATGTCAATGTAAATCGTGGCCGAAATCACAAAAAGTAGTACAGAAACTACTTTTTTAAATCGATGCAGCGCCGCAGATGCGGCGTCGCACTGATTAGGACGGTGCCGTTGCCGGCAATTTGCGGCAAATATCGCCGTTTTGACATGCGATTTGACATGCCAAATTGCATGTCAAAACGCACCAGTGTGAACCAGGGCTTAAGGCCAGATTTGTGGAGTGTACTACTATTAGTTGTCCTGTGGACAGATTCTCCCACCTGAGATGTGGATCTCTGCAGCTCCTCCAGAGTTACCATGGGCCTCTTGGCTGCTTCTCTTATCAATGCTTCTGCTTCTCTTATCAATCCTTCCACTCCACAATTATGTGCCACTTTGTGTTGGACTATCACATAAAATCCCAATAAAATACATTTACAATTTTGGTTATAACATGACAAAATGTGGAAAATTTCAAGGGGAATTAATACTTTTAAGGCACTGTATGGTCCTGGTTCCACATGTGCAGTTTGTGGTCTTTCCTTCATAGCTTTTGTATTCTCATGACACCCAAAGAATAGACTGTCCACAAAACCTATAAGCCTCCTTTAACAATAAAGACCCCCCACAAATACCTCCCCCCTATTCATTTACATACAAAAGTAAACAGTAAATAGACACACTTCAACTTTTCGACAAGTCCTTTAAGACAAAGTCCCACAATGTAAACCCATTGTCAATCTCACTGTCCAGGGATGCAGAACCACATCACTCATGATGAATGATGCCCGGTGAAAGAAATAATTCCTGCTGACACAATCCAGTTGTGATTAACGTCGATCTGCATCACCCGGACAATGTAATTGACAAAGGACATGAGACTTTTTTGAGGTTTTCTTTCATTAATCACATAACAACACAGTAACACATATACACTATATGACCAAAAGTATTGGAACGCCTGCCTTTACACGCACATGAACTTTACTGGCATGCCAGTCTTAGTCTATAGGGTTCAATATTGAGTTGGACCACCCTTTGCAGCTATAACAGCTTTAACTCTTCTGGGAAGGCTGTCTACAAGGTTTAGAAGTGTGTCTATGGGAATGTTTGACCATTCTTCCAGAAGCGCATTTGTGAGGTCAGGTACTGATGTTGGACGAGAAGGCCTGGCTCACAGTCTGTGCTCTAATTCACCCCAAAGGTGTTCTATCGGGTTTAGGTCAGGACTCTGTGCAGGTCAGTCAAGTTCCTCCACCCCAAACTCATTTATCCATGTCTTTATGGACCTTGCTTTGTACACTGGTCCAAATAATTTGATAGAGGGAGGATTATAGTGTGGGGTTGTTTTTCAGGGGTTGGGCTTGGCCCCTTTGTTCCAGTGAAGGGAACTCTTAAGACGTCAGCATACCAAGACATTTTGGACAATTTCATGCTCCCAACTTTGTGGGAACAGTTTGGGGATGGCCCTTCCTTTTCCAACATGACTGCGCACCAGTGCACAAAGCAAGGTCCATAAAGACATGGACGAGCGAGTTTGGGGTGGAGGAACTTGACTGGCATGCGCAGCCCAGCTTACAGTGCCGGGCCAGTCTCCAACTGCCAGGATGATGGCCTCCTGTGTATACGCAGGAGGTCATCATCCTCCACTGGCCAATGAAGAGGTCCGAAGGTCGGCACTCAAAAAAAGATGCCGGCACTGGTGCAGGATCGTTGGACAGGTAAGTATGGATAATTTAGTCCCGATTTATTAAGTAACATTCAAAAGTTGCCAGGTTTTCTATCTTTCCATATTTAGGGCTTTATCTAGCCAGTATGCTGCTGTGAACGTCTAAATTATGTCACCCTTTTGCAAAAGCTCCAACCCTTGTACCATGTGAATATTGTACTAAAAACGAAGGCCCCTTACACACGGAATGGGCTCTGTTGGAAACCGCCTGCTCAGTGAGGAATCTGCCCTTTTTGTTTTTAGCGGACAGGATCGGGTGTCAGTGGGTGTCAACGGACACTTGTCCATTGACTCCCGCCACTCCATAGAGCAGACTGGAGTGTCTGATCGGGTCCACCTAAAAAACTGACAGGCAGACTTGTTTGGTCCAGCCATGTGAAAGAGCCCTAACTTACAATGTGCTAGTGGAGGGAGCATATTTTCTGTTTTACCTTCACAGCTACTTTTATTTGACTAAACCAACAAACAGCATTGGGAGATGATGAACTGTAGTGAGTCTTCTGACTTTTCTCAACATGCTTTGCACATTCTTCCCCCTACAGTTAATCTGCTGATTTTAACCGCAAGGGTTTAGAGACCAGAAGAGGAAACAAAATAAAAAATTATCACAATTTATATATTCAAATCTTAGTGCTGGTCTAGGAATATGGTAATGGCGATACTGTATTCTTATTTCATCCATGCTAAAAAGCAAAATAATGATTCTGACTCAGAACATGTGGTAACAGAGATAAGAATAATCATAATCACAAAAAAATGGACTAACTGTAGTATCAAATGTAGTATATGGATCTACAATTCATGTATTCCATTGGGCAGTGCCAGGAACATCAAGATAAGCAAAGCAGCCGACATGTACCTATTTCTAGATTCATGGTCAGAAGGAATGATCTTTCTAGCATTTTCTGGGTCTAGCCTCCTTGTTTATTGTGACTACTGCGGCATCAATGGAAGCCTCACCCTTAATGGCCTACATATAGGAGGCAGTAATGTAAATTATTATACAAATTTATATAATACAACAGGTCTTTTTTAGATAAATGGTTGCTTTACATATGCAAACAGCAAACATCAGAGTTGTGATTGCAGTGTACACAATAGTAGGATTTTTAAAACAGCTTACCTGTAAAATCCTTTTCTTGGAGTACATCACGGGACACAGAGCGGCATAGTCATTACTATGTGGGTTATATAGAATTACCTTCAGGTGCTGGCACTGGCAACTTCCAAAACAGGAAGTACCCTCCCCTATATAAGCCCCTCCCATCCGGGAGCACCTCAGTTTTGTAGCAAAGCAATACGTGTCCCCAAAAGAGGGGTGGGAGCTCTGTGTCCCGTGATGTACTCCAAGAAAAGGATTTTACAGGTAAGCTGTTTTAAAAATCCTACTTTCTTGTTCATACATCACGGGACACAGAGCGGCATAGTCATTACTATGTGGGACGTCCCAAAGCAATGCCAAATGAGGGGGGGGATATACCATACATAAGCTGGGCGCCATCAGGCATGAGGATCTTTTGCGGCCTGCAACACACTGCGCCCAAAGGCGACATCCTCCTGACTTCTAACGTCCACCTGGTAGAACCTAGTAAACGTGTGTACTGAAGACCATGTTGCGGCCTTACAAATTTGAGCCAGGGAGGCCTGGTGATGCACTGCCCATGAAGTTCCAACTGCTCTCGTGGAGTGCGCCCTAACTTTGAACGGAGGCGGTCTACTTCTCAAGCCATAGGCTTGTATTATGACCTGTTGAAACCACTTGGCTAAAGTAGATTTTGATGCTGCCTGACCCTTTCTGGGGCCTTCCGGCAGAACAAACAAAGAATCCGTTCTACGAATCTGAGCAGTGGCTTTTAGATAAGCTTTAACTGCTCTTACTACATTCAAAGAATGCAATAACTTTTCCTCTACCGAGCTCGGTTTGGGGAAAAAGAAGGAAGAACCACATCCTGGTTCAAGTGAAACCTCGATACCACCTTAGGAAGAAAGGCTGGGTGAGGACGTAATACTACTCTGTCCTCATGAATAACCAGACATGGCTCTTTACAGGACATGGCGGCTAATTCCGACACTCTTCTAGCCGAGCATATGGCTACTAAAAATATCAATTTTCTGGTGAGTAGAACCAAGGAAATGTGCCGCAAATGTTCAAATGGCTGCTTCTGCAGAACCGACAGAACCAAATTTAGATCCCATGGACATATGGGAGCTTTAATCGGTGGAATAATACGAGTCACCCCTTGCATAAAGGATTTGACAAGTGAATGCATAGCCAGGGGCCTTTGAAATAGTATTGATAAGGCCGAAACCTGACCCCTGATAGTACTTAAGGCAAACTTCCTGTCTACAGCCCACTGTAGGAAGTCCAGAATTCTGCCTATAACGTACTTACGTGGATGCCACTTTCTGGCCTCGCACCAAGTGATGTACGCCTTCCAAACTCTATAGTAGATCTGCCTGGATACAGGCTTCCTGGCATTGATTATAGTTGATACCACAGAGTTAGAGAGACCTCTCTTCTTTAGGATGTGGGATTCAATAGCCAGGCCGTTAAACTTAGAGTTAGTAAGGAAGGGTGGTATATCGGCCCTTGTGAAAGCAGGTCCGGACGACGTGGAAGGGTCCAAGGACTCCCCACAGACATTTTGATGATCTCCGCGTACCAGGCCCTTCGGGGCCACGCTGGAGCCACCAAGATCACCGGCTTCTTTTCCAACCTGACTCTGCGAAGGAGTCGAGGCAACAATTGTAGCGGAGGGAATGCATATATCAGTCTGAACTGATTCCAAGGGAACACCAGAGCATCCGAGCCGCAAGCGAGGGGATCCCTTGTCCGGGAGACAAATCTGTCCACCTTTGCGTTGAATCTGGATGCTAGCAGATCTACATCCGGTGTTCCCCACCGCTGACATATTGCTCGGAAGACCTCGGGATGAAGGGACCATTCCCCTGGGCATAACTGTTGGCGACTTAGAAAGTCCGCCTTCCAATTCTCTACCCCTGGAATGAAGACAGCTGATATACATGGGACATGCTTTTCTGCCCATTCCAGGATGTGACCTACTTCCCTCTGGACTGCACGACTCCTGGTGCCTCCCTGATGATTGATATATGCCACTGCTGTGGCATTGTCTGATTGAATTCTGACAGGGGACCCTTGGAGTCTGGATGCCCAGGCTACTAGGGCATACCGGGCTGCTCGTATCTCTAAGAGATTGATGGGCAGGGTTTTTACTAAATTTGACCATCTGCCCTGGAGAGACCATTGCTCCAGTACTGCCCCCCAGCCTATAAGGCTGGCATCTGTAGTGACCACCTTCCAGGATATCGGACTGAAGGGTTTTCCCTTCTGGAGATTCTGGGGGATCAACCACCAGCAGAGACTCTTCCGAACGGAAGGGGACAAAGCCATTGGGAAGTCTAGAGCCTGAATTTTTCCGTTCCAGGCTGACAATATGGCCCTCTGTAAATTCCTTGAGTGGAATTGGGCGTATGGCACAGCTTCGAATGATGCTACCATCTTTCCTAGCAGCCTCATGCACAGGCGTATGGACGGCTGTCTTTTTGCACAAAGCAGACGGACCAAGCCCCTCAAAGAGGATACCTTGTCTAGAGGTAAGAAAATCTTCCTCTGGTCTGAATCCAGCCGTAGCCCTAGATATACCAGGTTTTTCACTGGCTGTAGGGCTGACTTGTCCAGGTTGATGACCCAACCGTGAGATTCTAGATACTTGATTGTATCGACAATTACCACTTCTAGCTTGGCAACTGAGTGGTCCATCAACAACAGGTCGTGTAGGTATGCCATTATCGTTACACCTCGTGTTCTTAGATCGGCCAACAGTGGGGCCAGAATTTTTGTGAACACTCGTGGTGCTGTGGCCAGACCGAATGGTAAGGCTCTGAACTGAAAATGGCGCCCTTCTACTGCAAAGCGTAGAAATTTTTGATGACCTGGAAAGATGGGAACATGCAAGTAAGCATCTTTGATGTCGATCGAGGCTAACCATTCCTCCCCCTGTAGGGCAGCGGTGACCGATCGGATCGACCCCATCCGGAAGGACCGGACGTTTAGAAATTTGTTTAGACTCTTTAGGTCCAATATGGGTCTTATGTCCCCGTTTGGTTTCGGGACTGTGAAAAGGTTTGAGTAGAAACTCAACCCCCACTCTTCCATAGGAACCTCCATAATTACTCCTTGGAGCAATAGTTGTTCTAACGCCACTAGGAGACACCTTCTTTTCAGAGGGTCTTTTGGCATGCCTGACCACATAAAATGGGAAGGAGGAGACTCTTTTAACTCCAACTTGTATCCCCGAGTTACTGCGGAGAGCACCCATCTGTCTTTGATCTTCTCCCGCCAGGTCTCTGTGAACAACTGAAGTCTTCCCCCCACCCGTTTGAGTGGGGGCAGCCCTTCATAGGCTTGACTTGGAGGCTGGTTTAGTACCTCTTCGGATCCAGGGCTTTTTATTACCCTGTGACTGTCCCTGATTTTGACCTCCTGAGTTTGACCGAGGAGGCCGTCGGAACTGCTTAGTAGCAGACGTCCCAGGGATAGGAGAGGTAGCCCTCTTAAAAGATGGACCCCTAGACCTCTTTTTAATTGGTAAGAGAGTACTTTTACCACTGGAAATCTTCTGGATATATTTATCCAGGTCTTCGCCAAAAAGGCGTTCTCCATGAAATGGGAAGCTAACTAAGAGCTTCTTACAGGGAGCCTCAGCAGACCAGTTCTTGAGCCACAGAAGCCTACGCATATGTACCAAAGACAGCGTGAGGCGGGAGGCCTGATGGATAGAATCCTTAATGGCGTCAACCGCAAAGCATAATGCTCTAGGCAGATCAGCCAGAGCCTGGGCCTGCTGGTCTGGCAAATCCCTCAGGACCATTTTCATTTGATCCTTTAAAGCTTGGCAGACCCCAATAGCTGCCACTGCTGGCTGTGTAACAGCCCCTGCTGTGGAAAAAGCAGATTTTAATAAAGATTCCAATTTTTTATCTACTGGATCTTTGAACATTTGAACATTATCTACTGGACATGTCAGTGATTTGTTCACAGAAGAAATGGCTGCATCCACCGTAGGAACATTCCATCTCTGGGTGAATTTTTCCTCCATGGGATAGATCACCTGAAATTTCTTAGGTGGAACAAATAGTTTATCAGGATGTTCCCAGTCCTGGTATATAAGTCCTTCCAATAATGGATGAATTGGAAAGGAGCAATTAATCTGGGGAGCTTTTAGCGACCCCAACGAGGAGACAGAAGTAGTTGATGGTTCAACAAGAGGCATTTTAAATGCAGATCGAACCATGTCAGTTAGGGTCTGGACCCACAATCTTTCAGGCTGTGATGCTGAAAATGGTTCATCTACTGTCGATTCCTCAAAAACAGAGTTAACCTCCTCCTGATCCCCTTCAGGAAGGTCAGTCCCTTCCTGGGACTGCTGCTCTGCCAACAGGCACTCTAATGGAGGGGATGGAGATCTGGCGCGCTTTCTTTCCTGTAGAGAAGAAGCGATCAGTGCTGCCAATCTCTGCTCCAATCCCTCCAGAGTTGAGGCAAAAACCTCCTCTGTTATATATGCAGGAGCAGGTGGACTGAGGACAGCCGCAGTACCTGGTACTCCCGGGGGTTCCTTATGGGTATTAACCTCTGATTTCTCAGGGGAGGAGGGTGCAGATGACTGCTCCAGATCCTCAGAGCCCGATGGAGACCCCCTACACTTCCTGAGAGGTATATCTCGGAGTTTTTTAGGCGGCATATTCCTTAGTTCAAAGCTGAGGTATTCCAGCCGCAATACACCCCTTACTGAAATAGTCTAATGCAATTTGCTGCTATGTACATCAGTGGGTGTCTACTAATGCGTCTTTCTGGGCATGCCTGTATCAACCGCCCGCTGTAAGCCCCTATACCATGCTACCAGCTCCTTTTCATGCTCTGTGTCCATAGCAAGCAGCGTGGACTGAGTCCTTTTATCTTGCTGGGACGCCCGCACATGCGCAGAAGCGCTGGGCGCACAGAGCGCGTCATCCGCCAGGCTCCGCCCCCTTTTTTGAAGCTAAATCTTATAAAAAGAAAGCGTGTGTGCGCACGCGCGCGCGTGCACGTGTGCGCTCTTGGCGCCATGTAGGGAGAGGAGCCAGGGTCCCTGTTTCACCAGGACTCGGGGATGGAAGGAAACTACTTGGCAGCATGACAGAGGAATGCAGCTTCCCTGATAGAGAGCTCACTCATCTGCCTGGACTTTCACCATGGAAGGAATAGTCCCAAGAAAAAAAGACGTTCCACAGCGGCCTCTAGTGGACAAACACAGGTACCGCACTTTTGTCTTTTTTTTTTTAAAACCTCCTTTATGAAAAACATTTCTAGGTTTACAGTTTTTAAAACTTCCTTTATGAAAAGACATTTCTAGGATTTCTTAGGCATATACAGCTATTAGCGGGAATACCTTTAGGTAACAGGCAGAAAGACATATTAGGCTTGGGGGTCCCCTCAATAGAACCAAGTTCCTGAGGGGCCCCCACTTACCTTTTCCCCGCCGCAGGACTTTGTTTGGTCCACAGAAGCCCAAACTTCACCTCTCACGGCAGGCATTGTACTAGACCTTCAGGGACCGGGTTCCCAAGGATTCCACTCCCCTGGACCTGTATAGCACCCTGCACAGATAGCCTCTTGGTTTTGGGTATGACCAGAGCTCTGGATCCCAGGGTCCAGCCCTCCTAAGAGAGGCATTACAGGCAAAACCTTGCTCTTCTCTGCACGGCCCGGGTACCGACCGTTTAGCTATGAAGCTTTTTTGGTCGGATCCGGAATAGCTTGCTAAGGCCCAGAGAACCTGTACACAAGCCCAGATGAATACATGTTAACCTTGGCCAACACCTTAGACACTGGCAAAAAACTGAGGTGCTCCCGGATGGGAGGGGCTTATATAGGGGAGGGTACTTCCTGTTTTGGAAGTTGCCAGTGCCAGCACCTGAAGGTAATTCTATATAACCCACATAGTAATGACTATGCCGCTCTGTGTCCCGTGATGTATGAACAAGAAACATAATTAACAAATCCTAACTTAATGTAATATATCTTTTTTTTTTTTTTATGTTTAGGAAATTAGATTTTTTTATAGACTATATATTTTGTGAGAGAAAATTAAGCTGTACACATAATTCTTGCTGTCATTGCAGGTAAACTTCTTTAAAATAAAGGCATTGGACCTTGGCATGCTGAGTGGAGTACATGTTGAACACAACGCTGTTGGTTATGGAGCTGGATGGTATCTAGATCAAATCACCATACAAGCGTCAGATAAGGCGGATATTAAATACTTGTTTCCATGCCAACGCTGGTTAGACACTGCAATAAATGACAAACAAACTGACTGCAAGTTGAAGCTTCTTGGAAAATTCAACAAAACGAATCAAAAGCTACTTGCATTCACTGAAGGTACATTGTAACCTTTTCATTAACCCAGATGGCTCCCTATTATAATCCATATTGTATACTTTTTCCCAAATGTACTTTATTTGTCGCTATACAAAATTTAAATGTGATGTCCTCTGTACAGCTCATAGAAAAGACATTCCAAAACCCATACATAAAGAACCATTTTTTTTTTGTTTGTTTGTTTCAAGATTAGCTGCTGTACAAATTTTTGCACAAATAATAGTTCTACCTTTCAGAATATAAGTGGTGTAATTTGAGGTTAGAGAAACATTTTTGGCTTAAATTGTCCATCAACATAAACATTTTTTTTTGTCATTTATTCTGACTAATGCATGCACACCGACTTGTGCATGTTTATGTTTACTGAAGAGGGAAAGCAGTCAGATGCCCCTGGCAGCAGCAGTGTATTAAAGCCAAAATCTTTTTTTGTTTGTTTTAGCTAGATTGAGGAAATGTTAAAATGCCTGTCAGGTTTCATTGCTGCCTAGGTCGCAACTCTATGTCCGAAATCCCATACAGCCTCCTCCCCCCAAACAATATCAAAATCATATTCTTACTAAAATCATTATTAGCAGATAAGGATGGGCCGAACACCCCCCGGTTCGGTTCGCACCAAAACTTGCCGAACTGGCAAAAAATTAGACCGAACACGCAAACACCGTTAAAGTCTATAAGACACGAACATGAAAAATCAAAAGTGCTCATTTTAAAGGATAATATACAAGTTATTGTCATAAAAAGTGTTTGGGGACCCGGGTCCTGCCCCAGGGGACATGTATCAATGCAAAAAAGTTTTAAAAACTGACTTTTTTTGGATTTTAATAATGCTTAAAGTGAAACAATAAAAGTGAAATATTCCTTTAAATTTCGTACCTGGGGGGTGTCTATAGTATGCCTGTAAAGTGGCGCATTTTTCCCGTGTTTAGAACAGTCCCTGCAACAAAATGGCATTTCTAAAGGAAAAAAGTCATTTAAAACTACTCGCGGCTATAATGAATTGTCTGGTCCCGCAATACAGATAATAGTCATTGAAAAAGGGCATGGGTTACCCCTCCAGTCCATTACCAGGCCCTTTGGGTTTGGTATGAATATTAAGGGGAACCCCGAACCAAAATGTAAAAAAAAAATTGAGTGGGGGTCCCCCCAAATTCCATACCAGGCCCTTCAGGTCTGGTATGGATATTAAGGGGAACCCTGCACCAATTTTTTTTTTAAATGGCGTAGGGGTCCCCCTCAAAATCCCTACCAGACCCTTCAGGTCTGGTAGGGATTTTAAGGGGAACCTTGCGCCAAAATAAAAAAAAATGGTGTGGGGTTCCCCCCAAAAATCCATACCAGACCCTTATCCGAGCACGCAACCTGGCAGGCTGCAGGAAAAGAGGGGGGGACGAGAGAGCGCCCCCCCCTCCTGAACCATACCAGGCCACATGCCCTCAACATGGAGAGGATGCTTTGGAGTCCAAAGCACCATGTCCCCATGTTGATGGGGACAAGGGCCTCATCCCCACAACCCTTTCCCGGTGGTTGTGGGGGTCTGTGGGTGGGGTCTTATAGGAATCTGGAAGCCCCCTTTAACACGGGGAACCCCAGATCCTGGCCCCCCATGTGAATTGGGAACGGGGTACATTGTACCCCTACCATTTCACAAAAAAAGTGTCAACAAATGTAAAAAACACAAGTCCTTAAAAAAAAAATTCCAGCGATGTAATCCATTCTCGACCCGATACCGAAAGAAAAAAAAGTCGCTACTGATGCCTCATAGGAGGTTCCCGTCGAATGACGCTACACCCACTGTGACAGCTCTTAAATAGCTGAGGGCGGGGCCACCCGTGACATACGTGTGTGACCCCGTGGGTTTCCTGCGGTTTCCCCGTGGTGTCACTGGTGACCCCATCCCCCTCTGATGCCACGGGGAAACCGCAGGCCTCGCCCTCAGCTATTTAAGAGCTGTCACGGCGGGTGTAGCGTCATTCGACGGGAACCTACTATGAGGCATCAGTAGCGGGTTTTAAAAAAATAAAAATAAAATGGTATCGGGTCGAGAATGGATTACATCGCTGGAATTTTTTTTCTTTTTTAATAAAAGACTTGTCTCTTGTGTTTTTTAACATTTTTGAGACTTTTTTTGTGAAATGGTAGGGGTACAATGTACCCCATTACAAATTCACATAGGGGGTGGGATCTGGGGTTCCCCTTGTTAAAGGGGGCTTCCAGATTCTGATAAGCCCCCCACC
The DNA here is from genome assembly GCA_029206835.1 of Rana muscosa. NCBI lineage: Eukaryota > Metazoa > Chordata > Amphibia > Anura > Ranidae > Rana > Rana muscosa. Next base: position 23,277,789 of record JARGYO010005626.1, read on the forward strand.
GGCAGACCCCCACAACCACCGGGCAAGGGTTGTGGGGATGAGGCCCTTGTCCCCATCATGGTGCTTTGGACCCCAAAGCATCCTCCCCATGTTGAGGGCATGCGGCCTGGTATGGTTCAGGAGGAGGGAGCCGCTCTCTCGTCCCCCCCTCTTTTCCTGCGGCCTGCCAGGTTGCGTGCTCGAGTAAGGGTCTGGTATGGATTTTTGGGGGAAAACCCCACGCCATTTTTTTTATTTTGGTGTGGGTTTCCCTTTAAAATCCATACCAGACCCTTCAGGTCTGGTATGGATTTTGAGGGGGAACAAAATGCCATTTTTAGAAAACAAATTGGCGCAGGGTTCCCCTTAATATCCATACCAGACCTGAAGGGCCTGGAATGGAATTTGGGGGGACCCCCACACAATTGTTTTTTTTTTTTTGGTTTGCCGTTTTTTTCAATTACTTTTATCTGTATTGTGGGACCCGACAATTCATTATAGCCGCGAGTAGTTTTAAATTCCTTTTTTTGCTTTAGAAATGTAATTTTGTTGCATTGACTGTTCTAAACATGGGAAAAATGTGCCACTTTACAGGCATACTATAGACACCCCCCAGGTATGAAATTTAAAGGAATATTTCACTTTTATTGTTTCACTTTAAGCATTATTAAAATCACTGCTCCTGAAAAAACGTCAGTTTTTAACCTTTTTTGGAATTGATACATGTCCCCTTGGGCAGGACCTGGGTCCCCAAACACTTTTTTATGACAATACCATGCATATAAGCCTTTAAAATTAGCACTTTAGATTTTTCATGTTAGTGTCCAATAGACTTTAACGGGGTGCAGCGGATTTTGAATTTTCCCCGAACTCAGCATATTGTTCGGTGTTCGCCAGAACACCCGAACAACCAAAGTTCGGCAGAAAATTATGCTCGGGCCAAACTGTTCGCCCATCCCTATTAGCAGACACGAACACAACATACCTTACACAGGTCCTCCTAAATCTAAAAGATAAAACTGTATTGCATTAATAAATAGGGCTCTGTGTGTGAATATGATCTTGGGGCTCAATTACATAGGCACTGTGGCCTGTACTGTGTGAATCATTGTATTTTTTTATTTTGTATGGGGCTGGAGCTGTGTGTAGACAAGCTATGTTATGCTATGGGGATGCAGCAGCTGTATGAACACAGCCGCAAGTCCTAATTTGACAGGCGTGTGGATACAGGTGTATGGCCCTGAACACACACAGTGTGCATTCAGGTCTATTCACCCACATCTGCGCACCTGTAAAATTAGGACCTGTGGCTATGTTCATACCACTTCCTCATGGAGTAACGGGCAGCTCCCGCCGCCCAACAAACAAACTTAATTATTTTAAATCATTTTTTAATTTTTTTTTTTTTTTGTGTAATGTTTATGGGGGGGGCTTTGGTGAGATAACAGGGTTCTAAAAGACTCCTGATGTCTAACTTTTGAGACAGAGAAAGGGAATGAGGATGTAAATTCCTTTCTCTGCAGCCTCAGCTGCACTGTAAATGAACAGAAAGCACTCTGTACAGAGGCTCCTGTTCATTCATCAACTGAGGAATAGTAAATTAAATTACTTCAATTATAAATGAATTGATACCGATCACTCACTGCTTTCATTAAGGAAAGGAAAAGCCAGTAAATATAACATATTTACTGGCCCCTTTCCATGCTCAACATCCTGAAACATCCCCCTGTGTGCCCGCAACCGCCAGCGGGAGGGAGGTGAGAAAGTTGGCAGCACTGTGTGGGGGCACACAGGGAGGGCCCAGGCAGCAGAGGGAAGAGAATGGTGCACAATAATGGTGATCGCTGCAATGGGGGGGAAAATTACTTGAACCATTCCCCTGTATGACTCTCTCTGCAGCAGCTGAAAGCCAGGCCGCTGCTCCTCATCCTTCCACCAACTTTCCACCAACTTTCAGCTGCTGCAGAGAGAGCCACACAGGGGCTCAGTTCCAGTAATTGCCCCCCCCAATGCCACACCGATCATCCTGCCTGTGCATCATCCTTTTTCCTCTGCTGCCCGGGCCCCCCTATTGGCAGCCATTTGTCTCCATGACAAAAAGTGATGGAAAATTCTACATTTTGATCTGTCTCTAGAAAAGAAATAGAGAGGACATTTTCCAATTTTGACGCTTGTTCTGGTGACAACTGTTTAACCTGGAACTCACTTTGGAGAAATTTCCTCTGGCTTCCTATTGTGTCTTAATAATTCAATAGAAACAGATGCCAAAAAACTTAAGAGGTGTTTTAACTTTTCCTACACTATTCTAAATGGAAATGGACCTCTAATAATGTTAAGCCCTGTACACACGATCGGTTTTACAGATGAAAACAGTCCGATGGACTTTTTTCATCGGACAAACCTATCGTGTATGGGCCCCATCTGTCTTTTTTCCATCGCTGTTAAAAAATAGAACATGTTTTAAATTCATCCTATGGAAAAAAAAACAATAGCAAATTACTATCGTCTGTGGGGAACTCCATCGGATAAAAAACCCACGCATGCTCAGAATCAAGTCGACGCATGCTCAGAAGCATAGAACTTAATTTTTCTTGGCTCGTCGAAGTGTTTTACATCACGGCGTTTGGGACGATCGGTTTTTTGACTGATGGTGTGTAGGCAAGACTGATGGAAGTCAGCTTCATCGGATTTCCGATGGAAAAATCCATCGGTTTAAAATCCATAGTAAATCCGATCGTGTGTACAGGGCTTAAGAGTACACGCTAACTGTTAAAAGATCCTGGCCCAAATTATGAAAATCCTTCTGTACAAAATACACATAATTCTGGGACAAATCATTTGTGTCAAGGTGCACAACAACATCATTAACATTGCCCTCTTTACTAGATTTTTTTGTCAATTTGTAAAATGCCCCTTTTATCTGTCCTAACAGTAGCACCAGGTAAACACCAAACTTTTTGTTCACACTTCCACATGGTTTCCTAAAGAAACACCTCTTACAATTCAATCACCAACAAGAAGATGACTTCTTCTTTTAGGAGCCTTATCTACAACACTTGCTTGGTTTGCAACCTCAGATAAAACAGTTTCTTTTGGCAAAGCATTTTTTTTTTCTCAGGATCCTCTTTCCTATGCAGAGAAGCGTTGCCAATCTCACAAGCAGCTATGTTTGCAACCTTTGTATCACAACAGTGTCACACCTAAAGCTACATGTTTATGGCCCACAGGCCTCACTCTCCCAGACTTAACAGTTGTCAGCACTGCCCTGCACAGACTTTGAGGAAGATGTGGCTTTTTGCAGTGCATCTCAACAGAACAAATTGGCTTAGACAGTCTCCTGATCTCAGACTGCAGGGCACAAACCAAGGAATTTAGACAAGCAATGTCAAGTAGACTAGAAATCTGTATACAAATGGGACAGCATCCCAGCTTCCAAAAAGTGCGGCATTCATGTGTTACCAACCATCTGTTGTTAGAGTTGCAGTTCTAGTTGCATTACTGCATCATTTCATAGAAAAATATAGAAAAAAATAATAATTGTGAGAACAGTGTGTACCTAAACAACATCAAATACATCAGTCACATTCACCACACCACCCTATCCACATAGTAAAAGTTTGGCTTACATTAGTTAAAACGCTGATTAAAACTGTGGTGATACTGGGCAGTTTTACACTTTTATATCCTCTGAATAGTTTTATTTGAAGTAAAACCCCAGCCTGTGCTCTTTGTGTTTAGCAAATTTGGGCCTAGCCTTTCTGGTGAAAATTTGGCTTGCTGTTGAAAATGTTACACTTTTATTATCTGTGGTCTCTTTATTATGGTAGTAAGATACCTGGCTGTACCATTTGTTTATAGTACATTTTGGCCTATTATCTCTAATTATAACAGCCCTGATACTGGTAAATTTTAAACTCCTCTATTCTCGGTAGTATCTTAATTATTGTAAAACCCCCGACTGTGCCCTTTGCCTCTAGTAAATTTGGGCCTAGCCATACTCCTTGAAAATGTGCTGCTGCTGGTGCCAATTTTTCACTGTGGTGTCACCAATTGTCTCTTATTTCTTATAGTATTACACCTGCCTGTACTCTTTATCTTTGGTATATTTTGGCAATTTTTCTGTCATTACAAATGTACTGCTGCTGATTAATTTTACATTTCTGTATAATCTGTGGCCGGTTATTCCTTAAACCTGAAGTTTAGATATGGCAATTTCACACAGTTTCATTGGTCCAGCTTGTAAGTAGATGTACGTATGTATGTGCCATACTTGTGGGGTCCCTGTGGAAGCTGAAAATTACATTGGTAGGCACTGTTTCTACAGTGATTACTGATAGCTTCTGGGTTATGTGCCAATCGGCTGCCCTGTTGCTTACTGAAAACTAGAGTTCGCTCGCATGACATGGTTGCCATTCTACGGGGCAGGTATGCCTGGAGGTAATGTAGGGACATACCAGGACATACCATGTTTTTAGGTTTTTAAATTAATATTCACACTAAAGGGCTTTGTACAGAAAAAACACACTATACAAATCTCCCAGTGCACATACCAGCTAGCCAGCAAGAAGAAAAATAATTACTATACCATACTTTGTCTCATACAAAAATTATATTCCAGTGCTACCATATACCCTCTATCCCCTATACGAAAGACTTATGTGCAAATAATACCAGATAAATAAATAGACATTGCGACTAATTATACAATCAATATGAACAAGAATGAATAAGTGAAGGCTGTTCAGAGCTTAAAAATAAGTCAACTCCAATCACCACAATATTCCTCCTCATGACTTCTGTGAACAATTAATAGATGGAAGCTCGCCAAAAAAAATTGACAACTTACAAAAGTAAGTCAAACACCCGTTCCCCAACTGGGCATGGGCGTCCGCTCCATAAGGCAAGGGGGGTCAATTGCCCCCCCCTGGAGACACACTATATTTATATGGACATGGAGTGAAGCAGAATTATCCTCAAGAGCTATTTCACACTGCCAGCTGGCCACGTTATCGGTAAAGCACCGCTAGTTTTAGTGGCGCTTTACCATCGTTTTAGTGGCGCTATTCGGCCGTTAGAGGGGGGGGGGTTAAAAAAAATTGAAATTGCTAATCAGACAATGGCAGCTTGATCCTTCTATTAAGCTTTGCATCAGGTTTCTGAAACCTTTGCATGCCTGCGCTTTATGTCATAATGACTAAGCCCCTCCCCTTCATGGCATTGTCAAAAAGGGACCGAGCATGGATGACCTTAAAATGATGCCCCCCCCCTGAAAAAAGTTCAGCGGACGCCCATGCAACTGGGTATCATAAAGCAGCCAGGGTAATCACATTTAGTTCTTTATCAGAAAGGTCCACTCTCATACATGAACTCTTTAGGTTCATCAGAATTTGACTAAGATGTTATCTTCTTCCTTATTCCTCTAAAAATCTCACAGTACCATACAGCTTTTTCTCCAAGATATTGTAAAATATGAACAATAACACAGTGTAGTATATTTATATAAGCTCAGGATTACATAAAATATTACTCACAGGGACAGTAAAGCATCACTCCAACTCATGCCAATGTGCCCGCCTACCAGACCTAAATACCCCTTTACCAAGAAGTGGGTGTACATTGCTATTCCACATCAGAAGGAAAAGTGGCATATCACTTTAAAACCAATAAATCACCAATAGTGGATTCACACAGAAGGCTTATCAAACCAAATTACCCCCCTCATAAAAAGGTAAGTCAAAAACCACTTAGTTATTATCTTCTGTGTCAATCACCTTTCTTCAGCGGTTGCTCCAGCCTCAAGTCAACAGAAGAAACACAAACTCCACTATCCACTTTTAAAAGTACAGTATATCCCTCTGTTCAGTTTAGAATCTCAGGCAAAAGAACAAACTCCCATAGTGTAAAACAATTTAAAAACCAGAAGCGCTATATTACATTTTACGTACATAATATAAAACATAGACAGGCTCCTTAGAACAACAGATACTGATCATCACTTTTAGGTGCACTATGTGATGACGTCACTTCCAAACACCACTTTTTATCATTATAACTTTCTCAGGATGACGTAAGGACTGGCACTGAGCAGGCAGTTACTGGAAACTTAGGGCTAATAAGCAGGTAAAAGTCTCTTGTGAAGTGCAGGGATCACAGATCCAGATGAAGAACTTCTACCCAACAATGAGCAGTACAGACAAGTAATGGAGGCACTTTTATACATTGCCACTACACATCCAGATAGAAGGGCTGCTAAGTCACTTCTCTGCAGATGTGTAAGTAAACCCTGGCAAAGGAACTGGAATGCAATTAAAATAAGATGAGAAGAGAAGTAGTTGAGCGGGGGGGAGGGGGGGGGTGTTAGCATGCTGTTTTTAGAGAAATAGGTGCAACATACATATACATGCATTATACTGTGAGTAGTAGTTCTGCCAATAGGTGGTGATGTCTGATGTTGGTATAATGTAACATTCTTCCTAGTAGAACTACAAGGTTATGATGTAATTTCCTGTATAGGTGCTCTTGTCCTTTTCCAATATAGCAACAAGGGCTCATCCAAGTGTGCAGTACCATCTTGACCTGTAATGCCTAGTACACACGACCGGTTTTTCCGTCGGATAAAAAACCAACGGTTTTCCCTACCGATTTCCTGTCAAGCCTGCCTTGCATACACACAGTCACACAAAAGTCCAGTGAACTTTTGACTGTCAAGATCGCGGTGACGTAAAAGACTACGACGAGCCGAGAAAGTTTTATGCTTCTGAGCATGCGTCGATTTGTTTTCGAGCATGCGCGTTTTTTTTCCCGTCTGAAAAGCATACAGATGAACAGTTTTCCCGCCAGGATTTTTTCCTGATGGGAAAAAAGAGATCCTGCACTCTTTTTTTGTCCGGCAGTTTTCCCGTCGGAAAAACTGCGATATAGCATACACACGGCCGGAATTCCCGGCCAAAAGCTCTCATAGCAGTTTCCCCATTGAAAAAAATGGTCGTGTGTACGAGGCATTAAGAATCAAATCTTCAGCAGCTTTCCAAAAATTACACAATAAGATATCACTGTTTTTGTAAATGTGATGTCTTTTATTAAAGGGGAGTTCCAGCCTTTTTTTATGTTTATTAAAAGTCAGCAGCTACAAAAAGTGTAGCTGCTGGCTTTTAATAAACATACACTTACCTGTTCCACTGTCCAGCGACGTGCCGCCCGGAGCTCCGCTCCTCTCCCCCCCTTCTCCGCCGGCGCCTCCATTCATATTGTGGGCACCCGGCTGTGACAGCTTTCGGCTTCACGGCCGGGCACTCACTGCGCATGCGCAAACGGTGTAGCGCTCTCTGAGTGGACAGGCGATCGCCTGGGACCTGTCACGTCCCAGGTGATCGCCTACAGGGAGGGGGCGCCAAAAGGCGATATGACGTATCGCCTAGGCGACCCCAGGGCCGAAGGAGGAAGTGGGACAGGAAGTCCCACTCCTACTGAAGCCCCCACTCCCCCCCAAAAAAAATTACATACCAAATGTGGCATGTAAGGGGGCGAGGAGTGGATTAAGCGGAAGTTCCAAATTTGGGTGGAACTCCGCTTTAAGCACTAATATCCCTATTTATCAACTAGGAGGGTATTTTGTTTTACAGTAGACCCATGTAATTTGTGTAATATATATGCACAAAATTTGCAATATTCAACATTAACATTGGCATGCACTACAAGTGTTTTTACATGGATATATTTTCATGCCTTTCTTTCTAACTGATGTATCTTGGCTAAACCCATAAAAGCAGTGGTCAAAAACAGACCAGGTGATAATTAAGTAAATCCACATTATGTTGTATTAGTTTTGGTTCAGTGAACAGATTAAAGACAAACAAGGGAACAACATTTGTGACATAAATATTTTACAATTAGAGTATTTAGTGACTTGTGACTGCACCCTGTGGATACATGCCAAAATGAAATATATAAACTGTTTGCAATAATGCTCCATAAAACACATTGGTTAATGCTCCATAAAGTGAAGACTTTTTCTATATATGTTATAAATGTGCTGTATCACAATCCCACAGTGTTATGAAAGCTAAACTCCAAGCAGATATATAAAAAAAAAAAAATACATTTGTTTAATTTATATACAGTATGTATACATAAAAAAAATTACATTTATTTTTTTACATACATCTAGTCTCAGTATCAGAACCTGCCCCGATTCCAACCCCTTGTTTTCCCTGTCACTGCTGCACTTATCCGAAACACGATCCGAAAATCGTACGAAAACTACAGCTTTCAGAGTGATCTACGATAATCGGATCTAATGTAAGTATCTTCTAAACGGTGCACATTTAGGAGATATTTACTATACCTACTGGTAAGCCTTATTATAGGCTTACCTGTAGATAAAAATCACTGAGGTGGATTTACCACCGCTTTAAGTGCAGTACAAAAAAGTAAGGAGTTCCTGGACTATATGGCTGACTGCATAATATTGAAAATCATTTGTCAGAAAAAACAATCCTTCTTATATTTTATTTTAATCCAGCCTCTGCGTTGCTTAGTAACTTCTTCCTGCCTCTTATGCCGCGTACACACGATCGAGAAATTCTGACCGTGTGTAGGCTCCATCTGACTTTTTCTGTTGGAATTTCCAACAGCAAAAATTTGAGTGCTGGTTCTCAAATTTTTCGACGGGAAAAGTTCTTGTCGGAAATTGCGATCGTGTGTTTGCAATTCCGACGCGCAAAAAAACACGCATGCTCTAAATCAATTCGACACATGCTCGGAATCATTGAGCTTAATTTTTCTCGGCTCGTCATAGTGTTGTACGTCACAGCGTTCTTGACGGTTGGAATTTCAGACAAGATTTGTGTGACCGTGTGTATGCAACACAAGATTAAGCCAAAATTCTATCGGAAAAAAATCCACGGTTTTCTTGTTGGAATTTCCGATCGTGTGTACGCGGCATTATACTGCTTGCCACATGTTATAGGCAATGGTAGGTGCAGAAAAGGCTCTTGATGGATTCTGCTCATCTAAGGACCTGCTCAAAGGACAGCCCGTGAAGATGCTGGGATGTTTGCTCCCTTTCGGGGTGTGAATTTGGTTTACTCCCTAATGGGGAGGGGAGGAAAGGTGGACTGTATCCCCTTAGTTGGTAAAAGGATATGAAAGGAAACCAGAGGAACTTTGTGGACATGTGTCTCTCTATTGAAGTTGAGTTTTTTTGCAATCGTACAAAGTGTGTGGCTGCAGAGGTAACTGAGATGTAACTTTTGGAAAATACATTGCAGAAGGTGTACGAGTAAAGAATTTATTTTGTTAAACAGGCAATCTGGGCCTGGACAGTGGTAATACTTTCCAGGGGAGAGCTCTCTTAATCACGTCAATAAGATGAATATTGGAGAAGTTTGGGCTTGATACATGTGTTGTAATCTTGTTAGGCCAAGCTGGGTCTTGCCTAGAGTTCTCAAAAGGGTGATGCTCTCTCACTTGTTCCACCCTAAGAGAAGCATGGACTCTGGGGAGCCACAGCAAATGAATACAGTGACCACACAATGATGTCCTGAAGGGAGATCCTGGTACTCAGGTGGCAAATTTATAACTGCCCTGAAATTAATATATATATATATAATATATGCTGTGCCACAAGAGGTTAGTTGCGCTATGAGGTTCCCTCCTTCATTTCCTACTACATTTCTGGAGGTCAGTTCTAAAGGTTTAGTTTACCTGAACATTTGACTTCTTATACATATGTCTTGGGCACTCCTACAGTAAGATCTCCTGCCAATTCCTAACTCCTGTTGCTGTCAGACAGAATCTTTCATGTTCCCACCGACTTTTGTGTGTTCCAGCATCTCCTGTTTTATTCAGCATTTTAAAAAATACATAAACAAAAAATCCAGCAGGGAGAGTAGAAACCCATCATAATGACCTCAGCAGTGTGCAGATACAGGAACAGTGTCTAAAAGATATAAGAACCTGTCATGTGCGTTAACTCTCCTGCATTTACCAAACACTGAATATCAGTTTTTGATGGACTGGCTCTTAAATATACAACAACGTATCTGCTGTATCACTAATTGTGGTATAACTACATCAAAAGTAAAAAAAAAACACTTGTATGTTATCAGATTCATTTATTCATGACAGCACATTTTAGTTGTTGGTAGACTGGAGTAATTCTGGTTCATTTGCATTGTTTTGTGTCCAAAAGACAGACATTTTTAGGAATGCTTTCTGAGAAATTCCAGCCTAACATGACTTTATATGTAAATTATGTTGCATGTTTATCTCATACATTCAGGGACACTCATTGTTTCCATTGAGACTGATGACATTGCACAGCCTGGAACCAATTCTACAGTTTCTCTGACAATATGCTGTGAAAAAGGAAATTATGAACCATTAGTATTTGCAAAGGGCACATTGACTGGAAGCAGCACGTTTCACAAAATGGTGGATCTTAACAGCAATCTTGGACCCATCAGCAAAATCAGACTGCAAATGGAGGATGATGACAAAGGCAGCAGCTGGTATTGCAGAATGGTAAGAATGATGCAGATTGTAAATTGGGCTGACATAATACCAGTTTGATTCTTTTTGTTGCAGGTTTCTATAATGACTGGAATTTGCTGGGAACTCAATTGCTGGAGCAGTTTTACATCTATTTCTTGTATTTTACTATTTGTTGTGTTTCTGCAGTCAAGTATAATAAAATGCCCTAGGGATAGCAGTGCCCATATGTAGCCCCAGTTATCTTCTGAAGCCACTAAACCTAAGGCACTTTAGTATTCATATATAAATATCAACTAGGTAGTAGGTGCTTGGTTCTGCCCTCTCTTGTAACCCACCTATGGTCACTGAGGTTGCCTTTCAAATTTTAAAGCGGAGTAAACCCATCGATTTAACAGTTTCAAAAAGCAGTTACCGTATTTATCGGCGTATAACACGCACTTTTTTCCCCTTAAAATCAGGGGAAAATCGTGGGTGCGTGTTATACGCCGATACTCCGTCAAATTCCCCTGCTGAAAACGAGCGAGCGGAGCCGAAGCCGAAGTACAATCGGCTTTACTCGGCTCCTCTCGCAGTCCCGCCCATCTCTGACTGCGCCGCTGACATAGAAAAAAGCCGAGTGTACTTCGGCTAGTCTCGGCTCCTCTCGCAGTCCTGCCTGTGACTGTGAGCAGAGCCGAGTCTAGCCGAAGTACACTCGGCTTTCTCAGTCAGCGGCGCAGTCAGTGGAGATGGGCGGGACTGCGTGAGGGGCCGAGTCTAGCCAAAGTACACTCGGCCCCGCTCGCTCCTCTCCACAGAAATCGGCGCCAAATTTAAAAAAACGCAGAGACTGACACGATCGCAAAGGCACTGGGCAAGGCTGCAGATGGACAGATGGACACTGGGCAAGGCTGCAGATGAACAGATGGACACTGGGCAAGGCTGCAGATGGACAGATGGACACTGGGCAAGGCTGCAGATGGACACTGGGCAAGGCTGCAGATGGACACTGGGCAAGGCTGCAGATGGACAGATGGACACTGGGCAAGGCTGCAGATGGACAGATGGACACTGGGCAAGGCTGCAGATGGACACTGGGCAAGGCTGCATGCTGCATTTAAATGTAAGTTTTTTTTCCTTGAATTTCCCTCCTAAAAGTTTTTTTCCTTAAAATTCCCTCCTAAACTTGGGGTGCGTGTTATACGCCGGTGCGTGTTATACGCCGATAAATACGGTACATTCCCGGCATGCCGGAAATGCCAACTGTCACATTGGTTGTGCTCTCAACCAAACAGTCAAACCATCCAATGGCTGGTGTCATAACTGATCACATGTGCAGCATCATGGCAGTTGAAGATTAAACAGAGGTCAAGATGGCAGCTTCCTTGCCTGAAAATGATAGGAGGGTTTACTTCCACTTTAAAAAAATAAAACATTTATTTATTTTAAAAAAATGAGTATATTTATAGCAATTTATATTTCTGAAGCTGTAAGAAGCCAATGTGGGTCGAATTTTCTTAGATCTAATCTGTGACATCATAAAAATTACAAACTATGTAGACTGAGATTCTAGACTGAGTATACATTGCATGGAGTGTTTAGGTTGGAAATGTTGCTGATCTAACACATTTGAGCAAAATCTGGTTCATGGCCAGTGTAGTGCTATTCATGCAGGAGCCGCTTGGTAGATTGGGTTCTTTGTTCTTCTGACTCAACTCTGAAAACAACCTCAGCCCCATTGACACACCACATTAAGCAAATGGATACTGCATGCTACTGGGAGCACAAATATAGATACCCTGCAACTAATGTACGTTATCAAAAAGCAAATAGACTGGTTAGTGGTAAATTAACCAAATATGTTGTCACAGTTTGTAGTAAATAGCAGTATGCACATAAATTAGTAATTAAAGGATTAGGTCAATCACAACTCACTAACCAATATGTTCACTAGGCTATAGCACTTTACAATTGAGTTCTATGCAGCTAAATTAGAGCAAACCTGGTAATCCACAAAATCAGAAATAGGTAATGGCTTTAGAGAACAGTAACAACAATAATAATCAATACTGCAAAAACTCTGTGAACAGTAGGCTATAGCCAATTTAGAGTGCACTCTATATGAATGGCAGCAATGAAATTTAAACCTCCCTAAAGAGTTACCTCTTACTATGGACAATAAGCACATTTCTTCTGAAGCAGCTATTTGAGTGAGCAGTCTTTATCCCTAGTTCTTCAGCCGGCTATCCTTGGGGCCCAGTCCTTCTGGTGGTGCACATGAGTGCAGTCCTAGCAATGTTTTTTATGCAGTGAATAGTGCTGCTTGTTAGATGGCCAGTCCCTATGTGCTAAGTCTCTGCTAGCAGCAACAGGTCAATGGCAGCAGTGTCTTCTTACAAGTCCCAGGGATACAGAAACAGGGGTCTCACTGTTTACATGTCAGCTCACTTCTGGGTCTGCCTAGAGAGAGCAGACCTCAGCACATGGCCACAGGCTTGTAGCAGGTTGTTGTGCACACAAGAGCAGCAATGTGCACACCTCAGTCTCCTCGCAGCAAAGAGAAAGTTCTTCAGTATTCAGCCTGAGAAAATACAACTTTCTCTCCTCTCATACCTGGCTCACATTGGGAATTGTAGTTCAATGGTCCATAGACCGTCATAGTAAAGTTTCTTTCCTGAACCTTATCTCCAATGATTTATTGCTGCCAACCATCAAGTCTCTTGAGCTCCTTCTGCTTGTCGGATCCCCCTGATAGATGGAGGTGAGGTAGTGTTAACCCATTCAGCTGAAATCCATTGAGGCACAGTGTCCTAAACAGCTCTCTGTCTCTAGCCAAGCACATGGCTACAACAGCTTTGCTCCAGGCATCATAGTAGACAGATTAACATAGAAACTAAAATATAATATTTCCTTAAACCTAAAGTGGGCAAGTGGGCAGCTGAAAGCTTTTAGAGATTATATAGTAAATGTCCCTTAGCTGTCATCCAGTTAAAATCTATTATATTGTGCTTTGTTCAATGTATCTTAACTGTATGAACGTTCTTGGATAATCACAAATAATTTAGCATCATTCCACATTTACCATATTAGAATCATTTTTATACAAACACATTTTTCTTTACAAACCTCCAGGGCGTACGTAAAACAAAAACACTCACGTAGAAGGTATAACTGTTTTTTCTAGACAGTGCTGCTTACATTACCCCAGTTTATCACTGTGGGGAAGGTGCTTTTCCAGCAGAGATCACATACAATAATGGGCAAACTGTTAGTAATGAACCGAAATTGAAAGAAATAACAGTGGAATTGATAGTGTTTATACTGCCGTACCTGACATGTTCTATTTGTGATGTTAGATATAATGAGTACAAGGGCAGTTGCTAAGAAATCGGTAATATTTATGTTTCTTTTAAATAAAATAATTTGTCTCATTCTCTGGAATACATGCAGGAAGTTGGAGTGAACAGCGGTGTTCTTGTAAAGCAGTAAAAAGGCTGTTAATTTTCTCTAATGATTTTATTTGAAAATAAATAAAAACAATAATTGGTCCTATGTGAGCTGGTATGAAGTGGATGTCGTAATACTGTTCAAAAATGTTCTTTGTGGCATATTTTATAGCTTGTATAATAAAGAGGTGTTCTACCTACAACAAAAAGGGGACTTGCTCTATATAGTAACACCTACAAGCTCTTGTCAAGTTTTTATTCCTGATGTATAGAGAACAGTAAGGGCGCCACACCAATATCGACTGAGTCCAGAGTGATCTTTTATTGGATACTCAATAGAATAAATGAGCAAACATGTTTGGGGGGGAGTTCACAAACTCCTTCTTCACCAGGGCTTAATTACTCTATAGCTTCAAACATTGCCTAGACTCAAAGAGATTTGGAGGTGTATATAGATGTCCAGTGGCGCCCCCCCCCAAAGCTACTTATTTAAAAAAAAAAGTTTTTTTTTTAAAGTGTCCCTTTAAGTGGGTGTGTTAAGGGCACCGGGCACGGGGTGCTACTGGAGGCATGACCCGTGTGTAAACACGTGATTGGGGGTAAGAAGCTCTATTGGCGTAGTTTAGAGTGTGTTTGGGGCGCAAAGCTTGTAGCCACGAAAACTCCACCTCTAGCATTAGGTTTCCAGTGCTTGTAATTGATTGGGTCCATAGGGTGGGGCTTTAATCAGACCTGCAGCGTCATTGGCTCACAGGCTGCCTGTCTCCTTCAGTAAGTGAGGGGGAAATCGCCAGCAGAAGAACTGCTCAGGGAAGACAGGGAGCGATGTGCAGAGGCAGCTGCCATTCATCTCCCTGTGACACAGACTCGGCATCCAGCAGTGCACACAGAAATCTCCAGGTACACTACTACATGCCAGGACTGGAGGGGGAGGGGGCAGAAGGGGCTATTATCACTGTGTCCTGAGTGACTGTACAGCAGCATTTTAATCTCCAACTTTACTTCACCTCTCTCCATGTAATGCACATCTGTACACCTTCCCTATCACATTGATCCCCCTCCCCCTTCACTATCTCCGTTTGCATAGATTAGATATTCACTGCACACATCCTGCAGCCTCAGGTCTCCGATCTGACAATTTCAACCACTGCCTCACACCCTTTCATTTCCACATTACTTTTTATCTCTTCCAAACTGTTTAGCAGATCAGAACATTCTCTGCAGTGCAATCATTTAAGGAGGCTGTAGGAATGACATTAAAAAGGAATACTCTATTCTATGAGTGCAGAATTTACTGATCTGCTCAACAGTTTGGAAGAGATAAAAAGTAATGTGGAATGGAGAGGGTGTCCGTCAGTGATTGGACCCCTAAAGAGGAATGCCCAGATCTGAGACCACACTTGTAAAGAAGAACTCAGCATAGGGATGGTGGAAACCCCTTATAATGGGCACAGTGGGTGTATAGACCCGGGAACTTGGCACAGGGATGGTGGGAACCCCTCATAATAGGCACATCAGCTTAAAGATCCGGGAACTCGTTACAGGGATGGTGGGAGCCCCCATAATGGGCACATCAGGTTACAGACCCGGGAACTTGCCACAGGGATGGTGGGAATCCCTCATAATGGGCACAGCGGGTGTACAGACCCAGGAACTCAGCACAGGGATGGTGGGAACCCCTCATAATGGGCACAGCAGGTGTAAAGACCCATGAACTCGTTGCAGGGATGGTGGGAACCCCTCATAATGGGCACAGTAGGTGTACAGACCAGGAACTCAGTACAGGGATGGTGGGAACTCCTCATAATAGGCACAGTAGGTGTACAGGGATGGTGGGAGGAACCCTCATAATGGGCACTGCGGGTGTACAGACCTGGGAACTCAGTACAGGGATGGTGAGAACCCCTCATAATGGGCACAGCAGGTGTACAGACCCAGGAACTCAGCACAGGGATGGTGGGAACCCCTCATAATGGGCACAGCAGGTGTACAGACCCAGGAACTCGTTACAGGGATGGTGGGAACACCTCATAATGGGCACAGTAGGTGTACCGACCCAGGAACTCAGAACAGGGATGGTGGGAACCCCTCATAATAGGCACAGTGGGTGTACAGGGATGGTGGGAGGAACCCTCATAATGGGCACAGCGGGTGTACAGACCTGGGAACTCAGTACAGGGATGGTGGGAATTCCTCATAATGGGCACCTCAGGTGTACAGACCCAGGAACTCTGCACAGGGATGGTGGGAACCCCGCATAATGGGCACAGTAGGTGTACAGACCCAGGAACTCAGTACAGGGATGGTGGGAACCCCTCATAATAGGCACAGTAGGTGTACAGGGATGGTGGGAGGAACCCTCATAATGGGCACAGCGGGTGTACAGACCTGGGAACTCAGTACAGGGATGGTGGGAACTCCTCATAATGGGCACCTCAGGTGTACAGACCCAGGAACTCTGCATAGGGATGGTGGGAACCCCGCATAATGGGCACCGTAGGTGTACAGACCCGGGAACTCAGTACAGCCTGTCCTTATACATTTACTTGAGATCACTTAGACCCGGTGGGTCTCTATAGTGGGAGGTAGCGCCAACACCCCATTCTTTTATATTATATCCTATTCTCCCTAGGGAGTTTTTAGGGGGGCTGCAACCTCTGTCTGGTGTTTTCCTGAGCGCGGATTCCCTACTTCTTTAATAATAGTCTAATGCCCATAAAATTTCATAATCTATCCAATAGACCTCATGCACACAGGGTGTTTGCTTTGCTCCTCTAAATGTCAGAACTCCTGGCAGGATAAAGGCCACTGCAGGCGCGTCATGCGTTTTATTGTAAATGTATTCTATTGGCCAAAATATTTATTTGTTCTGGCCATTTAAATGCATTACCTCTCAAATGTGCCTAAATGCGTCTAGCGTTTCAGTGTGTTTAGCTTTTTTCTGCGCTTCACCTCCTCTCCTAAACGTGCTTTCCATGGGGTTTTTTTTTAGACTGTAATTGCTCTGCTTCTAATATGTCTGTAAACGCCTGTGTGCACATGGACACATAAGCTAACATACAGGTGCTTTTACAGGCTGAGAAAAAAATGTCAAATGCCAGTATTTTTTAGGCTTTAATCAGAGCCCTTTGTAATCTCATGTAGCCATATTCCTAATCGATCATCACAAGTCTTTTTCTGTGCTTGATATACCATCAGTCCGATTCATGCTTCAGAGTAAAGCCTAGTACACACGACCGAGAATCTCGTTCCGGCCGAGTGTACACACGCTCGATTCAAAAGAACCGCTGTTCTTTTGAATGGAACGAACGCGGTGACGTCATCGACTACGACGAGCATGCGCGCGTCATATTCGATGCCGTCGACGCCATCTTGCTACACCCTACCTATGCCTAGGAAGCTACCACGCATGCGTCAAAGTCATTTTGAGCGGGTTTCCACGGCGACAGGTAAGCGTACACACTCTCGGGTTTCTCGTCGGGAAACAGGCCGACGAGAATCCCAACAAGAAAATAGAGAGAGGGTTCTCTATTTTTCTCGTCGAGATTCTGGCCAGTTTTCTTGACGAGAAACCTGAAAGCCTCGTACACACGCACGGTTAACTCGGCAAGAAAGCTCTGCCAGAAATTTTCTTGCTGGTTCTTGCAGAGAAAACCGGTCGTGTGTACGAGGCTTTAGTTTAAGGCCCCGTTCAGGCTAGATTTACACTGTTGTGCAGAGAGTCTCACAGCAGGGGTCCAGTGCGTCCCTGTTCTCCATCTCAGGGATGAATCGGGCCCAAATTTTTGCCTGCATTTGGACCTAAAACTAAGCATATTTCCAGGTTGTAAGTTGGCAAATGTCATTGTAGATCCCAACTTGTTATTGCTTGTATTGAAACTTACATAACACAGTTGGTGTTCTGTACATTGACCGTGTACAAAACACCACCCTATATGTACACCATGTTTAAACATTTGCCAGTTTTATGAGTCATAGCGGGCCGCAGATGAAACTACATAGGTAATTGTAATTGTAAAAATACAAAATGTAGTGTAGTACTTAAAACATTTTCTTATCAAAAGCAAAATTACCTTTTAAATGTAACCCCTGTCGTCTAACTAACGTTTAATTTTGTGGAGAGACTATGCAATGGGTTAATAAAGTCAGAACTTAAAATGCAAGTTTAAACCATTTCCTAGTCTGTGATCTCCAGATACCGTCTGCGTTTTAAAACAAATTGAAGCTTCGTCTGTGTATAATGTGCAGCCTGGTATATGATGTGCAGAGCCCTGTGTATAATGTGCAGCCTGGTATATGATGTGTAGGGATGAGCTCTGGTGTGTTCGCATACTCCACGTGCAGAGCCCGCCAGGAAGTCGGCACAGTGCTGCGCTGTGCTAATCACAGGCAGGGAGACATTGTCCCAATGCACTGCTGCAGAGATCGGGAAATGTCTCCCTGCCTGTGATTAGCACAGCGCCGTGCCGACTTCCTGGCGGGCTCTGCATGTGGAGTATGCAAACACGCCAGAGCTCATCCTTAATGATGTGCAGAGCCCTGTGTATGATGTGCAGAGCCCTGTGTATAATGTGTAGCCTGGTATATGATGTGCAGAGCCCGGTGTATAATGTACAGCCTGGTATATGATGTGCAGAGCCCTGTGTATAATTTGCAGAGCCCTGTGTATAATGTGCAGCCTGTTATATGATGTGCAGAGCCCTGTGTATAATGTGCAGCCTGGTATATGATGTGCAGAGCACTGTGTATAATGTACAGCCTGGTATATGATGTGCAGAGCCCTATGTATAATCTGCAGCCTGGTATATGATGTGCAGAGCCCTGTGTATAATGTGCAGCCTGGTATATGATGTGTAGAGCCCTGTGTATAATGTACAGCCTGGTATATGATGTACAGAGCCCTGTGTATAATGTGCAGAGCCCTGTGTATAATCTGCAGCTTGGTATATGATGTGCAGAGCCCTGTGTATAATGTGTAGCCTGGTATATGATGTGCAGAGCCCGGTGTATAATCTGCAGCCTGGCATATGATGTGCAGAGCCCATTGTATAATCTGCAGCCTGGTATATGATGTGCAGAGCCCTGTGTATAATGTGCAGCCTGGTATATGATGTGCAGAGCCCTGTGTATAATGTGCAGCTTGGTATATGATGTGCAGAGCCCTGTGTATAATGTACAGCCTGGTATATAATGTGCAGAACCCTGTGTATAATGTGCAGCTTGGTATATGATGTGCAGAGCCCTGTGTATAATGTGTAGCCTGGTACATGATGTGCAGAGCCCGGTGTATAATCTGCAGCCTGGCATATGATGTGCAGAGCCCATTGTATAATCTGCAGCCTGGTATATGATGTGCAGATTCCTGTGTATAATGTGCAGCCTGGTATATGATGTGCAGAGCCCTGTGTATAATGTGCAGCCTGGTATATGATGTGCAGAGCCCTGTGTATAATGTGCAGCCTGGTATATGATGTGCAGAGCCCTGTGTATAATGTGCAGCCTGGTACATGATGTGCAGAGCCCTGTGTATAATGTGCAGCCTGGTATATGATGTGCAGAACCCTGTGTATAATGTGCAGCTTGGTATATGATGTGCAGAGCCCTGTGTATAATGTACAGCCTGGTATATAATGTGCAGAACCCTGTGTTTAATGTGCAGCTTGGTATATGATGTGCAGAGCCCTGTGTATAATGTACAGCCTGGTATATGATGTGCAGAGCCCTGTGTATAGTGTGCAGCCTGGTATATGATGTGCAGAGCCTGGTGTATAATGCTGACACTATGAGTGGAAGCAAGTGGAATACAGGTGACGGAGTGGGTGGATTCTATAAGGGGTGTGGCTTATGAGAAGTGGAAGGGGCCAACAGTGGAGGGACGGGGTCTTGCGCCCCCCCCATCCTAAAACTTTACCAGCCGCCACTGTAGATGTCCCATCAACTATTACCATAGGTGGGTAGTGCATCATAAGCTAGATTATTCAGTACAGTAATTGTTAACATTTCTACATTTTTTATTAAGGTTTGGATTGTGTTTCTTTTTTTTAGGTGAGACTAGAACACCAACAGAGTGGCAAGATTTTGGAGTTTCCATTTCTTCAAATGTTCAGCAGCAAATTAAACAAATTAGTTGCGGAACTTCCAGTCTTGAATTCATCTGGTCCTCTGTTAACAAGTTTGTTATTTATTTATTTACAATATAAAATGTCCAATAATCATGCAGACCAGGTCCCAGGGGATTCCCTTTTCTAGGTTGTAGGTGGCCTGATCTGGAACACATATAGTCATCCACACTGACAATTGGGGACAATTGGAACAATCTTTAGCAGCGTATTGCAAGCCTCAAAATGGTCTTACTTAATTTTCAGCTCAAATGTTTTGTTATTTAGACAACTATCAAACTGGAAAGTTAGGGGAGAATGCAGTATGTACAGAACATCGTTAAATCAAAAGATTCAAAGCAAGCCTTCTCTGTAAACAGTTTTTATACATCTGGGGAGTTTAAGGAAAAGAGGCAAGAAAGTCCTGGCTTGGACTGTACTAACACACCCTGTTCTTCACAACTCGTCTAAACTCAACATCCTTCATTAGAGCAAAGGCCAGTATTCCTGTCACTGCTTTAAAAAGAAGTGTTAGGAGAACTACACAAACACTTAAAGTGTCTGTTACTCTAATGCCGTGTACACGCGGTCTGAATTTCCGACAGCAAATGTTTGATGGGAGCTAATTCCGACTGTGTGCAGGCTCAGTCGGACATTTGCTGTCGGAATTTCCGGCAACAAAAATTTGAGAGCTGGTTCTCAAATTTTCCGACAACAAAATCCGTTCTCGTAAATTCCGATTGTGTGTGGACAATTCCGACACACAAAATTCCACGCATGCTCTGAATCAAGAATGAGATGGAAGCGCTCGGTCTGGTAAAACTAGTGTTCGTAATGGAGATGGCACATTCGTCACGCTGTAACCAGGGCAGGACTGGGAATAAAAACCAGCCCTGGAAATAATTTCATACCAGCCCCATAGCATTATTATACCAGCCCAACATCATAACGTCATTATTTTCTTGTACATAAAAGGGAAAACCATGTATTTTAAAAAGCACATTTAAAGGGTGTATTATATATATATATATATATATATATATATATATATATATAGATAAGAGAGACACGGAATTTACAAACAGCACAAATTTTATCATTTACTGGCACAGACAAATTTGCAAAAAAAAGTTGCCTAAAATGGCAGTTTTCAGTGCAAATATAAATTTAAGCTATAAACATGTAGCTAAAGCTATTAGCAATGTGTTTAAGTTAAACAAAAGTCAAAAACCATATTTCTCCATTTACATGAAGGTCAGATTAATATAACCCAGCTAGCACAGAGTTCCCCCATATATCAGAGTCTGCAGGATTCCCCTTTACAGTGCAAGGGAACTCTGACATAAAGGGGAACATTGCAGATCATGATCTAAGTGGGAAGGCCCCTTTCACACTGGGGCGGTGGGTGCGTCGGCGATAAAGCGGTGCTAATTTTAGCGGCACTTTACTGTCAATTTTGCAGAGCTATTCGGCCGCTAGCGGGGTGCTTTTAATCCCCGCTAACGGCTGAAAAAGTGTTAAAACCACCAGCAAAGCGCTGGCAAAATACGCTTTTCCGGAGGCATAGCCACGGTGCCCATTCATATCAAAAGGCAGGAGCAGTGGAGGAGCGGTATATACACACCGCTCCTCCACCGCTCCAAAGATGCAGCTAGCAGGACATTTTTTAGCGTCCTGCCAGTGCAGCGCTCCAGTGTGAAGGCCCTCGGCTTTCACACTGGAGTGTGCGGAGCGGCTCTTTCAGGGCGCTTTGCAGGCGCTATTTTTAGCGTTATAGCGCCTGCAAAGCGCCTCAGTGTGAAAGGGGTCGAACTCTGATATAAAGGGGGCACTGGTGACCAGAGATCCCACTTATATCAGAGTCCACTGCATTCCCCTTTACTTCATTCCCCTTTACATCAGAGTGCCCCCTTGCACTGAAGGGTGGAATCCTGCAGACTATGATGTAAAGGGGAACTCTGGGAATGTGGGGAGGACTCTGGTGACCAGAGACCACCTTCCGCAAAAAGAAAACACTAAGGTAAGGGGGGTTTACTGATATAAGGGGGAAACCTTTATCAGTGCCCCCTTACATTATTGTATTGACTCCCCCCTCAGACTGGCCTGGTGGCGCTGTCACTGACCTCCTCTCAGGTGCAGGGTGCAGGGCTCAGTCACTCGGCTCCAACTTGGTGGCTCTGGTTTTATCCCATAGTTTCCTCTCCACAGTCCAAACATATCTGACTTCTCCCATGACCTCCATCCTGGCGGCACTCCCTCTCTTGACTCCTCTCCAGACGTGATATAAGACAAGAGATAGTCAGAGGCTGCGGATGGTACAGGAGAGGCCAGAGGCTGCGGATGGTACAGGGGAGGCCAGAGGCTGCGGATGGTACAGGGGAGGTCAGAGGCTGCGGATGGTACAGGGGAGGTCAGAGGCTGTGGATGGAACAGGAGAGGTCAGAGGCTGCGGATGGTACAGGAGAGGTTAGAGGCTGCGGATGGTACAGGAGAGGTCAGAGGCTGCGGATTGTACAGGAGAGGTCAGAGGCTGCGGATGGTACAGGGGAGGTCAGAGGCTGCGGATGGTACAGGGGGGGTCAGAGGCTGCGGATGGTACAGGAGAGGTCAGAGGCTGCGGATGGTACAGGAGAGGTCAGAGGCTACGGATGGTACAGGGGGTCAGAGGCTGCGGATGGTACAGGGGGGGCCAGAGGCTGCAGAGGGGGGGACAGGAGGTCAGAGGCTGTGGAGGGGGGACAGGAGGTCAGAGGCTGCGGAGGGGGGGACAGGAGGTCAGAGGCTGCGGAGGGGGGGACAGGAGGTCAGAGGCTGCGGAGGGGGGGACAGGAGGTCAGAGACTGCAGAGGGGAGGGACAGGAGGTCAGAGGCTGCGGAGGGGGGGCAGGAGGTCAGAGGCTGTGGACAGGAGGTAAGAGGCTGCAGAGGGGGGGGACAGGAGGTCAGAGGCTGCGGAGGGGGGGACAGGAGGTCAGAGGCTGCGGAGGGGGGGACAGGAGGTCAGAGGCTGCAGGGGACAGGAGGTCAGAGGCTGCGGGGGACAGGAGGTCAGAGGCTGCTAGGGGGACAGGAGGTCAGAGGCTGCGGGGGACAGGAGGTCAGAGGTTGCGGGGGACAGGAGGTCAGAGGCTGCGGGGGACAGGAGGTCAGAGGTTGCGGGGGACAGGAGGTCAGAGGCTGCGGGGGACAGGAGGTCAGAGGCTGCGGGGGACAGGAGGTCAGAGGCTGCTGGGGGAACAGGAGGTCAAAGGCTGCTGGGGGAACAAGAGGTCAGAGGCTGCTGAGGGAACAGGAGGTCAGAGGCTGCTGGGGGAACAGGAGGTCAGAGGCTGCAGGGGGAACAGGAGATCAGAGGCTGCGGGGGGGCAGTCATTCAGAGGCTGTGGGGGGACGTAGGGAGAGGCAGACGAGACAGACCTTACTGAGCGGCGGCGCGCTACGGCTTAACTTTTAAAAATGGCGCCGCTCTGCGCGTTCGTGTCACTGTGCATGCGCCCGCCTTTCCGAAACTTGCCGAGCGTGGACGGGCTTTCCCGAGCACGGCTAGTTTCGGAACTGCGCTGGCGCATGCGCAGTTGCATGTCGGCCCGGCCCACAGCCATTTTTTTTTGCCCCCGCTGCCCTCACACAGCGGCCCCAGAAGCAGCCAGGCAGCCGGCCCACCGGGAGTTTTCCCGGTCTCCCGGTGGGCCAGTACGGCCCTGGCTGTAACGGACTGAAAAGCACGAGGCTGAAAAGTCCGAATCGTCTCTCACCAAACTTCTACTAACACGACTGGTATTGAACTTCCCTTTAATAGTACTGTCATACGTCTTGTACGTCACCACGTTCGGCATTTCCGACAACATTTGTGCGACCGTGTGTATGCAAGGCAAGTTTGAGCCAACATCCGTTGGAAAAAAATCCACGGTTTTGTTGTCGGAATTTCCGATCGTCTGTTCTGAGGGTTTATGAGGTCAGCCGAGCTGTCCCCGGGCCTTTCCGAATGTTACTGAGACTCTCTGCCCCCCCCCCCACCTCTGGCCACATGTGGTATTGCATGCCATTGAAGTCAATGCGGAATGAATTATTTTTGTTTCCATTGACTTCTATGGGGAAACTCGCTTTGATATGCGAGTGCTTTGGATTACGAGAATTCTTCTGCAACGGATTATGCTCGTAATTCCAAGGTTCCACTGTAAGTACCTATAATGTTAGCATCAGTGCTTCAATATTATTACATATTTTATATAATTTTCTATTAAGTGAAATTTGAAATATGAAAAATGTATAACTAATAAATATAATTTAAATATTTTTAGAATATGCAGCATTTTAAAACACAATGCTGATCACCTGTTCGTTTTTACTTGCAGTGAAGTCTTATGGCCTCTATATTAATTTTACTCAAATACCAAAGCCAGTTACAGATACGGTACTGTTCATCACACTGGGTGGAACGTTGGGCAACACTGGGAAAAGAAAGCTCATTTGTAAAAAGAAAGATTTGTATTCCAAAGAAAAGGTAGGATTTATATGTTTTTTAGGCTTTTATGTCAAGTGTTTGTAAGTGCTAGTTTTATTTTATGACATGAATGCTGTTGCATACTTATTTGTACTTTTACATTAGTAGCACCATTGCACAAAGTATTGGAACAAAGACAATAATATTACCTGTTGGTCTAAATTGATTCTGTTGATCTGTTGATGAAGATTATGCCGCGTACACACGATCGTTTTTCACGTCGTTAAAAATGCAATTTTTTAAATTGGGCATTAAAAACGATCGTGTGTAGGCTCCAGAGCATTTTTAATGACGTGAAAAATGGGCTAAAAAAATTAGAACCTGCTCTATTTTGTCACGTCGTTTTTCACGTCGTTTTTTTTAACGACGTGAAAAACGGTAGTGTGTATGCTTTTACGAGGAAAAAAAAAACGCGCATGCTCAGAATCAAGTATAAGACGGGAGCGCTCGTTCTGGTAAAACTAGCATTCGTAATGGAGATAGCACATTCGTCACGCTGTAACGGACTAAAAAGCACGAGACTGAAAAGTGCGAATCGTCGCTCAACAAACTTTACTAACATGAAGGGTGGCGCCATTCGAACGGAACTTCCCCTTTATAGTGCCGTCGTACGTGTTGTACGTCACTGCGCTTTGCTTGAGCGTTTTCTTTAATGAACGTGTGTATGAAAGACAGGCTTGAGAGGAAACAAGAAAAATCACGTCGAGAAAAACGTTGTTTTTGAAAATGACATTAAAAACGATTGTGTGTATGCAGCATTTAAGTGAACTTTCCATGTACGGCAAAGCGACCAGTTTACTTTAAAGCCGACCACCACATCATCCTTTGAATCAGTTCCAATTGGTATTTTATTAGCTAGAGAAATCAAGTAGTAGCGCAAACTATGCCATCAGTAGTGATGAGCCGAACACCCCCGGGTTCGGTTCGCACCAGAACCCGCGAACGGACCGAAAGTTTGCACGAACGTTAGAACCCTATTAAACACAATGGATGCGAACGTTCGAAATCTAAAGTGCTAATTCTAACGACTATTATGCATGTTATTGTCCTAAAAAGGGTTTGGGAACACGGGTTCTGCACCAGGGGACATGTATCAATGCAAAAAGAAGTTTTAAAAACTGCAGTTTTTCGGGAGCAGTCATTTTAATGATGCATAAAGTGAAAAAAAAAAAAGTCAAATATTCCTTTAAATATCGTACCTGGGGGGTGTCTAAAGTATGCCTGTGAAGTGCCACGTGTTTCCCGTGTTTAGAACTGTCCCTGCACAAAATTAAATTTCTAAAGGAAAAAAGCCATTTAAAACTGCTTGCGGCTTTAATGTAATGTCTGGTCCCGGTAATATGGATGAAAATCTTTAAGAAAAATGGCATAGCTACCCCATCACCCCCCCACCCCCACCCCATTACCAGCCCCTTACCAGCCCCTTTGGGTCTTGTATGGATATTAAGGGGAACCCCGCACACAAAAGAAAAAAGGCCCTATATACTCTGAACAGCCGTATACAGGCGGTGCATACAAGACAGGGACTGTAGGTTTGTTCTTATGTAGAATCTGTTTGTAATTTTGAACAGGTACATTGTTTAAGTGTAGCTCCAGCCAAAAAAAATCTATTTTTAAGCTTTTTGGAAAACATAGGGAAGGGTTATCACCCCTGTAACATTTGTTTTGCTGTCTGTGCAGTGTGCACCTGTTCAGAACAGTTCACCTCACTTTCCGTCCTAATGACAAATGTTTTTTGAAAATTTGGTTTTTTTATTGAAACAAGAATTGGTGATAAAGCATCAGTGGAGAGGAGACACTTTTTTTCCCATATTAACTCTTACAGGAGATAATTTGCCTTCCTAGGGGTAGATTTCCTCTCACTTCCTGTTGTATCCTTCCGTTTGCAAGGAGGAGTCGTTAGTAAGTTGGATGTTTGAAAGTAGGGGCCTGCCGTATATACTCTGCTGAAATTTGCCCCTTACATGTTGGTGTTGCCACAACACTGTGAGCCCTCACAGTTACTCTTGGTGGGCGCATGAATGGGCCCTGCTGTTAATTATTAGATCAAGAATTGTAATTGCATGCCCCTGTTGAACAGGGGCTGAAAAATTGGGCCTTTGGTGGTGTGGTGGTGGTGTTGTTGACACAACACTGTAAAGCCTCACAGTTACTCTTGGTGGGCGCAGGAATGGGCCCTGCTGTGAATTATTAGATCAAGAATTGTAATTACATGCCCCTGTTAAACAGGGGCAGAAAAATTGGGCCTTAGGCACTGGTGCCACAACACTGCAACCCCTCACAGATACTGTACTTGGAGCACTGCAATGAGCCCTGTTGGAAAGTATTGCATCAAAAATTGTAATTACACACCCCTGTTAAACAGGGGCTGAAAAATTGGGCCTTAGCCACTGGTGCTGGTGCCACGACACTGCAACCTCTCCCAGATACTCTAGTTGGAGTGCAGGAATGAGCCCTGCTGCAAAGCATTGCATAAAAAATTGTAATTACATGCCCCTGTTAAACAGGGGCTGAAAAATTGGGCCTTAGCCACTGGTGGCGGCACCCAGAAACAAAAATGTTCTTCCAAGCTATCATCATCAATCGGATCATTGAGGAGGAGGAGGATAGTCAGTCAACATAACAGGACAGTCTCTCAGCATCAGCATCAGTCTGAAGGGATGTGACATTTGAAAATAAATTAGTCTGTTATATCAGCTTCAGGTGTTTGGTAGCTGGTGGTGATCCAAGACTGGTTCATCTTTATGAAGGTCAGTCGATCAACCGAGTCGGTGGACAGGTGCACCCTGTGATCCGTGACAAATCCTCCAGCAGCACTGAATGTGCGTTCTGAAAGAACGCTGGATGCAGGACAGGCCAGTAGCTCAATTGCATACTGTGCAAGCTCTGGCCAGTGATCCATCCTCAAGACCCAGTAAGCCAGAGGATTTTCGGTGGGGAAGGTGTCCAAGTCTGACCTTGCCCCTAGGTATTCCTGCACCATGTATATCAGACGCTGGCGATGGTTGCTGGAACCCATCATACCTTGGGGCTGCGGACTAAAGAATTGTCTGAACGCATCGGTCAGACGGCCACCATCCCCACCGCTCCTTCTTTGACTGACCGAAGCCTCAGCAACTCGTTGTCCAGGACCAGGAGTTTGTAACCTCCCAGTCTCTGGGAACGCGTTGCACAGACCTTTCTGCAAGGCC
Source organism: Rana muscosa (assembly GCA_029206835.1). Taxonomy (NCBI): domain Eukaryota; kingdom Metazoa; phylum Chordata; class Amphibia; order Anura; family Ranidae; genus Rana; species Rana muscosa. Next base: position 23,305,480 of record JARGYO010005626.1, read on the forward strand.
TCCCGGAGTTGTCTCATCCTCTGCTCCCTCTGCGACGGTAAGATAAGGTCCGCAACCTTACCCTTGTACCGTGGATCAAGGAGAGTGGCCAGCCAGTAATGGTCCCTCTCCTTGATCCGAAGAATACGAGGATCCTTCCGCAGACTTTGCAGGATCAGGGAGGCCATGCAGCGTAGGTTTGCTGAGGCATTCGGTCCGGAGTCCTCTGGGTCACTAAGGACGACATGATCCGCAGCCACCTCCTCCCAGCCACGTACAAGTCCACGGGTTTCTTGGGACTGTAAATCATCCCTAAAAGACTGCTGCTGATGATGCTGAGTGCCAGGCTCCACCTCCATGCTGACACAATCCTCCTCCTCCTCCTCTTCCTGTGCGATGGGTGGGACAGAAGGAACACTGTCTGGGTAAAGGGGGCCTTGAGAGGCAAGGAAGTCCTCCTCTTCCTGCCTCTGTTCTGCCTCAAGTGCCCTGTCCATTATTCCACACAGCGTATGTTCCAACAGGTGGACAAGAGGTACAGTGTCACTGATGCATGCACTGTCACTGCTCACCATCCTCGTGGCCTCCTCAAATGGTGCCAGGACAGTGCATGCATCCCTGATCATGCCCCACTGGCGTGGTGAAAAAAACCCGAGCTCCCCTGACCCTGTCCTGGTGCCGTAGTCGCACAGGTACTCATTGATGGCCCTCTGCTGCGTGTGCAGCCGCTGCAGCATGGCCAACGTTGAGTTCCACCTGGTGGGCATGTCACATATAAGGCGGTTCTTGGGCAGGTTCAACTCCTTTTGCAGCTCAGCCAGGCGAGCACTGGCATTATAAAATCTGCGGAAATGCACACAGACTTTCCTGGCCTGCCTCAGGACATCTTGTAAGCCCGGGTACCTGCCCAAGAACCTCTGCACCACCAGGTTAAGGATGTAAGCCACACAGGGCACATGGGTCAGTTGTCCCTGTCGGAGGGCGGAGAGGAGGTTGGTGCCATTGTCGCAAACCACCATTCCTGGCTTAAGCTGGCGTGGCGTCAACCACCTCTCGGCCTGCCCCTGCAGAGCAGACAGAACCTCTGCCCCAGTGTGGCTCCTGTCCCCCAAACACACCAGCGCAAGCACGGCATGGCATCTTTTTGCCTGCGTACTTGCGTAGCCCCTTGAACGCCTACGGAGCACCGCTGGTTCAGAGGACAAAGCACAGGAATAGGCCATGGAGGAAGAAGAAGAGGAGGGGGTGGAGGAGAGAGGTGTGTCACAACCAGTAGTAGCATTTTGGAGGCGTGGCGGCGGAACAACCTCCAACACTACTGCACCTTGTCCTGCATCCTTCCCAGCTGCCAAAAGAGTGACCCAATGGGCCGTGAAAGAAAGGTAACGTCCCTGTCCATGCCTGCTGGACCATGAGTCAGCGGTAATATGAACCTTAGCGCTGACCGCCCTGTCCAGCGAGGCCAAGACATTGCCTTCCACATGCCGGTAGAGAGCCGGAATCGCCTTCCGTGAGAAAAAGTGGCGTTTGGGAACCTGCCACTGAGGAACCGCACATTGCACAAACTCACGGAAGGGGGCCGAGTCTACCAACTGAAAAGGCAGCAGTTGAAGCGCTAGCAATTTAGCAAAGCTAGCATTCAACCGCTGGGCATGTGGATGGCTGGGAGTGAACTTCTTTCGATGGTCCAGCAGCTGGGGCAGGGAAATTTGCCTGCTAGAATCGGACGTCGGTGTACTGCTAGCAGAGTGCCCGCAAGTACTTGGCTGTGACACACCTAATTCTACACCTTCATTCCTCTCAGTGCAGGTTTCAGAGAGGATTGAAGGTATAGTGGGGTTGGAGATCCCAGCTGATGCGGTGCAAGGAGAGGTCCACTTTGTTCTTTGGTGTGGGTCTTTAAGGTAGGCTTGCCAACGAGCTGCATGGCAGGTCAACATATGTCTGGTCAAGCATGTGGTGCCCAAGCAGGTGATGTTTTGGCCACGCGATATACGCTTGAAACATATGTTGCAAACAGCAGCTGTGCGATCTGATGCACTCGACTCAAAAAAGGCCCACACCAAAGAACTTTTTGAATAACGGGCAGAGGCAGCGCCCTGCACAGGCGGAGCTCTGCGGTGTGATTCCGTTGGTGTGCTGCCCTTACGCTGGCCCCCGGAGGGCATCCTGCCTCGTTGGAGATGTGCCTCCTCCTCATCCTCCTCCTCCTCCTCCTCTCTCCTATTAGGCACCCACGTGGAGTCAGTGACCTCATCATCCCCTCCCTCCTCATCACTGGAGCCAATCTGGCAGTATGCTGCAGCTGCTGGAACATGACTGCCAGATTTGTGTCCTTCTTGAGCATCCCCTCTCTCTGCTCTCACGCTAATGCCTTCCTTTAGCTGGGTATCATCATCAGACCCTTTGAAACGCTGGGCATCCTCCTGGAGCATGTACCCAACACTGTGCTCAAACAGTTCGGGGGACTCCTCAGGAGGACATGGTTGGTCTAGGGAAGGAGTGACTGATGATGACATTGATACCAGGGAAGAGGACGCTTTGGCAGCTGCTTTGCCAGTACCCTGAGCCTGGGTGAGAGAGGATGAGGAGGGCTTGGTTATCCACTCTACCAAGTCTTTGGCATGATGCGGCTCAACACGTCCAGCTGCCGAAAAGAAGGACAAGCGTGTCCCATGGCCACGTGCTGATGGCGATGCACCGCGTCCATGACCAGCACTGTTGTCTCTAGACACAGAGCCTGCTTGCCCTCTTTTATTGGCTCCTGACTGTCTGCCTCTCCTTGTTTGCCTTCCAGACATTCTAATGGCCTGCAGGGAGATGGGAAAACCAGCAATAAGGCCTAGCTTCAGGAGTATATTTTGCAGGAATCACACTACGCCTGCTGTAAGTGCTGCAAATGCCTGTTGGTATAACACACACCAGGAAAACACAGCAATACGGGCTAGCTTCAGGTGTATAATGTGCAGGAGGCACACTCCGCCCGCTGTAAGTGCTGCAAATGCCTGTTAGTGTAACACACCAGGAAAACACAGCAATACGGGCTAGCTTCAGGTGTATACTGTGCAGGAGGCTTAGCAACAATGACACTGACACTGTCCCCTGCCTATCCTTCTCTCTCCCTGCACACAAGGTTTATCAAAGAATATGACACTGACACTCTCCCTGCCTATCCTTCTCTCTCCCTGCACACAAGGTTTAGCAAAGAATATGACACTGACACTGTCCGCTGCCTATCCTTCTCTCTCCCTGCACACAAGGTTTAGCAAAGAATATGACACTGACACTGTCCCCTGCCTATCCTTCGCTTTCCCTGCAGACAAGGTTTAGCAAAGAATATGACACTGACACTGTCCCCTGCCTATCCTTCTCTCTCCCTGCACACAAGGTTTAGCAAAGAATATGACACTGACACTCTCCCTGCCTATCCTTCTCTCTCCCTGCACACAAGAATAGCACAAAGAATATCAACACTGTCCCTGCCTATCCTTCTCTTTCCCTGCGCCGGAACACACTACACAAGGCCGCCGCGCTGGCGGCCTTTTATAGTGTGGGGCGTGTGCTAAACCCCCTGAGCTATAATTGGCCACAGTGCATGCTTGGCCAATCACAGCGCCGGGATTGCACTGCGATGGCGCAGTGTATTGTGGGCCGTTCGCCTCACTCGAATTTGGCGCGAACGGCCCAAATCGTTCGATGTTCGCCGAACGGTCGAACAGCCGATGTTCGAGTCGAACGTATGTTCGACTCGAACACCGAGCTCATCCCTAGCCATCAGCTTCTCATTCAATTTGCTCATCTCAACATGTTGCCTAACTTCTGTATCTGTTTCAAAAATTATTTTTTACTGAACTGACCATTATAAGTGGAAAAACTGTGAAAAATTAGACAATATTTTTGGCAGTAAAGTACAGTTCTGCATGTCTACCAAACTGGGAATTTTTACAAGGTATTAGTTCATTTACATGTACTTTTCTGTAAGGGCTGGTTAATTGCATTTTGGTATTGTATGCACATTTAGCATGTGGTTATGTACAGTAAAGGTGCATTGCTTTAACCACTTCAGCCCTAGAAGGTTTTACCCCCTTAACCACTTCAGCCCCGGAAGGATTTACCCCCTTCCTGACAGAGCATTTTTTGCGATTCTGTACTGTGTCGCTTTAGCTGACAATTGCGCTGTCGTGCGACATTGTACCCAAACAAATTTTTTTTCTCACAAATAGAGCTTTCTTTTGGTGGTATTTGATCACCTCTGCGGTTTTTATTTTTTGCGCTACAAGCAAAAAAACAGCGACAATTTTGAGAAAAAAAGTAATAGTTTTTTGGCATTTTTTTTTTACTAGTAATGGCGGCGATCTGTGATTTTTGTCAGGACTGTGACATTATGGCGGACACATCGGACACTTTTGACACTATTTTGGGACCATTGTCATTTGTACAGCGATCAGAGCTACAAATAGCCACTGATAACTGTATAAATGACACTGGCAAGGAAGGGGTTAAACACTAGGGGGCGATCAAGGGGCTAAGTGTGTCCTAGGGATGTGTTCTAACTGAAGGGGGGTGGTCTCACTACAACATGACAGATATCACTGCTCCCGATGACAGGGAGCAGTATATCCCTGTCATGTTGCTAGGTAGAACAGGGAAATGCCTTGTTTACATAGGCATCTCCCTGTTCTGCCTCTCCGTGTCACTATCGTGGGTTTCCAGCGAACATCGAGTTCGTGGGACCCGCGGGCACGCTCCCGCGGCGCATGGCGGGCGCGGGCACCCGCTAGGCGGCAAATTTAGAGGGACGTACAGGTACGCCCATTTGCCTGTCCCTGCCATTCTGCCGACGTAAATCGGCGTGCGACGGTCGGCAAGTGGTTAATAACCAGAGCATTTTTTGCGATACGGCACTGCGTCGCTTTAACTGACAATTGCGCGGTCGTGCAATGCTGTACCCAAACAAAATTGATGTCCTTTTTTTCCTACAAATAAAGCTTTCTTTTGGTGGTATTTGATCACCTCAGCGGTTTTTATTTTTTGCGCTATAAACAAAAAAAGAGTGACAATTTTTTTTTACTTTCTGCTATAATACATATTCAAAAAAAAATAATAATAATTATATATATATATATATATATATATATATATATATATATATATGAATGCATTTCCAAAGCTTCACAACACACTATAGCCGTACATACCATTTTTTTTCACCCAACAATGCACAGATCGTTAACATCCGTGCATGTGGTGCATTACAATGCAAGTGGAGTTTATAGTAAATGGCAATTTTACAGCAAGTTACTGCAATCTGATGGTGTGCACAAGTCCTTATGCCGCGTACACACAATCGTTTTTAATGTCATTTTCAAAAACGACGTTTTTCTCGACGTGATTTTTCTTGTTTCCTCTCAAGCCTGTCTTGCATACACACGTTCATTAAAAAAAACGCTCGAGCAAAGCGCAGTGACGTACAATACGTACGACGGCACTATAAAGGGGAAGTTCCATTCGGATGGCGCCACCCTTCATGTTAGTAAAGGTTGTTGAGCGACGATTTGCGCTTTTCAGCCTCGTGCTTTTCAGTCCGTTACAGCGTGACAAATGTGCTATCTCCATTACGAACACTAGTTTTACGAGCGCTCCCGTCTCATACTTGATTCTGAACATGCGCGTTTTTTTCCCCCTCGTAAAAGCATACACTCTACCATTTTTCACGTCGTTAAAAAGAACGACGTGAAAAACGACGTGAAAAAATAGAGCAGGTTCTCATTTTTTTTAGCCCATTTTTCACGTCGTTAAAAATGCTCTGGAGCCTACACACGATCGTTTTTAATGCCCAATTAAAAAAATGGCATTTTTAACGTCGTGAAAAACGGTCGTGTGTACGCGGCATAAGACCCTATCATAGAACAGACTGATAACATTATTTCCCCAAGATGCTCCTTTTAGGTCTAAGCACAGTCTCTAGATGGGTGCCCAAAGACTGCATTCTTATGATAAAAGGTACTGTTAATTTAAAGGGGTTGTAAAGGTTTGTTTTTTATTTTCTAAATAGGTTCCTTTAAGCTAGTGCATTGTTGGTTCACTTACCTTTTCCTTAGATTTCCCTTCTAAATGTTTTTTTTCTTTGTTTTCTTTGTCTGAATTTCTCACTTCCTGTTCCTCCTCAGTAAGCTGTTCTGGCTGACTAAACACCGTTCAGATGATGGTGTGAAGTTTACTGAGGAGAAACAGGAAATGAGAAATTCAGACAAAGAAAAAAAACATTTAGAAGAGAAATCAAAGGAAAAGGTAAGTGAACCAACAATGCACTAGCTTAAAGGAACCTTTTTAGAAAATAAAAAACAAACCTTTACAACCCCTTTAATGTTGCTTTATATTATGACACATCTAGAATTTATACATGCAGACAAACGTTACATAGTCACATAGTTAGTCTGGTTGAAAAAAGATATAAGTCCATCCAGTTCAACTAATTTAAAGGGGAAAACAAACAAAAAAATAAAATGATTTTTTTTGCAGTCCTATATACACAATCCCATACCCACAGTTGATCCAGAGGAAGGCACAAAACCTCAGCAAATCATGATCTAATTTGTTCCAGCAGGGGAAAAAAATTCCATCCTAAACCCCCGAGAGGCAATCTGATATTCCCTGGATCAACGTTACCTATAAATGTTAGTATCCAGTTATATTGTGTACATTTAGGCCCCTTTTACACTGACACGTTTTTCAGGCGGTTTAGCGCTAAAAATAGCGCTGCTATACCGCCTGAAAAAATCATGCCCTGCAGTCTTCAATGTGAAAGCCCGAAGGCTTTCACACTGAAGCGGTGCGCTAGCAGGACCGCTCCAAAAGTCCTGCTAGCCGCATCTTTGCCGCGGCGAAGGAGCGGTGTGTTTACCGCTCCTTTACCGCTGCTGCCCATTGAAAGCAATGGGAAACCGCGGTAATACCGCAGGCAATGCGCCTCTGCAGAGGCGCATTGCGGGCGGTATTAACCCTTTTTCGGCCGCTAGCGGGGGTTAAAATCACCCCGCTATCGGACGATATCGCGGTAAAAACGACGGTATAGCGGCGCTAAAAATAGCGCCGCTATACCGTCAGCGCACCTCCCTGCCCCAGTGTGAAAGGGGCCTTAGGATAGAATCCAGACATTGTTTAAAGCAATCTACTGAGCTTGACAGAACCAGCTCTTGGGGGAGTCTACTGTATTCCACATTTTCACAGCACTTACTGTGAAGAAGCCTTTCCATATTTGGAGATTAAATCTCCTTTCCTTCAGACGTAAAGAGTCCCCCCTTGTGATCTGTGGTGACCTTAAAGTGGAGTTCCACCCTGAAAAATTTTTTTCACCAAAAATCATAAAAATAATTGAATTTTGTTTATAATTTTTTATACTTACCAGAAATAGCGGTTGCTGTGCAGAAGTCCCTAATCTGCCTCCGTCATCCTCCTCGGTGGATCTTCTGGTGAATGGGGCATGCTGCTTTCTGGGAACTGTGTGTATCCCAGAGAGCAGCCGGCCCATTCACAAAGAGCCGCGTGGCTCGCGCATGCGCAGTAGGATACGGGCAGTGAAGCCGTAAGGCTTCACTGCCTGTTTCCCTTAGTGAGGATGGCGGCGCGGGACCTGCAGTGACCGAGGGATCGGCATCAGGTGGGCCATCATCGCGGATGAGTAGGACAGGTAAGTGTCCTTATTAAAAGTCAGCAGCTACAGTGTTTGTAGCTGCTGACTTTTAAAAAAAAAAATTGCGGGTGGAATCCCGCATTAAAGTGAATGTACTTATACATGTTGTGGAGATGCGACCCCATGTCACAGGTGCATATGAGCAGTGTATGCCTGATTTTGGTAGGCTTGCTATTTGCACACCTGTGCGCTGGCTTCATAATCCTAGAATAGAGATCAGTGCTCATCCTAATGGCCCGTACACACGATCCGAATATCGTAGGAAAAATGTCGTCCGAGGAAGAATCGTACAATAATCGGATCTATAGTACAGAGCTTCGAGAGCCGATCATGACAGTTCATCCGATATTATTTTATCAGACATGCACGAAAATTTTCCTCGTACGATACCAGATCGTACGATTTTCGTTTAGTCACTACAGTTGTTGTCCGAAAATACAATACAAATACATTAAAACACATGACATCACTTCCGATTTTTTTTTCTGTCGTACGAGAATTTTCGTGACTTTAATAACCTATTTAATTTCTACTTGCGACTATTAAGCAAAAAAAGTTGTACGATCTGTTGTACAATATTCCGATCGTGTGTACGGGGCATTAGAGACAGCTCCGCCCAGCAGACAGGGGTTCTGGCCTAGGAGCCAGGAGGGAGCCAGTGCAGCATGAAGCTACAAGCACAGAGGTGCTGAGTGTCAGGTCTGGGGAAGACAGACCATGGACTAATGTGTAAGGCTTGAGTAGGAGAGCTGCGTTTTTAGCCAGGAAGGCTGAATGTTGGTTCTGAAACAGGACTGTAATACTGAATACCTCTGCGAGGGAATCTGATGTTTATTTTTGAACTTTTGTTTCTTTTGTATAAAAATGGGCTGCCATGCCCTTGAAAATGCAGTCGGGAATGACACGATTTCTTTAACTCGCATTCATCACTAGAGCTTAATCACGCCGGATCGTTACAATGTTGATTATATCCCCCTTAATCTCCTCTTCTCAAGAGAGAATAAATTAGGTTCCTCGAATCTATCCTCATAGTTGAGCTCCTCCATGCCTCTTATCAGTTTGGTTGCCCTTCTCTGCACTCTCCAGGTCCCCAATATCCGTTTGGTGAACTGGTGCCCAAGAATATTCCAGATGAGGTCTTACTAATGATTTGTACAGGGACAAAATTATATCTCTTTCTCTGTTGCCCATACCTCTCTTAGTACAAGAAAGGATTATGCTCGCTTTGGAAACTGCACCTTGGCATGCTATTATTAAGCTTATGATCTACCAGAACACCCAGATTCTTCTCCACCATTGATTCCCCCAGTTGCACTCCCCCTAGTATGTATGATGCATGCATATTCTCAGCCCCCAAGTGCATAACTTTACATTTATCAACATTGAACCTCATTTGACACATAGTTGCCCAATTCAACAGTGCATTGAGGTTGGCTTGTACGTTGGAGAGACATCCTGTAAGGATGTTATTCCACTGCATAGCTTGATGTCACCTGCAAAGACTGAAATAGTACTTTTAATCTCAGACCCTTTATCATTTATAATGATATTAAAAACTAGGGGTCCCAACACTGAACCTTAGACCATTCAGAGTAATAATCATTAACCACTACTCTATTGCCGCGTACACACGACCGTTTTTCATGACGAGAAAAATGCATTTTTTTTAAAATGGTCATTAAAAACGATCGTGTGTGGGCTTCAGAGCATTTTTCACGACGTGAAAAATGGGCATTAAAAATTTGGAACATACTCTAATTTTTCTCGTCGTTTTTCACATCGTCGTTTTTCTCATCATGAAAAACGGCCGTGTGTAGGCTTTAACGACGTGAAAAAACGCGCATGCTCAGAAGCAAGTGATGAGACGGGAGCGCTCGTTCTGGTAAAACTAGCGTTCGTAATGGAGATAGCACATTCGTCACGCTGTAACGGACTGAAGAGCACGAATCGTCTCTCACCAAACTTTACTAGCATAAGGATCAGCAAAAGCAGCCCAAAGGGTGGCGCCATCCGAATGGAACTTCGCCTTTATAGTGCCGTCGTACGTTTCGTACGTCACCGCGCTTTGCTCGAGCATTTTTTTTTCATGATCGTGTGTAGGCAAGGCAGGCTTGAGAAGAGTCACGTCGAGAAAAACGTTGTTTTTTTCAATGACATTAAAAACGGTTGTGTGTACGTGGCATCAGAATTCAGACTTTTAGCTTGTTTTCTTTCCATCTACAAACTGATTTTTCCAGGCATGTAGACTTTACCGTACATATTAGCCGTGTGTGGGGAACTGTGTCAAACGCTTTTCCAAAATCCAAGTATACTGCGTCCACAGCCACCCCTCTGTCTAAGGTTTTGCTTACCTCCTTATAAAAATAAATCAGATTTGTCTGACAACTTCTGTCTTTCACGAATCCATGCTGTCTGTTGCTTAAAGTATTTTTTTCCAGAAAGAAAGTTACTTCAATTACTTATCATGATTAAAAAGAAGGTTAATGTTTCTCAGTTTCAGAGAATTATTCAGATTCTAACATTTATTTTATCAAATGATATTATTATGTTGGCAACATGCAAAATTAGACACAAACAGCTGCAACATCCTAAGTCATGGGTTCCAGGAATATAAAATACTCATGTCTTTTAATCAGCCGAGATAGAGAATTTGAGATGATGGTAATTGCATTCTACAGTAAATAATTTGGGCCTAATTCCCATCATAATACTTAATTTGCCTGGAGTTTGCCAAGCTGGCCAATTTGTCTCACTTGAAATATAAGCCAGCCTGTTGTGTATCATCTCCTGCTTTTTAATCATATTAGCAGTGTATAAAACTGTGCCTTACCACATTGTTAATATGCATATTATAACTTAGATTCATAAAACCATTACTATAACCCTGAGCTGCCAAACACATATGTATAGCAAGTCTTCTACCTGGAACAGGGATGAGCCGAACACCCCCCTGTTCGGTTCGCACCAGAACCTGCGAACAGACAAAATGTTCGTGTAAACTTTAGAACCCTATTAAATACAATGGACTCGAACGTTCGAAATCTAAAGTGTTAATTATAAAGGCTGATATGCAAGTTATTGTCCTAAAAAGTGTTTGGGGACCCGGGTCCTGCCCCAGGGGACATGTATCAATGCAAAAAAAAGTTTTAAAAACGGCAGTTTTTTCGGGAGCAGTGATTTTAATAATGCTTAAAATGAAAAAATACAAGTGAAATATTCCTTTAAATTTCGTACCTGGGGGGTGTGTATGATATGCATGTGAAGTGGCGCATGTTTCCCGTGCTTAGAACTGTCCCTGCAAAAAATGTCATTTTTGAAAGAAAAAAAGTCATTTAAAACTGACTTGCGGCTATTAATGAATTGTCGGCTCCCGGCAATACATTCAAAAGTCATTGATAAAAAAAAAATAAAAAAAGCGTGGGGGTTCCCCAGAATTCAATTACCAGGCCCTTCAGGTCTGGAATGGATATTAAGGGGAACCCTGCCGCAAATTTAAAAAAAAATTGACGTGGGATTCCCCCACATATCCATTCCAGGCCCTTCAGATCTGGCATGGATTTTAAGGGGAACTCCACCCCAAATTTTAAAAAAATGGCGTGGAGTCCCCCTAAAAATCCATACCAGACCCCTTATCCGAGCACGCAACCTGGCCGGCCGCAGGGGAAAAGGGGGGGACGAGAGAGCGGCCCCCCTCCCTCCTGAACCGTACCAAGCCACATGCCCTCAACATGGGGAGGATGTCCCCATGTTGATGGGGACAAGGGCCTCATCCCCACAACCCTTGCCCGGTGGTTGTGGGGGTCTGCGGGCGGGGGGCTTATCGGAATCTGGAAGACCCCTTTAACAAAGGGGACCCCCAGATCCCGGCCCCCCCTATGTGAATTGGTAAGGGGTACATTGTACCCCTACCATTTCACGAAGAAAGCGTAAAAAAATGTTTAAAAAAAACACACAAACACCTTGAAAAAGTCCTTTATTTAAAAAAAAACAAAAAACATTCCAGCGGTGAAATCCAGTGTCCCGCGGCGATCCCGATGTCCAGCGCTGTCCTTTATTGGTTGTGCCTGAGCGGACCTGATGGGGAACTCCCTCTCAGTATTTTAAATGTATAGACCCGCCCCTTCTAAAGTTCCCCATCAGGTCCGCTCAGCGGACCAGATGCGGAACATGAGAAGGGGCGGGTCTATACATGTATTGCCAAAGTGAGAGCAGTTCCCCATCAGGTCCGCCCCCTCGGTATGTCGGACCCGCCTACGTCATTGGCTTGAGCGGGGAACTTCCTTCACTATGTAAATTTAAATTACACAGTGAAGGAAGTTCCCCGCTCAAGCCAATGACGTAGGCGGGCCCGACATACCGAGGGAGCGGACCTGATGGGGAACTTTAGAAGGGGCGGGTCTATACATTTAAAATACTGAGAGGGAGTTCCCCATCAGGTCCGCTCAGGCACAACCAATGAAGGACAGCGCTGGACATCGGGATCGCCGCGGGACACTGGATTTCAGCGCTGGAATGTTTTATTTTTATTATTATTATTTTAAATAAAGGACTTTTTCAAGGTGTTTGTGTGGTTTTTTTAAACATTTTTTTACGCTTTCTTCGTGAAATGGTAGGGGTACAATGTACCCCTTACCAATTCACATAGGGGGGGGGCCGGGATCTGGGGGTCCCCTTTGTTAAAGGGGTCTTCCAGATTCCGATAAGCCCCCCGCCCGCAGACCCCCACAACCACCGGGCAAGGGTTGTGGGGATGAGGCCCTTGTCCCCATCAACATGGGGACATCCTCCCCATGTTGAGGGCATGTGGCTTGGTACGGTTCAGGAGGGAGGGGGGGCCGCTCTCTCGTCCCCCCCCTTTTCCCCTGTGGCCGGCCAGGTTGCGTGCTCGGATAAGGGGTCTGGTATGGATTTTTAGGGGGACTCCACGCCATTTTTTTAAAATTTGGGGTGGAGTTCCCCTTAAAATCCATGCCAGATCTGAAGGGCCTGGAATGGATATTTGGGGGAACCCCACGTCAAATTTTTTTTAAATTTGCGGCGGGGTTCCCCTTAATATCCATTCCAGACCTGAAGGGCCTGGTAATTGAATTCTGGGGAACCCCCACGCTTTTTTTTTTTTTTTATCAATGACTTTTGTATGTATTGCCGGGAGCCGACAATTCATTAATAGCCGCGAGTCAGTTTTAAAAGACTTTTTTTCTTTCAAAAATGACATTTTTTGCAGGGACAGTTCTAAGCACGGGAAACATGCGCCACTTCACATGCATATCATACACACCCCCCAGGTACGAAATTTAAAGGAATATTTCACTTTTATTTTTTCATTTGAAGCATTATTAAAATCACTGCTCCCGAAAAAACGGCCGTTTTTAAAACTTCTTTTTGCATTGATACATGTCCCCTGGGGCAGGACCCCGGTCCCCAAACACTTTTTAGGACAATAACTTGCATATAAGCCTTTATAATTAGCACTTTAGATTTCTCCCATAGATTTTTCGAATTTGCCGCGAACACCCCAATTTGTTCGCTGTTCGGCGAACGGGCGAACAGGCAATGTTCGAGTCGAACATGAGTTCGACTCGAACTCGAAGCTCATCCTTACCTATTAGGATAGAAAATTAAGCTGGTCTCATACTAAAGGATCTTCTGAATCTAATAAGAGTTTATTATTATAAAATATTATACAGCAGTCATATCAGAAGCACCTTGATGTGTCACAATAACGTGCTTACTTATGAGTAAGTGTATTAGTGTGAAACGCGTCAAGGTGCTTCTGAGAAGACTGATGTATAATCAGGTATTTTTTCCAGCTGGAACGTGGCAGAACAGAGTTCTACCTCCTCAGGCACTGGCCCTGTGCTTGCTGCTCACTATTGTCACTTGTAAACACAGAAGCATAACTTGCTGAAATACATAGTGGCTGTGCATGGCTGGATGCTGTTCCAAATGCTACTTGCGTTTAGGAAACACATGCATATGTTCTGAACGCACACAGCCATTATTGCGATAACTTGAAGAAGGGCCACGCCACAAAACATGTTGTCAGGACGACAGCCACCACCTCTGCCGCCTCTCCTTTGGCTCTTCTTTGGCTTGCGCTTCATCTACACTCCTGTGCACCAAGCCTCGTTTTGGATCTGTGTTTCCCAAGCGGATGACGTCACGCTCGGGCGCCTCCACCTGCTGGTTCCCTATTGCTGAATTTAAATGACTAGGTGTCACATTAATAAGCAATCAGTGCTAAATAGAAACCCCATAGCAAATTGTGCAATTACCACAAAGTGTTCACCCATTATAAATAAAAATATAAATACAGTGATTAAAAATGCATGGCTGAGGTAAACGCCTGCACACATGTATGCCTATATTCATGAATTTGCCAGATCCACTCTGGCCGTAATCCAGTATGAAGGATATGTCTATATCCTTCAAAGGAATGAGAGCAGGAGATATCATTTTGCCCCTGTACAAATCATTAGTAAGACCTCATCTGGAATATGCAGTTCAGTTTTGGGCACCAGTTCTCAATAAGGATATCGGGGAACTGGAGAAAGTGCAGAGAAGGGGAACCAAACTGATAAGATGCATGGAGGAGCTCGGCTATGAGGAAAGATTAGAGGAACTGAATCTATTCCCTCTTGAGAAGAAGAGATTAAGGGGGGGATATGATCAACATTTATAAATACATAAGTGGTTCATATAGTAAACTTGGTGTTGAGTTATTCACTTTAAGGTCATCACAGAGGACAAGGGGGCACTCTTTACATCTAGAGAAAAAAAGATTGAATCTTCAAATACGGAAAGGTAAGTAAGAGCTGTGAAAATGTTGAATAGACTCCCTCCAGAGCTGGTTCTGACCAGCTCAGTAGATTGCTTTAAAAAAGGCCTGGATTCTTTCCTAAATGTACCAGGGAAAATCCGATTGACTCGCGGGGGATCAGGAAGAATTTTTTTCCCTGCTGTAGCAAATTGGAGCATGCTTTGCTGGGTTTTTTTTTTTTGCCTTCCTCTGGATCAACTGTGGGTGAAGGGATTTTTTCTTTTTTTTTTTTTTTTAACTTGATGGACTTTTTTCAACCTGACTAACTATGTAACTCGGTTATCAATCCACATAATTGTTTTAATAAACTTGCTTGTGATTTCAACCACATCGGCACTACCAGAGATTGTTCCCAGTGACTTAGCAACTAATTGCTTCCCTTCAATAGGAGTTTACATCCGTTGGCTCCTGCTGCTGTCAATCAAAGTCAGTGAGCCAATGAGTAGAGAGAGGGGGGATTTCTCTATCAGTGATTATACAGGTAGTGAAGGGAATTTACCCAATGGGGAAAAAGATGGCACTGAAAGCTTGACATAATTTCTGTTCATTCCTCACTCTAACCAAAACAAAATAAAATATTTTGACTGCAGTTCAGTCATGTATTTTTTTCCATATGGTTTTACATTTTTACAAAATGAGGTAAAAAAAAAATGTGTTTTAATAGGCAAGGCAATGTGAGGTGCTACATCTAGCAACTAATGACATTTTATAAAGCTTTTGTCAGATAATTTTTTCCTATTTATAAAAGTATGAAAGTGTTATTTGTCAATAGACAGCATTTAGTCTTAATATGTAGCTGTGAGCACTAAGCAACTGTCATTTTTTTTTATTGTCAGTGTATAGATAAATAGCCTTATTTAATGGGACAGTGCAAAGAGCATTCATTTTCAATAACCTTTAATCTACAATTTACATTGATTAGAACAATAAAAATATTGCTATTGCAGGTTAGTTCAGTTAGCTTCTTATACGCTGCCTTTCCTAATAAGCCTTAGCATGTATTTTTATCTCCCTTGTATAGTAGGCCATACTTATGTAATTTAAGATTAAGGGTTTCCCCCAAGCTAAATATTTGGTTTTTATACATATATGTTGCACATATATGTTGCACACATATTGTGTTGTGTGTTTACACACACTGTGTTAAGGCAGCTCATATATTATAAATTGTCTTCCAACACCCCACAATGGTTTAACAAATGCACATGACCCTTTTACCTGGGTCATTGTACAAAATGTGTGTTGTTTGCTGTGGTATGTTGTAAGTTGCCCTCTGCTGTGCAGTGTATTGGGGTGCCATTCAAAATGGCATTCCACCATACTGCATATAGTGCAGATGTGTTGCTGTGAGTTGTGGATATGCACACATTACTGCAATGCATAGCTTCCAGCCAGTTCATTGGTTGTGCACTGGGCTTTTTTTCTCATAGAATAGGTTCAGGTACTCCAATCTTCACAGTCACCCCTTGTCTCTGCCCCCTACCCACCTTCAAGCACTGTCCTCTGGCTTCACTCCCTACCCACCTCCAAATACCACCCCTTTTAGAGAATACAGAACCAAGTATGATTTTGTGGTGCTAAGTCATTTGTATGGAGTTTGTTAATCATAGCACGAAAAGCAGTAAAATAGATCCCCTGCAGCCAGCAACAGCAGACCCTCCTAGAAACAATAGATCCACCCAAGCAATATTACACCGCCCACAACAATATATCCCTCCAGCAACAATAGATCACCCAGAAGCCGGCATCAATAGAACCTCCAGAAGCCAGCAACAGTAGACACCTCCTTCAATACAAGATCTCTCTCAGCAACCATTGACCACCCAGCAACAATTGATCCTCCACCAGCAACAATAGATACCCTCCAACAATAGATCCATCCAGTAACATTAGATCCCTCAACAGCCCAGAATCAATAGACACTCCAGCATGCCCCAGCACCCCTTTCTGTTGGTGGATGTGCCAGAACTGTGTTCCTCCGCTTTCCCACAGAAAAAAAGCCCTGGTTGTGCAACATCATCACTTCTGCCCAATAAACATGGTGCTGACCTAGAAGGCCATAAAGGTAATCCAGGACGCAGCAGAGTTATCTTAATGACTAGCAGAGACATGTGAATCACAAGAACGACTGGTCTCCATTACAAATTTTTTTGTCAGGTGAAACAATGAAATGTGTTCTTTGAGTTCCACTTTAACTTTTGTCTGATAAAGCTTATATGATAGAGTGGTAACGCTCAGTAGATTTGTTATTACATGGAGCATTGCTGAGCATTCTACTATAGTATGCAATCCATGAAAACAATTTTCCTCTGCTTTTATCTATCAGACTGTTGGGTTTCAATTGGAAGCTGTTGACATTGGTGTAATACAGGAGCTGCTCATAGAGAAAGAAAAGCAAACGAATTTACAGCTGGAGAAAGCCGTGGTTGAGGAAGGATCATTCATCAAGAACAAATACATCTTTATAGCCCAGTCATGGAAAAAAGAGAAAACTAAAATGATGTCCATGACTCTACCAGTGACAGGTCAGTGTAGCTTGAAAATATATAGTAAAACGCAAGGTTTTCTAAGGACATTTCATAAATCTCTGTGTTGCATTTTTTTCCTGTGTATGTTAGGGCATAGTACAATGGGTTCTATGGAACTCGCTCTGACACTCTCGTTTTAATTGTATTCTGTGCAATGTTCTGCCTCCAGTCCCTAAGTTCATGGTATTGATCAGTTCATATGTGTGCATTGCGGTCACAAAGTTCACCTTGAAAGAAACATTTTTCTAGTAACAATACAAATACTTTAAATCTAATGACAGCATTAATTCTGAGAGGCTATTATCAAGTTGTCAGTAATCTTAATGAGAAAACACAGACAAAAGAAGGGGAGAGAGGTCATCTAGGCATTCTGTAATAAAAGACATGGTACTTATGCATTCATTTGCATTAAAGGGAAAATTGCAGAGAAAATGTTTAGGTTGCCATTGCTAAACTCACCCTTTGAAAATACTGGTTGTTTGGCTGTCATGTGGATCTATTGATTTTCTGAGCCACTAATCAGAAACAAGTTTGCAGAAATTTAGTTTTTACTTCAGTTTCTTTCCATCTGCTGCTCGTCTGTGATTCAAAAAAGTGTTGACGTCATAGAACTAGCTTTAGAGTCAGGCAACTGGCTTTTTAAAGTAGACGTTCAGCAGTAGCAGTCCCAGTATGTATTTCAGTATGTTTCCCTTTAAAGTAGCTTTGATGCTAAAATAAAAATGCACACAGATCTGCTTGCAATGAAGACACTTAAAACATACTTATCTTGCACCATTTGCTGCTATGCTAGTCAATGATTTTCTAAAGAACTGATGCCGGATGAAAGATCTTCAGAATCTGACACTTCCAGAAGTGTCATATTCTTGGTCTTCCCGCTGGTCTCTGTGCTGGTTGGTCTCTGTTCAGATTTGTTGGTTCCAGGTTTTATTTTGTTAGCACAGATTTGAGACGTAGGGGCTGGTTGGAGGAACTACGTTCCTCCAACCAGCCCCTACGTCTCAAATCTGTGCTAACAAAATAAAACCTGGAACCAAAAAATCAGAAGAAAATTAAAACAGTTGCATTTACAAATTATATATACAATCAAATTATGTGTTTTCTTTTTCCAAGAACTGAAAGATGAATGGATTGAGAGAAAAAAAGGGAGCAATTTACATATAAAAGCCTTAGTAAAGAGACTCTATGGTGGTCTGTTGCCAAATGGGTGCAGGCTTTCTGGTGACCTGCTGTCTACGTTATACACATAACATTCAATGGGAAGAAAGGAAGCTGCTCTCCATTTTAAAAGCCTTATGCCGTGTACACACGACCGTTTTTCATGACGATAAAAATGCCATTTTTTAATTTGGTCATTAAAAACGATCGTGTGTGGGCTCCAGGGCATTTTTCGCGACGTGAAAAATGGCCATTAAAAATTTGAAACATGCTCTAATTTTTCTCGTCGTTTTTTAAGTCGTCGTTTTTCTCGGCGTGAAAAACGGCCGTGTGTAGGCTTTAACGACGTGAAAAAAACGTGCATGCTCAGAAGCAAGTTATGAGATGGGAGCTCGCGTTCTGGTAAAACTAGCGTTCATAATGGAGATAGCACATTCATCATGTTGTAACGGACTGAAGAGCACGAGGCTGAAAAGCGTGAATCGTCTCTCACCAAACTTTACTAACACGAGGATCAGCAAAAGCAGCCTAAAGGGTGGCGCCATCCGAATGGAACTTCCCCTTTATAGTGCCGTCGTACGTTTCGTACGTCACCATGCTTTGCTCAAGCATTTTTTTTCACGATAGTGTGTAGGTAAGGCAGGCTTGAGAAGAATCACGTTGAGAAAAACAGCATTTGTAACGTTTTTTTATTAATGTATCCGTGCACCACTAATGCATTTTACTCATTAAAGAGCTTAATTACAGACTGAGATAAAGGTCTATTTTGGGTGAAAAACCTCAGTGGTTGAAGATGCAGGTGAATATGGAAAGTGCACCAAATGGATTAATAAAAACTTTACTATGGCTTTGAAAAATGGAGAGTGGCCAGTTATTTCATCAGCCATAAAGTCATTTGAAATAATTTTGAAAATGTTTTAACAGGTATCAAAGAGTTTATCAGCTATAAACAGTATCATAGCTTGTGTATACAAGTGTTGTTTAAAACACTTTTTAAAAACAGGTCTTCAGATTCCCATTTATCCTAATAGTACAGTGTAGATGATAGTTCTAAGGCAGCATTTAACTCTCATTGTGATTCCCTGGATCCAGCATGCCCTAATTGAGATGCCTTTGGACTGCAGAGAAGGAAGGTCAGCAGCCTTTTGTGCTTCAATGCATGCGTTTGAGTGGCATTCTATTTGAATGCAAAAGCCAGTATTTGACAGTATGTCCTGTTTGTACATAACTAAATATGATATGACTGTCTTTGTACAGCTTGATGCTGAACTCAAGGATAATCAAATATTGTCTACGTGCAACAGTCATGTGTACTCTTACTTGAATCTTGATGTGCTTTGTGTATTTCTTCCAGATCTGTGAATTAATGCAGCATCAAGCCCTGCCTCTGTGCAGGAGCTTCCTGTAATAAAAAACAGAAATGCTGCTCCTACTTCCTGTGCAGGGTGACTGGTTTTGTAATTGTCCCCTCCTTTAGTTTTAAGTAGTGGGTGGGGATAGCTGGGTCCCTTTAGAAAACTCTGCCCTCTGCACAGGCTTGATTAGGTTGCAAACAACCTAGTATGGTGGCAAAGACAAACTTCAGAGTAGGAATTTAGAGAATATTCCTGT
This sequence comes from Rana muscosa, assembly GCA_029206835.1. Classification (NCBI taxonomy): domain Eukaryota; kingdom Metazoa; phylum Chordata; class Amphibia; order Anura; family Ranidae; genus Rana; species Rana muscosa. The sequence goes on from JARGYO010005626.1 coordinate 23,325,269, forward strand.
CTCCATGCAGAAAATGGTTTCTCCTCATGCCTCAGGCAACCAAGTCCTAAGGCAGTCCCCATAGAGGGCAAGAGGGTTGATATTTTCTGAAGTATAACAAACAAAAACCTGTCTTGAGATTGGGGCGTTTTAAATAAACTTGCTAGTTCACTTAAACCATAAAAACTCCAACCCCCCAGTCATATCATATCGAAAGCACCTCTGCTGCACCTTTTAAAGGGATTTGGTTTGTTATACAGTGGAACCTTGGATTATGAGCATAATCTGTTCCAGGAGAATTCTCGTAATCCAAAGCACTCGCATATCAAAGCGAGTTTCCCCATAGAAGTCAATGGAAACGAAAATAATTAGTTCCGCATTGACTTCAATGGCATGCAATAGTGCATGTGGCCAGATGTGGGGGGTGCCGGAGAGCCTCGGAAAGGCCCGAGGACAGCTCGGCTGACCTCGGAAACCCTCTGAAAGGCTCGGAAACACCCGGGAACAGAGTATTTCCGAGTATTTCCGAATGGCTCCGATCGGCTCCGCTCGGCTTCGGGGCGCCCGCACCTCAGGCCAAATGCAGTACTGCATACCCCATTAGCTTGAATTCTGCTAATTTTGCAAGACAACACTCGCAAAATGCTCGTTTCACCGCGTTACTCGTAAACCGAGGTTCCACTGTACGTCTGATATGTGCATGAAAGTTTTCGTGCTTAGAGTTCAGCTTTAAGACTAAATGGCAAATGACAAAAAGCAGGGTAAAATCTCTATTTTAATGGAATCATTCCCTTTAATTTAAATCTGCTTACCTGTTTTAGAAGCCCTTGCTTCAGCTAAGTGCTTTTCCAGCATAGCAGGCCTATGCCCACTAAAACCAGTAAAATCTGGCTGTACTAAACAGGTTTATTGATATAAATGTCTATAAATGAATACCTTTGTATGCAAAATGTTTTTGACAGATGTAGCAAGTGCAGTTATCAGTAGCAGGATACTATTGATTTCCTCTAAATGTGTGCTGGCACAACCTTCATATGCAGCCACTGTATTTATTAAATAGGACACTTTAACACAATATATTAAGTGTTTTTACAGCAACTTTGTCAATGTTTTATATATTTATGGCAAAGATATATGAGGGTGACAAAAAGACTAGATTTACTATTAGACACACTTACCAAGGCCTATAGATCGCAGAGGCAATAAAGACAGATTTTCCCATATAGTTACCAGTCACACATTTTTACCCATTATCAGAAGAAACACAATTTCAAATATAAGATTATTTACACATTGTCACATTATTCTAAATCAGGTTGAGACCACTAAAATAAATATTTGATGAGGTGAAACTAGCAGTTAGTTTTGCCTTGGCCACCAGAGGCCATTTGCCTATGTATATAGGTTCCAGTAATGAAATTCTGGCCCTGAAGCTACCATTTCTTTTAGAAAATGCTCGGGACCTAGTATCACATGGCACTATGTCTTTAGAATACTGCACAGGTGGAACTTTGGCCCTTAATTCCTGTCTTTTCTACAGGCGCTTTATAGCAACCCCTCAGCCCGAATACGCCTACAAGGTTACCTCTCTGATTCAATCCCCAGTCAGGCACTAGGAAGGTCTGTCCTCTCTCCCCTATTCTTTTTGTAATTGTCATCGACCATGGCTGCAACGCTGTATCCTGGCCTAGGCCAACAAGGCCCAGGCCTAGGGCAGCACTTTGCAGGGGGCAGCACGGAAAAAGTCCCCGCCGCCTTGCGCTACACTGTTAATGTAATGCAAGCTGCTTCTAATTTTGACTGTCCTATCATCCTGGACCACAAACCTTCCTCACTGTGCTATGTTTTATGCTGCACCATTGGCATGGTTATATCTTCTTAGTCCTCTCCATAAAAGTATCAGAAATTTGTGCTTAAAGTAGAACTATAGGCAACACTTTTTTTTTCCATTTTGGATAGAGTAAGGGAGGGTTATAGCCCCTGTCAGGTTATTTTTTACCATCCCTGTCCCATTGCAGAGATTTCCCTTCACTTCCTGCCCCACAGCCAAACAGGAAGTGAGAGGAAATCTATGCAAATTACGGGAATCCAATGCCTCCCCCGGCCCTAAGAACTAGTGTCCCCACTCAAAAATTTCAGGGCGGGTCTTAAACAGAAAGGGGTGTGGCCTTGACAGGAAGGGGTGTGTCATATTTAATTTAGGGGGTGCACGAGTTTAGTCAGGCCTAGGGAAACACGAAACCCAAATACACTACTGCATGGCTGTGGCAATCTGTGCCTATCCAGATATATTAGGTATTAATAGTGGGGGTAGACAACAAAAATGTGCACTGATCTGCTCCTCTTTCTGTCCTCCCCACATACTTCCTTGCCATCAGTTCTGGATCTCCTCCAATGCTTTGGAAACATTTCTGGCTGAACCGTCAATTGGGAGAAGTCAGAAGCCCTGAATGTGTCTTACAGTGTCATCGGGGGCATTATAGTTTTGCATGGCAATCAAACTACATTCCCTACCTTGGCATTAAACTGACCCCTTGTTTGGCAGCACTTTATCGATCCAACTATTTACAAGTTTTTAGTTGTTGCAGGAGTTGGACCAATGGTTTGTGGGTGGTCTCTCCTGGATGGGTAGAGTTAACTCGGTCAAAATGATAGTACTCCCTAGAATCCTTTACTATTTTCACATTCTACCTATAGCAGTCACATCCCAGGAGTTACAGAAATCCCAAGCACAGTTACTGAGGTTTATTTGGGGCCCTAGGGGGCATAGATTGGCCCGGCCAATGCTGTATACTTTGCGTGTGCTTGGGGAGCTGGGGGTTCCGGACCTTAAAACAATACTATAGAGTGGTGCATGTGGCCCAGTTGGTTGATATATAATCCTCCCTGTGCAGACCAGAGTGGGTGGCCCTGGAGGAGCAGGCTTGCGGAAGTGACCCACCGGAAGTGACGTCTGGTCTCACACGGAGAACAAAGCACCCGGCCGTAGTGATACACTATGGGCGCTGGGCGGAAACTGTATGGCGCGGTGGACTGCCCCACAAAGCAGCTCCAAACCCCGCAAAAGAAGCGCCTTGTCTGCAATCTGGTGATTGCATAGACGTGGCGCTTCCCAATAGCACTGTGTCCGGTGCCCGAACACAGTACACAATTATTTTGTGACTGCCATGGGCAGTGCCCGGGCTCCCCCTATGGACGGGCCGTCACTGATGAGGAGTGTGGGCAGTGGAGGCTGACATTTAGACAGTTCTCCTTCCTCCTTTTGCTTTGTTTCTGCTTTTTCCTCTCCTTTTTTTTGTTCCTTCTCTTTTCTCTGTCTTTTGTTCCTTTTAATTCGCCCTTCCCCCCCCCCCACACTTTTCTTTCTTGAATTCGCACTTCCTTTTTCATTTAGTGTCGCTTACACTTGTTGTTGAGCATTATGTATACTCATGACCCATGTTAGTGTGCCAGTGGGTGGTGGCGAAATATGGGTTCCAATATTTCCCCTAGCGGGGGTTTTCCAAGTGGGATTGCTGTTTGCGTTATCAGAACCTTTATGTCGGAAATAACTGGTGGTATATAATTTGATTCCCCTTTTATACCTGTTCTTAAGGTTTTGATAAGTTCAAACTGTGTTGTGGACCCTATTCTTTAAAACTTTCAATAAGAATATTGAAACAGAAAATGCTAGGGACTTGATTGTCTTTCAGTTCAATTCTTTGAGTCACTGACCCAGAACAGGCAAACAGATCAGAAAGTCAGAAGGAAGTCTAAACTACTAGTCTACACACTTGTTCTGGGCCAGTGATGGAAGCCAGAGGGTAAGCATAATAACCAGAATAACCAGGCAAGTAGCAACAATGGCAGCCTCCATGCTTCTCCCATTACAGGCTTCCTCCAAAGCCCAACTGGACTTTCCGTTGAAATCAGTTAAATACATTCCAAGTATATCAAAATACAACAAAAGGTGTTATAGGTCCAAGATGCCCCCTGCCATACCAAAAGCTCTGCAATCAGCAAAGCTCATGCTCCAGGCTTTTTGGAAATCTTTGACTCATAGATGGTGTGTCAGACCTCTGCAGGGAGAAATCACTGCTTCCACACTGAGAGCTAGGGTCTTCCTCTGCATCTAGCTATCAAAAGACAGGCTCTCCTAACCAGGTTGTGGCAGCTTTCTAAAGAAAATGAACTGTAATAAAGATACTGAATATTGTGTAAGCTGAGGTGGCAGGATTTCACTACAGTCTGGTAATTATGTGTGCAATTATGTGGAAATGTAATATTTATTCATTGCTAAACATGGCATCTTTACTCACTACAGAAAAGAAGGAAGGTCACAGCTCCAGCATTCTTCTGAATGAAAATGTGCCCATGACAACAGGTGAGAGATTTACAAAAACAAGTTCTTTATTCTGTTCCCTTTGGAGTGCTTTGATGTACCTCTGTTTACAGCACATGGTGTGGCCTATTCAGAAAATAAAATTGCAGCACTGGACATTACAGACACAGAACATCTAGCTCAGTAAGCATCATTGCATTTATAGGTTGTTCTAAAACCAGAAAGTCACTTTAGTTCACCAGGAGTCCTACATACACTTTTAACTGACATTTACTTTAATTTAAAGAACGGGCCTGCGCATCTCCTGTGACCTGAAGAACAGAAACAATGAGCAATCTTTGAAGTTTGCTGGCTTAGCCTCACCCCTCTAACCTCTTCTGCTTTACTATTGGCTTACTACTGTGCTAGATTACCTCGTTAACCAATGGCAGCACACAAAAGGTGGTAGGAGCAGACCTGAAGCAATGACCATGCAAGATTTCACAGTTTTAGTAAAATAGTGACCAAAGCTTCTGGGATGTCCAGGCAATCTGCATTTGATGCAAAAAAGTATAGTCAAGGACTCACCTGCTATGAAAAAGAAGTTCCCTTTGTAATGTGTGTTAAGCCCACAGGTTTGCGTTGAGGACAATTTAATTACTTTTTTTCTGAATTAAGCAAAGCGTTTACTAGATAACTTTTTCTCATTACTGGACTGGTTTCATTTTTGGCTGGGATCGCGTTTTAACGAGCTAATAACTAATCTATTTTACTGGTCAATACGTCTCTGATTGCACCTCAAACAGTATTAAACGTTCAATATGTTGTATTTAATTATTTGTACATGACTTTCCAACGCAGATGGTGAGTGGAAAATTTACTTGTCTGCACCCCATAAAGATAGCCAAACAGAAACCCTGGACTATAATTTACAGCTGGCTATCTTGTTTTATGGTGACAAAGGCCGGTCTAATCCAATCATTCTTGAAAAAGAAGAGTCACTTGAAAATAAGGACACACTAACTTATAAGGTATAACTGAATAGCATTTATAAATTATGTTTTCAAACTATAGTGCATTTTCAATAATTATTTCTTTTGAGCAGTGCTTCAATATTTTTACATCATTGTAAATTTCATGATAATATTTGAATTACAGATTTGTAATTACTATAGGGTACACAATTGTGCATGTCCAATAGTGGGCACATTAGGCAGCCTAGATTTTTAGTAATGTATTTGTGTCTTGTTATTTTGTTATATCTTTGTGTCTTCTTCTGTTCATTGTCGTGATCTTGCTTTGTCTTTGTTGAGTGTGACATGTGTTGCAAAAATTTCCCTTTGGGATCAATAAAGTATTCTGAATCAGAATCTGAAGTTACACTGCCTGTCACATTTGCTGTTTCCAACACAAACCCTTTTCAATGTCCACAGCTGTCTGCAGGATCAGTCTGCTGTTTTGCCCCTGGGTCCAATGCCTGTTTCCTATTCATCTGTGAAATCACTTAAAAATTTCCCAGATTTGTGCCCTTGTTCTTTTAGGGGATGATTTACTAAAACTGGAGTGCAAAATCTGTGCATGATAGCAAATCAGCTTCTAACTTCAGTTTGTTCAATTAAGCTTTGACAAAAAACAAAACAAAAATAAAACTGGAAGCTGATTGGTTTCTATGCAGAGCTGCACCAGATTTTGCACTCTCTAGTTTTAGTAATTCAACCCCTTAGTGTCCACGTTTTTAGATGCTCTTTCACTTTCCCTGGTGGTTCTTAGCTAGGTGGGCCCTTCATCCTATGGGTGTTCTCTGCTGAACAAGAGGCTGTTCCTTAGACTTTGCACCACAGCCCTTAGGGTTTAAATTCACCTGGTAACACAGAGGGTCCACTACCTCCGTGACATTCACCGATTCAGATCGCGTACCCCTCTGACCTCCAGAGACAGATTCGGGAAACCAGAGACAGGACAGATTAGCAATTCATCCTTGGCAGTAGTGGAGTGATATGTATAGATGGGCGCCAAATCAAACAAGGAGTTTCTTAGCACTATTCCAAACTCCTTGAAGAGCAGATTAGAGCACAGAACACTCATGTACATGGCAGACTCCAGAAGAGGGACAAAAAGTGTTTCTATCCTTTGCAAAAAGATAATGTTGAAGTCAACCCAGCATCTTGTAAATATAGTTCCTGGCTGCAAAGTAATGGGTGGTCCAGCTACCGATCCTTTAAGAAGAGGGCACCAAGCTTCTACCCAGCTTCTCTGGTACCCCACTTTGTCTGAAGTTCCTCCATGGTGTTTTGATCCCCTTTCTCAGCATTCTAGACTTCAATCCCAGGTAATTTTCCAGATACAAGATCATCCACGCTTGGCAGCAGGCACAGAAGGATTATATATACAACTGTGTCCCTCCCTCAGACAGGAGACTTGGGGGAAGATTGGCTTCCTAAGGTCAGTCCCAAATATGTATAGCCTCTCCCAGCTTGCCCCATTGGCAATAAACCTATTAGGGATTGGCCAGAAAGATGTAAATATTATTAAATCAGGTTTTTTTAGTTTCCCACCCTATTGTCAAGGATCCTCTCCAACAGCAGGCAAAAGCAAACAACAATCAGAGCTCAGGAAGACCCACGGTAAGCTGAAATATCAATTAGGCTTAGACTGACTACAATTAAGAATACCTACATTTAATAAGTCACATCATCATAAGTACAATTAAGAATACCTACATTTAATAAGTCACTTTTGCTTAGTGACTTATTAAGTCACTAAGGCAGTTGCTTAATGTGGAGCAATATGCGTGACATAAATATTTTAAGTGAAACCCCAGGACTTCCTGTTTTAAATGCTCTTACATTTGTAAAAAGAAAAAGCAGCTTTTACCACAGTCGTTATGTTCAGCCTTGAGCTGTCTCCCACAGTATTTTTTGTCTGCAAGTTGTCACCATTTACTAAGCATAGGTCATGCGTCAACACATGAAAACCACTCAGCCCAAGAGGAAGGACTGCCCACCATTGGCACCAAGAAATAAGAACAGGATTGACCATTAATGTCATGGGACTGCCAGATTAAAGGTAAGTATAGTGTTTTTTTATTTTTATTGGATCTTGAGAGGGGTTCACAGAGGTCAGAGGGAGGGCCAAAGTTCTGATTTAAATTGAATGTATTTCTTTTTTTTTTTATTATAGTTAAAAGGTGGTAATCAAAGTGTTTCTGTTTTGTTTGTTTTTTTTGTTTTTTTAGTCTTTAGACTTTTTATTGGCTGTCATTGTTGATATGATGTAAAAAGCAGGTGCTTCAAAGTATATAATACATTTTTTACTATAATAAAGCACAACACCTAAGTCCCTGGTGAGATTTTTCCTTACTTCCAATCCGAGATATACAACAGGACATGAGACTAAATCTCCTCTGTCCTGTTTACATTAGTCACCAAGCCAGAAAGTGAGAACATTCTCTTCATTAGAGCTGGCCATACACTGGCCTATTACTCTGAATAGGCTGACATTTCCACAATGGTTGGCCCTGCTGGCTCAATAATAACTGGGCCAAAAATTGTTGGACGAATAGTGCCTGCAGCCAATCAGCTGCAGTAACTGTTCATGTATTCTGAAAACCAGTGCTAGTGGCTGTCAGAATACAATAGTCTGCAGGGGAGATTTGTCCATCCACACTGTTCTTGTGGATGGAGGAATCTGCTAGATTTCTTCTGTTCAGCCTGCAGGCTATTATTGTATCAAATTTTTAGGCACTCATGAATGACTGGAATATTACCACTGGATTGGCGTAGGGCCAATGTGGTGCCTATATTTAAAAAGGGAACAAAGTCTTTACCAAGGTACTATAGACCTGTTAGTTTAAAGGGGTTGTAAACCCTCCTGTTTTTTCACCTTAATGCATCCTATGCATTAAGGTGAAAAAACATCTGTCAATTACCGGCCCCCCAGCCCCCCCCTCCCCAGTTTTTCTTACCTGAGCCCTGGAAAGTCCCGCGACGAGAACACGCTGGATCTTTGTCCGGGTTCTTGGCTCTTTATTGGATAGATTGATAGCAGCGCAGCCATTGACTCCTGCTGCTGTCAATCAAATCCAATGACACGGGCACCGGGGGCAGGGCCAAGTCCTGCATTGGGCGGCTATGTACGCCAAATGCTGGACTCTGGAGCACGCCCGCAAGGTAACCCCCTTGGGAGAGCGCTTCCCAGAGGGGGTTATCTGATGTGGGGAGGAGCCGAGAGAGCCACCGGGGGACCCCAGAAAATGGCGTTCAGGGCCTCACTGTGCAAAACGAGCTGCACAGTGGAGGTAAGTAGGACATGTTTGTTTTTGTTTTTTTAAATAATCAAACCTATAGTGTCACTTTAACTTCTATAGTTGGGAAGATAATGGAGAGTTTAATAAAAGACCACATAGAGTAGTTATTGGTGGAAAAAAATATTTTAAGCAACAGACAGCATGGGTTCATAAAAGTCAGAAGTTGCCAAACAAATCTGATTTTTTTTTATGAAGAGGTAAGTAAAACTTTGGACAGGGAGAGGGGTGGCTGTGGACGTGGTATACTTGGATTTTGCAAAAACGTTCGATACAGTTCCCCACACACGGCTAATGTGTAAGGTAAAGTCTACAGGCTTGGAAATATCAGTTTGTAAATGGATAGATTAGTGTTTAATGATTAATACTCTGAATGGTCTAAGGTTATCAGTGGTGTACCCCAAGGTTCAGTGTTGGGACCCTTACTTTTTAATATCTTTATAAATGATATAGGGCCTGGGATTAAAAGTAGCATTTCTGTCTTTGCAGATGACACTAAGCCATGCAGTGGAATAACGTCCTTACAGGATGTCTCCAATTTACAAGCCAACCTCAATGCTCTGTTTAATTGGGCAACTATGTGGCAGATGAGGTTTAATGTAGATAAATGTAAAGTTATGCACTTGGGGGCTAAGAATATGCATGCATCATACATACTAGGGGGAGTACAACATCTACTGTATGTCCTTAGAGAATTTACCAGCCTTTGCTGGCTACTTGCAAGATTCCTTTATTTACTGGCTACTCTCATTTTGAAAATGCATTGGAAATTATATTGGCTTCACACGTTATACCTGAGAAAATTCCCTTCTCTTGATTATTTCCCTCACTGAAACAATTTGTTTGTGAGCATGTTGTAGAAAATATCAATCCAATGTTGTCCTTGGAGCAATACTATATCATATGCTACATGTACATCTTTTCCTAGGTAAACCTCACATATGATTTAGGAGAATTATTTAAAGTGAGACTGGGCCTTGAGAACTGGCAAGAAGACCTGGGGCGGTTATCCCTGTACCACTTAAAAATGCAGAATACAAGAACCTTGGATACGTTTAACCAGTCAATAAATAAAACACTTCCTCTTTCATTAAGCGGAGACAGATGGATTGAAGTCCCAGTAGAATGGCCTCTAAAAGCCTCCCTTTCTGGTATGTTTTTAAAATAAGCTAATATCTATTTAATTCTAGACTCAGTCTAAAATGCATAGCTACAAATAACGATGGGGGGAGATAGAGTTCCTGTAAGACGCGCTTTACGAGTCTGGAGTAACAATTGCAAATGAAGATGTTCCGGAAGTAAAGCTCATGATGCATTTAGTTCAACTTTAATACTGTATGTGTCTGTCTGGATATCTGTTTAGCTATCTGGTTACTAATGATGGTCTAACACTAAAGACATCAATGGATGGTGAAATATATGCAAGTGATTAACAAATTACAGCCTATTGCACAAACTTTGCTATTTAATGGTGTCAGAAGCATTCTGCATTGTTCGAGTATATTTATCTACATGTAGAAAAAAATATATCTGTTGAAAAGTCCTTCCAGGGTTATGGCAGGGTGAGCAGGGAGTGTGTTTCATAACTGAGGGTTGGGGTATAGGAAAGGAGAGAGCAAGTGTTGGAAGTGGGAAGGCAAGGGAGGAAGTGCATTAAAAGTAAGCATCAGAAGGGAAGGTTGGAAAAAAAGGATCTGTGCTTTTTTTTAAAGAAAAGTGGATTTGTCACCGGGGAGAGGCCCAAGGGAGGTAGAGAGCATAATGTATAGATTTGTGCAGATGTGTCTATTCTTGTGTTAACCCACACAGTGGAGTTACAAGGGAATTTTCCCAGAGCTTAGTGAATGAGGTGAAGCTCCGCTGACTTCCATCATCCAATTATCTGCAAGCAACAATGTGTGTGTTTTATTTCTTATTTTCTATGCACATGATTGAGTATTTTTTGCAAAGTGAATTTTTACTACTGGAGAAAATTCCTTTGCAAAGTGCAACATCCCTTGCAAAGTGAGCGACTATTTGCCTTTAGTAAACAAACCTTTGTGTCTGAAGGACAGATCCACTCATTATTAGAGATAAAGGAGCCTGTCATTTGTACACAAACGTTAATCTAGCTAATGAGGGTAGTCACTTTAGTTTCTAGCTGCTGAAGACACTCAGATTGGTAAACTGCATATGCAAGTACAGCTCAGTGAACATCTAAAAGGCAAAAGGATGTGACACTTGGCACTATCCTAATAATATCCCTTTTTCCCTTATACCTTTGCTTTTGGATGACTCCTCAAACTGTCTGGTTGACTGCTGCTTTTCTCGTAAGGGAAACAATAATCCAGATTGGTATGGATATCCAACTCCAGGGGTCAGATGACTCTCCGATACGTAATTTCACAGGCTCTAGAAACTATACTATTCATGCCATAAGGTTGATGTCTTAATCATATTTAATTCCCTGGTTGGAACGCTGTTGGTCGCTTTGATGGATATTTTTGGAACACTGTTCTATGACCTGTATTATGATTATGATACATGTACTACTTTACAAAATTTTTGGATGTTTCATCCTATCTTTTTTGTCATTGTATATGTTTTTCTTGTCTCTGTCCTTTTTCTAAAAAAAAAAAAGGGTTCATTAAAAGGAAGTAAAAAAAAAAAAGTTAAACTGAAAGAAAATATAAAAGACACAAACTAAAATAAAACTGAACTCAAAAAGTACATATTTGCTAAATTATAGGGAACATCCAGAAATACTAATTGTGGCTAAGCTGTACCCTGAGAAATGTACCTCTTGTCTGGAATTCCCTCTGCAAAATAACAGGGAACTTCTGGGGTAGGGATGAGCTCCAGGTTCAGTCCACAAACAAGTTTGGTCGTTTGAACTGACTTTTTGCTTCTTCGGGGGAAACTACACACCCAATCAGTGCCTACACACATGCACCTAGCCCTTAACACCAGATGAGCACTGATTACATATTTTTGTACTAATGGGCTGGTATTTCTTATATGCCACCACTGCTTTATGGTTAGTGATGGAGAAACCACAATAGATAGATGCTGCTGAGATCTGCCAATCTGTGGCCACTATCAGCAACCCACTTGTGCTTTGTAAGGAAATACCTCAAACAAATAGTGATATTGAGCACAATGAATCAAAGAAAAGTGTAGTCCTGGTCAATAAAATAAATAGAAGAAAATTTTAAGCAAAAAGTAGCGTTCTAATCTATGACAGCTGCCTTACTAAATAATTTTACCATTGTAATATTTAAATGACTTATCCTCTCAAATCTGCCCTTTATAGTTCTTTTTTTGGACTCCATTTGAATCACTGTTGGAAGGCAACATGTTTTATTTCATAATACAAGATGTGTTTGAAATAAGAACTCTGGAGTTTTCTTTCTGGTTGTTTCAACCAGGTGTCTGGAATTTCACTTCCTGGTTGATGCAGGCAGATGGCCTCAAGTTGGAATGTAACCAGTTAACATCAAAGCTTTGTAGCATATCAGAATCTGCATCTGAAAGTTAGCAAGTTTAACAAGGGCTTGGCTCAAGCCCACCTGGTGTGATATGTGTGATTACAGGCTTCAAAGAGAACAAGGGCTAGCTAACACTGAAGATGGCCCAGGGCTCATAGACATGATACATGGACAATGCTGCCCCTAGAGGCCAATATAACATATTAAAATGACTACCTCGTGGGATATCTTATTGGACAGGAGGCAAGTGGGGGTGGATACGAGTGGGTGTGAATGTATGTGTAAAAAGGGCACACAGAAGAGAAATCGTCCTTTTTTGCTGCTGGCTCTTGCCTGAGCCTCATGGCTCTTTCTCTTATACCATCTTGAGCCCAGACGATGGGACCATGTCTATAGGATGGGATAAGTATATTTGATGTTCTTTTGTCATATACTCTATAATTCTCTGTAGTGTTTGATGTTAGCATATTCCTATTTTCTTGGGAAATAAATAAAACATTGTTTTACTAAGCAGTGTGTTTACTTTCATAGATAATCTTATATCATTGTGCTTATCAGAGTCTTAATAGACTAGCTATATATAGGTATAGACAAATTAGTACATATATGCAATAAATAGAGGGAATCCGTAACCACCTTCGGAATAGTTGTTTATTGTATCAATTACTTCAATCACCCACCGGCATATCGCTTGTCTGTGAACTCCAGCTTTACGGTCACTCAGTTGGTATTCCTAGTTCTGCCATCTCCTGCTATGAAGTTTCACCCCTCCTGTTGTGGCAAGCTGAAAGTCACTTGTTCTCTCCAATTCTCTGTAATGTAAAATAAATGTAAAATCACCCAAGAGAGACAGGCCCTCAGAACAGCTTTGTTTACATTTCTACTTTTCATTAGTGAAATGCGCACAACAAAAGTTTCCGTGTTTGATAAGAGAAAGTGAAGAGAAAAGCAAATTGATTAATAAAGGTCATCTTTTAGAAGATCTCTTGACTTGCGTCTGAGAGGATATTACATCAAAACGATAAGCAAAGAAAAGCTAGGCACATGATACATATCAATGTGTGCGGTAGAAACTTTTAATGGAAAACTGTCACTGCTCAGCCTATGAAAGTTTCATAAACCAGGAGATCAACTCTTTCCATTGAGTGTCAGCTGTGAGCTTTGATGAACACTATTGATTTGATATCCGTGAAAGTTAGAGCCTCAAGAGTGTTTGTCTTAGGAAGATACACTCACACCTGTCAGTGAGCTTCTCCATACATCACTAATATACAAGCACTGGCTGAACAATGCCAATGCCTTCGGAGTACAACGTGTAGCTGACAATCATTCCTTAGTTCCAGTTTATGAGTAAGAATGTTCTTATTTTTTTTTAAAGACCAACTGCACACTGATACAGCTCTGATCAGGGATCAGGGACTTATCCACTGAATTCCCCAGGCCCAATGTATGATTTGAATGTGTTGTTATTACATTATTACTGCTGCCAGAAACACAGTATAAAACATGTGTGAGTGTAAACAGCATAGGGTTTGAGGATTTAAACCTTGTCCCAGCCCTGCCTCCAGCTGTTAATCTGTGTTACCAAACCTACCCCGTACTTAACTGGGATGCTGTCTATGAGGTGAAAGGTTCTGGTTCTGTTTGGTTCTGTTGGACCTTCTTGGCTCGAGCTGGACTCAGGATCTGTGGAAGTCTCTCTGACCGGTCGGATATTCAAGACACCGATACACAGTGAATAGGTATACAAGAATATGTGGTCAAACTAGACATGTTCTGACATTTGAAACAGGAAGATAAGAAACGCCAGATGTCAGTGCGGTCAATCTGTCAGTTAAAAAGCAGAAGTGAGATAAACTTTTTCCCGGAAAAGGCCTAACCACAAAGTCACATTTCAACCTAAATATACATGCCTGTTACATAGAAGAAAGATTAGCTTGACCAAAAAAGTCACATCTTGTTCACACTCATGTCAGAGAAACATTTTCTGTAAAATATATTTTTATTTGAGGAGAACTCTAACCATGAATATTGGTTCATGATCTTCTTATACCTTACAACCCCTCCTTATGATCATGGCTTCAAGAATTGAAGCCCATCGATCATTGGATTATTCATTATACCATTTTCGTTTAGTATGTACCGTGGACATCATCAAGATTGTTTCCTTAGAACCCTGTTTCTTTTTACTAGTGATCTTTCCAGCTGTCCAGACAATTAATTTAAATACTAAATATAACAGTAGAATGAAGATTAACACCATTACTACTGTTATAGCCATTTGTTTGAGAAATGAGAAAATACTTGTGCCCCCGAATCCTCCCTCTCCAAAGGGGCTCCATGTTTTCGCGATATCCCTCGCCTCCTGTTGCAATTTATTTACCTCTTTCCTATGTTGGGCAATTACATCATAGTAATCAGGAATCTCAACAGATGTGTTGTGGATCCAAGTGCAGCACTCATAATCCTCCGTAACTTCACACAGGCCAGTGAGTGCAGCACTCATGCTTTCAATAGCAAGATCATGAAGTTCTAATTGTTTTCTGATTGCTCTAGTTTCAATGTTTAAACTAGTAATATCATCCGAGTTCTTTACTAATACATCATCTATAATATTTGTATAATTATTAAGCCTTTTCATTAAATCTATCCCCCAACCTGTCCAGGAAGGGAACCAGGCCCAAGCCATATCTTTTTTGAAAAATAACTCCCTTTTATTTCTGTGTTTGAGGGGGTACCTAGGATGCATGCTAGCTTCAAGGAGGTGTGTTCCCTTGCTATCTCCTACTATGTCCATAATGGGGACTAGGGATGCAAGATAACACCATCCTTGGGGTTCAGTGGGGATCCAAGGGTAACAGCTTTTTCCACAACAAATATAAATACTGTCTCCTAGAGCTAAAGGTCGTTTGTTAAATATTGTCATCATTTCATCAGAAAAACCAGAGAAGGTTAAACTTGACAATAATTTTCCTACTGTGGAAGTGGAACTGGAGTTAAGAAAGTTTATTAGAGTGGAGTTTAGGGCAGGTTCTGAAGTATGAAAGAAAGGGCTTTCAATTGAAGTCATTGAAAAGTTAATTGTAGCTTGTTGGCACACTTTAGCTCCCTTTGTGGAGTTTCCCAACCTAAAACACCAGTCTGGGGAATGACTTCTACCAATAATTTGGAAAGTAAGGTTATTATCTGAAAGCGTTCTTGCGACATTTGTAAGGACGACAGGTGGTGTGCCGTTTAGGAGAGGGGTGAAGTTTAGAGGTACTGCCATTAGGGGGATCCTAGCAGTGCTAGGATGGAGTTTACTACATATCCAACATTTTTCATATCCTGATTTTTGAGCATAAGCATACTTAAATTTAAGCAGCAGTTTACCACTAAAATTGTCTTCCATACTTCTTTTTGGTCTGTTAGAATTATCTGACCAACAGTGTCCTACGATTATGAGCATTAAAATAAACAATGTAATCATTAAGGAAAAAAGAAAAAGTTTTGCCGAAGTGACCCCTCCTTTTTGACCATTAGTGTCTATGGGTATGGAACTCTGAGTTTCTTGTTTTTTATGGTCCACTAGGGAGTATTTTCCGGATCCTTTTCTGGAATACTCTCCAGAACAGTGGTCTTTGTCTTCTCCTTCACCTTCTTCCAGTTTCCCTTCGGAAATGTCTTTAGTCTGGATGCATGGATCCATTGTGGTCCTTGATCTGTAAGAACGGCTGTTCTGGCAACCTTCAGAATTTCAAATGGTCCTTCGAAGATAGGGCCTGGTTGTTTCCGGACAGCAAGTTGTTTTATCAATACTTTGTCTCCTGGGATATACGGATGTGTAGGCTCTGTGGAGAGAGGAGGGAAAGTGACAGCAACCTTGTCCTCTGTTTCACTAAGGCTACTTACCAGATGTTTCACGTACTCTTCCTGTAAAGAATAAAGATTAAACTCCTCTCCCTCATCAGGTTTCCTCTGTGCTGGCCTACCCATAAGTATTTCAAATGGTGACAATCCTGTTCTAGAATTAGGGGCTGTCCTAATTTGAAACAAAACTGCTGGGAGGTAATCAATCCACCCTTTCATGGTTCCTCCTGTTGCCTTTTTAAGTTTATCCTTTATATTTCTGTTCATTCTTTCCACTATTCCTGCGCTTTGTGGATGATATGGAATATGTAATTTCCATTGAATGCCCAGGAGTTTTGCAAGATCCTGGGTAAGAGCAGCTGTAAAAGCTGGACCTTGGTCTGACCAGATTTTGGCTGGTAACCCATACCTCGAAATCCAGTGATTTATTAGTGCTCTTGATGCTATTTTGGCTGTCTCTCCTGTAGTTGGGATAGCCTCGACCCAAGAACTAAACTTGTCCACTATAACTAAAAGATATTTTATATTTCCTTTCTGTTTTGGCATATGTGTAGAGTCTATTTGTAGATCTTGGAGGGGGCCTATGGGGGGGGGGCAAGTTTCCATGTATACCCTGCTTCTTGCACTGTACGTTGTTTTGTGCACAAGTAAGACATGAGTCTATCAACTGGGCAACGAGGTGTGTATCATTGACCGTGCTGAAAGACTGTCTGTACATTGTCAAAACTGTTTTCCTTCCTAGGTGACCTGGACCATGTAAGTAAGAAATCAAAAGAGGGGCAGCTGACTCTGGTATACCTATTACTCCCTCCTTGCTTGACCAGATGCCACTTGGCACGCTGATCAAGTTCTGACCTTCCCAGAAAGCTATGTCCTCTCTTGATGCTTTGTCCTGTAACATTCTCACAGTATTTGGGAATTCTGGTGAACTGAAATCTGTGGCAAACAGTGTTAGATTGGGCTGGGCCTCGTGTGCCGAAATCGGCTGCTGTTTTAGCAACTCTGTCTGCCAAGGCATTGCCCTGAGCTTCTTTGGACTTGTCAAATGAATGTCCCTTTACTTTTATAACATTGATTTTTCTGGGCATCTGTAGGGCTGTGAGTAAGGCAAGAACAAATTCCTTATTGGCAATTTGTTTGTTGTCTGCAGTTTTAAACCCTCGTTTTTTCCAAATGAGTCCATAATCGAAAATTACGCCAAAAGCATATCTGCTATCAGTATATATATATTTACATCTTTAAATAGTTGACATGCTCTGGTGAGTGCATGGAGCTCAGCTTGTTGTGCTAAATTGGCCCCTAAAGGAGAAGCCTCAACCACAACATCAGGTAGCATCACTACTGCATAGCCTGTCTTATATGTGTTATCATTAGGCCTGGAACAACTGCCATCCACAAATACATCCAGGAAATCTGGGTTTGGTTTATCAGTTAAATCCACCCTTGGCAATGTTTGTTGAAGTAAATTGTCATTACAATTATGGTTTACTTCTGGTTCAGTATATGGAAGCTGCAATAGTGCGTGTAGCAATCGTACTGCAGGAGTAGTTTCTGAACAAGATTTTATTTCCAAATGTGTTGTATTCAGAAGTATAATTTCATACCCACTGGACCTTTGGGCTGTCATATGCTGGGTATGCATATTTTGTAACAATTGTGCTACTGAATGTGTGGTATAGAGAATAGTGGGTGTGCCCAGAGTGATTTTAGAAGCTTCCTTAACTGCCATTACATTTGCTGCAAGAGTTTGCAGGCATCCTGGCATTCCCTGTACCTGGAGTGGCAGTTTCTTTGATAGGTATGCCACTGGTCTTAAGTTTGTCCCATGGGGTTGGGCCAATACTGCTGCAAACGAAGGCCCTCGCACCACACAGTAAAGTGAGAACGGTTTGTCATAGGAAGGGAGACCTAAAGCAGGAGCCCGCGAGAGGGAAGTCAGAAGAGCAAGGAAGGCCTCTTTCATATCCTCTGTATATTCAATTGTTTTAGGGGCACCCGCAGCTGTAGCTGGACGTAAAAATGGAATCCCAAAAAGAACAGTCAGGTATCCACTGTCGACAGTAGACGATTGAGCCTAAAAAGGAAAGCAATGCAGCTTTGTCCTTTGGTGGGCCGAGACAGCGGAGAGCTTGGACTCGTGCCGGGGATATCAATCTGGTCCCATCTGTGATAATACAGCCAAGATATTCAACTCTGTCCCTACACCACTGGATCTTTTTCCTAGACGCCAAGTGACCTTTTAGGGCGAGGTGATTCATCAGGCTTACTGTGTCCTTCTCACACTGTGCCCTGCTCTCACTACAAACAAGTAGGTCATCTACGTACAACAGGATTGTGGAGCCTTCAGAGGGCGTCCAATCGTCCATAGTTTTTTCAAAACTATGCTAAAAGCCGCAGGGCTATCAATAAACCCTTGAGGGAGGCATGTCCAGGTCAGCTGATCCCCTCCCCAGACAAATGCAAATAGGTGTTGGAATTGTGGATCAACATCAATACTAAAAAATGCATTTGAAAGATCCAATACGGTGTAGCACTTGGAGTTTGCAGGTATATTGGTAAAAATTGAGGTAATATCAGATACCAATGGGGGAAGAGGAATCACACGCTTGTTTACCCCTCTCAGATCCTGAACCAACCTCCAGGTACCATCCGCTTTCCTAACTGGATTAATGGGAGTATTCCAGGGACTGACAATTTCCCTGAGGATTCCCAACTTTTTATATTCCTCTATTTGGGGCTGTATTCCCGATACCTTTTCAGTAGACAATGGGTATTGTTTCTGATAATAGGGGAGTGTATTAGGCCGCATAGTGGGCACATAAGGTGTACAGGGTATGTGTCCTACTTCCGTTTTAGTTCCTGCCCAGATGTCATGGTTTTCTAATGTGGCTGGCAGTGACATAAAGTAACCCAAAAGGTCTTTCCTTTTTGGCATAGTGAGGTCACATTTAGCCGATTTGGCTATGATGCCCCCTTGTTGGTCAAATTTTACAATAATTTGTAATGCAGACATTAAATCCCTTCCCATAAGGGACAGGGGACAGTCTGGTAGAACTGCAAAGGACATTTCAGTAAGGTAATTATCTTGCATGTCCGTTACTAGCAGTGGCGGTGTGATTTTGTGGTTGACACTTGTCCCATTTATTCCCATAGAGCATCCCTCGGTGCATTCTTTACTTTCAAAGTGGGGGTCCTTGAGACACGAGGTCGACGCCCCTGTGTCTAACAGAAATTTGACCACCCTGCCTTCTACTTTTAAAACCACTTGAGGCAGGGTTTTCCAGTGTGAGGAGAAAAAATGCATCACCAAGGATGGGTACTGCCCCGGGCATCCCTATTGGGGGTTTTCGTCCTGATATCCTGGCCAATGTACCTGTATCTCTTCTGTGGTGTTTCTGGGTGATCTTGTTTGGTATGGCTGCTGCTGTTGCCTATATTGGGGGTGTACTGGAACTGACTGGGATCTCTGTTGTGGCTGCTGTTGTTGTGTGTCATATCTTGGTCGGGCGGATACTGAGATCTTGGTTGAGATCTCACTCTGTAGCCTCCCATACCTCCCCTAGGGAAGTTATCCCTGGCTCCCTTTCTTTGGGGACATTCTGATTTCCAGTGGTTTGGATCCCCACAATTAAAACAACCCTGATCCTGATTATGGGGAGGATAATTCCTTCTAGGTATGGCTCCTGAACTTGGTCCACTGACCATAGCTATGTTTGGATATTCTTCTGTAATAGAGGTGAACAATCCTCCTTTAGTGTTAAATACCCCTGAGGATGCCCTCTCCTTTATGTCAGCTATGAATCTATCTGAGGTCATTACCGCCCATTTTGTGTTTATCAGTTTGATTATTTGGGTGGCCCTTGGATCTTCATTATTTATGGCTGTACTCACGAATAGTTGATCATTGTCTATTCCACAACTTTTATATAATTTATGTAATCTAGTGACAAAGGTGTAGAAATCCTCTCCTGACTGTTGTTTGCAAGATATCAAATCATGCAACATAGTGGTGTTTTTATATGCCTTGAGCCAAGCCTGTAACAATGAGTTCCAAAACATATTTCAATCCTCCCCAGCCTCATATAACTTTGCATCCTTGGCCCATTGACCTATATTTATGTCAGCTTGGGAATCGGGGTCTACATTTTGAAGTATGGTATTAAGATCTTCAGGAGACATTCTTGTTCCTGAACAGTATCTTTGCAGAAAGGTCACCGCCTGTCTGGGGTCCTTTCTTGGTTTGGGACATGTGTCTCTAATTTCCTTGACCGTACCCAATGGTAATGGTATTTGCACCTGTGTATCTCCCATTGTAATGAAAGGAAAAACCTGACAAATTGGAGCTGTCTGATCCTCTTCATCATCTGATGGTGTGGGTGCCTGGCGTTGAGGGGTCATACTTAAGCTACTCTGAAAATCCTTACTTAACCCATCTCCAGATATATAATCAGCCTTCTTCACTAGATTGGTTTCTGGGTAGCCCGAGTTTCTAAGTCCACGTATTATCCCCTTTTTTTCTCCTAATCTATCTCTACGTTCCTGTAACTCTCTCAGCTCTCCTTCTATCACTTTTTCTTCATCTTCCTCTTTTTTAATACACTGTTCTTCCTCCTTTACTAATTGACTTAAACGTTCCTGTATCTGTCTTCTATCTTCCCCCTCTTGTAACCAATTAGTTCCCTTTTGTTTAGCTATGGTTAATACTCCTGCTATAACATTTGGATCTAACGAGGGGTATATTTTCTTTGGGACAAGGGATTCATCTTTTACCATAGCATATGGAGGGGGTTTTTCTTGATAAAATTAGGGGGAGCTGATGGACTTCCTATTGCGTCTTCTAATTGCTCTTTCTTTTCCATTTTTACACTTTGTATATTTCTTTCTATATTCCTTCATACCCTTTGCCCAAATCTTACAACATTTAGTCATGTAATCTTTGTCAAGGTCTTTTATGGGATAATTATACTGTTTATGTTGGCCACATATTCTGGTTACTTCCTCCCACTCTTCCTCGGAACATGGTCCGTATTCCCCCAAACATGGCACTTCTAACTGATGTGCTCTTTTTAAAACTAGTGACCAAAAAGGATCAGTATAATTTTTCCCATAATTGACTTTAATGTAATCAATCGGAGAGGGTTGGTGCTGCTTACCTTCAGCTTCCTTTCCTGCTTGATTACCCATTATAGCAAACAATAATACTTATACTTTAAAATTAAAAAATTTCTGTCTTGCTTTCTCTATTTCGTTCCAGGGGCGGAAAATGTCCTTAAACTTATGACAATTTATAGATTTATGACAAGGAACCCAGTGTTCTCCTTTTTTAAATACAACCAGACACTGTATTTCTGCTACACTTAGTCCCTCGAACACCGGACTGGGGGGTAGTATGTTGTGTATATTAAACCTTAACATATGTTGTTTTGATCCCCGGAACATAGGACCCTTGCCAATTTTGACATGATACCCCCCTGGAACAATTGCCACTAATGACGTGGTCTTCCCTTTATAAGCAAACAATAAACCAGTTTTACATTCAGGACAACAATATACAGTTGACATTTAAAAAGGTAACCCTTTTTGTGTACACCTTTAGATATAGAGTTTCCACAGATCCGTCCTATGTAGAGAAGAATTTAAGATTCTTTCTCAATCTAATAACCTGGTCTGGCCAACCTAGCGAGACCTTCTGTATCTATTCTAAATCTACCTTTCAATCTTAACAGAGTCCCAGAAAACTTGTAGTTTTCTCAAGAGTCTACTTTATGGTGAACCAATTGACAAGGCAAGACTGTTGTTCCCAATAATAATTAAAGGGGGTCTTACCTGTTCAATTGGATCACCCCACTTCTGGTACCACTGAAAGGTTCTGGTTCTGTTTGGTTCTGTTGGACCTTCTTGGCTCGAGCTGGACTCAGGATCTGTGGAAGTCTCTCTGACCGGTCGGATATTCAAGACACCGATACACAGTGAATAGGTATACAAGAATATGTGGTCAAACTAGACATGTTCTGACATTTGAAACAGGAAGATAAGAAACGCCAGATGTCAGTGCGGTCAATCTGTCAGTTAAAAAGCAGAAGTGAGATAAACTTTTTCCCGGAAAAGGCCTAACCACAAAGTCACATTTCAACCTAAATATACATGCCTGTTACACAGAAGAAAGATTAGCTTGACCAAAAAAGTCACATCTTGTTCACACTCATGTCAGAGAAACATTTTCTGTAAAATATATTTTTATTTGAGGAGAACTCTAACCATGAATATTGGTTCATGATCTTCTTATACCTTACATGAGGAATGGCCCAAGTACAGTGCCTTGAAAAAGTATTCATACCCCTTGAAATTTTACACATTTTGTCATGTTACAACCAAAAACATAAATGGATTTTATGTGAAAGACCAACACAAAGCCACACATAATTGTGAAGTAAGGACTTTGAAGGCAACAACTACACAAGTATAGAGTATAAAGTATTCATTATTACACATAAAATTTGATCATCCAGACATGTAATGATCAATTTAAAAAACATACCATATCAAAAGACAAAAGCACAAATAGAAAATATAACAAAATTACATAGCAAGCATAGAATGGTATTGTGAATACTCTCCGTTTATTGAAAAATCTCCGGTAATCAACGCGTTTCTGGTTCAAGCCCTTGGTCAGGGTTTTTGGATAGGAGAATATGTAATCATAAATTTGTCAAAAGGTAAGCAGAAGCTGATTTGAATGAGTATATTCTACTATGCAAACAAAAAAAGTTGCTAAAACACTGCAGAATATGGCGTCAATGGAAAGCCTACCGACACTGCTCAACGAAGTCAACAAGTATCTAATGGGAGACCTCCATATGCTGGTTGGTCACAGATCAAAGGGGTATGCGAGGTGCAGCAAGGGCGTTGTAAACACCGTTTTCAATGTGATGATTGTTAAGTGACGCTATCCAAAGCCTCACTATAGCCTCTCTTGGTCCGTATACAGCGCACTCAGGGTCGCTTGAAAAAACCCATCCCTGTACTTAGAGCAGCTCATCAGCGTCCAGCATCCATCTCTCCTGGCAGTGCTGTCGGGAGAGTATTCACAATACCATTCTATGCTTGATATGTAATTTTGTTATGTTTTCTGTTTGTGCTTTTGTCTTTTGATATGGTATGTTTTTTAAATTGATCATTACATGTTTGCATGATCAAATTTTATGTGTAATAAGAAATACTTTTTACTCTATACTTGTGTGGTTGTTGCCTTCAAAGTCCCAAGCAAGGGGGGGTCTCATTTTTTCATATATACCAGGGATGTGGCAACAACACACTAATCTCTGACATGGTGAAAACTCATTTATATACATAGTTGTGAAATGGAAGGAAAATGATAAATGTTTTTTTTTCTTTACAAATAAATATGTAAAAAGTGTGGCATGCATTTGTATTCAGCCCCCTTTACTATGATACCCTTAACTAAAATCTAGTGGAACCAACTGCCTTCAAAAGTCATCTGATTAGTAAATAGAGTCCACCTGTGTGTAATTTGATCTCAGTATAAATACAGTTTTTCTGTGAAGCCCTCAGAGGTTTGTTAGAGAACCTTAGTGAACAAACAGCATCATGAAGGCCAAGGAACACACCAGACAGGTCAGGGATAAGGTTGTGGAGAAGTTTAAAGCAGGGTTAGGTTATAAAAAAATATCCCAAGCTTTGAACATCTCACAGAGCACTGTTCAATCCAACATCCAAAAATGGAAAGAGTATGGCACAACTACAAACCTACCAAGACATGGCCGTCCACCTAAACTGACAGGCCAGGCAAGGAGAGCATTGATAAAAGAAGCAGCCAAGAGGCCCCCGGTAACTCTGGAGAAGCTGCAGAGATTCACAGCTCAGGTGGGAGAATCTGTCCACAGGAAAACTATTAGTCATACACTCCACAAAACTGGTCTTTATGGAAGAGTAGCAAGAAGAAAGCCATTGTTGAAAGAAAGCCATAAGACGTCCTATTTGAAGTTTGCAAGAAGCCATGTGGGGAACACAGCAAACATGTGGAAGAAGGTGCTCTGGTCAGATGAGACCAAAATTTTACTTTTTGGCTTAAAATCAAAATGCTATGTGTGTCAGAAAACGAATACCACACATCACCCTAAACACACAATCCCCACCGTGAAACATGGTGGTGGCAGCATAATGTTATGGGGATGCTTTTCATCAGCAGGGACAGGGAAGATGGATGGAGCCAAATACAGGGCAATCTTGGAAGAAAACCTGTTAGAGTCTGCAAAAGACTTGACACTGGGGCGGAGGTTTGTCTTCCAGCAAGACAACGACCCAAACATACAGCCAGAGCTACAATGGAATGGTTTAGATCAAAGCATATCCATGTGTTAGAATGGCCCAGTCAAAGTCCATACCTAAATCCAATTGAGAATCTGTAGCAAGACTTGAAAATTGCTGTTCACAGACTCTCTCCATCCAATCTAAAAGAGAGTGTTCCACCAATCACAGAAAAGGTTTGACCAGTCACCACATCCCTAATTGAGAGAAAGAAAATGACCCCCTAGGAGACTTGGGACTTTAAAAGTGACTGTCAAACAAATAATGTCAAGTAAAAAATATTTATTAAATTAAACACATAGTAATAAAAACTTGTCGATACATATATTACAAGACCAGTTGGTGGATTGAATAAATCCGAATGCCTGTGGGCGTAGCTCGTAGCACCTAACCTGACGTTTCTGGCAGGAAGCCCTTCTTCGGGGGTCTATTTAAGGTGTGTAGAGAGCAATATCATCTGATAAAACATACATATCATGTCAATACATGCAATATAATAGAATGCACTCTATGTCTTGCAGTGGAAGACAGACGACCTGAGATCATGTGGTCAAACACAAAGAAGGGTCAGGAGAGGAAAGGAAGGATGGGACATAAGAAAAATAGAATAGAAGGGGAAAGAAAACAGGGGCAGGAAATGAAACAAAGAGTACATGGGAACGGTCAAAACAAAAAAAACAAAAAAAGTATATAAAATTTTTTCAACAGAAATGTGAATAAATGATAAGACATATCTTACATCAGGCAACCATCCACAAGATCAGAGACTGGCCAGAATTAGACTAAAATATGTGTATAAAGGAATACACATAGCATAAGTCAGTGTGTGCGCAAACAGATATTCCAACGAGGATCATGAAGTCCACATCTAAAGAGACCACTGAATATATAGAAATTAAAATAGATACAAAAGAAAATAGATATATAAAAATGATAAATAAAAATAAAAATAGGAATGAAAATAAAAATAAAAATAAAATGAAGAATGAAAAATTGGCTTGAAATCCCAATAAAAGGAAAGGGGGGGGGGAGGGAAGGAAAACGGGATAAGGGAAATATAGGGAAGAAATGGAATGGAAATTCATAAAGTTATGGTAAAGAAATAACTTACCAAGAATAATAGCTATGGTTGTACAGTAACCCATAAGGGTGTATCTTAGCTGAGATACCAAAAAGAGAGACACCTAAGATATAACGATGGTCTTCAGGTGCGTCTAGTGTATCTATATAGATATATAGATAACAAAAATCTAATGTAGTCAATTTCATTTTTTCTACAGGAAGCAATCATAGAAGAGTGTAAAGATATGATAATAGTATAAAACTCAAAAATGGGGTCAAAATACCTGTGAACAGTTCCTAGACCTGCGTATCTCTCTGTGAAATGAGAGGGTCGTCACAAGAAAGAAAACTAAACGTAGAATAAGGAAAAGATACATATATAAGCATACAGAAAAATAAGTATTATAAAGTACTAAAGATAATAAAAAGGAAATTCTATATGTATCTCATTGTCATACTCGCACCAATATGACTCCCAAAAAATGGGAACACAAAAACAGCATATTGATATGCATCAAAAACGTTGCACCTACCATTGATGAAAATAGAGGAAAAAATAATAATCAACACAGCCGTGTCAGTAATCAAAAAGACTGGGTGTAATATTCCGCATACACCCAGAGGAAAGCATCAATGAGTCCTCAAAGATGTGGAGTATGCCTATATGGATTACATAAATACATCCGGTTGAGAGAGTGCTGCGTATAAAAAAGAGTAGTATAATGCAGGTAGAGTGGCAGCGAATGCTAAAATGTGTACCTGGGGTATGGTGTGTCGAGAGACAAATCCTCATACGGTGGCGCCGTTGACTGCTCCGAATAGCAGTGATGGCAGATCTTATATAGGGCGAACACATGCGTAATGCACGCTCGCGCCTGCGCAGTAGGTATGCGTTCCAGACGCAACTTTTCATAGTGAGTGCGAGTGGAGCGCATCGCAGTGAGGATGTCAGCACTCGCGTCTATGTCGCAATGAGATGACGTGTGTGTGTCATTCAGGATGAGTGGAGACATAGCTACGATGTAGCAGATGGGACATAAAGGTCCCCTGTCTTGGAAGCGCGAAGCCCGGACCCAAAGCTAAAAGCACCGGAGACAGACATTGCGCTAAGAAGACACCAATGCCGAACCATGAAAAATCATGGAAAAAAGTAGTGGGCACCAACGCCGGACGGCGTATATGGTGCCCCTACCGGCGCTGTGTGGAACACTGTATGGGCACAAAAAAATGGGGGAGATGGAGAGAAGAGGCCGAGACGGATGGTAAATAACTAATCCCATGGTAGGAAAACGATGAAAGATAAAGGAATATAAAAAAAAATAAAAATAATAAAGAAAATATACTAAAATAAACAAGGAGAAAAGAAACACAGTATTAAAAAATGAAAATATAAGATATGATGAGTGGATTTGAAAATAAATATAAATATATAGAGATGAATGTAAACAGTAAATATAACGAAAAAAGGGGGGGAGGGGAAGGAGAAGGAAAAGGGGGAGGGGGAAAGGAGAAAAAAACGCCCTAATGTGATAGACTAAACGGTCTTATCACAGGGTATTTAATGAAAAAATCGAAATTGTATACAAATATACATATCAGGGACCTAATATGCCCCTCTGTTGTTACACAGCTTCAAATAAGTATATTATACAAAACATGGCAAAGAAGAGAAGACTTTTTAGAGAATTCATCACATACATAATCTGGTAAAAGACTATAATTCCTATATATATGTGATCACATATCCATATCCACATGTGGGAGCAGGAGGCTATCCGCATGTGGATATGGGACATTATTCAAATCCAATTGGAGAACAGTATTAATAATGCTATCGTCAAACCAACATATGTTGACATTAAGCAATATGTTGACATTGGAACGATGCAGATATTTTTTATTTATTATTTATTACTCCTCCCAGCCTCCTGAGGAGTAACCCTCTAGGAATGGTCTGTAGCTGACAATGTCATTTAGACCGGGAACTCTAGTAGCGTTCAAATTGAGAATCCAACGGGATTCGCGCTGTAGCAATATTCTATTCCAATCTCCACCACGTAGGTTTGGGTGAATTCTATCTAATATTATAAATTTTATCTTTGGAATTTTACCTCCATGATGGTCCCTAACATGGCGTCCAAGAGGTAAATCTGGACATGCTTTTCTCATCGTGATGATATGACGAGAGGCTCTTTTGGAGAATTGCTGTTTTGTTTTGCCAACATAGAATGCCCCACATTGGCACATTAAAAGGTAAACCACACCAATAGTCTTACAATTGGCGTAGTGTGTAGGTTGAAATCTTTTTCCATTTGGCAATATAATGTTATCTCCAATATACATGTATTGACAGAAACTGCAACCACCACATCGGAAAGTCCCAAAGCGCTTGCATGGATCTGAGCGAAAATCACTCGTATATTTGCTTTTGATTAGTGTATCTCGTAGTGATTTGGTCCTACGATATGCAATTGTGGGTTTTTCAGTTATGAAAGGACTTAGTGATGGGTCAATGTATAGTAGATGCCAATATTTTGTAATGATCTTGTTGATCATATGATTTTGTGTAGTGTACCGAGTAATCACTCTGAGTGTTGGGTTCTTTCTCCTTCAAGCATAGAGTTTTAGATTTTTTAAACAAAAGATTTTGTCTTGGTTGTGAGTTTGCTCGTTTAAAGGCTTTTTTCAAACATGTGAGGGAATAACCACGAGTGAGTAGTCTATCTCTCAATTCATTTACCTCTTTCTGAAAACAGTATCCTGTGTACAATCCAATCTAAAAGAGCTTGAGCGATTTTGCAAAGAATGGGCAAAAATGTCACTCTCTAGATGTGCAAAGCTGGTAGAGATATCCCCAAAAAGACTTGCAGCTGTAATTGCAGAGAAAGGTGGTTCTACAAAGTGAATACAAATGCACCACACACTTTGCAGATATTTCTTTTTTTTGAAAACCATTTAACATTTTCCTTCCTTCCACAAGCCAATGATGAAGCACTATTCCTCCCACTGACTCCAATGATGGGGCACTGTTCCTCCCACTGATGCCAATGATGGAGCACTATTCTTCCCACTGACAATAATAATGGGACACTATTCCTTCCACTGATGCCAATGATGGAGAACTATTCCTCCCACTGACGCCAATGATAGGGCTCTATTTATCCCACTGATGCCAATGATGGGTCACTATTCTTCCCACTGACACCAGTGATGGGGCACTATTACTTCCACTGTCGCCAGTAATGGGGGTACTATTTTTTCCACTGACATCAATGATAGGGCACTATTCCTCCCTCTGACGCCAATGATGGGGCACTATTCTTTCCACTGGCATCAATGATGGGGCACTATTCTTTCCACTGACATCAATGATGGGGCACTATTCCTCCCACTGACGCCAATAATGGAGCACTATTCCTCCCACTGACGCTAGTGATGGGGCACTATTCCTCCCACAATGCCAATGATGGGGCACTATTCTTTACACTGACATTAGTGTTGATGCACTATTCCTCCCAAATATGCCAATGATGGGGCTCTATTTCTCACACTGACGCCAAGGATGTGACATTGTTACAGATGCCAGGACATTTTCTACTCCCACTGGCCCTCTAAAGTCTGAAAGGTTAGTAAACTGACCCTTTGTTTAGAAAGTTTGGAGACCCCTGCTATAGAGCCTTAGAGAGATTGCGCGTGTTCTGCCACCTATTAAACAGCTCAGTGTACAATCCAAATAAGATTGAAAACAGGCAGGTAAATTTATTTTATTGCAAAAGAGACAATGCATGTTTCTTCTGCAATAAAGAGCCCCCCTGCTCACAGTGGTTTTTGTTTGACCGCTAGATCCGCTTTAACTCCTAAAGGAACCCATGATAATGACCCTTAGCATTTAACCTACCCACTAACACTTAAGGGTCTATTTATGATTTTTTTTTTAACACAAGATTCATACATTAATTGAATCCAGTTGTGGAAATCTTGTGTGAAAGTTGGGTGAATCTTATGTGAAAACCTTTATTAAACCAGCCCCTTAAATGTAACTGTTTCTTAAAGGAGAAGTCCAGGCTGAGCTTTTTAGGCTGGGCTACTCCTAAGGGTCACAAGAGTGCAATTAGTTTTGCACTCCTGTGACCCGTTTTCAGCGGAGATCAGTCTGAAGTCCGCTCTCCACTGACGTCACTGCCATCAGTCGGGGCAGCGCGTCATCCCAACTTCCAAGTCGGGATCCCCCAGCTGCCCTGATTGATGGCAGTCTCAGCAAGCCGCTGAGACAGCCTCTCCCCACCCCTCCATGGCTCAGCGCTCCAATGAGCGTGGAGAAGCAGAGAGGAAAGAGGCTGACTGACAGTCTCTTTCCTCTGGGGGATCTGAGAGAACCGAGCCATTGGCGATGTTCGGTGGCTCAGTTCTCAGTGAAGAGACGGCGGGGGACAGATGGAGCATCGGTCAGATGCTCCATCCACCGAGGTAAGTATGAATATAAAATAAAAATTGAACCCATACTTCTCTATTAATCCTAAAGATTAACCTAACATTTGACCTTTTAAAGGTTATCTACTAACACCCAATATAAGTAAAACAATAGCCCTTCATATCTAAGCTATTTCTAACTATTCTTTTCACTAAACTTAAAGCGGAGTTCCACCCATTTTTTAGGTTATTAAAAGTCAGCAGCTACAAAAAGCATAGCTGCTGACTTTTAATAAACAGACACTCACCTGTCCCACGGTCCAGCGATGAGGCCACACGGAGCCCCGCTTCTCTCCCCCTTCTCTCCTCAGCGCCGTCATATCTACTGTGGGCACCCGGCCGTGACGGCTTATGGTTTCATGGCCAGGTCAGCACTGCGCATGCGCGAGTTGCTCTGCCATTGGCCAGCTAATCTTCTGGGACCTGTTTTGTGTCCCAGAAGTTCGCTGGCAGGAAGGGGCCGCCTAGGGCGAGAGGAGGAGTCGCCTAGGTGGCTGAGGACAGGAAGGAGGAAGTGGGACAGGAAGTCCCACTAAAAAGAGGACATACACTCCCCCCCAAAAAAAATGACATGCCAAATGTGGCATGTCAGGGGGCGAGGAGTACTTAAAGCGAAAGTTCCACTTTTGGGCTTTAATGTGGTTGTGAAGGCTGAAGGGTTTTTACCTTCATGCGTTCTGTGCATGAAGGTAAAAAACCTTCAGTATGCAGCTCCTCCCTCACCTTCCCCCCCCTAATACTTTCCTAAGCTAAGGCTCTCCCATGTCTCTCGCTCCTCATTGGCTAAGATGCAGCAAAAGGAGCTGTTGAGTCCTGCTGCTGTCATACAAAGTCAGTGAGCCAATGAGGAAAGAGAGGGGGTGGGCACACAGACACAGACACACAGAGTAGCACACGGCTCTGGTGCCCCCATAACAAGCCGTTTGCTGTGGGTTCACTCTGCAGGAGGGAGGGGCCAGGAGAGCGCTGGTGTGGGACCCGAGAAGAGAAGGATCTGGGTTGCTCTGTGCAAAACCACTGCACAGAGCAGGTAAGTATAACATGTTTGTTTTTTTTAAACAAAAAAATAACTACTTTAATATCAGTTTAACAATTAACTGAACCGTACAAATAACTCCCTAGCCCTAAGATTACCCACAACATAAACCTTAACCTACACCCTAATGCTTACTAAAGGTTCTTACTATCCTTTCTGGCATGGACCCTGAGACAGTACCATGCAGAAATGTGCTAGTATATAAAAGTAAAGAACTGCCGGCTGTTGATTGACTAAAAACAATAAATAAACTAACATTGAAAAATGTAATAAAGCACTACAGGTTCCCTTTAATATTATAGGACAATAAATAGTTATATTCAGTAACCATAGTAATGCAGTTTGGCTTTTGCAAGGGTCATCATCACATGTGAAGCTAGCAGTGTTAAAAAAGGTCCCAAGGAAAAATTAGATTTCACTAGAATTCAAGAAATAAAAAGATTAAGAATAATGTAATGAAATCAATTGCCTTCCTGTAATATTATTATGCTGGCTCATGAGACTTGCTGCTGGATCGCGACAAGCATTTTATGAGAATTAAAACTACAATTTATGTGATTCACATACACAATCATCACAAACCCGATATGTTATCTTGTGCTGGTTGAAAAGCATTTTACTCACACATTGGGTCTGTTAGATTATTTCAGTTCCAGTGAAAGTTTGTGTACCCCTTTATGATTTTTGTTAAGCACCAATATGCCCAAAAGTATATTTTATCTATACTGTAGGTGGAGCCTGGGTGGCTAAGATACCCCCAGGCCTCCTAAGTGGCTAAGCTGATCCTAAAAACAAGATACACAATATTGTCAGGCCTCAAACGCGCTCATCCATGTCTTTATAGACCTTGCTTTGTGCACTGGTCCAAATCATTTTGGTGGAGGCAGGATTATGGTGTGGGGTTGTTTTTGAGGGGTTGGGCTTGGCCCGTTAGTTCCAGTAAAGGGAACCCTTTAGGTGTCAGCATACCAAGACATTTTGGACATTTTGGACAATTTCTTGCTCCCAACTTTGTGGGAACAGTCTGTTCCAACATGATGGCTTGCATCCGAGGGTACTTAGGGAACTCAGTCAAGTAATTGCCAGACCATTGTTCCTAATTTTTACTGACAGTCTACTGACTGGAATGGTACCAGCTGATTGGAGAAAAGCCAATGTAGCACCAATATTTAAAAAAGGGCCAAAATACATCCCTGGGAATTACAGACCAGTTAGCCTAACATCAATAGTAAGCAAGCTCTTGGAGGGGATGATAAGGGACTATATACAAGAGTTTAGTAATGAAAACGGTACCATTAGCAGTAATCAGCATGGATTCATGAAGAATTGTTCTTGCCAAACCATCTATATTAGCCTTCTATGAGTAGATGAGCTGCCTTCTAGATAAAGAAACGCCCGTAGACATGGTGTATCTGGACTTTGCAAAAGCATTTGACACAGTTCTCCATAAATGTTTTCTGTACAAAATAAGGTCAGTTGGCATAGGCTATAGAGTAAGTACATGGATTGAAAACTAGCTACAAGGGCGAGTTCAGAGGTGGTGATAAATGGGGAATACTTGGAATGGTCAGGGGTGGGAAGTGGGGTCCCCCAGGGTTCTGTGCTGGGACCAATCCTGTTTAATTTGTTCATAAATAACTGGAGGATGGGATAAACAGCGCAATCTCTGTATTTGTGGATGACACTAAGCTAAGCAGGGCAATAACTTCTCCGGAGGATGTGGAAACCTTGCAAGAAGATCTGAACAAATGAATGGGGTGGACAACTACATGGCAAATGAGGTTTAATGTAGAAAAATGGCAAAAATATGAATGCAATTTACTCACTAGGGGGTAAACCTCTGGGGGAATCTAGGATGGAAAAGGTCCTAGTGGATGATAGGCTCAGCAATAGCATGCAATGCCAAGCTGCTGCTAACAAATCAAACAGAATATTGGCATGCATTAAAAAGGGGATTAACTCCAGAGATAAAGCGATAATTCTCCCAC
This sequence comes from Rana muscosa, assembly GCA_029206835.1. Classification (NCBI taxonomy): domain Eukaryota; kingdom Metazoa; phylum Chordata; class Amphibia; order Anura; family Ranidae; genus Rana; species Rana muscosa. The sequence continues at coordinate 23,358,051 of JARGYO010005626.1, forward strand.
TCTCCAAGACTCTGGTCTGGCCGCACCTGGAGTATGTTGTCCAGTTCTGGGCACCAGTCCTCAGGAAGGATGTACTGAGAATGGAGCGATTACAAAGAAGGGCAACAAAGCTAATAAAGGGTCTGGAGAATATTAGTTATGAAGAAAGGTTGCGAGCACTGAACTTATTCTCTCTGGAGAAGAGACGGTTGAGAGGGCAAATGATTTCAATTTACAAATACCATACTGGTGACCCCACAATAGGGATAAAACTTTTTTGCGGAAGGGAGTTTAAGAAAACATGTGGCCACTCTAAAATTAGAAGAAAAGAGGCTTAACCTAGAGGGTTATTTACTGTAAGAGTGGCAAGGATGAGGAATTCCCTTCCACAGGTGGTGGTTTCAGCAGGGGGCATCGATAGTTTCAAAAAACTATTAGATAAGCACCTGAACGACCGCAACATACAGGGATATACAATGTAATACTGACCTATAATCACACACATAGGTTAGACTTGATGGACTTGTCTCTTTTTTCAACGTTACTTACTATGTAACTATGTAACTCTACTAAAGCAAAACATCATGGAGGAGGTGTATAATATTTGCAACTGATGTACTCTCACTAGCATTCCAGAAAAGTGTTACAATTTTAAAGATATATTAAGCACTGTTTGAAAAATAAATTACTGTTACTTGTATTTGTAGCCGCTACATATCACATCACTTTATATTCCACTGGCCTGCTGGAGCAGAAAAATCAACTAAATATTGGTATTTGTGTGCATGGAAAACATGGAGACACAGGACACAGATACCTAAAATTGCAAAGTACACTAGATGAAAATGGAGATGAGGTAAGCCAAATTACCCATGATTTGATGATATTGTAGCTATGAGCTTATTCTGTAGTAAAGAGAATGTAATAATGTTTATAAGAGACCAATAGAATTACTGATATACCATTCTCTCTGGTTTATAAAAGCAAGGACGTCTATTTTAAAAGAGAACAAACATATAGCAACTTAAAGCAATGCTATGCAAATTTGTAACCAAAACTAAAAAGTAATCCAAACCTTATGTATTTCATCTGCTTAACATTAAATTAAAGCGGAACTTCAGTAATTTTTTCAACTTTCCATCTATTAAATATTTTGCCCTTGTTGTTCTAACTTTGGATAGTAAAACATTTTTTTTCTGCCAGTAAATACCTTATGCAGCCCACTTAATATTTCTTGTCTGGTAAAAAGCCTAGGAGTTTGCCAGGAAGGGAAGGGGGGTGAGTCATAGGAGGGCCAATCAAAGCTGCAGAGCTGGAGGTGTGCCTCTGTGTGTAAATCCAGAAAGTGAACAGGCAGCAGCATGAACTGCCCACAGTTAAAATGGTTGCAGCTAGACTCAGTGGAGGGAGATTTCTGCAGCATATTTGGCAAGTACAGAATCACAGTATATATAAAATAATATGCAAAGTGGTTGGAGGGAAGCTTCAGAATGGCAAAGATGTTTTTATTACAAATTATGTGAGCAGACTGCAGTTCCACTTTAATGTTCTTCTTTAATTTATTCTACATTTTTATCATATACAAAGATGTTGGATAGCACAGCTAATGTTGTTCTTCAAGCCTACTCTGGATTTGAGAGCTGTAGGTCTCATAGTTGCAAACGCTAGTTATCAGGTTTCGTGGATATAGTTCGCTTCTTCAAGATCCATGCAAAATAAAAACAAACTGCATATAAAATTTACAGATGTAGCTAAGTCCCAGGCCTTTCCAGGCCTAATGATGATCTCCAGAGTTAGGGACAGCTGACAGACATCCTTCTGTGTAGAGTGGGTTACAAGGCATGGTGGGTGCAATGCAAGGTAGATTAATAGGCGCCAGACACTTCTTGAATGCAAAGAGATTTATTTTCTCTTAAACAGAACTGTGGGAGAGGGGGTTAGGGCCAGGACACCCTTTTGTAGTTGCAATGTTAATTAGCATATATAGAAAAAGATCCGAATAGTTTCAAGGTAAAATATGCACCTCATCCCGGGAGAATAATTAAGAGGCAAAGAGAACGTGGGATTATAGCAGTGCTAAATTATATCACAATATCAAAATACATAATTTTTTTAATAATATTTTTATTAAAATATTAATTTGAGAAAATATTGATATAACATATAATACATAAAAACAGTTTCCTCAACATAAAACAGAACTTTCTGGGATGCTGGTATTCCCAATTATAGTAAGAAGGTGGTCGGGTAGGATGTAGTGTCCCAATATATTTCGCCAATCATTGGCTTCCTCAGGAGAGTACACTGACCACTAATTTTAGTATAACCAGCTCTATCAAAAAAATCAAAAGAAACAACAAATTAAACACAACATACATATATAATATATGGTAGATAAAGATACATTGCCAAAATTGCCCAAAGGAACTAACCTTACTCAGTCCCAGCAGAAGGAACCTACATGTGGAGCCCTACACGAGGATGTAAGGAAACCCAAGCCCAGGGTCATGCAGAGAGCATAGTTCAGCCGTAGGGGGCAAAAACAGAACACAACTAAAAGGAACAAAAATCCTAATGAATATTGGGTTCCTGATATACAATCAGTTGACAAAATGGAAAAGGGGAAGCCTGTGGGCTCCCAATCACTTACTCTATTGCTGGAATATTATATAAAAAAGAGAGGAGAAGAGGGGGCGAGCAAGTTGTATGACAAATCTGCCTCAGGATAATGAAGGTGAGTCCATTTGGCAGCAAACACTGAAAATAATAAGATATAATGAAAATTTACTTGCACAAAAATAAAAGATGAATGAAAAATGAAAAAAGAAAAAATGATGAAATGATATAAAGAGACTAAGTCTGGCATCCCAATTAGAAGTACAACTTAAAATAGGCAGCAATGGATATAATTAAATTATCCATTTATATGTTTGGAAATTTTGAGATAGGAGATGTCAGGCATAGTAAAACGTATATAGACACTTACTATTAATCAGAACATCAAAGGGTTAAATTTAGAGTATCTAGTTTATATAATTAATAAGGAAGTAAGTGATATTAAGATATGAAAGCCCCAGGAGTGGAGTGTGTTACCTGTATCGCAGTGACATACGATCGCCACCATGTACCAGCTAGATTGAGGAGCTGGAGAGCTGGCTATTTAAACCCCCCGCTCGTCCGGGCGTCTCACGTCACCGAACGAGCGCGGACAAAGAAGGTGCACCAATGCACATGCGCCACTGGGAATAGTGTCTGGAGCCTACAAACCCCATGGTGCTGAGCGGCATGCGTGAGCGTCGTAATGACGTCAGCAAAATATTCATTAGGTTTTTTGTTCCTTTTAGTTGTGTTCTGTTTTTGCCCCCTACAGCTGAACTATGCTCTCTGCATGACCCTGGGCTTGGGTTTCCTTACATCCTCGTGTGGGGCTCCACATGTAGGTTCCTTCTGCTGGGACTGAGTAAGGTCGGTTCCTTTGGGCAATTTCGGCAATGTATCTTTATCTACCATATATTATATATGTATGTTGTGTTTAATTTGTTGTTTCTTTTGATTTTTTTGATAGAGCTGGTTATACTAAAATTAGTGGTCAGTGTACTCCCCTGAGGAAGCCAATGATTGGCGAAATATATTGGGACACTACATCCTACCTGACCACCTTCTCACTATAATTGGGAATACCAGCATCCCAGAAAGTTCTGTTTTATGTTGAGGAAACTGTTTTTATGTATTTTATGTTATATCAATATTTTCTCAAATTGATATTTTAATAAAAATATTATTAAAAAATTTATGTATTTTGATATTGTGATATAATTTAGCACCGCTATAATCCCATGTTCTCTTTGCCTCTTAATGTTAATTAGCAGACTCCGAGACTTCTATAGGTAGACAGCCATGCAGGTGAAAAGCACCCAGCCGGACACCACATCTGCATGTGTAGACACGCTGTCTCCTATGGCAACCATCTTGAACAGTTTCTAACAAAGGTTGTGTGACAGGGGTCACTTGGGGCACAGGGGGAATGAGAACCCCACCATGATCTGTGATAGCCAGATTCAATGCTGTATATAGATTGTATGGATTGTGTATATACTGTGTGTGGGCTGTTATGTAATACTTGCTGTGATGGGGTGTGATTACATTCCATTGTCTATTGTGGCGTGTTTGAGTTAAGCCTGTAATTATAGGTATTGTACTCTGGCAGCCAGACAGTCTGCTGAATATAAGGGTCATGCATAATCATTTAAACTAGAAAGGGATTAGCTAACCTGTTGTCTTCTAAAAGATGTGTATTGGGAGACAGAAAGGTCATGTGTCTGAGTCAGCAGCTGTAGTTAATTGGCTCATGTAAATTGGGTCTGGTCAGAGGTGTATTATGGCAAGAGGAAAATAAGAAACTCCTCTCTATGTGTATATAAGTTGCAGTGTTTTACAATAAAGAGTCAGTCTATTTTGGAAAGATACAGAGTATTTGTCTCGTTCTTCTGGAAGGATTATTCCTCTGGGAAGTGGTCGCCTGACTGTGGAGGATCGGTAGTGAATGTGTGTCAAGGAGAGGGAAGGTCCTAAACAGCGTTAACCCCTTTCATATTAGGGGTGCTGTTACATTGGTGGCAGCAGTGGGATTTGTCCCTCCAGTTCCTGGGACACTCCAAACCACCACAGTGAATGACCAGCTATGCAGCCTGCAGGAAAGCCACGCTGAAAGACCTACTTGAGAGCCGTGGAGGGACCGGTGGGACAAAGAACAAGGCCACCTTGATCAGGGAGCTAGCCGAGATGGTTTAGAGGGATGGTGATGCAGGACCCCGGTCAGTTGAAGACTTGTTTCAGCAACGAGTTTGACAGCGGTTGGCATTATATGGTGCTAACCCATCAGAGACCGCCATACGGGAAGCCATTAGAGACATCCAGCGGCAGGATGAGCGGCAACATGAGCAGAGAATGGCGGAAATACAGCAATCAGAGACAACACCTAAAGATGCAGCGCCTGTCCGTAAGTTGCCCTTTCAGGCGTTCAAACTATTTAAGGAAGGAGAGGAGGAAATTGAAGCGTTCCTGCAGGACTTTGAGAGACTATGCCAGATACATGAAGTATTGCCCCAAGATTGGGTCGCCGTACTGGCAAGTAATTTAACTGGCAGAGCGGCGGATGTGTATCGGCCCTGGAGGATGAGGACGCTAAAGACTATGACCGGTAAAAGAAGCTCTGCTAGCCCGATTTGCCATTACACCCGAAGCCAGCCGGATTAAGTTCCGAGAATCCCGGAAACAAACCCACATAACATACGTGGAGTGGGCACATCGTCTGCAGCGAAAGCTTAAGGGCTGGTTCCAGGGAAGCCGCGCTCATACCATAGAGGACATCACCCAGCTAGTACTCTTAGAACAGTTCTTTAACCACACCCCTCCGGTATTACGGGATTGGGTGCGAGATAAGCAACCACGGACTGTACAGCAAGCGGCTACTTTTGCCGATGAATATCTGGACTCTCGAAGGTCAGGCGGAAGCGAGCGCTATCCACTATCTCGGCCCAGTTTACCAGCCAACTTCAGCACCCACTTCTAACCCAACTTCAGCACCACCTCCAGCGGCCACTTATCCTCAGCAGCCCAGGTTCAACTCCCAGGACTACGCACAACCCATCAGGTGTTTCGGATGTAAACAGCTAGGGCACAAAAAGCCAGACTGTCCGTTGAATCCAGCCATCCAGTCCCAGTCATGGAGACAGCCAGCAAGGGGGAGCCCCCGCACACCCATGCCTGCGGCCCACTGCGTTGAGGAGGAAGAACATTGGGGCGTCCTGCACGAGGCTGATCCAATACAAGCAGCTAACCGGGACAACCGGCAGCAACACAGGCAGACTGTCTGGGTCAATGGAAAGGTAGCCAATGGCCTACGTGATTCTGGTGCCACCATGACCCTACTACAGAAGAACCTCATCCCAGAGAGCCAACACACCGGAGACACTGTAGCCGTTAGAGTAGCGGGAGGTACCATCTTCCGGCTACCCGTTGCCTGGGTTCACCTGGATTGGGGGGTTGGTTCGGGACATGTGAATGTAGGGGTGATGAAGGATTTGCCAGCGGATGTACTACTGGGGAATGATTTGGCCCCCCTCGTTTCTGCTTACGCCCCGATGGGCCCCGCTGAAGCCAACCCAGTGACTACCTGTGACCAGACCCATGCTGCTGGAACCGGCCTGATTGCGGCTGAGAACAGGGTAAGATTATCTTCCCCGACATGTACCTTAGATCAGGCACAATATCACAGTCTAAAATTGGAATGTGACAAGTTGGCCAGTGAGAAATCAGAGATGCAACGACACTACGTCATGTATTATGAGATGTCCCATGGCTTGAACATTGAAATGCACAAACAGGCTGAAATTGTCAAAAGGTTAAATAGGATTTGCGCCCAGGTTTTGCCTTACCTCTCCCAAGAGCATCAGCAACAAGTTTTGGGAGCCATTGAGAGAGCAAAGCAAGTGACTGTTCCAGAACTGAATTCCATTATTCGTCCCGGCCTCCTAGGGCAATGTTGATGGGTTGTCCAGGCATTAGACGAATGGAAATATGGACTAACTTCGGAGTCAACCCGTCTGGGGTCTCCTCCTGTGTTAGTCTCCTGCGGAAAGGGGAGATGTGTGACAGGGGTCACTTGGGGCACAGGGGGAATGAGAACCCCACCATGATCTGTGATAGCCAGATTCAATGCTGTATATAGATTGTATGGATTGTGTATATACTGTGTGTGGGCTGTTATGTAATACTTGCTGTGATGGGGTGTGATTACATTCCATTGTCTATTGTGGCGTGTTTGAGTTAAGCCTGTAATTATAGGTATTGTACTCTGGCAGCCAGACAGTCTGCTGAATATAAGGGTCATGCATAATCATTTAAACTAGAAAGGGATTAGCTAACCTGTTGTCTTCTAAAAGATGTGTATTGGGAGACAGAAAGGTCATGTGTCTGAGTCAGCAGCTGTAGTTAATTGGCTCATGTAAATTGGGTCTGGTCAGAGGTGTATTATGGCAAGAGGAATATAAGAAACTCCTCTCTATGTGTATATAAGTTGCAGTGTTTTACAATAAAGAGTCAGTCTATTTTGGAAAGATACAGAGTATTTGTCTCGTTCTTCTGGAAGGATTATTCCTCTGGGAAGTGGTCGCCTGACTGTGGAGGATCGGTAGTGAATGTGTGTCAAGGAGAGGGAAGGTCCTAAACAGCGTTAACCCCTTTCATATTAGGGGTGCTGTTACATTGGTGGCAGCAGTGGGATTTGTCCCTCCAGTTCCTGGGACACTCCAAACCACCACAGTGAATGACCAGCTATGCAGCCTGCAGGAAAGCCACGCTGAAAGACCTACTTGAGAGCCGTGGAGGGACCGGTGGGACAAAGAACAAGGCCACCTTGATCAGGGAGCTAGCCGAGATGGTTTAGAGGGATGGTGATGCAGGACCCCGGTCAGTTGAAGACTTGTTTCAGCAACGAGTTTGACAGCGGTTGGCATTATATGGTGCTAACCCATCAGAGACCGCCATACGGGAAGCCATTAGAGACATCCAGCGGCAGGATGAGCGGCAACATGAGCAGAGAATGGCGGAAATACAGCAATCAGAGACAACACCTAAAGATGCAGCGCCTGTCCGTAAGTTGCCCTTTCAGGCGTTCAAACTATTTAAGGAAGGAGAGGAGGAAATTGAAGCGTTCCTGCAGGACTTTGAGAGACTATGCCAGATACATGAAGTATTGCCCCAAGATTGGGTCGCCGTACTGGCAAGTAATTTAACTGGCAGAGCGGCGGATGTGTATCGGCCCTGGAGGATGAGGACGCTAAAGACTATGACCGGTAAAAGAAGCTCTGCTAGCCCGATTTGCCATTACACCTGAAGCCAGCCGGATTAAGTTCCGAGAATCCCGGAAACAAACCCACATAACATACGTGGAGTGGGCACATCGTCTGCAGCGAAACCTTAAGGGCTGGTTCCAGGGAAGCCGCGCTCATACCATAGAGGACATCACCCAGCTAGTACTCTTAGAACAGTTCTTTAACCACACCCCTCCGGTATTACGGGATTGGGTGCGAGATAAGCAACCACGGACTGTACAGCAAGCGGCTACTTTTGCCGATGAATATCTGGACTCTCGAAGGTCAGGCGGAAGCGAGCGCTATCCACTATCTCGGCCCAGTTTACCAGCCAACTTCAGCACCCACTTCTAACCCAACTTCAGCACCACCTCCAGCGGCCACTTATCCTCAGCAGCCCAGGTTCAACTCCCAGGACTACGCACAACCCATCAGGTGTTTCGGATGTAAACAGCTAGGGCACAAAAAGCCAGACTGTCCGTTGAATCCAGCCATCCAGTCCCAGTCATGGAGACAGCCAGCAAGGGGGAGCCCCCGCACACCCATGCCTGCGGCCCACTGCGTTGAGGAGGAAGAACATTGGGGCGTCCTGCACGAGGCTGATCCAATACAAGCAGCTAACCGGGACAACCGGCAGCAACACAGGCAGACTGTCTGGGTCAATGGAAAGGTAGCCAATGGCCTACGTGATTCTGGTGCCACCATGACCCTACTACAGAAGAACCTCATCCCAGAGAGCCAACACACCGGAGACACTGTAGCCGTTAGAGTAGCGGGAGGTACCATCTTCCGGCTACCCGTTGCCTGGGTTCACCTGGATTGGGGGGTTGGTTCGGGACATGTGAATGTAGGGGTGATGAAGGATTTGCCAGCGGATGTACTACTGGGGAATGATTTGGCCCCCCTCGTTTCTGCTTACGCCCCGATGGGCCCCGCTGAAGCCAACCCAGTGACTACCTGTGACCAGACCCATGCTGCTGGAACCGGCCTGATTGCGGCTGAGAACGGGGTAAGATTATCTTCCCCGACATGTACCTTAGATCAGGCACAATATCACAGTCTAAAATTGGAATGTGACAAGTTGGCCAGTGAGAAATCAGAGATGCAACGACACTACGTCATGTATTATGAGATGTCCCATGGCTTGAACATTGAAATGCACAAACAGGCTGAAATTGTCAAAAGGTTAAATAGGATTTGCGCCCAGGTTTTGCCTTACCTCTCCCAAGAGCATCAGCAACAAGTTTTGGGAGCCATTGAGAGAGCAAAGCAAGTGACTGTTCCAGAACTGAATTCCATTATTCGTCCCGGCCTCCTAGGGCAATGTTGATGGGTTGTCCAGGCATTAGACGAATGGAAATATGGACTAACTTCGGAGTCAACCCGTCTGGGGTCTCCTCCTGTGTTAGTCTCCTGCGGAAAGGGGAGATGTGTGACAGGGGTCACTTGGGGCACAGGGGGAATGAGAACCCCACCATGATCTGTGATAGCCAGATTCAATGCTGTATATAGATTGTATGGATTGTGTATATAATGTGTGTGGGCTGTTATGTAATACTTGCTGTGATGGGGTGTGATTACATTCCATTGTCTATTGTGGCGTGTTTGAGTTAAGCCTGTAATTATAGGTATTGTACTCTGGCAGCCAGACAGTCTGCTGAATATAAGGGTCATGCGTAATCATTTAAAATAGAAAGGGATTAGCTAACCTGTTGTCTTCTAAAAGATGTGTATTGGGAGACAGAAAGGTCATGTGTCTGAGTCAGCAGCTGTAGTTAATTGGTTCATGTAAATTGGGTCTGGTCAGAGGTGTATTACGGTAAGAGGAAAATAAGAAACTCCTCTCTATGTGTATATAAGTTGCAGTGTTTTACAATAAAGAGTCAGTCTATTTTGGAAAGATACAGAGCGTTTGTCTCGTTCTTCTGGAAGGATTATTCCTCTGGGAAGTGGTCGCCTGACTGTGGAGGATCGGTAGCGAATGTGTGTCAAGGAGAGGGAAGGTCCTAAACAGCGTTAACCCCTTTCATATTAGGGGTGCTGTTACAGGTTGTAATTAACTCTTTCGCTCCCTCCACAATCTTCTTTTTAGATCTTCACTCAACTGAGCTCCGAGTCTATCACTTAGACCCGCTGATCCACTGCCACTGGATCTCCTGAGCTCTTCCACTCTTCACACTGAGTATCCTCCTCAAGCGTCACCCCTGTGTCCCTGCTCGGTCCCTAGTTTGGCACTCACAGATACTCCTCATATGTCACTACACTGGCCTGTTCGGTCTCTGGCTTGGCACACAAGAATGCTCTTCAAGCGTCACCTCTGCTGATTGGGTCCCTGGCTTGATACCCGCTGAAGTTCCCCAATTCTTCACCATCCCCGGTTGGTGAGAATACTGCTCTGGTACATACTTCAGCTACTCGCAGTGGTCCCTGGTAACAAGGTGGATGGTCCCTTAATGGCGACAGCTTCCCCTCAACCTCCGTCCATGACAAGTTCTCCTGCCGGCAGAACCGTCACTTCTGGTTCGACTGAAAGTCGCAGTCCCAACTCTGCACCGCTCTTATGCTTCTGGATAGGCCCTCAGACAGCCTAGCAGCCAGATGTCCCCAGGATAGGCCTCGGGTTCTGGCCTAGCAGCCCGGGGCAATACAACACACATCCACCCAGACAGCCATCCAGGTGGCACAGAACCCCGATCACCTGACCTCATCCAAATAAATAGGCTCTCCCAGCAGGCCAAGGGACCCAAGAAAATCACTGCCCATTGGCTGAGACACCCCATCATTCCTAATCTGTCCTTGCAATGCCCTTGTCTTATCTAATGCCACCAGATACCCGACCATCTAGTGACAGAAGAGAGAAGTGCAGCAATTCCAGAATTAGGGTGGAATCAATGGATCTCCTATCAATTGACCAAGGCAACTATACCTGGCAGGTAAATTTACTAGCAACCCTGCCTAAGCATCAGGGTGCTACACAGATATTTGACCCAATAACCCTAAAATATGTATATATTGTTACAAACATGGTTAACAGATTCTTGCTGTAGGGATCAACTTACAAAAACAGGAAACAGGTAATGACACTAATGACAAGTCCCGGAAATGTCCCCAGAGGTGAGCATGGGAGCATATATTCACCAAGGAGAAGTTAAGCCCTCACTCAAAAATCTACCTTGTAGCTAAACAGTAAAAAATTATAGGAAAAAAAAAGTACTACAAATAAGACTACTTCTAATAGGGCCAGCTTAAATAGTACAGTGTCACCAAGGCACTAAATGTATATATATATATATGTATGTGTATATATATATATATATATATATATACAGTATTAACCAATTTGGCCACCATGAATATACTAAGGGATGAGCAGGGAGCACTAGATGGAAAATGTCCCCAATATAGTTAAATCCCCACTTCCAGTCCATGGTGAAAAAAAAACAAGGGGTTGTGCCATTTAAATAATGAAAAAAGGTAAAACTAAATATGCCGACCAAGAGCTTAAAATGGAGTTCCACCCTATTTTGCAACCACAGCCGCATTGTTGCCAATCCATGTGCCATTCATTTTTGGATATTGTAATTTTTTTATTTTTTATTTTAGTACCTATTGTAAGAAATCACTCCACTTCCGTTCTACCTTGCCGTGGCGAGGTACGTAATTTTGTTTCTCTCATTGGCACCTGGGATACCAGTGTCTTCCTTTCGGGTTGCATGATTAATTGACAGGTTGCCACAACAACGGGGCAGAAACTTCCTATGACACTGCCATTGCTATGGCAACCTACAATACACAGTGCCTCGCCATTTTTTCCCACTGTACCTGCACAAACTTGGGAGGTGCACGCTCGGTAGCCAGCTGCACCTAATCCCGGAAAAGAAACTCCTACAGGCTTCAGATGCCCACATTACAAGATGACTGGAGCTCCGCTTTAAATTTGAACTCATTAAAATGTACATACATAAACACATACTATAGTTACCTAGGTTCAAAAAGCATAGCTGTGTTGTTAAATAAATAACTCAAAGGTGGATATACTGCGATAAACAACTCAGCCAGCAGATAAGCAAATACCCTAAACCAGACAGACAAGGATTAAATTAAGCCATGTCTATAACAACAAACTTATCCAAGCACATACCATTAGACCAGTGGTCTCCAAACTGCTGTCACAAGGCCAGATGCACCCTTTGATTGCTTTTATCTGCCCTTGGGGCACCATTTCATTCACTGATGCAAACGATGGGGCATAATTCCTCCTCACTGACACCAATGATGGGGCACTATTCCTCCTAATGATGCCAAAGATGGTACATTGCTATTTTCCTCTGACATCAGAGCCTTTTCTACTCCCAATGGCCACAGTCCTGCCCCCCCTAAAGTCTGAAGGACCGTTAACTAGCCCTATGTTTAGATCATTGGCAAAAGGCAAACACCACATCAATCCACAGAGGGGGAGAATGTCCAGCATAGGTTCACCGAGCCATATCCACCCAATATATACAGCTCCTGCCGGGTGTCCTTAATCCAATGTCAGGTGTCTTCAACTATACTGGCCCAGCCCAGCCCCCTGGCCATACGCGCACACTACTAACCCTGCACATGCACAGTGCAGCACATGATGGAAATGGGCAAACACCCACACCATACGGTCACAGCTGCTGCAAAGGTTTTAGGGGAAAGGCTGCCACAGAAAGCACAAGCCAGCCGAACCCTATCTCATGTCAGGGTGACGCGCGCTCGTCCCAACAAAACACATCAAATCGACAGGACATCGCCACCAAAGAAAACATCCCTTCAAAGCAAACCAAAGCCAGTCCCAACAGCAAAATCCAATCACCTATTAAGTACAGAACAATAATACCCAAATTATGTAGAACTTTCTAATAAAAATACAGGGTAGCAACTTCACAATTTCCCATTTACATTGCTGTTTTCCCAGAGCAAGCAGGGTCTTTTATTTGCACATAAGAAGTGACAAAAATCAATGTGCCTAGAGTTCTGCCTTATCTGAGCTGAAGTGCTGGAGGTGACGACATTCACTTTTAATTTAACATCACTCAAATTAAAGCGGAGTTCCACCCACAAATGGAACTTCCACTTTTTGGAATCCTCCCCCCCTCCGGTGTCACATTTGGCACCTTTCAGGGGGGAGGAGGGAGCAGATACCTGTGTAATACAGGTATTTTCTCCCACTTCCTGGCATAGATCACCGCGGTGACCTACGCCACTTACTGCACCTACAGTGTCCTCCCCCGCTGTCCCAGAAGACAGCAGGGACCAGTGATGACGCGCAGCGCGACTTGCGCATGCGCAGTAGGGAACCAGGAAGTGAAGCCGCAAGGCTTCATTTCCTGATTCCCTAACCGAGGATGGCAGCGGCAGCCGCTGAGAGCCGAGCAACTGGTCAGGTTCGGCTGCCGACATCGAGGGCGCCCTGGACAGGTAAGTGTCCATATATTAAAAGTCAGCAGCTGCAGTATTTGTAGCTGCTGGCTTTTAATATTATTTTTTTTAGGCGGACCTCCGCTTTAATAGGGCTAAAGTAACAATGAGTTTGGAAGTGATGTGACTACTGTTATACTGACATTCTGTATGGAGGACAACATATCAGCAAGTTTGTAGATATAATGTAGTGCACTTACACTGCAAATTATAGCCATGAACTTTTTGTTATAGCTGTTGGATAAGTCTAAAAAATATCTGTTGATTTTGCCAGAAATCTTGTAAGCTGAGGGATAAAACTTGTGGAAATGTGCATGTATTGCAGAGATGTACGAAATAAGCATTTTTTTGTTTTGTTTTTTGTATTGACATATGAGTTAACAACTTTGTACTTTTCAACCATACATAAAATTACTGCTAGTTTAAATGGCATTTGCAAGAAAAATCACAGGCAGCCAAGGCAGAAGAAAGGCATAAACCATTCACAACCATTCACAAACACTGGCTGCTCAAGGTCTTCACTGAACTCTTGAATAAACATAAATAGCCTCTAGGTTGTTCTTGTTTCAAAAGGACAGTTACAACAATTGTATTTCCATACACGGCCACTGTTTGTGTACAGACATGCTATTAGTAGGGATGAATGAACCAGGCAAAAACTCAGTTCACAAAGGGTTCGGCGAACACAACTGGAATTCTATGAACCCCAAACATAGCCCTGAACCCTATTTTAGGTCTACTGAGCTAAATCTTGCTATCTTTATCAACCCTTTTTTAAGTTTTATTTTGCATTACACCAGGCTACATGCCTTTCAACCTTAAGAGGGTGCCTGGCAAGGGGGAGCTGTAAAGCTCAGTCTGGAAGCCAACTTTATATAATAATCTCACTTTATTAATAATGGTGCTGCTAGAATGTCAATAAGCATCATAGATTTCCTGAGTGATGCAACAGCACGGAAGAAACTGGATAAATGATCACCAACAGATTGGGTTCAGGTCAAGTGTGAACCTGAAGCTCATTCCTAGCTTTTAGTATGAATTTATGTGAAAATCAGTAATACTATTTTAAAGGTCAGGGCAACCTATTTGATTCATTCATATTAGGGGGTCCAAGCAGGGTGTCAGGTCACCTACGGCAGTGTTTCTCAACTCCAGTCCTCAAGGCGCACCAACAGGTCAGGTTTTCAGGATTTCCCTCAGGTGAAACAGCTGTGGGAATTACCAAGGCAGCGAAACTGATCAAATCACCTGTGCAAACTAATGGAAATCCTGAAAACATGACCTTTTGGGGCGCCTTGAGGCCTGGAGTTGAGAAACACTGACCTACGGCCAGGTGACAGATGCACACCGTAGGGGGACAGGAGTGCACCGCAAGGTAGTGAACCCTATGGCTGACTGCTGTGGATAGGAAACTGGGTGGTTGTGGAAAGCGGGACCAGAGGAGCACAACCGGGATCCTATAGGAAGCTAGAGCCAAGATTCCCCAGGGAGCGGAGTCTAAGACCCAGCAGGTCTTCTCCAGAGCCTCTAGTGGTGAGGATGTTATGCTGCAGGCTGGGTCCAGGTCGCGGCCCCTAGAGTCTCCTAGCTCACACCCCGTAGGATAAGGGGACAAGAGGGGAAGCAGCAGCACAAGATATAAGAGTAACGAATAACAAGCTGAAGGTCAAGGGCCACAAGCAGACAAGGATAACGAAAGACAAGCCGAAGGTCAAGGGTCACTGCAGACAGGGATAGTCGGGGACAAGCCAATAACGTAACAGAGAGACAGACGTAGCACACGGCATGCAGGAACCCAAACACACAATGCATAACAAACAAGTTGATCAGCAAAGCAGGCTTGCAGTGCACAAGTTAATATAGTGTTCTGTGATAGGGCCTGGGGTGGAGTCAGGCTGGGAGGAGATTATAAAGGAACCCAGGTGAAAGGGTTCTGGCCTCTAAGATGAACACATGGGAAGGAAGGTAAGCTGACAGACAAACACTACTGCATATCCATGACAGTACCCTCCCTCTTATGGGCCCTCCCCCGCCTGGGCCCAGGCTTAAAGGGAAATCTCAGATGAAACCTCTTCAACAGATGAGGTGCAACGACATCAGATGCAGCGATCCAAGACGCCTCCTCAGGACCAAAGCCTCTCCAATGCACAAGGTACTGAAGAATACCTCTGCAGAGCCGAGAATCCAGAACTTGTCTAACCTCGTACTTTAGATTATCCTCAGAGACCAGAACCGAGGTAGGGAGATGACAAGAAGATCTATTGAGGACCAAAGGCTCTCTAGGAATAAGCAAGGGCATGAGAGGATCAACAGGAATCTGAGGAGGGTCCCCTAGACCCTTAAAGATGAACTGGTCATCTAGCACAGGACCATCAGACTGGGCAGATGTCAGTGGAACACTGAAGTCAGGTTGGTTAGAGGGTGACATGTCACAGGAGTCAAGCTGAATAGCTGAAAGACAAGCAGAATATTCTGAACAAGAAAAAGTAGGCGGCTCACTGGGCATGGGCTGGACTGGCATAACTAGTACAGAGGCCGAGTGAATAGCAGAGTCAGGTGTAGCGACTACCTGAATCGCATCGCAAGACGTAGCGACTGCAGGACTTGTAGACAAGCTAGCCTGGCTGTGCGTCCAAGGGTGATTAGGGACAGAGAAATGTAAATGGTTATGCGACCTGGAATGAATGACCGGCTCAGGTTCACAGGGGGCAACCTTGGGTAGGCAGGACGAGGAACAGGAGGAACCCCAAGCCAGGATCTGTCCAGTAGTCCAGTCCACATGAGGAGAATGGAGCTGTAACCATGGGAGACCCAAAATTATAGGCGTTGAGGCCTTGGGTAAGATAGGGAAGGATATCCACTCCTGGTGGAGTGTCCCTACCGACATCTTAACAGGGAGGGTCTGGAAGCGGATAGGTCCCCCTGGGAAAACAGTACCATCTATCGCCAAGACCACCAATGGCGTGGTGAGGGGCAAAAGAGTAAGTCTCATGGACGATGCGATTTCCCAGTCCATGAAATTACCAGCGGCTCCGGAATCCAGATATGCTGAGGCCAAATGAGAAGAAGCACCAACATGAAGGAACACAGAAAGCAGAAGACGAGAAGGGGAAGGTGATATTTCTGGGTCCAATACTCCACTTTCCAGATGAAGAGGACCCGAACGTTTTTCTGGACAAAGAGAGCAAGTGTCACGAAAATGGCCTTTGCCCCCACAGTAAAGACACAGACCAAGAGTTCTGTGCCTAGCACGTTCCTCGGGGGATAGCCTGGTCTGACCCAGCTGCATGGGTTCCTCAGCTGGTAGGAGATGCTCTACGGGTTGAAGAGAGGGGAGCTCAGGCTGACGAAGAACCAAGGAGTGCTGGAGTTGCTTTTCTAGGGTCCTCTCCTGAAAGCGAATATCGATCTGGTTACACAAGGAGATAACTCCGCCCAGATCAGTGGGGATTAGGGATGAGCTTCGTGTTCGAGTCGAACATACGTTCGACTCGAACATCGGCTGTTCGATCGTTCGACGAAGATCGAACGATTTGGGCCGTTCGCGCCAAATTCGAGTGACGCGAACGGCCCACAATGCACTACGCCATCGCAGTGTCATCCAGGCGCTGTGATTGGCCAAGCATGCACTGTGACCCCGCATGCTTGGCCAATCACAGCGCCGGCAGCGAGGAGAGCAATGATTGGCCACAGGCAGGATGCCTGTGGCCAATTATTGCTGAGGGTGTTTAGTACACGCCCCACACTATAAAAGGCCGCCAGCACGGCGGCCTAGTGTAGTGTGTTCCGGAGCAGGGATAGAGCAGCATAGGCAGGGACAGTGACTGTTATTTCTTTCTTGCTTAACCTGGATTCCTTTAGTTTAGGGAAAGAGAAGGATAGGTAGGGAGAGTGTCAGTGTGTTTTGTGCTTGTGCTATAGTGTGCTTAAAAAAAACATTTATTCTAGGGACAGAAAACTGTAGGTAGGGACAGTGTCAGTTTCTTTCACTCTGCAAGTCCTTGTTTCCAGGGACCTGGAAGGACAGTGAGTCAATTGTCCTTGTGCTATATTGTGCTTAAAAAAACATTTATTCTAGGGACAGAAAACTGTAGGTAGGGAGAGTGTCAGTTTCTTTCACTCTGCAAGTCCTTGTTTCCAGGGACCTGGAAGGACAGTGACTGAATTGTCCTTGTGCTATATTGTGATTAAAAAAAACATTTATTCTAGGGACAGAAAACTGTAGGTAGGGAGAGTGTCAGTTTATTTCACTCTGCAAGTCCTTGTTTCCAGGGACCTGGAAGGACAGTGACTGAATTGTCCTTGTGCTATAGTGTGCTTAAAAAAAACATTTATTCTAGGGACAGAAAACTGTAGGTAGGGACAGTGTCAGTTTCTTTCACTCTGCAAGTCCTTATTTCCAGGGACCTGGAAGGACAGTGAGTGAATTGTCCTTGTGCTATATTGTGCTTAAAAAAACATTTATTCTAGGGACAGAAAACTGTAGGTAGGGAGAGTGTCAGTTTCTTTCACTCTGCAAGTCCTTGTTTCCAGGGACCTGGAAGGACAGTGACTGAATTGTCCTTGTGCTATATTGTGATTAAAAAAAACATTTATTCTAGGGACAGAAAACTGTAGGTAGGGAGAGTGTCAGTTTATTTCACTCTGCAAGTCCTTGTTTCCAGGGACCTGGAAGGACAGTGAGTGAATTGTCCTTGTGCTATATTGTGCTTAAAAAAACATTTATTCTAGGGACAGAAAACTGTAGGTAGGGAGAGTGTCAGTTTCTTTCACTCTGCAAGTCCTTGTTTCCAGGGACCTGGAAGGACAGTGACTGAATTGTCCTTGTGCTATATTGTGATTAAAAAAAACATTTATTCTAGGGACAGAAAACTGTAGGTAGGGAGAGTGTCAGTTTATTTCACTCTGCAAGTCCTTGTTTCCAGGGACCTGGAAGGACAGTGACTGAATTGTCCTTGTGCTATATTGTGATTAAAAAAAACATTTATTCTAGGGACAGAAAACTGTAGGTAGGGAGAGTGTCAGTTTATTTCACTCTGCAAGTCCTTGTTTCCAGGGACCTAGAAGGACAGTGACTGAATTGTCCTTGTGCTATATTGTGATTAAAAAAAACATTTATTCTAGGGACAGAAAACTGTAGGTAGGGAGAGTGTCAGTTTATTTCACTCTGCAAGTCCTTGTTTCCAGGGACCTGGAAGGACAGTGACTGAATTGTCCTTGTGCTATATTGTGATTAAAAAAAACATTTATTCTAGGGACAGAAAACTGTAGGTAGGGACAGTGTCAGTTTCTTTCACTCTGCAAGTCCTTGTTTCCAGGGACCTGGAAGGACAGTGAGTGAATTGTCCTTGTGTTATATTGTGATTAAAAAAAACATTTTTTCTAGGGACAGAAAACTGTAGGTAGGGAGAGTGTTTTTTTTCTTTCACTCTGCAAGTCCTTGTTTCCAGGGACCTGGAAGGACAGTGACTGAATTGTCCTTGTGCTATATTGTGATTAAAAAAAACATTTATTCTAGGGACAGAAAACTGTAGGTAGGGAGAGTGTCAGTTTATTTCACTCTGCAAGTCCTTGTTTCCAGGGACCTGGAAGGACAGTGACTGAATTGTCCTTGTGCTATAGTGTGCTTAAAAAAAACATTTATTCTAGGGACAGAAAACTGTAGGTAGGGACAGTGTCAGTTTCTTTCACTCTGCAAGTCCTTGTTTCCAGGGACCTGGAAGGACAGTGAGTGAATTGTCCTTGTGCTATATTGTGCTTAAAAAAACATTTATTCTAGGGACAGAAAACTGTAGGTAGGGAGAGTGTCAGTTTCTTTCACTCTGCAAGTCCTTGTTTCCAGGGACCTGGAAGGACAGTGACTGAATTGTCCTTGTGCTATATTGTGATTAAAAAAAACATTTATTCTAGGGACAGAAAACTGTAGGTAGGGAGAGTGTCAGTTTATTTCACTCTGCAAGTCCTTGTTTCCAGGGACCTGGAAGGACAGTGACTGAATTGTCCTTGTGCTATATTGTGATTAAAAAAAACATTTATTCTAGGGACAGAAAACTGTAGGTAGGGAGAGTGTCAGTTTATTTCACTCTGCAAGTCCTTGTTTCCAGGGACCTGGAAGGACAGTGAGTGAATTGTCCTTGTGTTATATTGTGATTAAAAAAAACATTTTTTCTAGGGACAGAAAACTGTAGGTAGGGAGAGTGTTTTTTTTCTTTCACTCTGCAAGTCCTTGTTTCCAGGGACCTGGAAGGACAGTGACTGAATTGTCCTTGTGCTATATTGTGATTAAAAAAAACATTTATTCTAGGGACAGAAAACTGTAGGTAGGGAGAGTGTCAGTTTATTTCACTCTGCAAGTCCTTGTTTCCAGGGACCTGGAAGGACAGTGACTGAATTGTCCTTGTGCTATAGTGTGCTTAAAAAAAACATTTATTCTAGGGACAGAAAACTGTAGGTAGGGACAGTGTCAGTTTCTTTCACTCTGCAAGTCCTTGTTTCCAGGGACCTGGAAGGACAGTGAGTGAATTGTCCTTGTGCTATATTGTGCTTAAAAAAACATTTATTCTAGGGACAGAAAACTGTAGGTAGGGAGAGTGTCAGTTTCTTTCACTCTGCAAGTCCTTGTTTCCAGGGACCTGGAAGGACAGTGACTGAATTGTCCTTGTGCTATATTGTGATTAAAAAAAACATTTATTCTAGGGACAGAAAACTGTAGGTAGGGAGAGTGTCAGTTTATTTCACTCTGCAAGTCCTTGTTTCCAGGGACCTGGAAGGACAGTGACTGAATTGTCCTTGTGCTATATTGTGATTAAAAAAAACATTTATTCTAGGGACAGAAAACTGTAGGTAGGGAGAGTGTCAGTTTATTTCACTCTGCAAGTCCTTGTTTCCAGGGACCTGGAAGGACAGTGACTGAATTGTCCTTGTGCTATATTGTGATTAAAAAAAACATTTATTCTAGGGACAGAAAACTGTAGGTAGGGAGAGTGTCAGTTTATTTCACTCTGCAAGTCCTTGTTTCCAGGGACCTGGAAGGACAGTGACTGAATTGTCCTTGTGCTATATTGTGATTAAAAAAAACATTTATTCTAGGGACAGAAAACTGTAGGTAGGGACAGTGTCAGTTTCTTTCACTCTGCAAGTCCTTGTTTCCAGGGACCTGGAAGGACAGTGAGTGAATTGTCCTTGTGTTATATTGTGATTAAAAAAAACATTTTTTCTAGGGACAGAAAACTGTAGGTAGGGAGAGTGTCAGTTTCTTTCACTCTGCAAGTCCTTGTTTCCAGGGACCTGGAAGGACAGTGACTGAATTGTCCTTGTGCTATATTGTGATTAAAAAAAACATTTATTCTAGGGACAGAAAACTGTAGGTAGGGAGAGTGTCAGTTTATTTCACTCTGCAAGTCCTTGTTTCCAGGGACCTGGAAGGACAGTGACTGAATTGTCCTTGTGCTATATTGTGATTAAAAAAAACATTTATTCTAGGGACAGAAAACTGTAGGTAGGGAGAGTGTCAGTTTATTTCACTCTGCAAGTCCTTGTTTCCAGGGACCTGGAAGGACAGTGACTGAATTGTCCTTGTGCTATATTGTGATTAAAAAAAACATTTATTCTAGGGACAGAAAACTGTAGGTAGGGACAGTGTCAGTTTCTTTCACTCTGCAAGTCCTTGTTTCCAGGGACCTGGAAGGACAGTGAGTGAATTGTCCTTGTGTTATATTGTGATTAAAAAAAACATTTTTTCTAGGGACAGAAAACTGTAGGTAGGGAGAGTGTTTTTTTTCTTTCACTCTGCAAGTCCTTGTTTCCAGGGACCTGGAAGGACAGTGACTGAATTGTCCTTGTGCTATATTGTGATTAAAAAAAACATTTATTCTAGGGACAGAAAACTGTAGGTAGGGAGAGTGTCAGTTTATTTCACTCTGCAAGTCCTTGTTTCCAGGGACCTGGAAGGACAGTGACTGAATTGTCCTTGTGCTATAGTGTGCTTAAAAAAAAACATTTATTCTAGGGACAGAAAACTGTAGGTAGGGACAGTGTCAGTTTCTTTCACTCTGCAAGTCCTTGTTTCCAGGGACCTGGAAGGACAGTGAGTGAATTGTCCTTGTGCTATATTGTGCTTAAAAAAACATTTATTCTAGGGACAGAAAACTGTAGGTAGGGAGAGTGTCAGTTTCTTTCACTCTGCAAGTCCTTGTTTCCAGGGACCTGGAAGGACAGTGACTGAATTGTCCTTGTGCTATATTGTGATTAAAAAAAACATTTATTCTAGGGACAGAAAACTGTAGGTAGGGAGAGTGTCAGTTTATTTCACTCTGCAAGTCCTTGTTTCCAGGGACCTGGAAGGACAGTGACTGAATTGTCCTTGTGCTATATTGTGATTAAAAAAAACATTTATTCTAGGGACAGAAAACTGTAGGTAGGGAGAGTGTCAGTTTATTTCACTCTGCAAGTCCTTGTTTCCAGGGACCTGGAAGGACAGTGAGTGAATTGTCCTTGTGTTATATTGTGATTAAAAAAAACATTTTTTCTAGGGACAGAAAACTGTAGGTAGGGAGAGTGTTTTTTTTCTTTCACTCTGCAAGTCCTTGTTTCCAGGGACCTGGAAGGACAGTGACTGAATTGTCCTTGTGCTATATTGTGATTAAAAAAAACATTTATTCTAGGGACAGAAAACTGTAGGTAGGGAGAGTGTCAGTTTATTTCACTCTGCAAGTCCTTGTTTCCAGGGACCTGGAAGGACAGTGACTGAATTGTCCTTGTGCTATAGTGTGCTTAAAAAAAACATTTATTCTAGGGACAGAAAACTGTAGGTAGGGACAGTGTCAGTTTCTTTCACTCTGCAAGTCCTTGTTTCCAGGGACCTGGAAGGACAGTGAGTGAATTGTCCTTGTGCTATATTGTGCTTAAAAAAACATTTATTCTAGGGACAGAAAACTGTAGGTAGGGAGAGTGTCAGTTTCTTTCACTCTGCAAGTCCTTGTTTCCAGGGACCTGGAAGGACAGTGACTGAATTGTCCTTGTGCTATATTGTGATTAAAAAAAACATTTATTCTAGGGACAGAAAACTGTAGGTAGGGAGAGTGTCAGTTTATTTCACTCTGCAAGTCCTTGTTTCCAGGGACCTGGAAGGACAGTGACTGAATTGTCCTTGTGCTATATTGTGATTAAAAAAAACATTTATTCTAGGGACAGAAAACTGTAGGTAGGGAGAGTGTCAGTTTATTTCACTCTGCAAGTCCTTGTTTCAAGGGACAGAGAAGGACACCTGAAGGTAGCCCTTATTGCTTTTTTCCCATCTCCCTGCAGGCCATCTATTAGAATGTCTGGAAGGCAAACAAGGAGAGGCAGACAGTCAGGAGGCAATAAAAGAGGGCAAGCAGGCTCTGTGTCTGGGGGCAACAGTGCTGGTCGTGGACGCGGTGCATTGTCATCAGCACATGGCCATGGGACACGCTTGTCCTTCTTTTCGGCAGCTGGACATGTTGAGCCACATCATGCCGAAGACTTGGTAGAGTGGATGACCAAGCCCTCCTCCTCCTCCTCATCCTCTCTCACCCAGGCTCAGGGTACTGGAAAAGCAGCTGCCAAAGCGTCGTCTTCCCTGGTATCAATGTCAGACAAATCATCAGTCACTCCTTCCCTAGACCCACCATGTCCTCCTCCTGAGGAGTCCCCCGAACTGTTTCAGCACAGTGTTGGGTACATGCTCCAGGAGGATGCCCAGCGTTTCGAAGGGTCTGATGATGAAACCCAGCTAGAGGAAGGCAGTAGCGTGAGAGCAGACAGAGGGGATGCTCAAGAAGGACACCAATCTGGCAGTCATGTTCCAGCAGCTGCAGCATACTGCCAGATTGGCTCCAGTGATGAGGAGGGAGGGGATGATGAGGTCACTGACTCCACGTGGGTGCCTAATAGGAGAGAGGAGGAGGAGGAGGATGAGGAGGAGGCACATCTCCAACGAGGCAGGATGCCCTTTGGTGGCCAGCGTAAGGGCAGTACACCGACGGAATCACACCGCAGAGCTCCGCCTGTGCAGGGCGCAGCCTCTGCCCGTCATTCAAAAAGTTCCTTGGTGTGGGCCTTTTTTGAGGCTAGTGCATCAGATCGCACAGCTGCTGTTTGCAACATATGTCTCAAGCGTATATCGCGTGGCCAAAACATCAGCCGCTTGGGTACCACATGCCTGACCAGACATATGTTGACCTGCCATGCAGCTCGTTGGCAAGCCTACCTCAAAGACCCACACCAAAGAACAAAGCGGACCTCTCCTTGCACCGCATCAGCTGGGATCTCCAACCCCACTATAACTTCAGTCCTCTCTGAAACATGCACTGAGAGGAATGAAGGTGTAGAATTAGGTGTGTCACAGCCAAGTACTTGCGCCCACTCTGCTAGCAGTACACCGACGTCCGATTCTAGCAGGCAAATTTCCCTGCCCCAGCTGCTGGACCGTCGAAAGAAGTTCACTCCCAGCCATCCACATGCCCAGCGGTTGAATGCTAGCTTGGCTAAATTGCTAGCGCTTCAACTGCTGCCTTTTCAGTTGGTAGACTCGGCCCCCTTCCGTGAGTTTGTGCAATGTGCAGTTCCTCAGTGGCAGGTTCCCAAACGCCACTTTTTCTCACGGAAGGCTATTCCGGCTCTCTACCGGCATGTGGAAGGCAATGTCTTGGCCTCGCTGGACAGGGCGGTCAGCGGTAAGGTGCATATTACCGCTGACTCATGGTCCAGCAGGCATGGACAGGGACGTTACCTTTCTTTCACGGCCCATTGGGTCACTCTTTTGGCAGCTGGGAAGGATTCAGGACAAGGTGCAGTAGTGTTGGAGGTTGTCCCACCGCCACGCCTCCAAAATGCTACTACTGGTTGTGACACACCTCTCTCCTCCACCCCCTCCTCTTCTTCTTCCTCCATGGCCTCTTCCTGTGGTTTGTCCTATGAACCAGCGGTGCTCCGTAGCCGTTCACGGGGCTACGCAAGCACGCAGGCAAAAAGATGCCATGCCGTGCTTGCGCTGGTGTGTTTGGGGGACAGAAGCCACACTGGGGCAGAGGTCCTGTCTGCTCTGCAGGGCCAGGCCGAGAGGTGGTTGACGCCACGCCAGCTTAAGCCAGGAATGGTGGTTTGCGACAATGGCACCAACCTCCTCTCCGCCCTCCGACAGGGACAACTGACCCATGTGCCCTGTGTGGCTCACGTCCTTAACCTGGTGGTGCAGCGCTTCTTGGGCAGGTACCCGGGCTTACAGGATGTCCTGAGGCAGGCCAGGAAAGTCTGTGTGCATTTCCGCAGATCTTATAATGCCAGTGCTCGCCTGGCTGAGCTGCAAAAGGAGTTGAACCTGCCCAAGAACCGCCTTATATGTGACATGCCCACCAGGTGGAACTCAACGTTGGCCATGCTGCAGCGGCTGCACACGCAGCAGAGGGCCATCAATGAGTACCTGTGCGACTACGGCACCAGGACAGGGTCAGGGGAGCTTGGTTTTTTTTCTCCACGCCAGTGGGGCATGATCAGGGATGCATGCACTGTCCTGGCACCATTTGAGGAGGCCACGAGGATGGTGAGCAGTGACAGTGCATGCATCAGTGACACTGTACCTCTTGTCCACCTGTTGGAGCACACGCTGCGTGGAATAATGGACAGGGCACTTGAGGCAGAACAGAGGCAGGAAGAGGAGGACTTCCTTGCCTCTCAAGGCCCCCTTTACCCAGACAGTGTTCCTTCTGTCCCACCCATCGCACAGGAAGAGGAGGAGGAGGAGGAGGAGGAGGAGGAGGAGGAGGATTGTGTCAGCATGGAGGTGGAGGCTGGCACTCAGCATCATCAGCAGCAGTCTTTTAGGGATGATTTACAGTCCCAAGAAACCAGTGGACTTGTACGTGGCTGGGAGGAGGTGGCTGCGGATCATGTCGTCCTTAGTGACCCAGAGGACTCCGGAGCGAATGCCTCAGCAAACCTACGCTGCATGGCCTCCCTGATCCTGCAAAGTCTGCGGAAGGATCCTCGTATTCTTCGGATCAAGGAGAGGGACCATTACTGGCTGGCCACTCTCCTTGATCCACGGTACAAGGGTAAGGTTGCGGACCTTATGTTACCGTCGCAGAGGGAGCAGAGGATGAGACAACTCCGGGAGGCCTTGCAGAAAGGTCTGTGCAACGCGTTCCCAGAGACTGGGAGGTTGCAAACTCCTGGTCCTGGACAACGAGTTGCTGAGGCTTCGGCCAGTCAAAGAAGGAGCGGTGGGGAAGGTGGCCGTCTGACCGATGCGTTCAGACAATTCTTTAGTCCGCAGCCCCAAAGTATGATCGGTTCCAGCAACCATCGCCAGCGTCTGATAAACATGGTGCAGGAATATCTAGGGGCAAGGTCAGACTTGGACACCTTCCCCACCGAAAATCCTCTGGCTTACTGGGTCTTGAGGATGGATCACTGGCCAGAGCTTGCACAGTATGCAATTGAGCTACTGGCCTGTCCTGCATCCAGCGTTCTTTCGGAACGCACATTCAGTGCTGCTGGAGGATTTGTCACGGATCACAGGGTGCGCCTGTCCACCGACTCGGTTGATCGACTGACTTTCATCAAGATGAACCAGTCTTGGATCACCACCAGCTACCACACACCTGATGCTGATATAACAGACTAATTGATTTTAACATGTCACATCCCTTCAAGACTGATGCTGATGCTGAGTGCCTGTGCTGTTATGTTGACTGGCTATCCTCCTCCTCCGAGTCCTCAATGATACGATTGATGATGATAGGTTGTAAGATCATTTTTGTTTATGGGTGCCGCCACCAGTGCCTAACGCCCAATTTTTCAGCCCCTGTTTAACAGGGGCGTGTAATTACAATTTTTGAAGCAATACTTTGCAACAGGGCTCATTGCTGTGCTCCAAGTACAGTATCTGTGAGGAGTTGCAGTGTTGTGCCACCAGTGCCTAACGCCCAATTTTTCAGCCCCTGTTTAACAGGGGCGTGTAATTACAATTTTTGAAGCAATACTTTGCAACAGGGCTCATTGCTGTGCTCCAAGTACAGTATCTGTGAGGAGTTGCAGTGTTGTGCCACCAGTGCCTAAGGCCCAATTTTTCAGCCCCTGTTTAACAGGGGCGTGTCATTACAATTTTTGAAGCAATACTTTGCAACAGGGCTCATTGGTGTGCTCCAAGTACAGTATCTGTGAGGAGTTGCAGTGTTGTGCCACCAGTGCCTAAGGCCCAATTTTTCAGCCCCTGTTTAACAGGGGCGTGTCATTACAATTTTTGAAGCAATACTTTGCAACAGGGCTCATTGCTGTGCTCCAAGTACAGTATCTGTGAGGGGTTGCAGTGTTGTGCCACCAGTGCCTAAGGCCCAATTTTTCAGCCCCTGTTCAACAGGGGCATGTAATTACAATTCTTGATCTAATAATTCACAGCAGGGCCCATTGCTGCACCCACCAAGAGTAACTGTCAGGGCTTACAGTGTTGTGGCACCAGCACCACCATCAAAGGCCCAATTTTTACTACCACTGTTCAACAATTATATGTAATTAAAATTCCTGATATAATAGTTGACAGCAGGGCGTTCCAGCACCAACCAAGAGTAACTGTGAGTGCTTACAGTGTTGTGCCAACACCAACAACTAAGGGGCCTATTTCTGCAGAGTATATACGGCAGGTCCCTACTTTCAAACATCCAACTTACAAACGACTCCTACTTGCAAACGCAAGAAGACAACAGGAAGTGAGAGGAAATCTACCACTAGGAAGGAAAATTCTCTCCTGTAAGAATAAATATGGGAGAAAGGTGTCTCCTCTGTACTGATGCTTTATCAGCAATCCTTGTTTCAAGAAAAACACCACATTTCAAAAACAGTTGTCATTGGGACGGAAAGTGAGGTGAAATGTTCTGAACAGGGGCACAGACAGCAAAACAAATGTTACAGGGGTGATAACCCTTACCTATGTTTTCCAAAAAGTTTAAAAATAGATTTTTGGTCTGGAGCTACACTTCAACAATGTACCTGTTCAAAATTACAAACAGACTCTACATAAGAACAAACCTACAGTCCCTGTCTTGTATGCACCGCCTGTATAGGGCTGTTCAGAGTATATAGGGCCTTTTTTATTTTATGTGCGGGGTTCCCCTTAATATCCATACAAGACCCAAAGGGGCTGGTAATGGGCTGGGGTAGGGGGGGGGTCATGGGGTAGCTATGCCATTTTTCTTAAAGAATTTCATCCATATTACCGGGACCAGACATTACATTAAAGCCGCAAGCAGTTTTAAATGGCTTTTTTTTCCTTTAGAAGTGTCATTTTGTGCAGGGACAGTTCTAAACACGGGAAACACGTGGCACTTCACAGGCATACTTTAGACACCCCCCAGGTACGATATTTAAAGGAATATTTGACTTTTTTTTTTCACTTTATGCATCATTAAAATGACTGCTCCCGAAAAACGACCGTTTTTAAAACTTCTTTTTGCATTGATACATGTCCCCTGGTGCAGAACCCGGGTTCCCAAACCCTTTTTAGGACAATAACATGCATAATAGTTGTTATAATTAGCACTTTAGAATTCGAACGTTCGCATCCATTGTATTTAATAGGGTTCTAATGTTCGTTCGAACTTTCGGTCCGTTCGCGGGTTCTGGTGCGAACCGAACCCGGGGGTGTTCGGCTCATCACTAGTGGGGATGGTTCTTCCTGCTAATTCATCCTTCACTCTATCAGAGAGGCCATGCAAAAAGGTTGAGACTAACGCCTCATTGTTCCAGCTCAACTCAGCCGACAGTATGCGGAAATGAAGGGCATACTGTCCCACTGAAGCAGACTCTTGGCGGAGACGTAGAAGGGCGCTGGCCGCTGAAGAGACACAAGCCGGTTCTTCAAAGATATCCCGAAAAAGTTTCAAGAAGCCAGACAGGCTAGAAACCACTGGATCATTCAGTTCCCACAGAGGGGCTGCCCAGGCTAAAGCTTCACCGGAGAGGAGGGAAATTATATAGGCTACCTTTGCCCTATCAGACAGAAAGTTTTGAGGCTGAAGCTCGAAATGAATCGTGCATTGGCTAAGGAACCCCCTGCAGGCCTTGGAGTCCCCGGAGAAACGGGACGGAGCTGGCAGTTGTAGTGAATGTGTGGCTGCGACTGCGACCAGAATAGGTGCAGCCGCTGGTAGCGGTTGAGGTTGTTGAACCAGGGGTCCTAATGAGGCCTGAACCTGTTCAAAACGGGACGCCAAATCCTGAAGGAATCGCATGACCTGGGTCTGATTAGATTCCTGGGTCTCAAGTCTGCGGACTATGCCCTGCAAAGGATCATCCGCGGGGAGCGGCATGTCAGCCGGGTTCATGGCTGATCAAACTGTCAGGTCACCTACGGCCAGGTGACAGATGCACACCGTAGGGGGACAGGAGTGCACCGCAAGGTAGTGAACCCTATGGCTGACTGCTGCGGATAGGAAACTGGGTGGTTGTGGAAAGCGGGACCAGAGGAGCACAACCGGGATCCTATAGGAAGCTAGAGCCAAGATTCCCCAGGGCGCAGAGTCTAAGACCCAGCAGGTCTTCTCCAGAGCCTCTAGTGGTGAGGATGTTATGCTGCAGGCTGGGTCCAGGTCGCGGCCCTTAGAGTCTCCTAGCTCACGCCCCGTAGGATAAGGGGACAAGAGGGGAAGCAGCAGCACAAGATATAAGAGTAACGAATAACAAGCTGAAGGTCAAGGGCCACAAGCAGACAAGGATAACGAAAGACAAGCCAAAGGTCAAGGGTCACGAGCAGACAGAGATAGTCGGGGACAAGCCAATAACGTAACAGAGAGACAGACGTAGCACACGGCAGGCAGGAACCCAAACACACAATGCCTAACAAACACGTTGATCAGCAAAGCAGGCTTGCAGTGCACAGGTTAATATAGTGTTCTGTGATAGGGCCTGGGGTGGAGTCAGGCTGGGAGGAGATTATAAAGGAACCCAGGTGAAAGGGTTCTGGCCTCTAAGATGAACACATGGGAAGGAAGGTAAGCTGACAGACAAACACTACTGCATATCCATGACACAGGGTTTGATTGAATAGCATGCTGTTCAAGGAGTTCCGTACCCCCTAGGGTGCAGTTCTACCCTCACTTCCTACACAGATAAAGACTACCTTCTACTTTATAGTTACTAGATGTGACATGGGGTGGATTTACTAAAACTGGAGAATGCAAAACCTGGTGCAGCTGTGCATGGTAGCCAATCAGCTTCCAGGTTTTATTGACAAAGCTCAATTGAACTGAAGTTAGAAGTTGATTGGCTACCATGCATAGCTGTACCAGATTCAGAGTGCTCCAGTCTAAGGAAATCTCCCCCTATGCCTGGCTTTGGTCTACATATTGTTGCTACTATATTCCTCTACAATGAAATTAAAAAACTAGGCAGGTAAAATTACCATCTTTTATTTCAGTCATGTAACCATAAAGAAATAATTTGTTGTATTTTAAAATT
Organism: Rana muscosa; assembly: GCA_029206835.1. NCBI lineage: Eukaryota > Metazoa > Chordata > Amphibia > Anura > Ranidae > Rana > Rana muscosa. Next base: position 23,387,822 of record JARGYO010005626.1, read on the forward strand.
TGTATTACCCTGTACAGCAGAACTCTGTTTGGTTTTGCACAGTATTTGCTATTTACCACATCCGGGATCGGCAAAAAAATCCCCCATTAGTACACCTCCTACACAAAACACTAAACAGTGTGAAATTCCTTAACATTGAAGAGAAAAGTCAAATAGAATTTTCAGGAAGGCAGCTCTGTAATTCAAAAAATGCATCATCTATTCTGCCAAGGAGGAGCTGTTAAAGCAGTGATTACATCATATCCTCTCCTCTCCTCTCTCTCTTTACAGGAAAAGTAACTACATTTCCCATAAATCCTTGGGATTGGAGTGAATGTGGGAGGTACACTAGGCCTGTACATGTTAAATATAAACTCGCCCACTTCAACATAAATCACACCCCTTATTCTGCAGCCACACTAATAAGCACAACACAGACAGTTAGGGGAAATTCTTATAACTGTAAAGCATGCATGTGCACAATGTTTAGTTCATTATATGTAGTCTACTTTCATGAAATCTCTCCCCCTCCAGCCAGAACAGCAGATAAAAAAATGTATATCTTATTCTCCTTTGGATGTGTATTACATGTGAAATAACATATCACTGGCATGGCCAATATCTACAGAAGGGGTTTCCACCATCCCTGCTAAGTTTCATTTTTATATCTTATTTTTAGTCTGATGTGTATTATATGTGACTTTACATATCACAGAGACCAGTATTGTGGTAATAATGAAGCTTATTGAGATTTCCATACATTAGAGGGTTCACCATTATTGTGTTATTGATTAGTAAGTTAGCGCTGCACTTTTTTTTTGGCATTAATAAACATCAACAGATTTCAGTTGTCCCCCACCAGACCGACCCCCCCCCCCCCCCCCATGGACAATGTGCCTGGCTGCTGAGCTTCTCTTACTATGCCTGTACTTAGTTCACAGATAGTCAGCACTGATTGGCTGAACTGATGAGGCACTGATAGGCAGCACTGATTGGCAGTAATAGGCGGCATTGATCGGCACTGATGGATGGCACTGATGGGCACTGATAGGTGGCATTAATTGGCACTGATAGGCAGCACTGATTGGCAGCACTAATGGGCAGTGAAAGGCGGCACTGATGGGCGGCATTGATTAGCACTGATGGGCGGCACTGATTGGCACTTATAGGCGGCACTGATAGGCGACACTGATAGGCGGTACTGATAGGCAGCACTGATTGGCAGCACTTGTGGGCACTGACAGAGGAGGTGGAGTTTAAGTGCAGCAGTGAGAGCCACTCAGTGTATGTGAAACTGTCAGATAATATAACCGCTTGAAGTAACAAGATCAGCTGTCAAAACGAAGTGGTGATGTCGGGGGTGGGCAGGACCGAGCAGCTATCAAACACCAGCCAATGACTGGTCTGCTTACGAAAGGGGGATGAGCTACAGAAATGTAGAGACCCACTCAGTCATCATCCCATTGGATGGTGTTTGATAGCACCCCCGACATCACTGCTTCGTTTTGACAGCTGATCTTCTCACTGCATGTAATTACCTGTCAGTTTCACATACAATGGGCGCTCTTACAAGCCTCGCTATCTGCTGCATATGAAACTGTTTTACATGCAGCAGGTTACACTCCGAGGCAGCCCTTTTGAGCAGCCGGGGAGCTGGGGGGTGTGTGGGGGTTGTCATTTCATGGGCGGTACAGATCGGGATCTCAGAGTCCCCTCCCCCCCACTACAGCGAGCAGAGACGAAAATACATCACTGCTCCCTGTAGCTAGGACTACAACTAGGCATGCCAAGACTAGTGGCTGAGGGAATTGGAGGAATAGCAGCCACCGTTCTTACAAATAGGAAATCCCTGCCAAGTAACGGTTTTATTTGAAAGTTGACCGGCTACTGTGAGGAAACTACTGAGCTAAGAAGAAAATGAATGGCATATTCAGTGAAGGTAGGAAATTGGCAAAAAGAACAGTTTTTGCCCGGAGTTCTGCTTTAACCACTTAAGGACCAGCCACTGTATATATACGTCGGCAGAATTGCTCGTACAGGCACAATCACGTACCTGTATGTTCCCTTTAACTGCCCGACGTCGGGGTCGCGTGCGCGCCAGCACGCTCGCGACCCCCCTGCCTTCCCCGTTTATGGACCACGGGTCCCGCGGACTCGATCGCCGCGTGGATCCCCGCGATCGTCTCACGGAGGGATGGAGCAGGGAGATGCTAGTGTAAACACAACATCTCCCCGCTCCCCTACTGACAATGTCACCGATCTCCGCTCTGTGTAATCAGAGCGGAGATCAGTCACGTGTCACTCGTAGCCATGCCCCCACACAGTAGTAATCACTCCCCTAGGCACACTTAACCCCTTCAGCGCCCCTAGTGGTTAACCCCTTCACTGCCAGTGTCATTTTTATAGTAACCAGTGCATTTTTATTGCACTGATCGCTGTAAAAATGACAATGGTCCCAAAAATGTGTCAAAAGTGTCCGATGTGTCTGCCATAATGTCGCAGTCACGAAAAAAATGCTGATCGCCGCCATTACTAGTAAAAAAAAAAAAAAATTATAAAAATGCCATAAAACAACCCCTATTTTGTAAACGCTATAACTTTTGCCCAAACCAATCAAAAAACGTCAATTGCGATTTTTTTTTTACCAAAAATATGTAGAAGAATATGTATCGGCCTAAACTGAGGAAAAAAAATTGTTTTTTTATATATTTTTGGGGATATTTATTATAGCAAAAAGTAAAAAATATTGAATATTTTTGTTTATAGCGCAAAAAATAAAAACCGCAGAGGTGATCAAATACCACCAAAAGAAAGCTCTATTTGTGGGAAAAAAAGGACGTAAATTTTGTTTGGGAGCCACGTCGCACGGCCGCGCAATTGTCAGATAAAGCGACGCAGGGCCGAATCGCAAAAAGAGGCCTGGTCTTTATGCTGCGTATTGGTGCGGGGCTCAAGTGGTTAAAGATAAGATAGAAGAACACAGGAGCTCTTTACTATCCAATCAAAGGCTAATGCAGGTCCTTGACTAAGTTGTATTGCTTTACCTGCAGTGCAGAAAAAAGTACAGTCAGGTAGCTGACTATGCTGTCTCACAGAGTAAGTGAAGCTGAAGTCTAGCTGAACAGAATTACAAATCAATTGTGTATCACCCTCCCAGATAGGCTTCTAGGTTTTGTTAGGCAAATTTATCTCTGTGGCTCCCCTGTAATCAGCAGAGCAGCATGTGATTGCTTTGGGCTGCTTTGGACTCTGTAGTCTGCTGGTTTGATTGTTCCCCTCTGTCTTCTGGAGGCTTCCAGAATGGAGTGGGTGTCAAATGAGTAGCTTGAATGGGGAGTGTCCCAGATAGTGTATGGGGAAGTGCATGAATAGTTTGGTGCCTTAGAGAGCAGGGCTCTTCCCCAGGAGGAGAAGTTCCCAGCCAGGACTGTTGCCCTTCCAGATAGTTCAGCTGAATATTCTGCTTGTCTCAGCGAGGAGTTTCACTGGAGATCCGTTCTGGAAAATTCACTGAGGAGACTGTCTGCTTGAGTCTAGAGGAAGGCATCCAGGTCTCAGGGACACTGTGAGTACAGACCTGATAAAAGGGTCCTAGTGACTGTTTATACTGTTAACCTCTGGTGGACTAACATTTAGGCCCCTTTCGACTAGCGGACCGTATGTCCGCTTTTTCATCCGTCCGTTTACGGATGAAAAAGGGACATACATTGGTCCCTATGAGATCGCGGGTGTCAGCGGATGAACATCCGCTGACACCCGATCTCCTCCGTGTCCGCAATCCCCCGTTTCTGCAGACGGAGGAAAATCCTATTTTTCAATCCGTCTGCAGAGCGGTCCGTGTTCATCCGATCCCCCCACAGGGGAGAGCGGAGATCTGACAGGGCGGTCCCTGCACAGTGTGCGGGAACCGCCCTGTCATCCGCCGGCTCAGAGGGGATCAGTGGAGCAATCCCTGCAGAGCAAGCGGAGGTTCACGGGGCGGATCCTCATGGATCCGTCCCGTGTGAAAGGGGCCTAAGGCTTGCCTGGTCTGAGACATTGCTGATGGTGCCCCAGTATTGTCCACTTTATGTCCTACTGCTGAAAGGACTGTTCTGAGACGTAGCTGCAGCCGAAAGAGTGTCCTTTCAATGTTGTTCAGTGTTCTGGAGTATACCACAGCTTCCCTAAGCTCTGTCCAAGTTAATCTGTAATTAACCTAAACTGCTTAAGGACCAGCGCACTACTTTTTAAGTCAGCAGAATGGCACGGACAGGCATAAGGGCGTACAGGTACGTCCCCTTTAAGATGTCGCCTTGTGGTCGCGCGCGCGCCACCGGCGGCGCGCTCGCGACCCTGCCGCCTTCTCCGTGAATCTGACCGCGGGTCCCGCGGACTCGATCGCCGCAGGGATACCCGCAATCGTCTCATGGAGAGATAGAGCAGGGAGATGCTTATGTAAATAAGCATCTCCCCGACCCGCCTTGTGACAATGACAGTGATCACCGCTTCCTGTAATCGGAAGCGGTGATCACTGTCTTGTCACACACAGCCCATCCCCCCTACAGTCAGAAGCACTCATGAGGGCACACTTAACCCTTACAGTGCCACCTAGTGGTTATCCCCTTCACTGCCAGTGTCATTTTCACAGTAATCAGTGCATTTTTATAGCACTGATCGCTGTAAAAATGACAATGGTCCCAAAAATGTGTAAAAAGTGTCCGATGTGTCCACCATAATGTCGCAGTCACAATAAAAATCGCTGATCACCGCCATTACTAGTAAAAAAAAAATATTAATAAAAATGCCATAAAACTATCCCCTATTTTGTAGACGCTATAACTTTTGCGCAAACCAATTAATAAACGTTTATTGTGATTTTCTTTCTCGTACATCACGGGACACAGAGCGACATAGTCATTACTAATGGGTTATATAGATACCTTCAGGTGCTGGCACTGGCAACTTCCAAAACCGGAAGTACCCTCCCCTATATAAGCCCCTCCCATCCGGGAGCACCTCAGTTTTTTGCCAGTGTCTAAGGTGTTGGCCAAGAAGTAACATGTGTTTTTCACTGAGCTTGCGTACAGGTTCTTTTGGGCCTCAGTAAGCTATTCCGGATCCGACCAAAAAAGCTTCATAGCTAAACGGTCGGTACCCGGGCCTTGCAAGAGAAGAACAAGGTTTTGCCTGTAATGCTTCTCTTAGGAGGGCTGGACCCTGGGATCCAGAGCTCTGGTCATACCCACGACCAAGATGTTTTCTGTGCAGGGTGCTATACAGGTCCAGGGGAGTGGAATCCTTGGGAACCCGGTCCCTGAAGGTTTAATTACAATGCCTGCCGTGATAGGTGAAGTTTGGGCTTCTGTGGACCAAACAGAGGAAAAGGTAAGTGGGGGCCCTCAGGAACTTGGTTCTATTGAGGGACCCCCAAGCCTATTTTGTCTTTCTGCCTGTTACCTAAGGTATTCCCGCTAATATTCTGTGGATGCCTGTTACTACTGAGAAAATGTAAAAATTTTAATAGTAGGCAAGAAAAAAAAAAAAAAATGTAAGACCGCGGTACCTGTGTTAGACACTAGAGGCCGCTATGGTTCTTTTTCTTGTAATGTGGATTTTTTTCTTCCAAAATCAAATCCAGGCAGTTGGTAAGTTCTCTGCTGGGAAGCTGTCTCCTCTGCCCTGTTGCTGCGCTCATCCATCCCCGGGCCCTGCGGCAGGGACCCTGGCTCCCATCTAGCTCCTTATTTTTTTCAAAAAAGGCGCCGAAGGCGCACGTGCCCGCGCCTCTATATATAGAGGCGATCTGGAAAAAGGGGCGGAGCAGGTGGATGACGCTCGGTGTGCGCCGCGGCGCTACTGCGCATGTGCGGGCGTCCAGCGTGTTTTAAAGCTCAATCATAGCTGGCTATTGAAGTGCACAGACAGAGCTAGCAACAGTAAATAAGGCACACAGAGGCGGTTGATGCAGGCATCCCCTAGAAAGGCACTTTAGTAGACACCAACTGTTATATAGCAGCAATTGTGCTAGACTATTCTCAGTAAAAGTGGTGTATTACGGCTGGAATACCTCAGCTTTAGGCTTAGGAATATGCCGTCCAGAAGCTCCGGAACTGAATCTTCCAGGAAGCGAAGGGGGTCTCATCGGGCTCTGAGGATCTTGGGCATGCTTCTGCTGCACCAGTCTCCCCTGAAGTTCAGAGGTTAGTGACCGTAGAGACCCCGCAGGGGTACTTGGTACTGTGGCTGTCCTCAGTTCACCTGCTCCTGTGTATGTAATAGAGGAGGTTTTTTCCTCAGCTCTGGGAGGATTAGAGAGAGATTGTCAACATTGATCGCTGCCTCCCTGTCAGGGAAAGCACGCCCGATCTCCGTCTCCTCCTTCAGAGTGCCTGTTAGCAGAGCAACAGTCCCATACAGGGATCGACCTGCCTGAAGGGGATCAGGATGAGGTTGATTCTGTTATAGAGGAATCAACAGTGGAGGAACCTTTTCTCAGGATCTCAAGCTGAAAGATTATGGGTTCAGTCTCTGACTAACATGGTCCGATCAGCATTTAAAAATGCACCTTGCGGAACCATCAACCACTACTGTATCCTCGTTGGGGTCGCTAGAAGCCCCCAGACTGTCTGTTCTTTTCCACTTCACCCTTTACTGAAAGGGCTCATTTACCAGGATTGGGAACATCCTGAGAAAATATTTATTCCCCCCAAGAGATTTCCGGTGGTCTATCCCATGGAGGATAAGTTCATCAAAAAATGGAAGGTCCCTACAGTGGACGCAGCCATCTCTTCTGTGTATAAATCACTGACATGTCTAGTGGATAATGTCCAAATGTTCAAGAACCCAATAGATAAAAGATTGGAGTCCTTATGAAAATCTGCTTTTTTCTACAGCAAGCTTGGTGACACAACCAGCAGTGGGGTCTGCTAAGCAGTGAAGGATCAGTTGAAACAGGTCTTGAGGGACTTGACAGATCAGCAGGCCCTTGCCCTAGCTGATCTACCTAGAGCCTTAGGCTTTGCGGTTGACGCCATAAAGGATTCAATCCATCAGGCCTCCCGCCTTACGCTGTCTGTAGTACATATGCGTAGGCTTCTATGGCTCAAAAACTGGTCTGCTGAAGCTCCCTGTAAAGAATGGCTGGTTAGCGTCCCATTTCATGGTGAACGCTTATTCAGGGAAGACCTGGACAAATATATCCAGAAAATTTCCAGCGGTAAAAATACACTCTTGCCGGTTAAAAACAGAGTTAGAGGTCCCTCTTTAAGAGGCCTGCTTCTCCAGTCCCTGGGGCATCGGCTGTGTAACAGTTCCGACGGCCTCCTCGGTCAATTCCCGGGGGTAAAAAACAGGGACAATCACAGGGTAATGAGAAACCCTGGGTCAGGGGAGGTACAAAACCTCCCCCAAAGTTAAATTCATTGAAGGGTTGCCCCCACTCAGTCGGGTGGGGGGAGGACTCCAGTTGTTCGCAAGAGACCTGGCGGGACACGATCAAAACAGATAGGTGCTCTCCGCAGTATGTTTGGGATACAGATTGGAGTTAAAAGACTCTCCTCCTTCCCATTTTTGAGGTCAAACGTGCCAAGGGATCCCCAGAAGAGAGAGTCCCTCCTGTTGGCACTAGAACAACTATTGCTCCAAGGAGTAATTATGGAGGTTCCCCTGGAAGAATGGGGGTTCGGGTTTTACTCAAACCTCTTTACAGTCCCGAAGCAAACGGGGACGGGAGGCCCATATTAGTTCTAAAAGGGCTAAACAAATTCCTGTATATCAGGACTTTCCGATGGAGTCGATCCGATCGGTGGCCACTGCCCTACAAGGGGAGGATTGGTTAGCCGCGATCGACATCAAAGATGCTTATTTGCACATTCCCATCTTTCCAGTCCACCAAAAATTTCTACGCTTTGCAGTAGAAGGGCACCATTTTCAGTTCAGAGCTTTACCCTTCGGTCTGGCCACAGCACCACGAGTGTTTACAAAAATTCTGGCCCTTTATTGGCCAATCTAAGAACACAAGGTGTAATGATAATGGCATATCTAGATGACTTGTTGCTGATAGACCACTCAGTGAAAAAACTAGACGTGGTCGTTCACAAGACAATCAAGTATCTGGAATCTCACGGTTGGATTATCAACCGAGACAAGTCAGCCCTAAAAACCAGTCAAAAGTCTGGAATACTTGGGGCTAAGGTTGGATTCAGGCCAGAGAAAAATATTCTTGCCTCGAGGAAAGGTGTTGTCTTTGAAAGATTTGATCCACTTAGTGGGTACAAAAAAGACAGCCGTCCATACGCCTGTGCATGAGGCTTCTGGGAAAAATGGTGGCATCATTCGAAGCAGTACCCTACGGTCAATTCCATTCAAGGAATTTGCAAGGGGCCATACTGTCAGCCTGGAACAAAAAAGTTCAGGCCCTAGACTTACAATGTCCTTGTCCCCTTCCGTTCGCGAGAGCCTCCGTTGGTGGTTGGTTCTCCAGAATCTGGAAAAAAGGGAAATCCTTCAGTCCGATTTCTTGGAAGGTGGTCACTACAGATGCCAGCCTTATAGGCTGGGGAGCAGTACTGGAGCAATGGTCTCTCCAGGGCAGATGGTCGGATGCAGAAAAGGCCCTGCCCATCAATCTCTTAGAGATACGAGCAGCCCGGTATGCCCTAGTAGCATGGACATCCAAACTCCAAGGGTCCCCTGTCAGAATTCAATCAGACAATGCCACAGCAGTGGCATATATCAATCATCAGGGTGGCACCAGGAGTCGTGCAGCCCAGAGGGAAGTAAATTACATCCTGAAATGGGCAGAAAGATATGTCCCAGCCATATCTGCGGTATTCATTCCAGGAGTGGAGAATTGGAAGGCGGACTTTCTAAGTCGCCAGCAATTATGCCCAGGGGAATGGTCCCTTCACTCCGAGGTTTTCTGGACAATATGTCAGCGGTGGGGAACACCGGATGTAGATCTTCTAGCATCCAGATTCAACGCAAAGGTGGACAGGTTTGTCTCTCGGACAAGGGATCCCCTAGCTTACGGCTCGGATGCCCTAGTGTTCCCTTGGGATCGGTTCAAGCTGATATATGCATTCCCACCGCCACAATTGTTACCTCGATTACTCCGCAGAATCAGGGTAGAAAAGAAACCAGTGATTCTGGTGGCTCCAGCATGGCCCCGAAGAGCGTGGTACGCGGAGATTGTAAAATGTCAGTGGGGAGTCCTTGGACTCTCCCACGTCGTCCGGACCTGCTTTCGCAAGGACCGATATACCACCCTTCCTTACCAGCCCTAGGTTTGACGGCCTGGCTATTGAAGCCCACATTCTAAAAAAGAGAGGGCTCTCTAATCCTGTGGTATCTACCATGATCAATGCCAGGAAGCCGGTATCCAGGCAGATCTACTATAGAATCTGGAAGGCGTACATCGCGTGGTGTGAGGCCAGGAAATGGCATCCACGTAAGTACGTAATAGGTAGGATTCTGGACTTCCTACAGTGGGCTGTAGATAGGAAGCTTGCCTTGAGTACTATCAAGGGTCAGATTTCGGCCTTTTCAATATTTTTTCAAAGGCCCTTGGCTTCGCATTCACTAGCAAAGCCTTTATACAAGGAGTGATGCGTATTAGTCCTCCGGTTAATATTCCCATATGTCCATGGGATCTAAACCTGGTTCTGTCGGTTCTACAGAAACAACCATTTGAACCATTACAGCATAGTTCCTTGGTTCTTCTCACCAGGAAATAGTTTTTTCTAGTAGCCATTTGTTCGGCTAAAAGACCTGTCCTGTAAAGAGCCATATCTGGTTATCCATAAGGACAGAGTAGTGTTACGTCCTCATCCAGCCTTTCTTCCTAAGGTGGTATCAAGGTTTCATTTGAACCAAGATGTGGTTCTTCCTTCTTTTTTCCCCAAACCTAGTTCGGTAGAGGAAAAGTTATTGCATTCTTTGGATGTAGTAAGAGCAGTTAAAGCTTATCTAAAAGCCACTGCTCAGATTCGCAGAACGGGTACTTTGTTTATTCTGCCGGAAGGCCCCAGAAAGGGTCAGGCAGCGTCAAAATCTACTTTAGCCAAGTGGATTCGACAGGTCATAATGCAAGCCTATGGCTTGAGAAGGAGACCGCCTCCGTTCAAAGTTAGGGCGCACTCCACGAGAGCAGTTGGAACTTCATGGGCAGTGCATCACCAGGCCTCCCTGGCTCAAATCTGTAAGGCCGCAACGTGGTCTTCAGTACACACGTTTTACTAGGTTCTACCAGGTGGACGTTAGAAGTCAGGAGGATGTCGCCTTTGGGCGCAGTGTGTTGCAGGCCGCAAAAGATCCTCATGTCTGATAGCGCTCAGCTTATGTATGGTGTATCCCCCCCCTCATTGGGCATTGCTTTAGGACATCCCATTAGTAATGACTATGTCGCTCTGTGTCCCGTGATGTACGAGAAAGAAAATAGGATTTTTATAACAGCTTACCTGTAAAATCCTTTTCTTGGAGTACATCACGGGACACAGAGCTCCCACCCCTCTTTGGGGACACTTATTGCTTTGCTACAAAACTGAAATGCTCCCGGATGGGAGGGGCTTATATAGGGGAGGGTACTTCCGGTTTTGGAAGTTGCCAGTGCCAGCACCTGAAGGTATCTATATAACCCATTAGTAATGACTATGTCGCTCTGTGTCCCGTGATGTACTCCAAGAAAAGGATTTTACAGGTAAGCTGTTATAAAAATCCAATTTTTTTGACCAAAAATATGTAGAAGAATACGTATCGGCCTTAACTTAGGAAAAAAAACGTTTTTTTATATATTTTTGGGGGATATTTACTATAGCAAAAAGTAAAAAATATTGCATTTTTTTCAAAATTGTCGCTCTATTTTTGATTATAGCGCAAAAAATAAAAACCGCAGAGGTGATCAAATACCACCAAAAGAAAGCTCTATTTGTGGGGAAAAAAGGACGTTGATTTTGTTTGGGAGCCACGTCGCAGGACCGCGCAATTGTCAGTTAAAGCGACACAGTGCCGAATCGCAAAAAGTGGCCTGGTCTTTGACCAGCGAAATGGTCCGGGGTTAGAAAAGGCAATCGCTAGACTGTTTACTGAGCCAGAAGAGTGAATGTTGCTGTTTGCCTAGTTGGGGCAACATTAGTGGGAAGAGAACCCTGGACATGAATCAGCGGACGTTTTGGGGGTTAGGGCTACGATTGTTAGGTATAGAATTCCTCCCACATGTATTTTAATGTACATCTACTGTAGCCACTTAGCCACTTAGCCACTTTCCACTTAGCTTCTGGTAGGATGAAGTTGGAGTAGTTTCCAAGAAGCTACTCTTTCAATCATACAACACCTACAGATCCTATTTTAATGACAAAATTATGCACTGACTCATTACCTTGACTAGCAAATCTTCTGGCTGGCCAACATGGATAGATGGGATGGCAGGGACATCGCTCACTGGTCTAAAAAAGTAAGAGGGTTCAGATACATGTAAGATTTTAATACTCTTTGGTGCTTATGTGTGCTTACAACAACATCTGTTGTTTCCCAAAACTAGTCCGTTTTCAATACATAGTTTTGTAGTGCAGGGAAATGCACTCTAAGGCCTCGTACACACGGCCGAGATTCTCGTCGAAAAAAACATGTCGTTTTTTTCGACGAGATTCCTGGACAAGAAAATTGTCCCGGCCGAGTGTACACACGCTCGTTTCAAAGAACCCGCGGTTCTTTAAATGGAGCATACGCGGTGACGTCATCGACTACGACGAGCATGCGCTCGTCACATTCGATGCCGTCGCCGCCATCTTGGTATACCCTACGTATGCCTAGGAAGCTACCGCGCATGCGTCGAATTCATTTGGAACATGCGCGGGCTTCCCGGCGGACAGGTAAGTGTACACACACTCACTTTTCTCGTCGAGAAACAGGCTGACGAGAATCTCGACGAGAAAATAGAGAGCAGGTTCTCTATTTTCTCGTCGAGGTTACTTGTCGGTTTTCTCGATGAGAAACCCGATAGCCGCGTACACACGACCGATTTACTCGGCAAGACATCTCTGCCAGCAAGTTTCTTGCTGGTTCTTGCCGAGAAAATCGGTCGTGTGTACGAGGCCTGATTGTTTGGTATGGTCAACAAGACTTGAACTGAAATTATTTAAAATTGAATTGAAAGCCTTATTATAAATTTGTCCTGTGCTGCTAATAGAGTGATAAACTACTATCTAAGTATGCCAGCACTCTTCTTTGATTCACACGCTATATAAACAAATATAATGGCCAAATGAATGCAGCGCTACCAGATCCTACCTAATTAAAAAACGAAATTACCAACATATGGTGTAATTCATAACAACAGTACATAATTATAAAGTGCTCTAGTGCTTTGGTATAACAAACATTTTAAGAAACATTTTTGAAGCTGAGGCTACATACAGTTCATAGAGTGCTGACAGCGGCTGCATGTGTTAGTGAAAGTAAAAGTTCATTTGGATCAGCTAGGTCCAAACAAACTATTTAAAGCTCACCAAAACATGAAGTTATGCCGCGTACTCACGATCGGAATTTTCGACAACAAAACCGTGTTTTTTTTTTCTGATGTTGGCTCAAACTTGTCTTGCATATTCACGGTCGCACAAATATTGCTAAGAAATTCCGATCGTCAAGAACGCAGTGATGTACAACACTACGATGAGCCGAGAAAAATAAAGTACAATGATTCTGAGCATGCGTCTAATTGATTCCGAGCATGCGTAGGATTTTTGTGCGTTGGAATTGGATACACACAATCGGAATTTCCGACAAGAACTTTTGTTGTCGGAAAAATTGAGAACCTGCTCTCAAACATTTGTTGTCGGAAATTCCAACAGCAAATGTCCGATGGAGCCTACACACGGTCGGAATTTCCGACCAAAAGCTCACATCGAACATTTGTTGTCGGAAATTCCGATCGTGTGTACGCGGCATAAGGCTTTAACTTTCTGAAGAACCTTTTTGTCCTCTGCCAAACAACCAGTGTACCGCTTTGGCACACCATGTCAGACATATTAGCATATTTTACATGCATAAACACCTAAATAGCATGTCATTAAACTCTTTCAAACATCTGCTTAATTTTTACGCATTACGAGCGTTTCAGATTAAGACATTTACAAAAAAGAGGCTAGTATCATACGCCAAACAAATTTTAAATATGTAGCACCTTTAGCCAAGGCCTGATTTTGCACACAAGGTTATCAAACCTCTCTCCACTCTGGATAAGATAATCAGTTCATTCGTTATCACGGCTTCTTCCCACTGAGAAATATTTTTAATATTGATTGTATTGAGGTATTTGTTTGCTGCATTTCTTGTTTGAGCCTGTGATTGTATTCTTTCCTCATTAAATAAGATTAAAAATGCTCAGAGATCCCCTGCATGGGCAAGAAGCAACTTGCTGTGTATGACATTGTGATAGGCAATGTGTGGCAAATGCATTACATTCAATTACTTGTATCTAAAGGTGGGCTTAATTAAAATGTTGTGATGTGAGCCAGACATGCACATGTTCCTCTTGGTATTTAGACTTCACAATCAACATGCTGCTGTTTCTTCACAGTCATTTACAGCTGTATTAGACGCGGTAGAGCTCGGAGAAGTACATCAGACTGACATTTCTATGAGCGGCAGAGATGGTGCGTTTCATTTCACTCTTACTTTACATAGAAAATAAATTGTGATTATTTACTCGTACTTTAGCAAATAGAATATGTAAATGTAATACCTGTGTAAATACTCTTTAGACTGCAAGCTGCACATCAAAAGGATTCACGTAAAGGAATCTTTGAGGCATGAAGTCTACGTATTTGATGTAAATGAGTAAGTTAAATCTTTTGAACTTCCCTTTATTTTAATAGCTACAGCTTCTAACCAGGCTAGGAGTATTTTAGGGAGAGATTACAGTTTTCCAAGATTTCTTTTATGTGTGATAGTACAAGATATGCGTTTTATTATAACACCTAAGGAAAACGCATTAGTAGACAGTGCTTAATTCTCGAGCGCCAACAACCAAGTCAAAGGTGCTTTTTGTTTTTTGTTTTTCATTTTTAATATCCTGAAGAACTTGAAGCCAAGTTATGGGTCTAATGCCGCGTACACACGACCGTTTTTAATGTCATTGAAAAAAACAAAGTTTTTCTTGACGTGATTCTTCTCAAGCCTGCCTTGCCTACACACTATCATGAAAAAAAATGCTCGAGCAAAGCGTGGTGACGTACGACGGCACTATAAAGGGGAAGTTCCATTCGGATGGCGCCACCCTTTGGGCTGCTTTTGCAGCCCAAACCACACCACACCATTCAGGGCAGGGTCATCTAGGATTTGTTGTCGGGTACGCCATTGGTCATTTGTGAGGAAGTGTCGCACCTGAGACCTTTCGACCAGTTTGGTGAGAGACGATTCGCACTTTTCAGCCTCATGCTCTTCAGTCCGTTACAGCGTGACGAATGTGCTATCTCCATTACGAACGCTCCCGTCTCATCACTTGCTTCTGAGCATGCGCGGTTTTTTTCACATCGTTAAAGTCTACACACGGCCATTTTTAATGACGAAAAAAAAAGCATGTTCCAAATTTTTAATGCCCATTTTTCACGTCTTGAAAAATGCTCTGGAGCCCACACACGATCGTTTTTAATGACCAAATAAAAAATGGCATTTTTCTCGTCATGAAAAACGGTCGTGTGTACGCGGCATAATAGAAACTGACAAAAATGGCTTCTGGTTTATGTTTACTTTATGAAAATATTGATGGGTTTTTATTCACGTTATATTAGGAATTTTTCAGGCTTGTACATTACCTGAGATGTTTCATAGTCACATCAAATGGATTAGGGGACCTATATCAGCTGATGTCTTGTATGCTTTAAATGGCCAAAATTTAAAGAGACTGGACCAGATTCTTAGATTTAGCTGTAATTTAATTAAGTGGCTGGTTCTTAAACCTAGTACACACCACTAGCTAGGTTGAATGAAAAAAAACCTGACTGCTCAGGTTGGAACCGCTGTACTTACAATCCAATGTTAGTACAGCGATCTCCCCTGCTGAGCTATTGTGTTCTGCCCCCCCCCCCCCCACTAGAACACCTAGGTTAGCGCTGTCAGCCATTGACTGACAGCGCTGATCGTGAGCTGGTCGTCTGACCTTTTTCGGTCATGAACCTTCGACAAAAGTCAGCCGAACGCAGCCAGTTTGTCCCCAAATGCAGCTAGTTTCCTCCCAGCCCTGCATTTACCTTCCTCGGGTCAGCGCCGTCCTTCTTCCGTCCTCGATGTCGCTTCAGCCAATCAGGTTACGGTAACCAGACCCGGTGAACCTGATTGGCTGAGACGCCTGTCAGTGTTAACCAAGGAACGCACCCCCGTGCGTCCTCTGGTTAACTATTCGGAAGCCGATTAAAGCCCACAGGCCGCTGGCTCTGATAGGCACTTCCAAACACCAACCAGCCGCTGTTATTCAGATGGCCGGCGCTCAACAGGGGGCCGGCAATCTGAATAGTGGGCGGCGGCGACAATACATAGGATCATGCAATGCATGAACCTATGTATTGTTGTGAGTGACGGGCGCAGGAGCGAGAGGGGGCGGCGCTCCTGCGCCCACTATGGACGCACCGCCACTGTATGGGGCCAAATTGCACTGTAAATTGCACCAGAAAAGTACAGGAACCTTTTCCAAAATCTCACCACACGGAGTCGCATTGGTTTGAAGAGGCACCATGGAAAACAATGTAATTTTCCTTGCCATGCAATTCTGTGCAACTGAAATTGCACCTGAAATCACACTAGCATGAACCATGCCTTGAGGTTATTTTTAAAAGAAATAGAAATGTCCCTTTTTATGGATCACAAAAACAATATAAAAAGTGACCAAATGTATCTGAGTTTTCACTGCAACAGAAGTAGCACTAGTACTGCTGGACCAAAAGCCTTTGGTAACTTAACTTTGCAAAATACCTAATTGTTTTTTGTGCTTATATAATGTTGTTATAAAAAGGAAGACATAATTAACAGAGAGCCCTTTCGGACCCTGCTGCAGAGGACTAAGTAAGCCTTTCTACAAGCCTTCTAGGGAAGCCTTTCTACAAGGGGGTGCCATCTGGGTTCATCAGGAATGCTTGTCCCCCCTGCCCCTCCTTTCCTAGTCAGTCAAGCTGCATGCTCCTTTAAGGGTCTGGTGTGGATTTTTAAGGGTGCGCTTATGCTATTTTATTGCTGATCTTTGCACAGGGCCCATCCTTAAATCCAGCGGCGGCTGGTGTTTTTTTGGGGGGAGCGGCAAACAAACCTTCCCCCAGCTCCTCCCTCAATCCCCCGCCCCCCACGCGCGCATGCCCGCTGTCTGCCGGTCGGTCCGGCACTTTCCCCACCTAGGTGGCAGGCGGCTGGCATCGAGCAGCTGGCCGCAGCTCCTATGTCCTCTTCAACATCACGTGTGTCTCATCTCCTCCTCCTAGGCATCCAATAGCCTGTCCTTTTAGCCAATCGGGAGACATGTCTCAAGACCCGCTTCCTGATTGGCCCGGGAGGAGGTTCAGTGTTACAAATAGCGAATATTCATTCGCTATTGTAACACACCTGGGTGGGTTTGGTTCGCATTCTCTGCGCACTGAGCCCACCCTATTTTGAAGTCTATTAGAGCCTCTGGCTTGAATTGGTGCTTCAAAAAAACATATGGGCCAGGCACATGGGGGGCGGCGCCCGTTTGCCCTTAATGGATGGGCCGCCCCTGCATCCATACCATGACAAATGTCAATATTGCTGTAGTAGGTTATATACATCACACAGATGCACCACTTCAGAGCCAGGGCATTCCGAGGCAGATTAATTAACCACTAGCTGCCCAAGCCAATTTTGACATTTCTCGCATACATGTAAACATCTGCACTTTTTTCACTAAATAATTACTTAGAATCCCCAAACATGATACATTTTCTGAAAGCAAGGGCCCGGGAGAAAAAGTGTTTGTTTTTGCAGTTTTTTTAGTCACATGATATTTGCTCATTTTATTGATTTTTAAAGAAACAAAAACACTGTTAAATACCCAATTGTTTGGTAAAATATAAAAGATGATGTTACACCGAGTAAATAGATATCAAGCATGTCACATTTTAAAATTACATACACCCGTGGAATGGCAACAAACTACGGTACTTAAAAATCTCAAAAGGCTCTCTTTAACCACTTGTTGTCCAGCCGCCGCAGTTTTACTGCGGCAGGTTGACTCGACTGGGCAAATCGACATTACCTTACGTTGCTTTTTGTTTTGGCTACTAGGGGCATGCGCACGCAGCAGCGTGTGACCGAAGCCAATGCGAGTGCCCGGTGGGCGCAATGACCGCCAGGCACCCACGATCGCTCCTGACAGAGTGAGAACCGCGATCTGTGTGTAAACACACAAATCCTCATTCTTTCAGGGGAGTAGAGACAGATTGTGTGTTCATACTAAGTATGAACACCGATCTATCTCTCCTCCTAGACAGTCCTATCCCCCCCACAGTTAGAACACACATAGGTAACACATTTAACCCCTTGATTGCCCCCTACTGTAAGCCCCGTCCCTGCCAGTGACATTTATACTGCAATCAGTGCATTTTTATAGCACTGATCGCTCTATAAATGTCAATAGTCCCAAAAATGTGTCAAGTGTCCAATTTGTCCGCCGCAATATCACAGTCCCAATAAAAATTGCAGATCGCCGCCATTACTAGTAAAAAAAATAAATAATAAAAATTACATAAATCCATCCCCTACTTTGTAGATGCTATAACTTTTGCGTAAGCCAATCAATATACGCTTCTTGCGATTTTTTTTTTTACCAAAAATATGTAGAAGAATACATATCGGCCTAAACTGAGGGGAAAAAAAATATTATTATTTTTTTTAAATGTGGGATATTTATTATAGCAAAAAGTATTATATTGGGGGTTATTTACGAAAGGAACATCCACTTTGCACTACAAGTGCAAAGTGCACTTGAAAGTGCACTGAACGAGCACTTGGAAGTGCAGTTGCTGTAGATCCAAGGGGGACATGCAAGGAAAATAAAAAACAACAGCATTTTAGCTTGCACATGATTGGATGATAAAATAAGCAGAGCTTCCCCTCATTTCAGATCTACCCCTCAGATTTACAGCGACTGCACTTCCAAGTACACTTTCAGTGCAATTTCGAGTGCACTTTGCACTTGTAGTTTGCACTTATAGTGCAAAGTGGATTTGCCTTTCCTAAATAACCCCCATTGTGTTTTTTTCAAAATTGTCGCTCTTCTATTGTTTATAGCGCAAAAAATAAAAACCGCAGAGGTGATTCAAATACCACCAAAAGAAAACTCTATTTGTGGGTACAGCGTCGCACAATCGCGCAATTGTCAGTTAAAGCGACGCAGTGCCGTTTTGCAAAAAATGGCCTGGTCATTGAGCAGCCAAATCTTCTGTGGCTGAAGTGGTTAATAGCCTTTACAGGTTACCAGTTTAGAGTTACACAAGGGGTCTGGTGCTAGAATATTTGCTCTTGCTATGACGTTATATGTGTGGTGCAATCACAGTTCACATATATTTATACATTCGCCTTTGCGCATGAGCAACAGGGGCCAGGGATGGTTTACATTTTTTTTTTAATCTTACCCGTATATACCCGAGTATAAGCCGACCCGAATATAAGCCGAGGCACCTAATTTTACCACAAAAACTGGGAAAACTTATTGACTCGAGTATAAGCCTAGGGTGTGCCTCACTTTGCCTCACTGTGTCCATGCCTCACTGTGTCCATGACTAGACTGACGTTTAACATGGGAGTCTATGGAAGGGGTGCCCGGATTTAAAAAAATCAGT
The DNA here is from genome assembly GCA_029206835.1 of Rana muscosa. NCBI lineage: Eukaryota > Metazoa > Chordata > Amphibia > Anura > Ranidae > Rana > Rana muscosa. Next base: position 23,406,622 of record JARGYO010005626.1, read on the forward strand.
GCTCCCCGGCCGTAGGTCCCCCGGACAAGAAACTTTGCAAACTCCTAGAGGAAGATATGGGCTACATGTGTGCTATGTTTGGGGTCCAGAGGACTTACGACCGGCCGGTACCTGGTCCCCAAAATCAACAGAGAAATTACAGTTTAACATGGGAGTCTATGGAAGGGGTTCCCGGTTTTGAAAAATCGGTGCTCCCCGGCCATAGCTCCCCCGGACAAGAAACTTTGCACACTTGTAGAGGAAGAGTGGGGCTACATGTGTGCCAAGTTTGGGGTCCAGGGGACCTACGGCCGGCCGGTACTGGCTCCCCAAAGTTCGGGAGATCAGGCGCAAAAAGGTGACTCGAGTATAAGCCGAGGGGGGCATCTTCAGCACAAAAAATTGTGCTTAAAACTCAGCTTATACTCGAGTATATACGGTATTTATTTTATTTACAATTAATTTTTTTATCAACTTTATTGCTATCATAAGGGATAAACAACATGAATGAACACACAAGGGATGAACACTGCATGCACAGTGAAGTACTCTCTACTGAGACGTCTGATTAGACCCCTGATCTCTACTCTGCCCTCAAAAGCATCTGATTAAACTGAGACTTATTTGATCAGATGCTGTACATGGCTTAGAGACAACAAACTGAAACCAGAAGTGACAAAATCTGCTGCACTTCTGGTTTACTAGACCATAGAGACAATTGGGGTACATAAGATCCTTCCTCATCTCTATGGTCAGTAATCATGACCACCAGTTTCAGTTCCAGGCTCCATGGTGGAACAGGAGAGCCTGGGAAGGTGGCCGAATGTGGTGGGAGGGGGGACCAGTTTCAAGACAAACAAACCTATACTGCTCCAGGTGCTTATGCTCTTCCAATATCATCTACTGCTATTCAGGAACTTACCTGGCTGAACCCTAGAGGCAGGATGCAGGAGAAAGACTAACGTTATGTGCTAGAGGAGGGATACAAGGGGAAGAGTGGGATCTCACAAGAAAAAAGTCCTTTCAAGGGACTAAATTGCACAGTGCATTAATAAAAATACACTTTTGCACTCACTTGGAAACAGAAGACAAACATGCTACAATAAACCATGGAGACCTGCTTGGTCTGGGCACATAAACTCCGCTGAGGCTATACCAGTGCAGCATAGCATGAGTGGTATAGCTGCAGCAGAATTTGTGTGGCCAGTAACCTGGTAGGTCTCTATGGTTTATTGTAGCACGTTTGTCACCTGTTTCTAAGTGAGTGCAATGTTTTTTGTTTTTTTTTAATAATACATTTGTACAGCGAGCACTATGATTGCCATTTGTTTTTGAGCTGAGCTCCTTAAAGCTGAGTTTGTGCTGGCTGGATTCTTTTACCCCTGTTGGTGAACTGGATACAGTGAAATCCATTAACCTATGTGAATATACAAATGTGATCGTCCATCCACCTGGCCTGTTTTCCACATGCTAGTTTGACCTTTGTAGCGAGGGTCAAACAGAAAGGTCAGAGTATACCTAATGGGAATTATTGGAGATTTTATACACCATTTTCAAGAAGTTCCAGATGGAGAGTTGAATCATCACTATTTACTTTTCTTCATTCGCTTGTCATGTTTGCACATATGATTCTGTCACTAATATTCTGTGTTTTTTTTCACAATTTTTTTGTACATTTGTTTTTTTAAGGATATTACTTAGTAGAGCGCATCACATTTACATATTTTTGGACACTTTATAGTTGTTTTTGTCCCCACTTGGGAGATTTCCCTTTCATTTCCTGTCTGTTTGCAGAAATCTCCTTTGTGGGGAACACAGACAGCAAGAGGTTGGGTAAGAACCTATATTTGGGTTTTAATGCTTTTTGGGTCACTTTTGGGGAGATTTTCACTCACTAGAGCCATACACTGTAATATACGTCCGCAGGAGGTTCTGATATTTCTACTTTGTCAAAACAAAATAAAAAGGTTGAAGCTTTAAGCTTCTTTAAACTATTGTACAGCTACAATATCTTGCTTTGTGTTTGTTTCAGTAACTGTCTTTTGTTATACTCCTAAATAACAGTTTATGTAATAATTTATTTGCTTAGGAATTTTTCAATTGATGCAAGCAACCCAGAGACAAGAAGAGAGCTTTTTATTTCTGAAGTTGTCCATGTTGAAAATGGTGAAACTAGACATGGCACATCATTTGCCTTCGATGGAATGGAAAATATTGAAGGAAAACTAGTGGAACATGAGATTAAAGTGTATACGGGTGACGTGAGAGGTGCAGACATCGATGCCAACGTTTATATCATATTATTCAGTGAAAATGGAAACTCATTTGGACCTGTCCAGCTGGTTGATCCGCTACAGGATAAAAATCCTTTTGAAAGAGGAAAGGTAAGAGAAGTGAAAAAATAACTAATTTGAATTATTCTGTTTTAAAATCGTTTTCTATTGAAGGTGTAAGTATCATCAGAGAGCATAGGTGTGCGCAGCCTATTGCATTAGGGTGTGCACCTCAAAGCTCCAACACATATGCGTTTGACATATTTACCGGCCTCTTCCCAGCTCTCTATCTTGAAACAATGGGAGAAAGGGGAGCAAGGGAGCACATGGGGTACCCGGGCAACAGAAGGAGTGGGAACAGGGAAATGAGGGGTGGCAGGGGTGGCATAAATTAGTACCAATCCCCTATATTTTCCTCCTATGGCAGCTGAATGTTGACAAAAGGGAGAGGAGGAGAAGCCTACTTTCAGCTGCTGCAGGAGGAAAATACAGATCGGTTCCACTAAATTCCACCCCCGCCACCTCTCCTGTCCAGGTTCTGAGGGTCAGCAAGGAAGGATTAAGGTTTACCTGTCACCTGCCCACCATTGACAGGTTGCCAACCCCAGAATTAGGGTGTGCCCAGGCACACCTGGCACACCCCTTGCACACGCCTATGTCAGAGAGGTAATATTCTCATATTCAAAAATGTATATCTTTATTCAAAAAGACAACAAACAAATTGCAGTAACTAGAATCCAACTATAAACGTAAAATATCTGATTAATCGTCATGTGTTACTGCACATTTTTTTAAAAGTATGTCTAAAAGCAAAACTGTATTAGTATAGAGTGCAAAATGGATATAACCCTTTTCAGTTTTTTGGTGTTTTTTCATCTATTTTTTGCTGCTGTTGAAATTTTCCTTAAATTCCTGTCCCAGAGACACACAACAAAGCAAAAGGAAATCTCTCCCAAAATGAGGAAAAATTTGACACAGCTATCACATGCACAGGTGTCCCGATTGAGGGATTTTTCCTTACTAGTTGTTCTGGCAACATTTTGGATTTATCATTATTTTTTTAGTCTTAGTGACAATGGTCACTAAGAGAAATAGAGAGGAAACACACATCTAAACATGCATCTAAAAACACAAGATACAACTAAAACCTTACAGAGGTTCTATCCCTTCTCTACTCTTCCCTAAGCCAAAATATGGCTTTACATGCACTGCTGATGCTTTCATGAAGGCGCATTTTTCAAGGATGTAATCATTTTCCTTGCTTCTCTACATAATGAACCAAGCCCCCTCTCCCCCAAAGCACCTCCCATGTGGAGTGCATGTGGCCTGGTATGGTTCAGGAGGGGGTACGCTCATTCATCCCCCACCTTTCCTGACCCGCCAGGCTGCTTGTTTGAATAAGGGTCTGGTATAGATTTTGGGGGGACCCCACACCATTTTTTTCTTTATTTTGGTGTGGGGTTCTCTTTGAAATCCATACCAGGCCCAAAGGGTTTATTTATTTTTTTCAAACGCCGGGTAGGCAATTGCAACCGCGAGTCAATTTAAATGTGATTTGACTCGTTTTTTTTCCTTTAGAAATAACATTTTTGCTGCAGCATGTTCTATATATGCTACAGATGCACCACTTTACATGAAGACTAAGTAAGGGGACCCCCCAGGCACAATATTTAAAGGATTTTTTTCATTTTAATTGTTGCACTTTAAGCATCATAAAATCACTGCTCCTGAAAAAACGGTTGTTTAAAAAAAGAAAAAATGTACTGCCCTAGGGCAGTACCTGGACCCCCATACCCCTTTTATGGCCAATTATTTGCATATATCAAAGAAAAAACTGAATATGTGGGACTTTGAATGAGACGCAATGGGGGATATTGCGCCTCCATCCCTGGTTGCTATGCAAAAAAGAGGGGGGAGGGTGGGACTTTAGATGAGGTGCGTGGGGTACTGCCAGACAAAACCATATACATATGTAAAAAAAAAAAAATTTTATTAGACCAAAGATAGGGCATGGATCAACCCATATAAATGCATAATAGCACATTGGCATATAAAATACGAAGTATCAACATACATGTTAAGGATAGTAACCAACATGACACAGAAAGTAAATATTGTACGTCACAGTCCCCCCAAGTGGAGTAGACATAACATTATATCAGGGTGGTAAAGCAATAAAACCATCTAGAATCATAAATATGAAATGGATGCATCAAAATAAGCTTGACGACGTTTCATGGACTTCTATCCACACATCAGGAGCAAGTGCATCAATATACTAAAAAGGGGATAAAAATCGCCATTATAGATTGATATAACCACAAACTAGGGGGCTGGAGGGATTAAGGATAATGATGAACAGATAAACGGCCATAACTGAAAGTACTCACATAAGAACTGATACTGTGACCATGCGATATCACCTGCCGGAATAAATATGTCCAGCGCGGGAGCTGAGGAAAGGACCCAAGCATAAACCAGGCGCACACACTTCAGTCCCCCAAAAAGTGTGTTTGTATGGAAAAATCTTGATGTAGCTATGGATGGGGTTTCTAAATTGTATACAATAAAGTAAGTGGTTTGTTACCGTATTGGTAAAAATAAAAATAAATATCATATAGAGTAAGCCCATCACCACAGTATAGAAGTATATTGTGGAGCATATCAACAAGGTGAACAGAATGAAAAAATAGGGTGTCCATATAGTGAGAATAGGGAAGAGAAAATGAGATTCCTGAAATCAGGAGAAAATAACGAAAGCTAGAGTAAGGAAACAGTAATGAATGTTTGTTATAGAAAGAGAGGAATTGAAAATCTATCAAGAGCTTGCTATGTATTTACCCATGTAGGTCCTGGTGGGATATAAACCAGAAATGGAGTGCAGTGTGGGACTTTTGATGCATCCATTTCATATTTATGATTCTAGATAGTTTTATTGCTTTACCACCCTGTTATAATGTTATGTCTACTCCACTTGGGGGACTGTGATGTACAATATTTACTTTCTGTGTCATGTTGGTTACTATCCTCAATATGTATGTTGATACTTTGTATTTTATATGCCAATGTGCTATGTTGCATTTATATGGGTTGATCCATGCCCTATCTTTGGTCTAATAAATAATATAATTTTTTACATATGTATATGGTTTTGTCTGGCTCTACCCCACGCACCTCATCTAAAGTCCCACCCTCCCCCCTATTATTTGCATATAAGCCTTCAAGATGGGCATTTTTAATGTTTTCTGTTGGCTCCCATAGACTTAAATGGGGTTCGCCTTTTGTGTTAAAACAAGAGATGAGCCGAACACCCCCCTTTTCAGTTTGAAGCAGAACTCTCGAACAGGTGGGTGTTTGGACCTATCTCCATTCATCAATGACCATTCCTATCCTGACAGGTGACTATGCTTACAAAATGATCTAGCAGTGTATCTGATTCTACCCACAAAGTGTGTTTTCTATGCGTCTTGTGTCTGCTGGCTTCATTGGACACATAGCTGTATTCTAGACTGCAGAGCAAAGCTTACCACAGACGTCTGACCATAGGACTGTGTGATACCATCTTTAAAGTGGTTATAAACCCACTTTGACAACTTGTACCTACAGGTAAGCCTAGATTAACCACTTAAGCCCCGGACCATTTGGTAGCTAAAGGACCAGAGGTGAATTCAGAATTTTGCACTGCGCTGCTTTAACTGTAAATTGTGCGGACATGCAATGTTGTACCCAAACGAAATTTGCGTCCTTTTCTTCCCACAAATAGAGCTTTCTTTTAATGGTATTTGATTGCCTCTGCGATTTTTATTTTTTGCGATATAAACGGAAAAAGACCGAAAATTTTGAAAAAAAATGATATTTTCTACTTTTTGTTATAAGAAAAATCGAATAAACTCAATTGTAGTCATACATTTAGGCCAAAATGTATTCAGCCACATGTTTTTAGTAAAAAAAAATGTCAATAAGCGTATATTTATTGGTTTGCGCAAAAGTTATAGAGTTTACAAACTAGGGTACATTTTCTGAAATTTACACAGCTTTAAATTTATGACTGCCTATCTCATTTCTTGAGGTGCTAAAATGACAGGGCAGTACAAAACCCCCCCAAATGACCCCATTTTGGAAAGTAGACACCCCAAGGAAATTGCTGAGAGGCATGTTGAGCCCATTGAATTTTTTATTTTTTTGTCCCAAGTGATTGAATAATGACTAAAAAAAAAAAAAAAATTACAAAAAGTTGTCACTAAATGATATATTGCTCACACATGCCATGGTTATATGTGGAATTTCACCCCAAAATACATTTTGCTGCTTCTCCTGAGTACGGGGATACCACATGTGTGGGACTTTTTGGGAGCCTAGCCGCGTACGGGACCCCGGAAACCAAGCACCGCCTTCAGGATTTCTAAGGGCGCAAATTTTTGGATTTCACTCCTCACTACCTATCACAGTTTCGAAGGCCATAAAATGCCAAAATAGCACAACCCCCCCCCCCCAAATGACCCCATTTTAGAAAGTAGACACCCCAAGGAAATTGCTGAGAGGCCTGTTGAGCCCATTGAATATATTTTTTTTGTCCCAAGTGATTGAATAATGACAAAAAATAAATAAAAAAATTACAAAAAGTTGTCACTAAATGATATATTGCTCACACATGCCATGGTTATATGTGGAATTACACCCCAAACTACATTTTTCTGCTTCTCCTGAGTACGGGGATACCACATGTGTGGGACTTTTTAGGAGCCTAGCCGCGTACGGGACTCCGAAAACCAAGCACCGCCTTCAGGATTTCTAGGCACAAATTTTTGATTTCACTCCTCACTACCTATCACGGTTTCGAAGGCCATAAAATGCCAAAATCGCACAAAACCCCCCCAAATGACCCCATTTTGGAAAGTAGACACCCCAAGCTATTTGCTGAGAGGAATGGCGAGTATTTTACAGCTCTCATTTGTTTTTGAAAATGAAGAAAGAAAATATATATATATATATTTTTTTTTTTCAATTTTCAAAACTTTGTGACAAAAAGCGAGATCTGCAAAATACTCACAATACCTCTCAGCAAATAGCTTGGGGTGCCTACTTTCCAAAATGGGGTCATTTGGGGGGGTTTTGTGCTATCTGGGCATTCCATGGCCTCCGAAACTGTGATAGGCAGTGAGAAGTGAAATCAAAAACTTACACCCTTAGAAAGCCTGAAGGCGGTGCTTGGTTTTTGGGGTCCCGTACGTGGCTAGGCTCCCAAAAAGTCTCACACATGTGATATCCCCGTACTCAGGAGAAGCAACAGAATGTATTTTGGGGTGTAATTCCACATATGCCCATGGCATGTTTGAGCAATATATCATTTAGTGACAACTTTGTGCAAAAAAAAAAAAAATTGTCGTTTTTCCGCAACTTGTGTCAACATATAAAATGTTCCATGGACTCGACATGCCTCTCAGTATATAGCTTGGGGTGTCTACTTTCCAAAATGGGGTCTTTTCCGGGGGTTTTGAACTGTTCTGGCATTTTATACACAACATTAGGAAGCTTACATCCACTCTTCTAACCACTTGAAGACAAAGCCCTTTTTGACACTTTTTGTTTACATGAAAACATTTTTTTTTGCAAGAAAATTATGTTGAACCCCCAAACATTATATATATTTTTAAAGCAAAGGCCCTACAGATTAAAATGGTGGGTGTTGCATTTTTTTTTTCTACACAGTATTTGCGCAGCGATTTTTCAAACGCATTTTTTGGGTTAAAAAATACACTTTTTTTATTTTAATGCACTAAAACACACTATATTGCCCAAATGTTTGATGAAATAAAAAAGATGATCTTGGGCCGAGTACATAGATACCAAACACGACATGCTTTAAAATTTCGCACAAACGCGCATTGGCGACAAACTACATACATTTTTAAAAGCCTTTAAAAGCCTTTACAGGTTACCCCAGTAGATTTACAGAGGAGGTCTACTGCTAAAATGATTGCCCTCGATCTGACCTTCGCGGTGATACCTCACATGCATGGTGCAATTGCTGTTTACATATGACGCCAGACCGACACTTGCGTTCGCCATTGGGCAAGAGCAGGGCAGGACAGGGGTGCTTTTTTTTTTTTTCTTTTTTTTATTATTAATTTTGCTTTTTTATTTTATTTTTAAATTGTTCCTTCCAAGTATTTTTTTTTTTATCATTTTTATCGTTATCTCAGGGAATGTAAATATCCCCTATGATAGCAATAGGTAGTGACAGGTACTCTTTTTTTGAAAAAACTGGGGTCTTCTAGACCCTAGATTTTTCCTCTGCCCTCAAAGCATCTGACCACACCAAGATCGGTGTGATAAAATGCTTTCCCAATTTCCCAATGGCGCTTTTTATATCCGGGGGGGGCATTCCCTCCCACTGCTTGTAAAAGCAGTCCAGAGGCTAATTAGCCGCTAGGATTGCTTTTACATGAAAGCCGGCCGCAGGCTGAAAAGAATGATACCAAGATGATACCTAAACCCGCAGGCATCATTCTGGTATAAACATTCAAAGTCCAGCAACATACCAGTACGTTGCTGGTCCTTGTTGGACATGTATTGTAATCTTTTTTTTTCATGCAGCCTGTTGGCTGAACGAAAAAAGAGATTGATCGGTGGGTATGCCCACCATTAGAATACCGCCCTTCATCCACCCACTTCCAATGATGGGCATACACGCACCATTTATATATGCCGAAGCATGGGGGCATCCTCCCGCAAAAAAGTTATGCCGCACACACATGGTCGGACTTTTCCACGGGCAAGCCTCCGTCGGAATTTCGACCGTATGTACGCGGCATTAGGAGCAAAATCGCTCCTCCGCCCCTGCTGTCCCAATGCTTCGGCATATTTGCTTTTTTTTTTTAACTGTGGTGGTGAAATCACCTCCTACAGCACTGGAGTCGCAGGGATCAGGCCTGTCTCTGCGAACGCTGCAGTTATGTGTGTTTTTGTTTTGTAAGTGACAGTGATCGATCGATACTGAACTTGGGTGGCCTGGGCTGGACGGAGGGGCAAAACACAGGTGCCAGCAGGTATCTGGGCTGATCCCGCTAACACTGCGTTTTTGGGAACCCTAAACTGCTGGGGACGCTAGTATAGATCTGATCAGATCAGATATTTATCTGTTCAGATACTATACCACTAAGGGGGGTGTATGCTTCACGCGTGGGTGTTAGCGTTACTGGCACTAACCTGACGCTGCCTGGGGTGTGACTCAGACCCTCTCTGACGCTAAAACCTAATTGATATCACCCGCCGGGCGATCAGGGGGTTAAACCTTTATTGGGTTATATACACGGCGGGTGCCCTGACACTATAAAAAGCAAACTAACTAACCAGCGTCACCCGTAACACTTATATGGTGATCACTGGTGAAAGGGTTAACTAGGGGCAATCAGGGAGTTAAAACCTTTATTAGATAATATATGGGGGTACCTGACACTATAAAAACCTGCGGCGAACCTAAAAAAAATTACCAGCTACCGATCTGCATCACCGACACTAAGACAGCGTTTAGAAAAACGATCGCTTAGCGACAGTGGTGATGGGGGTGAAAGGGTTACCTGGGGGGTGATCAAGGGGGTTAAACCTTTATTAGATAATATATTGGGGTACCTGACGCTATAAAAACATGCGGCGAACCTAAAAAAAATTACTGGCTACCGATCTGCATCACCGACACTAAGACAGCGTTTAGAAAAACGATCGCTTAGCGACAGTGGTGATAGGGGGTGAAAGGGTTACCTGGGGGGCGATGAAGGGGGTTAAACCTTTATTAGATAATATATTGGGGTACCTGACGCTATAAAAACCTGCGGCGAACCTAAAAAAATTACCAGCTACCGATCTGCATCACCGACACTAAGACAGCGTTTAGAAAAACGATCGCTTAGCGACAGTGGTGATGGGGGTGAAAGGGTTACCTGGGGGGCGATCAAGGGGGTTAAACCTTTATTAGATAATATATTGGGGTACCTGACGCTATAAAAACATGCGGCGAACCTAAAAAAAATTACTGGCTACCGATCTGCATCACCGACACTAAGACAGCGTTTAGAAAAACAATTGCTTAGCGACAGTGGTGATAGGGGGTGAAAGGGTTACCTGGGGGGCGATCAAGGGGGTTAAACCTTTATTAGATAATATATTGGGGTACCTGACGCTATAAAAACCTGCGGCGAACCTAAAAAAAATTACCGGCTACCGATCTGCATCACAGACACTAAGACAGCGTTTAGAAAAACGATCGCTTAGTGACAGTGGTGATAGGGGGTGAAAGGGTTACCTGGGGGGCGATCAAGGGGGTTAAACCTTTATTAGATAATATATTGGGGTACCTGACGCTATAAAAACATGGGGCGAACCTAAAAAATATTACTGGCTGCCGATCGGCATCACTGACGCTAAGACAGCGATCAGAAAAATGATCGCTTAGCGACAGTGGTGATAGGGGGTGAAAGGGTTATCTGGGGGGTGATCAGGGGGTTAAACCTTTATTAGGGGGGGTTAGGGGGCTACACTGGACCTAAGACTAAACTTTGGTGACACTTTTACAGTCACAAATGTCACTGATTGCAGTGATCACTAAATAAATGGTCACTGCAATCAGTGACACTGTGACTGGGGGCTGGGGGGGGTGATCTGGGGGGGCCTGGGGGGGGCGATTTATGTCCCTATGTGTCCTGGTGTCAGTGTAGTGTTGTGTGCACTGACCTGATGTCTTCTCTTGTACGGCGCTCGGTATTTGTGAGCGCCGCACCAGAGATGACATCACTTCCTCCTGCTCCCTCTGTCTGACACAGACAGAGGGGGCATTTCCATTCGCCGGGAGCGATCGCGAGGGGGTGGCCAGAAACGAATGGCTGCCCCCTCATCCCGGAACGCTCCCGGACACTTAGCCACTGCTCACTGTATAGGAGGGGGGTCCGATTGGACCCCCCAACTATACAAAGGCAATCACGTATGCTCTACGTGATTGTGCCTGTCGGTGCCATTCTGCCGACGTATATATACAGTGAGCGGTCGTTAAGTGGTTAAGGCTTACCTGTAGGTGCAAGAAATATCTCCTTATGGATAAGGAGATATTTGCTGAAAACATAGCGGGCCGGCTTCTTTCCGGTTTTCTGAATGGGATCTTGCCGGCCCGAGCGCGCATGCGTGTGACGTCATCGCCTCTCCGGCCAATCACAGCACCGGAGCGGCGATAACAGGAAGGGTCATCGAGGCAAGATGGCGGCGGCAGCGGAGGGCAACGAGGAGCAGTTCGGGGGCTTCGATCTCAGGTAAGTCATTCATAATGAGCTAGTATGCTATGCATACTAGCTCATTATGCCTTTCTTTTGCAGGGTTTTTAAAAAAAAAAATCAAGGGTTTACTTCCTCTTTAAATGATTACTGCAGTGACATTATTTAGCACTTTTATTCCGATAAAGTGTGATCTGGGTCATCCTGCTCAACTAGAAATATATTAGTTCTGATTTAATTATTGGTTCATAAAAAATGGAGGCCACCTATTGGCAAGGCACCAGCAGATTTGAAAGATATGTATCAGTTCTTAATGTTAGCCTAGACTCTTGTAAAATGAATTATACAGCAGCTTCCTGTTAGCCCTGCTTCCAAGAGGACAGCCGGAGGTCGTGTTCCATCCCAGGCACCTTTAGCCTGGGGTGAGGTACTAGGATGGAGGTCTGGAGCTCAGTGCCCAACACTGAGTTCCGCGAGGGACAGAGGTCCTAGGGAACCTAGGGATTGGGAACCTGAATCCGGAAGGCGTAATGGACCGGGGGGAGCTCCTCACTTGAAGACCGGGTGCAGCAGATTGCCAGTGACAGGTGAGCCTCCCACCGGAGACCGCCTGGAAGGAAATCCCCCCTCGCTCGGAGACCGCAATCCACTTTCAGGGAAGAAAGTGGAGAACCAATTGTGTCTGGGCCTATTCGCATCCACACCTCCTTTTCTGTTCTGTTCTTAAAGGGAGTTCAACTGATTGTGTGTTTCAAGAAGAATAAAGGAGTGTTGGACTTTAATGGTGTGGGGCTTTTTCCTGACAGACATTGTTCAAGGTTATCTCAGTGGAGGCTCCAGGTGCACAGCACTGACCCGAAGGTAAAACAAGAACTTTGCTCACACCGCACTGCCACCTGTGGTGAAGGCCAGGCATGGTGTCCCCGCTCCATCTCCCCTCTAAGGTACCCCTAGACGAGAGACAGACGAGCTGAAGTGAAGAGGGGAGTGAGGAGAGCGCTACATATTGTTTTATCCTCTCTGTTTTAGGAACATATTAAATACAGTGTGTGTATTATATTTTAATTATAAAGCTAAATACCTTCTTTGCCCAGCTTTGCTGTGTGGTCACATGTCCTCTCTCTGCTCTCCTTCTCGATCTAAGGAGTAGAGGGAGGGGCTGAGATTTCCCTCTGGCGTATGCAAGCTAGCAGAGTGAGCACATGTGACCACACAGCAGAGATGGGCAAAGAAGGTGTTTTGCTTCATAATTTAAAAAAATACACACACTGTACTTAATGTGAAAACAGAGAGGATAAAAGTATATAATAGATCAGTGATTCTCAACCAGGGTTCCGTGGAATCCTAGGGTTCCTCCAGAGGTTGCTAGGGGTTCCTTCAGCATTGGGCAATTTCTGCCTCTCAGATCATTTCCTACTGACACTATTGATCTTTTTAGCTATCTGTAAGGAGGTAATTCTTCCCAATGACCACAAGTGTAAGGACCATCCTTCCCACTGACCATCACACAAAGGTTTCATGAATTGTAGATTTCAAATTTTTAGCAGGGGTTCCCCGAGACTGGAGAACTATTTCAAGGGTTCCTCTGTGTTGAAAAGGTTGAGAAAGGCCGTAATAGATGTTACTTTACAACCACTTTACCAAAGGGGAGGAGCAGCTGCAGCAGCAGCAGAATACTCAATCAAGACAGGAGGGGACGGGAAGGGAGGGGTGGGAAGGAGTTTGGCTTCACAGTTCACACACAGACTACACACATACACTTCAGAATACACAGCAGGATGATGGAGGCGCATAATCTGACCACGCTATCGGGGATCTGTAGCATGGTCAGTACACACAGTACATACAGGAATGGGCAGGATCAAGCAGGTATTGTACAACATGGAAATGGACAATTGACATGGCATAAGCACCGTGCCTGTATATCGTGCCTTAAAGGGACAGGAGTATGTTTTTTAGGGTTACAACCACTTTAAAGTGGTTCTAAAGCCTTAAAGTGATTGTAAAGTGTTGTTTTTTTCCTATAAAAATAACTAACATGGTATACTTACCTGCTCTGTTGCAGTGGATTTGCACAGAGCAGCCTGGATCCTCCTCTTCTTGGGTCCCTCTTCAGTGTTCCTGGCCCCTCCCTCCTGTTCAGTGCTCCCACAGCAAGCAGCTTGCTATGGGGACACCCGAGCTGAGTCACTGCTCCCTGTGTCCATTCAGACATGGAGCCCCAATCCTGCCCCACCCCCTCTCTCCCCTGATTGGCTAGCTGACTTTGATTAAAAGCAACGGTAGCCATTGGTGCCGCTGCTGTGCCCCAGCCAATCACAAGGAAGAATCTCGGATGGCTGAGACACTCGTGGACATCGCTGGACAGAGAGGGACCTCAGGTAAGTATTAGGGGGTGTTGGGGAGGCTGCTGCACACAGAAGGCTTTTTATCGTAATGCATAGAATGAAAGATAAAAACCTTCTGCCTTTACAACCACCTTAAGGTTTTATGCATTAGGGTAAAAAAAACATCTGTGCTGTAGCTGCCCCCCAGACCCCCCTTTCTCTTACCTGAGCCCATCCCATCCAGCAGTGGGCATGAGCACAGGGACTCCTGCCATTGTCTCTCTCCTCATTGGACAATTTGATAGCAGCGGGAATTCCAACAATCAAATCTGGTGACACAGGAGCGGGGGGTGGGGCCGAGTCCTACTGTCTGTATCAATAGACGCAGCAGCGGGGGACTCGGAAACGACCATGCACTAGTGCCCCCAGGAAAAGTGGCTTTCCCTGGGTGCACCCGATGAAGAGGAGGGGCCTGGAGCACCGACGGGGGACCCCAGAAAAAAAGGATCGGGCTGCTCTGTGCAAGTCAGTGTGGGTATGTTTGTAATTTTTATATAAAAAAAAAGAAAGCTTTATAACCAATTGAAGTAAAGCAGAATGGACATATTCTGGCAGTGGGCCACATATCCTTAGGGTGCATGTCTCATTTTTAGGTGGCACATGGCGAAGTTCAGCATCTAAAGTAGGACTAAATAGAGCCTAGAGAAGAGGGCACTTGTATCCATAGATTAGATTAAAACTTCTCTAGCTGTTTAGTGACAGCTACTAGGCATTGGAGCAAAAACATCAATTGAATCTATTGTACTGTATATGGGCTTTGGATGTTGAGAATTTTGGAGGGCAGGTTGGTACTGAAAAGATGGGGATCCACACCAGGGAGTTGAGACTGTGCAGATATTCATGTGACAGAATAAAAAGATATGTTTCAAAGATTTATCTGTCAAAGCTTAGGTAAGTATTTTCAACAACTTGCAAACAACATGTTCTAAATTTTAAATGGCATTATTAGAAAACAATTGAGACATGACAGGGCCATAATGGTGATACCCTACCAACTAACATTTCAAAAGTAATCTTATGACATCCATTCAATCAGCTTGCGGTACTTTTCTATTGTAAACTCTCAAATGACATATGCTGTACAATTCTATATGTATATGTAGCGGACCCCCAAATTTGGGGTCGCTATGTCTGAAATTTAGAGGGTGGTCTGGGCAATAGTTTGGCTCAGGCTGTTTAATTTCCTTAGATTGGACTCTGCTTTGCTGTGGTGTTGCCTGGATGAATAGTTCCCCTTTGACATGTGGGTGGCCGTACAGTGGGCGTGGTCTACCTGCAGTGCATGCTGGGAGAGGGTACTTAAGGGGCAGACGCCATTGGGTCTGGGTCCTCGGCACGTCCCCACCTTCGGTGGCCCTCATGGCCAGGGGTGCGTGTGAATGTGTTGGGTCCCGGGCACCTTTGGCCCGAGGCTCCATCGTTCCAGGTAGGCACAGTACCTTTAACTGAGGCTTACAACCAGACCATCGGAATCCCAGGGTGCCTGTGGGAGGGTGGCCCACTCTGAGAGAGAGGAAACCAGGGGAGGGCCTGTCCGGAGGACCGGTGAAGGAAGTCACTGTTCCTGGAGAGGCCTGGTTGCCTATCAGAGGGAAGGATTCTGTAAGTCACAAGATAGCTCCTGTAATGTGCCCCATTGGCACTTATGGTCTCCAAAAATTACAGGTGCTAAAGAGTTTTGGATTCAGGAACTAAAGGATTCTGTGGCAGAGGATCTCCTGAACTGTCCTTGGAGGAGACAAATCTAGGGTAATTGTTCGTGTTTCATTCCGGCTGCTAGAACCGTGAGAGGGATCTATCCGGGTGAGCAAAACCCACTCAGGCTTGAGTGGCAACGAGGGTAATTAAGTGCTGCGTGCCTGAACCAACCTCCCTGATCAACTTTATTTCTATCTTCAACTTTCCTTACCAAGTTATGTGCAGAGAAAAGAATAAACTCGTCTGTTGGAGTTTAACACTGTCTGGACATTGGCCTTCTTATTAGAGAAAATAGACTTTTCCCTACACTCTAGTAGTGATGAGCCGAACACCCCCGGGTTCGGTTCGCACCAGAACCCGCGAACGGACCGAAAGTTCGAACGAACATTAGAACCCTATTAAATACAATGGATGCGAACGTTCGAATTCTAAAGTGCTAATTATATCAACTATTATGCATGTTATTGTCCTAAAAAGGGTTTGGGAACCCGGGTTCTGCACCAGGGGACATGTATCAATGCAAAAAGAAGTTTTAAAAACGGTCGTTTTTCGGGAGCAGTCATTTTAATGATGCATAAAGTGAAAAAAAAAAAGTCAAATATTCCTTTAAATATCGTACCTGGGGGGTGTCTAAAGTATGCCTGTGAAGTGCCACGTGTTTCCCGTGTTTAGAACTGTCCCTGCACAAAATGACACTTCTAAAGGAAAAAAAAGCCATTTAAAACTGCTTGCGGCTTTAATGTAATGTCTGGTCCCGGTAATATGGATGAAATTCTTTAAGAAAAATGGCATAGCTACCCCATGACCCCCCCCCCCCCCTACCCCAGCCCATTACCAGCCCCTTTGGGTCTTGTATGGATATTAAGGGGAACCCCGCACATAAAATAAAAAAGGCCCTATATACTCTGAACAGCCCTATACAGGCGGTGCATACAAGACAGGGACTGTAGGTTTGTTCTTATGTAGAGTCTGTTTGTAATTTTGAACAGGTACATTGTTGAAGTGTAGCTCCAGACCAAAAATCTATTTTTAAACTTTTTGGAAAACATAGGTAAGGGTTATCACCCCTGTAACATTTGTTTTGCTGTCTGTGCCCCTGTTCAGAACATTTCACCTCACTTTCCGTCCCAATGACAACTGTTTTTGAAATGTGGTGTTTTTCTTGAAACAAGGATTGCTGATAAAGCATCAGTACAGAGGAGACACCTTTCTCCCATATTTATTCTTACAGGAGAGAATTTTCCTTCCTAGTGGTAGATTTCCTCTCACTTCCTGTTGTCTTCTTGCGTTTGCAAGTAGGAGTCGTTTGTAAGTTGGATGTTTGAAAGTAGGGACCTGCCGTATATACTCTGCAGAAATAGGCCCCTTAGTTGTTGGTGTTGGCACAACACTGTAAGCACTCACAGTTACTCTTGGTTGGTGCTGGAACGCCCTGCTGTCAACTATTATATCAGGAATTTTAATTACATATAATTGTTGAACAGTGGTAGTAAAAATTGGGCCTTTGATGGTGGTGCTGGTGCCACAACACTGTAAGCCCTGACAGTTACTCTTGGTGGGTGCAGCAATGGGCCCTGCTGTGAATTATTAGATCAAGAATTGTAATTACATGCCCCTGTTGAACAGGGGCTGAAAAATTGGGCCTTAGGCACTGGTGGCACAACACTGCAACCCCTCACAGATACTGTACTTGGAGCACAGCAATGAGCCCTGTTGCAAAGTATTGCTTCAAAAATTGTAATGACACGCCCCTGTTAAACAGGGGCTGAAAAATTGGGCCTTAGGCACTGGTGGCACAACACTGCAACTCCTCACAGATACTGTACTTGGAGCACACCAATGAGCCCTGTTGCAAAGTATTGCTTCAAAAATTGTAATGACACGCCCCTGTTAAACAGGGGCTGAAAAATTGGGCCTTAGGCACTGGTGGCACAACACTGCAACTCCTCACAGATACTGTACTTGGAGCACAGCAATGAGCCCTGTTGCAAAGTATTGCTTCAAAAATTGTAATGACACGCCCCTGTTAAACAGGGGCTGAAAAATTGGGCCTTAGGCACTGGTGGCACAACACTGCAACTCCTCACAGATACTGTACTTGGAGCACACCAATGAGCCCTGTTGCAAAGTATTGCTTCAAAAATTGTAATGACACGCCCCTGTTAAACAGGGGCTGAAAAATTGGGCCTTAGGCACTGGTGGCACAACACTGCAACTCCTCACAGATACTGTACTTGGAGCACACCAATGAGCCCTGTTGCAAAGTATTGCTTCAAAAATTGTAATGACACGCCCCTGTTAAACAGGGGCTGAAAAATTGGGCCTTAGGCACTGGTGGCACAACACTGCAACTCCTCACAGATACTGTACTTGGAGCACAGCAATGAGCCCTGTTGCAAAGTATTGCTTCAAAAATTGTAATTACACGCCCCTGTTAAACAGGGGCTGAAAAATTGGGCGTTAGGCACTGGTGGCGGCACCCATAAACAAAAATGATCTTACAAGCTATCATCATCAATCGTATCATTGAGGACTCGGAGGAGGAGGATAGCCAGTCAACATAACAGCACAGGCACTCAGCATCAGCATCAGTCTTGAAGGGATGTGACATGTTAAAATCAATTAGTCTGTTATATCAGCATCAGGTGTGTGGTAGCTGGTGGTGATCCAAGACTGGTTCATCTTGATGAAAGTCAGTCGATCAACCGAGTCGGTGGACAGGCGCACCCTGTGATCCGTGACAAATCCTCCAGCAGCACTGAATGTGCGTTCCGAAAGAACGCTGGATGCAGGACAGGCCAGTAGCTCAATTGCATACTGTGCAAGCTCTGGCCAGTGATCCATCCTCAAGACCCAGTAAGCCAGAGGATTTTCGGTGGGGAAGGTGTCCAAGTCTGACCTTGCCCCTAGATATTCCTGCACCATGTTTATCAGACGCTGGCGATGGTTGCTGGAACCGATCATACTTTGGGGCTGCGGACTAAAGAATTGTCTGAACGCATCGGTCAGACGGCCACCTTCCCCACCGCTCCTTCTTTGACTGGCCGAAGCCTCAGCAACTCGTTGTCCAGGACCAGGAGTTTGCAACCTCCCAGTCTCTGGGAACGCGTTGCACAGACCTTTCTGCAAGGCCTCCCGGAGTTGTCTCATCCTCTGCTCCCTCTGCGACGGTAACATAAGGTCCGCAACCTTACCCTTGTACCGTGGATCAAGGAGAGTGGCCAGCCAGTAATGGTCCCTCTCCTTGATCCGAAGAATACGAGGATCCTTCCGCAGACTTTGCAGGATCAGGGAGGCCATGCAGCGTAGTTTTGCTGAGGCATTCGCTCCGGAGTCCTCTGGGTCACTAAGGACGACATGATCCGCAGCCACCTCCTCCCAGCCACGTACAAGTCCACTGGTTTCTTGGGACTGTAAATCATCCCTAAAAGACTGCTGCTGATGATGCTGAGTGCCAGCCTCCACCTCCATGCTGACACAATCCTCCTCCTCCTCCTCCTCCTCCTCCTCCTCCTCCTCCTCTTCCTGTGCGATGGGTGGGACAGAAGGAACACTGTCTGGGTAAAGGGGGCCTTGAGAGGCAAGGAAGTCCTCCTCTTCCTGCCTCTGTTCTGCCTCAAGTGCCCTGTCCATTATTCCACGCAGCGTGTGCTCCAACAGGTGGACAAGAGGTACAGTGTCACTGATGCATGCACTGTCACTGCTCACCATCCTCGTGGCCTCCTCAAATGGTGCCAGGACAGTGCATGCATCCCTGATCATGCCCCACTGGCGTGGAGAAAAAAAACCAAGCTCCCCTGACCCTGTCCTGGTGCCGTAGTCGCACAGGTACTCATTGATGGCCCTCTGCTGCGTGTGCAGCCGCTGCAGCATGGCCAACGTTGAGTTCCACCTGGTGGGCATGTCACATATAAGGCGGTTCTTGGGCAGGTTCAACTCCTTTTGCAGCTCAGCCAGGCGAGCACTGGCATTATAAGATCTGCGGAAATGCACACAGACTTTCCTGGCCTGCCTCAGGACATCCTGTAAGCCCGGGTACCTGCCCAAGAAGCGCTGCACCACCAGGTTAAGGACGTGAGCCACACAGGGCACATGGGTCAGTTGTCCCTGTCGGAGGGCGGAGAGGAGGTTGGTGCCATTGTCGCAAACCACCATTCCTGGCTTAAGCTGGCGTGGCGTCAACCACCTCTCGGCCTGGCCCTGCAGAGCAGACAGGACCTCTGCCCCAGTGTGGCTTCTGTCCCCCAAACACACCAGCGCAAGCACGGCATGGCATCTTTTTGCCTGCGTACTTGCGTAGCCCCGTGAACGGCTACGGAGCACCGCTGGTTCATAGGACAAACCACAGGAAGAGGCCATGGAGGAAGAAGAAGAGGAGGGGGTGGAGGAGAGAGGTGTGTCACAACCAGTAGTAGCATTTTGGAGGCGTGGCGGTGGGACAACCTCCAACACTACTGCACCTTGTCCTGAATCCTTCCCAGCTGCCAAAAGAGTGACCCAATGGGCCGTGAAAGAAAGGTAACGTCCCTGTCCATGCCTGCTGGACCATGAGTCAGCGGTAATATGCACCTTACCGCTGACCGCCCTGTCCAGCGAGGCCAAGACATTGCCTTCCACATGCCGGTAGAGAGCCGGAATAGCCTTCCGTGAGAAAAAGTGGCGTTTGGGAACCTGCCACTGAGGAACTGCACATTGCACAAACTCACGGAAGGGGGCCGAGTCTACCAACTGAAAAGGCAGCAGTTGAAGCGCTAGCAATTTAGCCAAGCTAGCATTCAACCGCTGGGCATGTGGATGGCTGGGAGTGAACTTCTTTCGACTGTCCAGCAGCTGGGGCAGGGAAATTTGCCTGCTAGAATCGGACGTCGGTGTACTGCTAGCAGAGTGGGCGCAAGTACTTGGCTGTGACACACCTAATTCTACACCTTCATTCCTCTCAGTGCATGTTTCAGAGAGGACTGAAGTTATAGTGGGGTTGGAGATCCCAGCTGATGCGGTGCAAGGAGAGGTCCGCTTTGTTCTTTGGTGTGGGTCTTTGAGGTAGGCTTGCCAACGAGCTGCATGGCAGGTCAACATATGTCTGGTCAGGCATGTGGTACCCAAGCGGCTGATGTTTTGGCCACGCGATATACGCTTGAGACATATGTTGCAAACAGCAGCTGTGCGATCTGATGCACTAGCCTCAAAAAAGGCCCACACCAAAGAACTTTTTGAATGACGGGCAGAGGCAGCGCCCTGCACAGGCGGAGCTCTGCGGTGTGATTCCGTCGGTGTACTGCCCTTACGCTGGCCACCAAAGGGCATCCTGCCTCGTTGGAGATGTGCCTCCTCCTCATCCTCCTCCTCCTCCTCTCTCCTATTAGGCACCCACGTGGAGTCAGTGACCTCATCATCCCCTCCCTCCTCATCACTGGAGCCAATCTGGCAGTATGCTGCAGCTGCTGGAACATGACTGCCAGATTGGTGTCCTTCTTGAGCATCCCCTCTGTCTGCTCTCACGCTACTGCCTTCCTCTAGCTGGGTTTCATCATCAGACCCTTCGAAACGCTGGGCATCCTCCTGGAGCATGTACCCAACACTGTGCTGAAACAGTTCGGGGGACTCCTCAGGAGGAGGACATGGTGGGTCTAGGGAAGGAGTGACTGATGATTTGTCTGACATTGATACCAGGGAAGACGACGCTTTGGCAGCTGCTTTTCCAGTACCCTGAGCCTGGGTGAGAGAGGAGGAGGAGGAGGGCTTGGTCATCCACTCTACCAAGTCTTCGGCATGATGTGGCTCAACATGTCCAGCTGCCGAAAAGAAGGACAAGCGTGTCCCATGGCCATGTGCTGATGACAATGCACCGCGTCCACGACCAGCACTGTTGCCCCCAGACACAGAGCCTGCTTGCCCTCTTTTATTGCCTCCTGACTGTCTGCCTCTCCTTGTTTGCCTTCCAGACATTCTAATAGATGGCCTGCAGGGAGATGGGAAAAAAGCAATAAGGGCTACCTTCAGGTGTCCTTCTCTGTCCCTTGAAACAAGGACTTTCACAGTGAAAGAAACTGACACTCTCCCTACCTACAGTTTTCTGTCCCTAGAATAAATGTTTTTTTTAAGCACAATATAGCACAAGGACAATTCACTCACTGTCCTTACAGGTCCCTGGAAACAAGGACTTGCAGAGTGAAAGAAAAAAAACACTCTCCCTACCTACAGTTTTCTGTCCCTAGAAAAAATGTTTTTTTTAATCACAATATAGCACAAGGACAATTCACTCACTGTCCTTACAGGTCCCTGGAAACAAGGACTTGCAGAGTGAAATAAACTGACACTCTCCCTACCTACAGTTTTCTGTCCCTAGAATAAATGTTTTTTTTAATCACAATATAGCACAAGGACAATTCACTCACTGTCCTTCCAGGTCCCTGGAAACAAGGACTTGCAGAGTGAAATAAACTGACACTCTCCCTACCTACAGTTTTCTGTCCCTAGAATAAATGTTTTTTTTAAGCACAATATAGCACAAGGACAATTCACTCACTGTCCTTACAGGTCCCTGGAAACAAGGACTTGCAGAGTGAAAGAAAAAAAACACTCTCCCTACCTACAGTTTTCTGTCCCTAGAAAAAATGTTTTTTTTAATCACAATATAACACAAGGACAATTCACTCACTGTCCTTCCAGGTCCCTGGAAACAAGGACTTGCAGAGTGAAATAAACTGACACTCTCCCTACCTACAGTTTTCTGTCCCTAGAATAAATGTTTTTTTTAAGCACAATATAGCACAAGGACAATTCACTCACTGTCCTTACAGGTCCCTGGAAACAAGGACTTGCAGAGTGAAAGAAAAAAAACACTCTCCCTACCTACAGTTTTCTGTCCCTAGAATAAATGTTTTTTTTAAGCACAATATAGCACAAGGACAATTCACTCACTGTCCTTACAGGTCCCTGGAAACAAGGACTTGCAGAGTGAAAGAAAAAAAACACTCTCCCTACCTACAGTTTTCTGTCCCTAGAAAAAATGTTTTTTTTAATCACAATATAGCACAAGGACAATTCACTCACTGTCCTTCCAGGTCCCTGGAAACAAGGACTTGCAGAGTGAAATAAACTGACACTCTCCCTACCTACAGTTTTCTGTCCCTAGAATAAATGTTTTTTTTAAGCACAATATAGCACAAGGACAATTCACTCACTGTCCTTACAGGTCCCTGGAAACAAGGACTTGCAGAGTGAAAGAAAAAAAACACTCTCCCTACCTACAGTTTTCTGTCCCTAGAAAAAATGTTTTTTTTAATCACAATATAGCACAAGGACAATTCACTCACTGTCCTTACAGGTCCCTGGAAACAAGGACTTGCAGAGTGAAAGAAAAAAAACACTCTCCCTACCTACAGTTTTCTGTCCCTAGAAAAAATGTTTTTTTTAATCACAATATAGCACAAGGACAATTCACTCACTGTCCTTCCAGGTCCCTGGAAACAAGGACTTGCAGAGTGAAATAAACTGACACTCTCCCTACCTACAGTTTTCTGTCCCTAGAATAAATGTTTTTTTTAAGCACAATATAGCACAAGGACAATTCACCCACTGTCCTTACAGGTCCCTGGAAACAAGGACTTGCAGAGTGAAAGAAAAAAAACACTCTCCCTACCTACAGTTTTCTGTCCCTAGAAAAAATGTTTTTTTTAATCACAATATAGCACAAGGACAATTCACTCACTGTCCTTCCAGGTCCCTGGAAACAAGGACTTGCAGAGTGAAATAAACTGACACTCTCCCTACCTACAGTTTTCTGTCCCTAGAATAAATGTTTTTTTAAGCACAATATAGCACAAGGACAATTCACTCACTGTCCTTACAGGTCCCTGGAAACAAGGACTTGCAGAGTGAAAGAAAAAAAACACTCTCCCTACCTACAGTTTTCTGTCCCTAGAAAAAATGTTTTTTTTAATCACAATATAGCACAAGGACAATTCACTCACTGTCCTTACAGGTCCCTGGAAACAAGGACTTGCAGAGTGAAAGAAAAAAAACACTCTCCCTACCTACAGTTTTCTGTCCCTAGAAAAAATGTTTTTTTTAATCACAATATAGCACAAGGACAATTCACTCACTGTCCTTCCAGGTCCCTGGAAACAAGGACTTGCAGAGTGAAATAAACTGACACTCTCCCTACCTACAGTTTTCTGTCCCTAGAATAAATGTTTTTTTTAAGCACAATATAGCACAAGGACAATTCACTCACTGTCCTTACAGGTCCCTGGAAACAAGGACTTGCAGAGTGAAAGAAAAAAAACACTCTCCCTACCTACAGTTTTCTGTCCCTAGAAAAAATGTTTTTTTTAATCACAATATAGCACAAGGACAATTCACTCACTGTCCTTACAGGTCCCTGGAAACAAGGACTTGCAGAGTGAAAGAAAAAAAACACTCTCCCTACCTACAGTTTTCTGTCCCTAGAAAAAATGTTTTTTTTAATCACAATATAACACAAGGACAATTCACTCACTGTCCTTCCAGGTCCCTGGAAACAAGGACTTGCAGAGTGAAATAAACTGACACTCTCCCTACCTACAGTTTTCTGTCCCTAGAATAAATGTTTTTTTTAAGCACAATATAGCACAAGGACAATTCACTCACTGTCCTTACAGGTCCCTGGAAACAAGGACTTGCAGAGTGAAAGAAAAAAAACACTCTCCCTACCTACAGTTTTCTGTCCCTAGAAAAAATGTTTTTTTTAATCACAATATAGCACAAGGACAATTCACTCACTGTCCTTCCAGGTCCCTGGAAACAAGGACTTGCAGAGTGAAATAAACTGACACTCTCCCTACCTACAGTTTTCTGTCCCTAGAATAAATGTTTTTTTTAAGCACAATATAGCACAAGGACAATTCACTCACTGTCCTTACAGGTCCCTGGAAACAAGGACTTGCAGAGTGAAAGAAAAAAAACACTCTCCCTACCTACAGTTTTCTGTCCCTAGAAAAAATGTTTTTTTTAATCACAATATAGCACAAGGACAATTCACTCACTGTCCTTACAGGTCCCTGGAAACAAGGACTTGCAGAGTGAAAGAAAAAAAACACTCTCCCTACCTACAGTTTTCTGTCCCTAGAAAAAATGTTTTTTTTAATCACAATATAACACAAGGACAATTCACTCACTGTCCTTCCAGGTCCCTGGAAACAAGGACTTGCAGAGTGAAATAAACTGACACTCTCCCTACCTACAGTTTTCTGTCCCTAGAATAAATGTTTTTTTTAAGCACAATATAGCACAAGAACAATTCACTCACTGTCCTTACAGGTCCCTGGAAACAAGGACTTGCAGAGTGAAAGAAAAAAAACACTCTCCCTACCTACAGTTTTCTGTCCCTAGAAAAAATGTTTTTTTTAATCACAATATAGCACAAGGACAATTCACTCACTGTCCTTACAGGTCCCTGGAAACAAGGACTTGCAGAGTGAAATAAACTGACACTCTCCCTACCTACAGTTTTCTGTCCCTAGAATAAATGTTTTTTTTAATCACAATATAGCACAAGGACAATTCACTCACTGTCCTTCCAGGTCCCTGGAAACAAGGACTTGCAGAGTGAAATAAACTGACACTCTCCCTACCTACAGTTTTCTGTCCCTAGAATAAATGTTTTTTTTAAGCACAATATAGCACAAGGACAATTCACTCACTGTCCTTACAGGTCCCTGGAAACAAGGACTTGCAGAGTGAAAGAAAAAAAACACTCTCCCTACCTACAGTTTTCTGTCCCTAGAAAAAATGTTTTTTTTAAGCACAATATAGCACAAGGACAATTCACTCACTGTCCTTACAGGTCCCTGGAAACAAGGACTTGCAGAGTGAAAGAAAAAAAACACTCTCCCTACCTACAGTTTTCTGTCCCTAGAAAAAATGTTTTTTTTAATCACAATATAGCACAAGGACAATTCACTCACTGTCCTTACAGGTCCCTGCAAACAAGGACTTGCAGAGTGAAAGAAACTGACACTGTCCCTACCTACAGTTTTCTGTCCCTAGAATAAATGTTTTTTTTAAGCACAATATAGCACAAGGAGAATTCACTCACTGTCCTTCCAGGTCCCTGGAAACAAGGACTTGCAGAGTGAAATAAACTGACACTCTCCCTACCTACAGTTTTCTGTCCCTAGAATAAATGTTTTTTTTAAGCACAATATAGCACAAGGACAATTCACTCACTGTCCTTACAGGTCCCTGGAAACAAGGACTTGCAGAGTGAAAGAAACTGACACTCTCCCTACCTACAGTTTTCTGTCCCTAGAATAAATGTTTTTTTAAGCACAATATAGCACAAGGACAATTCACTCACTGTCCTTCCAGGTCCCTGGAAACAAGGACTTGCAGAGTGAAAGAAACTGACACTGTCCCTACCTACAGTTTTCTGTCCCTAGAATAAATGTTTTTTTTAAGCACACTATAGCACAAGCACAAAACACACTGACACTCTCCCTACCTATCCTTCTCTTTCCCTAAACTAAAGGAATCCAGGTTAAGCAAGAAAGAAATAACAGTCACTGTCCCTGCCTATGCTGCTCTATCCCTGCTCCGGAACACACTACACTAGGCCGCCGTGCTGGCGGCCTTTTATAGTGTGGGGCGTGTACTAAACACCCTCAGCAATAATTGGCCACAGGCATCCTGCCTGTGGCCAATCATTGCTCTCCTCGCTGCCGGCGCTGTGATTGGCCAAGCATGCGGGGTCACAGTGCATGCTTGGCCAATCACAGCGCCTGGATGACACTGCGATGGCGTAGTGCATTGTGGGCCGTTCGCGTCACTCGAATTTGGCGCGAACGGCCCAAATCGTTCGATCTTCGTCGAACGATCGAACAGCCGATGTTCGAGTCGAACGTATGTTCGACTCGAACACGAAGCTCATCCCTACACTCTAGGGACGAGAACCAACGGAAGGAGGTAACTCGCTGCAGAACCCAAAAACTGTTAACACCGCTCACCCTCTATACAACATGGAGGACATTAGGCATGTGGCATAGTGTGTCCTGTCCTGCAAGAGGAGGTAAGCAGGAGAGGTAAGAAGGGATAGCTCCTGAGTTTGCCTCTAGCATCCTATACAGGCTAGACATGTGCAAAAGGAAAAAATTCGTTTCGTTTCGTTTTAATTCGTTAATTAATTAATTTCGTTTAGTTAGATTCGTTAAATTTGTTAAATTCGTTTTTGGATTTCGTTTTGTTTTCGACCGAATTCGAAAATCGGTCGCATTCGAAAATATTTCAACCGAATTCGAAAATATTTCTACCGGATTCGAAATTATTTCAACATGATTCGAAATGATTTCAACCGCATTTGAAACTATTTCAACCGGATTCGAAAATATTTTGCGACCCGACTTTGGGTCCACGTATCTCAGGGTCACTTAGTAATAGAAACCCCAAATTTGGAGATGTTATAGTGCTAGTTCTACTGTGTTTGCATACCAAATTTGGGGTTTCTAGCTACAAGTGGCCCCGAGATATGTGGCCCGAAATTCGGGTCGCAAAATGTCATTCTCTGCTGCAGAAAAGTGTTTGACATTTTGCGACCCGATTTTGGGTCCACGTTTCTCGGGGTCGCTTAGTGATAGAAACCCCAAAATTGGTATGCAAACACAGGAGAACTAGCACCACAACATCTCCAAATTTGGGGTTTCTATCGCCAACTAACCCCGAGATACGTGGACCCAAAGTCGGGTCGCAAAATATTTTTGAATCCGGTTGAAATAGTTTCAAATGCGGTTGAAATAGTTTTAAATGCGGTTGAAATAATTTCGAATCATGTTGATACTATTTAAAGCAGATTCGAAAATATTTTGTGACCCGACTTTGAAAAAAAAATGAAATTGAACAGTCTGCAGGAGATCTGCAAAAAAAAAGAAGTGAAATGGCTGTTAATAGTCTACAGGAGATCTGCTAAAAAAATAAAATAAATGCTAATAGTCTGCAGGAGATCTTATGTAAAAAATAGTAATCTGCAAAAAAAAATTAACATGAAATAGATAGTATCTATATTCTATTCTATTCTATTGTTTTTCTAGTGTATTCTCTATTTCTATTCTAATCTATTCTATCCAAAGTTAAAATTAATTAATTACATTTTTTTTAATTCCTACTGTTCGAAATTAAAATGTATTCTATTCGAAATTCGAATTTCATAAGATGGTTGCATATTCTTTCTATTTTATTCTATTAAATTATAAATTTTTTCTATTCTGTTCTAATCTTTTCTATTTGAATTATAAATTTTGAAAGATGGTTAGTTACTTACTTATATACATCTGTCACATAAAAAAAAGATGTGAAATGGCTGTCATGGATGTCAATCGCAAGGCAAGTACATATGCTGTATGTCATTGTCCGAGTGCCACGTGACCGGCCACGAGTGCCACGTGACCAAGTTGTGGATTGTCCACTTGCCACGTCACCTGCCACAAGTTATGGGGTTCCTAGCACCAAGTGACCCCCAGATATGGGCGATCTGTCAAGTGCTTTTCTGCAGCAGAGAATTAAATTTTGAGGCCACGTATCTCGGGGACACTTATAGCTAGAAATCCCAAAATATTTGGTATGCAAACACATTACAACTGGCACTACAATAACCCCAAATTTGGTATGCAAACACAGAAGAACTAGCACTACAACATCTCCAAATTTTGGGTTTCTATCACCAAGTAACCCCAAAATACATGGACCCAAAGTCGGGTCGCAAAATATTTTCGAATCAGGTTGAAATAGTATCAACATGATTCGAAATTATTTCAACTGCATTTGAAACTATTTCAACCGGATTCGAAAATATTTTGTGACCCGAATTTGGGTCCATGTATCTCGGGGTTACTTGGTGATAGAAACCCCAAATTTGGGGTTATTGTTTTTCTAGTCTATTTTCTATTTTATTATAATCTTTTCTATCCAAAGTTAAAATTAATTAATTAATTAAAAAATTTGAATTCATACTATTCGAAATTCAAATTTATTCTATTCGAAATTCGAATTTCAGAAGATGGTTGTATATTCTTTCTATTTTATTCTTCTAAATTATATTTTTTTTCTATTCTGTTCTAATCTTTTCTATTTGAATTATACATTTTGGAAGAAGGTTATTTACTTACTTATATACATCTGTCACATAAAAAAAAAGATGTGAAATGGCTGTCACGGATGTCGATCGCAAGGCAAGTACATATGCTGTATGTCATTGTCCACTTACCACAACACCTGCCATGAGTGCCACGACACCGGCCACGAGTGCCACGACACCGGCCACGAGTGCCACGTGACCTGCCACGAGTGCCACGTGAACGGCCACGAGTGCCACGTGACCTGCCACGTGACCTAGTTGTGGATTGTCTACTTGCCACGTCACCTGCCACAAGTTATGGGGCTCCTAGCACCAAGTGACCCCCAGATATGGGCGATATTTCAAGTACTTTTCTGCAGCAGAGAATGACATTTTGTGACCCGACTTTGGGGCCACGTATCTCGGGGCCTCTTATAGCTAGAAACCCCAAATTTGGTATGCAAACACAGTAGAACTAGCACTACAACGGGGTTACTTGGTGATAGAGACCCCAAATTTGGGGTTATTGTAGTGCCAGTTGGAATGTGTTTACATACCAAATATTTTGGGATTTCTAGCTATAAGTGGCCCCGAGATACGTGGCCTCAAAGTCGGGTCACAAAATGTAATTCTCTGCTGCAGAAAAGCACTTGACAGATCGCCCCTATCTGGGGGTCACTTGGTGCTAGGAACCCCATAACTTGTGGCAGGTGACGTGGCAAGTGGACAATCCACAACTTGGTCACGTGGCACTCGTGGCCGGTCACGTGGCACTCGGACAATGACATACAGCATATGTACTTGCCTTGTGATCGACATCCATGACAGCCATTTCACATCTTTTTTTTTTATGTGACAGATGTAAGTAACTAACCATCTTCCAAAATTTATAATTCAAATAGAAAAGATTAGAACAGAATAGAAAAAAAATATAATTTAGAAGAATAAAATAGAAAGAATATACAACCATCTTCTGAAATTCGAATTTCGAATAGAATAAATTTGAATTTCGAATAGTATGAATTCAAATTTTTTAATTAATTAATTTTAACTTTGGATAGAAAAGATTATAATAAAATAGAAAATAGACTAGAAAAACAATAACCCCAAATTTGGGGTTTCTATCACCAAGTAACCCCGAGATACATGGACCCAAATTCGGGTCACAAAATATTTTCGAATCCGGTTGAAATAGTTTCAAATGCAGTTGAAATAATTTCGAATCATGTTGATACTATTTCAACCGGATTCGAAAATATTTTGCGACCCGACTTTGGGTCCATGTATTTTGGGGTTACTTGGTGATAGAAACCCAAAATTTGGAGATGTTGTAGTGCTAGTGGGGTTTCTAGCTACAAGTGGCC
Organism: Rana muscosa; assembly: GCA_029206835.1. Lineage (NCBI taxonomy): Eukaryota > Metazoa > Chordata > Amphibia > Anura > Ranidae > Rana > Rana muscosa. The sequence goes on from JARGYO010005626.1 coordinate 23,436,667, forward strand.
CCGAGATATGTGGCCCCAAAATCGGGTCGCAAAATGTCATTCTCTGCTCCAGTAAAGTGCTTGACATTTTGCGACCCGATTTTGGGTCCACGTATCTCGGGGTCACTTAGTGATAGAAACCCCAAATTTGGTATGCAAACACAGAAGAACTAGCACTACAACATCTCCAAATTTGGGGTTTCTATCACCAAGTAACCCCGAGATACATGGACCCAAAGTCGGGTCAAAAATATTTTTAGATTCGAAAAAATTCGGATTCGGTTAAATTCATTAGTATTGTAATTCGGTAATTCGGATGCATCCGAATGTCCGAATAATGAAAAATTCGTCCGAATTTCAATTCGGAATGAAACGAAATGCACATGTCTAATACAGGCATCCTACGAACTATGCTACAGATGTCGGTACATAATCAGTAAGAATACTTACTGTATAGTGAGAGGACTTGGACTGTCACAATGTCAGACACTAACATATCATATCAGTAACAAAGAGGCTGCATGTGACTTACGCTGTGTCATAATGTGACATTGCCATGCCAGTCCTATAATGGAGAAAGGAAACAGATGCAGAAATGTACCCCAGGATCCAATAAATATTCACAAAGTGTCAATGTGGTTTTAAGTGGCTTAAAATGCTTCCCTGTCATTTCCATCTATTGTAATTATCAAATATTGCCATGAGTTTAAAAAAACTGCCAATGGTTTAGCATTTGACTAATGTCTGTGTTTGTGTATAGTCCAGCTCACATTTGGTATATTCACTCAGCCTCACAGTGAGCATTACAATAATCAGTAATTATTCCATAGACAATTATAGATTGTTAGTGAAATGCAGAGTTCTTCTAAACAAAACATTATAACTAAGAAAAGCATAATTTTATCAAATTCCTCTCTTTCTTCATTGTATTTATTTTTTCCAGGTTGACACATTCAGAATCAGCGCAAAAGATATAGGAAAAATTTCTCATATTGAAATAGGGCATGATGGAAAAGGATTGGGTGAGTTTTTATATTAAGGAAATGATCCATGAATTGGTAAAACACTTTTTAATACGCCTCAACCATCATTCATACCTGACCTGTTAACCAACTCTAATTGTATGTAAAAATACAATTGTTTGGCACTCCAACAGATACTGAAATGGTACTTTAATACAGCAAAGCACATCGCTAAGCGTTTACGACAGACTCTGTCCTTTCTCAAACAAGTCTGTCCAAAACAGGCAGCAGCTTTTTATGATTTTAAAGTACGGTATCTGTTGGAATACAAAACAACTGTCTTCCTGCATATCACAAGTGAAGAATCACAATTTGTTCACCTGTTGTGGCTTGTAGTTCCAGCTTAGTGGCTAAGCCATTCTGGACAATTTATAGCCTATGGGATTTGCATTTAATTCAATATTTTGAGGTAGCAATATGCAGGAAACAGTCTGTAGTAATCATTAGTAATTTTGGCATTAATAATTATGTCAGCAACATATCATTACAAATTTTTATACATTTTCCCCCTACCTGCTGTGCAGCATTCTGCCCTTAGTTTAAGATTTATCTAAGGTTTTAAACCTTAAAGTTAAATGGAAACATTGATCAAATGAACGTCTGTGCCTCTTTTTCACCTTGAACTTCCAGAAGTCAGTGCAGGAACTGACCCTTCTATGGAGTATCTAGGTCTCCTTCTAGGTCCTCTTTATCTGTTTTTTTATTTTTTATTTCAGTAAGATAGACTCCTGATTGTCCGCTATCATGCTAACTAATGCAACCGCTACATCTAAGGACTGGTAGAATGCATTGTATTATGTTCTGTTCTTGGTGTAGGTATCCTTATGCAATAAGGTGAAATTTGCCTATACCTGCATATGGAGCCAGCTTAGTTTGGCTACATAACAACACTTAAAAATACAGTGGACAGTGCTATGGGGCAAGGGACAGTTTTGGGGGGTTTTATTTTAGTATAGGTGGGCTTTAAGTTTACATTACCCCATGACATGGCTCTTCAATTTCCATGGCAGGGCTCTTTGAAATTTGAATTATTATTTTTTTAATCAGTCTTGGGGAGACAGACTGATTTTTAGTGGATATCTTTCAATAGAAACCCACACAATTGAAGCACCACCTTCCTGAAGAAATATTCTCACTACCACTGGCTATGTGAGGAAGTAGAAGGAGAATCTCTTTATATTCTTTAATTACAACTCCAACATGACTGCTGCATAATGTAGTTTCCCGGACCAAGTTTTTTCAAAATCTCTGAATAGAATTACAAGTGAAATCATTAACTTGTGACTAATTAACACAGCTGTGCAAGTGTTGAACATATGACTTTCTTGAGGTCCAGAGCTGGGATACATTGTCAAAGAGGAAGTCACATATACTCTATGGAGACACAGAACACTAAATAACTAATGCAGCCAAGCTTTTGGACATAATCATTGCACAGATCTATCACACTCATTGTAGAAAACATTATATCATAAAAACTTGACTTGACCATTGCACATAATGTAGTTGTATTACATTCTGTTATAGGATTAGGAATGAGCAAACTGTGCAAATTGTGACTCTCAGGAGGTTCAGCGAACCCAGCTGAACACATCAGAAAACCCTGAACATATTGCCAAACCCTATTGAAGTGTATGTAGAGTAAATCTTGCTATTTTTTTCAATTTTTTTCAAGGCTAGTTTGCAAGCTGTTGTTAAAAAAAAGGGCATGGGTAGCTTGGTACTATCACGCTCCACGATGTTAAATGTTACTAGGTCTTCTACAGTCCTATTACACTATACCTTCAGCATGACTTCACTAGCACATGGTAATAAAGCAGTTGTAAGTTTGAATACCATTAAATGTTACAAATATTAACAAAACCTGATTACAGCCCTATAATGCAATCTATTAGCATGCATCTGCATGCCCAACATGAAAAACTTGGAAGACAGTTTCCCATTGGCAGTGCAATTGTCTGCCATGGCAACATGTGTGCTGTCCCCTGCCTGGCAAAACATTCCACAGGACATGGAGAGACAATGGGGAGGGGGGGTCACTTTATACACAGTGGGGAACTTCCTTGCAGACAGAGGGATACTTTGTATCTATGCTCTATACACAATAATAATACATACACAATCACACTCGTCAAATTAATTTCATTATTACAAAATTATCATAACACAATTATTTTATATTGCATACAGTCAAGGAACATGGCTTGACCACTAGACATGTTAGGTAAATGTTCATAACTTGATTTGAAGCAACAGAAAAATAAATATTCAAATTAAATGTATCTGCTATCATAAACAATTTTAAAATGTATTTTTTTGTCTTATTCTCAGTATGTATGCGCAGTCAGCAAATTTGTAGATGGTACAAATGATAGAAGCTGATTTATAGCACCCTTTTATCATCACTAAATGCCTGAATAAATGCATTCTAAGTATGTTTTTAATGTATATTTTTTACTTTTTACTTTTTGCTTAGTTCCGCTTTAAAGAGAAGATTTAGAACAGTTTAGAACAATGTAAATGAGCAGACAACAGATTTGTATTATTGTAGTAGTTAAAATGCAGAGCCAAGAATTAAAACAAAAGTATAACCTAAAGTGAACTCATGCACAGCGGGGAGAGGACATCATTCTTTGTAATGTTTTACATTATTTATGCACAGTGACTAAAGGTGAAATTCGCACAAACACAGACTTTACTGTGCCCCGAACAAATGGACCAGCAAAGAAGGGAAATCATTTTTCCTAATAAGCTTATAGGTAGAGATCCATCAGGCTCAGCCAGTTAAGGGCAGCCAGGCAAACAATGCTATTTACTGGAACAGAAAATTAACTGAAATCAAACAAAGCACTGCATGAAATAATTGAGTACCTGTTAAATCTGCGACTAACAATGCAAAATGGATTTCATGTATTGGACAACATATCCACAGTGTAAAACAGAATGTCTAACTGATGACTTTGGAAGTTTAACAATAACGACTGTAGAAGACTAATTGTGCCTAATGCTATGAAAATGAGCCATAAATGGGAGACCACTGAGTCAAAATATGAAATATGCACTTCCGGACCTTTGCAGACCTAGCACAGTCTGAACTCTTCAGATATCTTTAAGTCAAACACTACGTCATGTCTACAATACATGTAGATGGCAGACCCCTTACATTTACCCCGTTTTAATCCAAATGCAAAAAACGACCTTCACTCACTGGGGAAGATCTCCCTCCTATACAATGTCACTACTAAACGCACACCCCACCACCTGCCTTATGTTTCTAAATGGGAACAGGACCTGCAACAAACCCTAGACCAAGCACAGTGGGATCAAATCTGGGCCACCACAAAATCATGCTCTAGAAATGCAGCAGTGGTGGAGGTCAACCATAAACTATTGCTCAGATGGTACATAGTCCCCAGTAGACTAGCACATGCCTCCTCCGATTCTTCTGCCCACTATTTTCATGGTTGTTTAGAACATAGAACCTTTTTTCACACTCAATCATGCGCGTAGCATAAGGTGTTGCAGGGGTCACAATCACACCCCCACCCCTAACCCCAGGGGCCCCTGCAGCCTCCCTGTCATATTATCATATCCTTCACAAAGTCCAATTCCGATCTGCCCTAGGGCCCCACAGCCACACTTCAGTACTGGGCTTCCACTATGCCTTCCACAGTCCACACCCCTCTGTTCTCATTGGCTGGGGAGAAGCAGTGAGACATTTCCTGAATGGAGAGGAGCATGGGGTTAGAACAGCCCAGGATGGGGAAAGTGTTTGTGCTGTGTGCTGGCAACATGGAATTGTAACCAAGCTCAGCGAGTTAAGAGGAAGAGAGTGCCGTCCTCTAGCCACGATGGGACCGATGTCACTGGCAAGGTAAGACACGGCTCTGTCTTCTAGTCACCAGCTGGGATTCTCTGTACCCCCCACCCGGGGATGTCTGCTTACTCCACTTCCATGACAACTGGGGAAAAGACACACACCTCTAGGAGGTGACCTTCCCCCAACATCTGCCAACACAGAGAAACCTTCAGAAATTGACAAAACAAATCCCTTAACACCAGATTTTGTGTCACAGGGCTTTGCCCCCCCAGATCTAAGTTGTGCCCCACTCTCCCAAAGCCCCCTAGCCACCCCCCTTACCCTGGATGCTATGCCCGGCTGCTGAGGTCCTTTCCTATTACAGCACTCTATACTGCTCCTCCTCCGCAAGGCTGAAATCATATTCCTTTACAACACAGCAAGTCAGCCACGATCTGGACAGGGTGTATCTGCCTACTGCGACTACACTACCATTCCGACCAGAGAATTCCACAGGTCAGAACGACAACAAAAAAAACAGATACACCCTCTGAAGGCTGACAGACTGTGTGTAAAGGAATGTGATTTCAGCGTGGTGAAGTGTGGGGGGAGGAGCTGAATACAGTGCTGGGATGGGAAAGGAGCTCTGCCAAGTGACCTGCCAGGGGTCCCTGTCCTCTGATTCTCCAGCGGTGATCCCTGTCCTTTGATTTTCCAGCAGGGATCCCGGTCCTCTGATGTAAGGAGGAACTCTGGGAACTCAAAACTCTTAAGCCACTTTGAGTATCTTGGCGTGTGGTGGGTGTATCTGCACGCACGGTGGAAGTGGTGGGTGGTAGTGGGCGGGGGGCCAGGTCAACTTTTGCATCGGGGCCCACAAGTTTCAAGCTATGCCTATGCACTCAATCATCATGCCCAGTTGCCCAATGATTTTAGCAGCAAGTACACCTCGTCGGTGCTATTTTTCATCCAACCCCAGTCTTGGATCCACCTGAAGACCTATTGAATCGCAAACTAGAGGGTCTTTCTAAATCCCATTTCTTCTTATGACTCACATTCTAACTGCTGCCAAGCAAGTCCTTGCCATTCACCAAGTATCATGAAAAAGAGAGTGCACTGGACCTCGATAAATAAAAAATTGATGGCCTGCCTGCAGAATACCATGTCCGGGTTTGGAAGAGTTTGGGAACCTTGGTTCACAATGGTAAACCTGAACAACTTTAATTGAAGACTGCTGGATTGGTGATACCCGATCTGAGCTACAATATCATCAAACACCTGGATCCCCCCCCCCCCAGCCCGACTCTCTCACCCAGTGGTGGCTGGTGCTCAAAATTTTTGGGGGGACGCAAACGAACTGAAAAATTCTGAAAAATACTGAAAAAAAAAAACATTAATTGCAGCCACTGTGCCATCAATTGCAGCCACTGTGCCATCAAATGTAGCCAGTGTGCCCATCATATGCAGTCAACTGTGCCCAGCAAATGCAGCCACTCTGCCCATCATATGCAGCCACTCTGCCAATCATATGCAGCCACTGTGCCCATCATATGCAGCCAACTGTGCCCATCATAGGCAGCCACTGTGCCCATCATATGCAGCCTCCTGTGCCCATAATATGCAGCCAACTGTGTCCATCATATGCAGCCAATTGTGCCCATAATATGCAGCCAACTGTGCCCATCATATGCAGCCTCTGTGCCCATCATATGCAACATCTGTGCCCATCAAATGCAGCCAACTGTGCCCCATCAATTGCAGCCTCTGTGTCCATAATATGCAGCCACCTGTGCCCAACCAATGCAGCCAACTGTGCCCATCAATTGCAGCCTCATTGCCCATAATATGCAGCCACTGTGCTCCCCCGCCCGCTTGCTGTGTGCCCGGCACTTACCTCATCGTGGTGGCGGGTCAGGCGGTTGGACAGGTAGCGCGGCAATGGTTTCTGTGTCCTCCATGCGCGTCTTCTTCCTGTTCTGCTAGGCAGCCAATGGGATCGCCTCTGCCTTCAGCCAAACAGGTGACCGGTATTACATCCACGCCTCCTGATTGGCTGAGAGGCGTTCTGTGTTAGCAAAGCAAATATTAATTTGCTTTGCTAACACACATGGGTGGACTGCGAGTGCAATGGTTTGCGTTCGCAGTTTACCTTTTTGTTAAGCCTATTTGAAGCCTATTAGAGCCTATGGCTCTAATCGGGTGCTTTTAAACACCCCCACTTCTGTAATTCAGGTGCCCGGCATCTGAAAAGAGGTTGGACGCCTGAATAGGGGGTGGCTAGAGCACCCATGGATAGATTCATGCAATGCAAAAATCTATCCATACTACACAGAGGGGGTGGCTGGAGAGAGGGGGCAGTGCCCGTGCGCCCTTAATGGACGCACCGCCACTGCTATCTTCACTACTTCCTCATTCCTTGATCTTTGTCATGTAATGGATTGCTTCTCCCTTCTTCCTCTTCTTTTCCTATTCTACTTTATTTTTGGGTCTTTCCATTCTTTTCCTCTCCTCCTTATGGCGATACAACTTTCTACGTAACTTGAAAGTGCACAATATTTTATGCTGCCATCCTGTATAGTTGGCTTAATGTAACTACTCCTGATGACCTAAGTCCTACTTTTACTGTTTGAGTACCCTGTATATACAGGCAGTCCCTGAGTTACAAACAAGATAGATTCTGTAGGTTTGTTCTTAAGTTTACTTTGTATCTAAGTTGGAACAGGTAAAAAAAATTAAGTGTAACTCCAGCCAAAAAAATTAAGTTTGAGTTTTTTTGGATAGCATAGGGAAGGGTTAGCACCCCTGCAGCATTTATTTTGCTGTCCGTACCCCTGTTCAGAAGATTTCACCTCATATTCTGTCCATGTGACAATTGAATTTTAAAAATGGTGGGTTGTTGTGGAAACAAGGATTGGTGATAAAGCTTCAGTGGAGACACCTTTTTCCCATGATAACTCTTACAGGAGTGAATTTCCCTTCCTAGGGGTAGACTTCGTCTCACTTCCTGTTTGGTTCCCTCCGTTTTTTAATAGGAGTCGTTTGTAAGTTGGATGTATGTAACTTGTGGACTGCCTGTATATTGTATATGCACTGTTATACCTAATACTTCTGATACGGCAATGGCACACCCCTGTATCTCTGTTGCTGCTATGTTGTATACCACAACCTATAAAACGTAAAAAAAAAAAAAAAGATTTTAGGTCACCTCCTCTATGCACATGTCTCTCCTGCAATAAAAAGCCTGCTTGCCCCCAAAGTTGTTTTAGGGATAAATTTCCACTTAAGACTTCTTTCACACTGGGATGCTTTTCAGGCGTTTTAGCGCTAAAAATAGCGCCTGTAAAGTGCCTGAAAATCGCCTCTCAAGCCACCCCAGTGTGAATAGCCCGAGTGCTTTCACACTGGGGCAGTGCGCTTGCAGGACAGGAAAAAAAGTCCTGCAAGCAGCATCTTTGGGGCGGTGCAGGAGCGGTGTTTACAGAAAGTCAGATGTACAGTGAACGTGTCTCTGTCAGTGCATGGAATACTGTATGTAGTCCTTTCTAACTTCTTTGAAATCACAGTGCATTTATTCAATGTAGTAATCACTGTCTGTGTTATTCTGATCATCAGGCAATGGCTGGTTCCTGGACAAGATTGAGATCTTCACATTATCTACAAATGAAACAAGATTGTTCACCTGCAACAGGTAAGCTGATTTAGAAAGTATATTAAAGTACAGTATGTATGAGAGGATAACATTTTTAGTTTTATGTCACAAAGAAAAATAGCAGTCACCACTTTTTCTACTTTTCATTTGCTTTAAATATATAATTCTGCTGGTGAATACCAGGCCACATGCCCTCAACATGGGGGGTGGATGCTTTGGGGCAGGGGGGCGCCCTGCGCCCCCCACCCTAAAGCACCTTGTCCCCATGTTGATGAGGACACGGGCCACTTCCCGACAACCCTGGCCGTTGGTTGTCGGGGTCTGCGGGCGGGGGGCTTATCGGAATCTGGGAGCCCCCTATAATAAGTGAATGAGTATGGGGTACATCGTACCCCTACCCATTCACCTGGAGGAAAAAAGTGTCAATAAAAAAAAACACACTAGGCAGGTTTTTAAAGTAATTTATTAGGCAGCTCCGGGGGTCTTCTTCCAACTTCGGGGGTCTTCTTCCGACTTGCCGGTTTTTTATTTAAAATTTGGCGTGGAGTTTCCCCCTCAAGATTCATACCAAACACAGTGCCTGGTATTGGCGGGGATCCAAGTCGGATCCCCGTTCATTGAAAGTCGGACGTATGTCGGCTTCAAGTCGCAGGGCAAAATCGGATCCAAAGTAGGACAAGTGTCGTGTCGCACCAGTGTGAACCCAGCCTTATAAGAAGAAAGCTTCCACAGCTCTATAATTTGGGGATCCTTTGAATCTGTGGCTGTGAATTTTCCCCAGAGCTTAGTGAATGTGGTGAAGTTTTACTTTGCAAAGAATACCCTTCACAGCTTCTGAATATTATAGGAATGTGGAAGTAGAGAAGCATATGTCCATTTTAATTTGAAATGGTAGACCCGTGGAAGTATCTAAAGTTTTGAACCTGTGACCTTTAAAGCTTAAAAAGCACATATTATTCTATTTACAGTTAAAATGTGTTATGGATCTTTGCTGGCCTCTAATTTATCAAATCTCTTCTTAAGGTGGCTGGCAGAAGATGAAGATGATGGGCAAACAGTTATTCAGCTGTACTCATAATTAACATCACCTATCATAGTCAGCCTACAAACAAAGGACCAACTTACTACTTCCAGAAGTCTTGGTTACTACCTATGTTCCTGGGATACATTTAGTTATATTTCTTCCACCGTTGACTCATGCTTAGACATTTTTTACATGCTACAGGTCCAGAATTTTCGGTATATTTTATTATATGACTAAGTCATTTTAATTTTTTTTTATTTTGCTGATTGACAAAGCAAGTTTTTATTTTTTTCTTGTTGAACACTATAAACATTGGTTCTTTCCTCAGTAAAGTACGTTTCAATATATTTTTAGGTATGCAATGCCATTTTGCTTAAGTGCCAACAAAATAAATATTAATCAATTAAATTAAACAATTTTTACTCATTAAGGGACTTTTATTGTCTGAAAGATTCCAACTGTACATATGGGAATTATGGTATGACTATTTTAGTTTGGCCAAAAATGCAAATTAAATGCTACAAATCAAATACATGGATGGATGCATTTTATTTCAATTGGCGAGAGGTTTCACATTTTCCTGGACTGGTTGTCATTCAATGAGAGATTAGATGATTTATTGAGTGAAAATCAGTAAGAAATTGAATGAGCTATTTCAGGTTTAATGAGAAATCACATGGTCTATTGCATGGCAGTGGATGAGAGATTGCATTAGCTACTACAAATATGACAACAGATCACCTGATTCATTCATCGACAGTTGATGAAATGTCACATGGACCATTACACATTTTATAAGAGATTACATAAAGTTTAAGTTTACCTTCAGAAAGATTTTCCCAAATTCCCCCTATGCAATTCCAAATCCTGTGAATAGTACATACCAGCGTTCTTCCCATTTTAAACGGTGAAGTCCTCCCTTTACATATGCAGCTTTTGGGGACCTCTCCACAAAAAGCGCTGGCGCCTCAATCCCCCTCTGTCTTGCCGATTGCAGGACAGGTTTGAAATTAGAAATTTGTACCCGCACCAGGCCATTTAAACTGCCTGCAACAGCAGTGCACTCTCCCCCGCTCAAGCTGAGCTCAGTAGCAGCCATTCCATGCTGTTCATAATGCTCGCATTTGCAATGTGCTATCTCCTTCTCTAGCTGAGCTCAGCTAGAGAAGGAGAGAGTGCACTATGCATGCACACAGTTTGCACAGAGCAGCCATTTGAGGATAGACAGTTCAAATGTTCAAGCAAATATGTGAAAAAAGGGGGAAAAACTGCGCTAGAACCCAAATCAAAACAACTGACTAAAGTGAATTACAAAAAAGCAGCTGACACTCAAACAAAGTCTAACGTGAATAATAAAAATATAGTGTAGCGCTACTGGTAAACAATGTAAGAGAGTACTGGGAAATACTCAAAGTAAATAATGGTGAGTAAACAACAAGTGCATAAACACTTAGTAGATGGAACACCACATATGCAATGGAAGTCCAATCAAGCCTGTGAGCTTCAAAATATTAATATAAAGGTATAGGTCCATATGACAGAAAACTAAAGAAAAATCTTCCCATTAAGATGACACCAAACAAGAGGATGACAAGTTGCCTGTAGTCACTTATAACTCTTCAAACATAGGTGTATAAGGTACTCTTACCAGATGGGATGGACACACTTGTCGTACGACAGTGAGTCATGCAAGCTTGTGATCCTAGATGGTCTGGATCAATGCTGGGTGAATCCTTATGATCGTAGATGGTCTGGATTCGTGCTATAAGGGAAGGATGGTCTAGTGTGTCGAGGTGTAGGGTCTCCACTTCAGAAAAAATAAAAAAGAGATGCTCCAAATGGTGCAGATCAACCACGTAGGTTTATTAAAAAATATATGTCATACATAAATGACAACAGGTAAAAGTGATCACGAATATGAGAACATGTAAAAAAGGCAAAAAAGAGATTGCCTTTTTTACATGTTCTCATGTTCACCATTTGGAGCATCTCCCTCAACGGGAAGTACAGTAATGACAGTAGTTGGCTGAGATTTGGTTGAGATTTTTAGTTGATCTAACATTGCCATCCTTCATATATCATATACAGTGTCTTAAAAAAGTATTCATACCCCTTGAAATGTTCCACATTTTGTCTTGTTACAACCAAAAAGGTTGTCAGAATGTTTATACTGAAATAATAAAACAGTATTGTATTTATGAACTTATGCAAATCTTGGTTTTGGGAGATTTTACATTTTTCCACAAATACAAACAAGAAATTCAAGTTTGTTTATCAGTGCTGTTTTGAAGACAAGTGACACAAATAATATGCTTAAAAATATATATTTATTAACATGAAAATACAGTGCAAATGAATATCAGGTATATTTTGTGATAATACAAATAAATGGATTTACTTCTAAATATCAAAGATAAATGATGATACAGATAATATTCACATTTTTACGCAAGCTCTTATTACAAAATACCACATTTCAATACTTGGATGATAACTGGGTACATTTTAGAATTGTTAAAGCGGTTGTAAAGGCAAACTCCTTTTTTTTTTGTTTCTAGTCACCTGCAAGGGAAAGGCATAATGAGCTAGAATGCACCGCATACTAGCTCATTATGAAATACTTACCTTAAAACGAGGCATTGTTAACTCACCTGGTCCACGCCGAGGGAGATCTATGGCTGAAACAACTAATTGATTAATCGACAACTAATCGATTATGAAATTAATCGATTACTATTTTCATAATCGATTAATCGGCCAGTAACATGATGGGGTTAAAAAAAACTAAAATGAGCCCTTTACAGTACAAAAAGAGAAAATCGCTACTGTAAATATTACTTTCACTGTCCCACAGTAAAAAATGAATCCCCTTACAGCGATTATTTGCTCTTTTTGTACTAATTTTAGTTTTTTTAACACCATTATGTTACTAAACATCTCAGGCCTGGGTCACACATCTGTGTTTTTTTGGTGCTTTTTGCAGAAACACACTACAGGTCATTTACATGGTTTCCTATGGGACACGTTCACATCCATGATTTTTTCAGCTGCTGCGTATTTGGAAAGGGCAAGTACTTTTTTAACGCAAAACTGTGTTATTTTGTTTTTTTGGTTCAATATACTTCAATAGAGAAGCTGCAGAAAAGCATGTAATAATGTGTTTTTGCAGAAATTTGTGTTTTTTAGTCTGCCCAACAACAAATTGGGCAAAAAAAACATGTAAAAATGCAGCAAAATTACCTTCTTTTTTTTTTTACGGTTATTAACCGATTAATCGAAACAATAATCAGCCAACTAATCGATTATGAAAATAATCGTTAGTTGCAGCCCTAGAGATGACATGTTGCCTCGGCGTGTCTTCCGGGTATCGAGGCTCCAGCGCTGTGAGTGGCTGGAGCCGCGATGTCTCACTCCCGCACATGCGCGTGGGAGATTTCGTTCCGGCGAGGTCCGGCGTCTGCCGAGCCTTCAGCCCGAGAATGCCCTGTGCGCAAGCGCCGCTGCTGTCAGCGGCGCATTGCGAGGGGAATATCTCCTAAACCCTAAAGGTTTAGGAGATATTTTTTTTACCTACAGGTAAGCCTTATTCTAGGCTTACCTGTAGGTAAAAGTACCAAATTAGACTTTACAACCGCTTTAAGTTGTGAATATCTTTCCGTGACATCACAGACTTGTAAAAACAATTGATGTTTTCTTTAGCACTATGATGCCTTCTCAAAACAAACAGACCTACTTACACTCTAAAATGCACAAACAAAATGTTATATTGTGCACAGCTTGATAATTTGATCAAGACTTATATTTTAGATTTAGATTGAATCTATTTCTAAACACATATCATGACAAAACCATTGTACAGACATTGGCTTTAGCTTTTTTAAAGACAGACAAAATTGTGTATGTCTCTTAATATTTGGAATATAATTATTTCATACAGCAGTTAAAAATAATACAACTCATCCTCCAACCGTATTGGAAGTAATAAACAGAGTAAATACCCAGAGTTTAATGGAGAGGATGCTTGCGTATAAACTAGATAGAATACATGTATACCACAAATTCTGGGATCCCTGGCCTCCGCTACATAATACCCCCTAGCATTGGTTAGCCTGTATGTTGATTGCAAGTATAAAAGCAGAATGATGTCCTGTGGTGCAGTAGAATTCTCAGAGCAGTGTAGTTGGTACCAGCACTAGTATCTTAATCCTCCTGCATACAGGTATTGTAGTAGTGTTAAAATAGTTAATGTTCACAACATGATTATAACTTCAGTTATACTATTTCTCCGTCATAGGACTTTAGCTATAAAGTAAACCCATGGGCAATTCGAGTCGGCCAAACTCTGGGCCGTGCTCTCTGTACCTAGACTTGCTTATAGCTAGCCTGCTCACAGTGTGATCCCGGAAGGGGTGACAGGCTCTATGACCAAATGTTAAATCTGCCTTAAGGTCCAGGACTGATACAATGGAGTCGATACTCCTGAGTCAATATAGAGTTACAAGAAAGATGGAAATGTCCTATGATGATTTGCATATTGTTTCCTTCTATGCAGTTATGGATGATGTAGCTTCCTACAGTAATGTGCATTTGTTGCAACTATGCCTGTATGTTACTTCTGTTTTCTCAATAAATAAAAATTTAAAGTAAAAAAAAAAATAATACAACTCCAATTTGCTCTGCCATATATTTAAATGTTTTTTTTAATGTATATGCAAAAATAATTCAATTACCAAAAAGGTACACATGAAAAGATTAATACTTTACCAGGACTTAAGAATTCTGTCATTTTGAGAAGCTTCAAGTTAAGTGATATTCCTACATCTTTCAATATTCCTACATTCCTATAATATTCCTACATCTCTCCGTTATCTTCTCCTTCTCTCATCTTACAAGACTTCTCTGAGATCTCCCTTTAGCCTAGCATCTCCTCGCCTTCCAGAATTTAGCCTCTTTTAGACTTCTTCTTCTGCTATGGGTAGCTACTTTTATCCCACTCAAAAAGTGTGTGTGTGTGTAATTGGTGATGTAATATGACGATGTGTTTTATATGTTACCATGACAACCAAATCTGGTGGCCATCTTGAATTCTTACTATTTTTAACCTCTAGAGGCAGTGTTGTATAAGAAATTATTATTAATGTTGTTTTCATGACCTTGTGACCTTGGCTTAGTAAAACACCATTAATTGTGTAATGGTTGACAATCATGTGTCAATTTCCCTAGCCATCTCGTCTCCTGTTTATGCGGAAATTTTGATTGTAGCCTCATATAAACAAAATAACTAGTCTTAGCAACGTACCATCATCTGGGTTTTTAACCACTTCTCCACCAAGGACGTCATATGACGTCCTTGACTTTGAGTGGGGATATCTGAATGATGCCTGCAGCTACAGGCATCATTCAGATATCATTCTGTCATGCCGGTGATTCTGCGCACCATAAGAATGATCATAGCGGCAGTTCCACTGCTTGATCGTTCTTATAGGCGGCGGGAGGGGACATCCCCCCTCCCGCCGTCATCCGGTGCTTCTCCGGGCTCTCCCGTGCCATCGGGGGGCCCGGAGAACGAATCGGCTGGCGTCGCATGAAGATCATAGAGATTTCCGGTGACCAGATGGTCACCAGTCATCTCTATGACCGTCGGAGTCCCTGACGTGACGTTGTGACGTCACGCCGGTACCCGGAAGTAAACAAAGCCGCAATTGCAGCTGTCAGCATGAGATCAGTGATTTTTTTTTCAGCCTGGAGGAGAGATGTGTGGTCTTATTGACCCCCGCATCTCTCCATAAAGAGGACCTGTCACAATGATTCCTATTACAAGGGATGTTTACATTCCTTGTAATAGGAATAAAAGTGATTAAAAAAAAATTTAAACAAAAGTGTCAAAATAAAAACAATTCAGTAAAATAAAAAAAAATGAAAAAAATAATAATTTAAAACGCCCCTGTCCCTGGTAGCTCGCGCTCAGAAGCGAACACTCATGTAAGTCCCGCCCACATATGTAAATGCCATTCAAACCCCACATGTGAGGTATCGCCACGTGCGGTAGAGTGCGAGCAACGATTCTAGAACTAGACCTCCTCTGTAACTCGAAACTAGTAACCTGTAAAAAAAAATTAAGTGTCGCCTATGGAGATTTTTAAGTACCAAAGTTTGGCCCCATTCCATGAGTGTGTGCAATTTTAAAGTGTGACATGTTAGGTATATATTTACTCGGCGTAATAGCATCTTTCACATTATACAAAAAAATTGGGCTAACTTTACTGTTTTGTTATTTTTTCATTCGTTAAACCGTTTTTTTTTTTTTTAAAAAAAAGGCGTTTGAAAAATTATTGTGCAAATACCGTGCAAGATAAAAAGTTGCAATGACTGCCATTTTATTCCCTAGGGTGTCTGCTAAAAAAATATATATAATGTTTGGGGGTTCTGATTAATTTTCTAGCAAAAAAATTATGATTTTTTACATGAAGGAGAAAAGTGCCAGAATAGGCCTGGTGGAGAAGTGGTTAAGAGAAACAAGGAGTGATGAGGACAAGGGACAAGGGACAAGGGGCAGTGGCTGATGCTGATGCTGACCCTACAACGTTCCCTCCCCATAATTTGATGGACTATCTCAGTACTGATAAACAACGACATACATATTGAAATAAAAATATTAATATTTGTTACATATAAAATGATACTGTACATAGTGTTCATTTTAAAATTGAAAAAAAAAGAAAATCAGGGTTCCCCCAAAAGATATCTGTCATTAACGTATAGAATGGTCTGGGTCTCAATTAGTTTTGCTGTGTAACCGCTTCCTCAGGAGGACCAATCTATGAAACAAAAATTACAGTAAGGCAAACATAATTGATTCAATAATATTTGCGCAGAATCTCTAAATAAAGGCATAATATTGGTAAAGGCCTAATGGTTGACAATTGTAAAGGATACAACTCCCGTGGGGAGGGGGCACCAGGGAAAAGAGGGCAGGGGGAGGAAGGGGGAGAAGAAGAAGGGGGAGGGAGGGGGGAGAAGAAGAAGGGGGGAGGGAGGGGGGAGCGGGAAGGGTAGGAAGGAAAGGGGGGGGGAAAAGGGGGGAAGGGGAGAGGAGGCGAAGGGGGGGAAAGGGAATGGGAAGTGCCCACAACCCTAGATAGGTGAAACTAGGCATAAGGTGACTTACCAAAGTGATTGCATCAGATGGTAATAAGGATATCAAGCCACAAGATGGTCTACGGTATTGTGAAGGCAAGAGGACAGGTACAAAATGAGGGCGCCTGCTTTGGCCACTGGCTGAGGTATCATGGAGGGTACAGGGCTCGATAGGCCCGGACATACGGGTAACTTCCCCAATGGTAATTGTGGGAGTCTGTCAAATAATAATAATAAGAGTATTCATTGTAAATGGCATCAGGTATAAAGTTATACCCCTATAGACCAAGGATAAAACGTACCCATAGAGATCCATGGTGAACAAGCGATGGCAACCCTCCTGTCTCTGCCCTGCATGTGAGAACCATCGGTAGAGAAATCCGCAGTGCTCACTCATGGGCCGAGGCCCATTAAATGAGCTCCCCAACTGGGAGAAGCGGCAGCGTCTGACGTCACCAAGTCAGTTTCTCCGCACTTCGCAGGTGCGTGAACCACGCTACTACGCCTGTACTTTCTGACCGGGCCCGATCTTATACTTGTGTTGTTATTTGGGCTCTTCCAGTAATGACAGTTCTCATAGCCCACCAGCAATTCTCTCTGTGACAATTTTCGGTATGTTTTATCAACATAGTAATCGTCATTGTGGGACCTATACTCCCCCAATATAATTTAAAACTGTTTATATAGTACATCATAATGTAATTATTTTTGTTTTATGTTTTTGTAGGTTGTATCTAGCGACCCCTGGTAGTTCCGTGCGGCTCCTGGTGGTCTTGTTCCTACCCTCAGTGGTGGACTTGTGTTTCCCTTGGCAGGAGTGAACTCTACAAGTTCATCCCCTTCTTGTTCTCTCCGAGCCGGGCTCTCCACCCATGGGCCCGGTCAGAAAGTGCAGGCGTAGTAGCGTGGTTCACGCACCTGCGAAGTGCGGAGAAACTGACTTGGTGACGTCAGACGCTGCCGCTTCTCCCAGTTGGGGAGCTCATTTAACGGGCCTCGGCCCGTGAGTGAGCACTGTGGATTTCTCTACCGATGGTTCTCACATGCAGGGCAGAGACAGGAGGGTTGCCATCACTTGTTCACCATGGATCTATATAGGTACGTTTTATCCTTGGTCTCTAGGGATATAACTTTATACCTGATGCCATTTACAATGCATACTATTATTATTATTTGACAGACTCCCACAATTACCATTGGGGAAGTTACCCGTATGGCCGGGCCTTTCGAGCCCTGTACCCTCCATGGTATCTCAGCCAGTGGCCAAAGCGGGCGCCCTCATTTTGTACCTGTCCTCTTGCCTTCACAATACCGTTAGACCATCTTGTTTCTTGATATCCTCATTACCATCTGATGCAATTACTTTGTTAAGCCACCTTATGCCTGGTTTCACCTATCTAAGTTTGTGGGCACTTCCCATTCCCTTTCCCCCTTCCCCTCCTCGCCCCTCCCCCCCCCTTTTTTCCCCCCTTCCCTTCCTACCCTTCCACCCTTTTTGTAAGATGAATTGAACAGTGCTTCGTGAGATGTTCAAAGCTTGGGATATTTTTTTATAGCCTAACCCTGCTTTAAACTTCTCCACAGCTTTATCCCTGACCTGTCTGATGTGTTCGTTGGCCTTCATGATGCCGTTTGTTCAATTAGGTTCTCTAACAAACCTCTGAGGGCTAAACAGAACAGCTTTATTTATACTGAGATTAAATTACACACAGGTAGACTCTATTTACTCATTTATTTCACTAATCTATTTACTAATGACTTTTGACGGCAATTAGTTCCGTTTGATTTTTGTTAGAGGTTTTCAGAGTAAAGGGAGCTGAATACAAATGCACACTATACTTTTCAGATATTTATTTGTAAAAAAAATTAAAGCCATTTATAATTTTTCTTCCACTTCACAATTATGTGCCACTTTGTGTTGGTCTATCATATAAAATCCCCAATAAAATACATTTACGTTTTTGGTTGTAACATGACAAAATGTGGAAAATTTCAAGGGGTATGAATACTTTTTCAAGGCACTGTATATTCTATAAAGATGTCACTAAAGCAATGTTTCCAAAACTATGGGTGATGACCCACATTGGGTCATGCATGAACATTTTTGTGAGAGTCACAGACAGCCTTTTTTTTTTTATAGAATAAAAACATAATAAATATTCCCACCTACAATACTATTCTAAGAACAGTCAGATTTGGCTACTGTCATCTCATGTATATGAGGAGTTAAAGGTTCATATATGCTAAGACAGACTTATTTGGTAAATCTACTGAGTACATTACTTTTTGATACCAGCAGCCCAGTGCTGTAAATATGGTAATATTCGGTATAAGTTCCCATGATTCCCAACTGTCACCTATCTCTAACGCACAATGGGCTCAATTCACAAAACAAAACATACTTGGATAAGAATACTTATTTTCAAAAAGTGACCAGTATTTTCAATTGAATCAAATATTCTTTGAAAATGATAGTCACATTGCTATAATATAAATATACTTAAAGTGGTTGTAAACCCACTTTTGCAACTTGCACCTACAGGTAAGCCTAGATTAAGGCTTACCTGTAGGTGCAAGAAATATCTCCTAAACCTACACGGTTTAGGAGATATTTACTAAAAATGACAGGCGCCGCTGTCTACGGTGTATGCGCGCCGTAGACAACGGCGCATTAATGGGGTTAATCCCATTCACAAAATCGGCTACTTCCCAGCAATCGCTGGGCGTAGCCGAATGAAAAGGCTCTCGCGCGCATGCGCAGAGTGACGTTTCCGCCGCTCTGGCCAATCACAGCGCCGGAGCGGCGGTGTGATTGGCTGCAGCGGCGATACCCGGAAGTAACCTTCCGGCTATCGCCGCAGCGATGGATGCGGCTGAAGAGGGAGACGAGGACGGCTTCGGGGGCCCCGATCTAAGGTAAATGATGCATAATGAGCTATTATGCTAGTCATATTAACTCATTATGCCTTTCTCTTACAGGTGGTTATGGGGGAAAAAAAAATATAGGGTTTACAACCACTTTAAAGAGGAACTTTGCCTTCCCCTCATGCTTTTAACCCTGTCTTACCCTTCTTCTTCATTGTGTTCAAATAGCATACATAATCTCCCAGCGAATACAGCACTATCCTGCAGTGATTTGCTGATCCTCCTACTGTGCACCAGGTCCCGCGCCACATTCTTCCTCCCTGATGTTATTCAGAGCCTGTTGCTTGCTTTTGAGTTTTTGCAGCAAACCCCAGGTGATTCTCCACCCAGTCCACTCTTCTCCAGTCCCTCTATAAACGCTGATGGCTCCTGGAATATCTGACATTGATATTCCACAAGACTTCTGCAGCTGGGTAGATGTCATTGGTGTCGAGGTGAGAAAAGAAGGAATAAGGGAGGACCTAAAAATAATAGGGAAAAAAAAGTTTAAAAAAAGGCTTTCATGGTTGCAAAGGGGGGGGGGGGGGGAATAGTTAAGATAATGCAAATTGCTTTATAGGAGTTTAGGTCTTCTTGTGTTAAAGTTTTGTGAATTGAGCCTATTGCCATTCCCACAGTTTTCCATATCACTATCTAATCTTAGTGGTAATCCCGAGTGTGGCTCGAGGTGAATTTTCATTACCAAAAGCTGTAACCCCCGAGCCACACTCGGGATTGCATCGCAGTATCCTGGGGAAGTTACTTACCTTGTCCCCATGATACTGGGATGTCCTCCCGCTGTGTCCGCGTGCTGTGTCCTCCACCCAATGTACTGTGTGCCGGGCTTCGTTCCCTGCGAGTGCCACAACGCATGGGGACGGAGCCCAATGCCAAATTCAAAAAGTGCAAAAAACAAAACACATACAGTATACTGTAATCTTACAGATTACATTACTGTATCAAATAATTTCACATCCCTTTTGTCCCTAATGCTTTGTCCAGTGCCCTGCATAAAGTTTTATATTATATATACTGTTCTTTCTGCCTGAAAACTTAAGATTGTCCATGGCAACCAAAAAGCTTCCTTCCCTTTACGTCAAAAGCAGTTTTAGACCAGCTAGAAAACAGCAATAGTAAATTTGAATCACTTGCAGAATTGAGCGATAGTGATTCGTAGGGAAATTCGTCATCAAACCCTGAAAGTCAGGCCAGCGCCAATTTTGCAACTGAGCAAATTTCTGTGTTTTTGATTTGATTACATTATTGAATAAATTTTTTTATTAATATATTATTATTTGTTATAATTATTTATAGTTATTTATTATATTATAATTTATGATTTTGTGTTTCAAATTTTATCATACCCAGGATGTCTGCTAGACTCTTGTTTGGACAGATTTAAGTGAATTATTCCTAAGCTCCATGCACACTTAAGCTCAAACAGCCGTTTCTGGGAGTTTGGGCGTTTTTTTTTTAACAGCCCATAAACTCCCCTCTATGTTATCCTATGTGTCCATGCACACATGGAACTTTTTGGACGTTCATCAGCAGGGGCGTTTATTGGCTGTTGTCTGAACGCCCTAAAATCTCGTTTAAGAGCAGTCCTGAAAGCGCCAGACACCGGTAAAAGCTGTTAAACATGGGTTAATGCTGTAAACAGGGCGTTAAGCCTCATCAGGCATTTCTCTGCCTCTATTCAAAATCAATGGTTCCCTATGGGAGCCCATTGATTTGAATAGAAGTCGCACCAGAAGTCGGATCATGATGATCCGACTTGCGGTGCAACTTGTGTGCTGAGGATGAAGGGGAACACCCCCCCCCCCTCAGACGATACCAGACCCTACGGTCTGGTATGGATTTTAAGGGGACCCCCAAAATCCATACTAAACCCTTATCTGAGCACATAGCCTGGAAGGTCAGAATGGGGGGGGAGTGAGCGCCCCCCCTCCTGGACCATACAAGGCCACATGCCCTCAACATGGAGGGTGGGTACTTTGGTGCCCCCACCCCAAAGCACCTTGTCCCCATGTTGATGAAGGGCCTCTTTCCAACAACCCTGGCCGGTGGTTGTTGGGGTCTGTGGGCGGAGCATTATCGGAATCTGGAAGCCCCCTTTAACAAGGGGGCCCCCAGATCCTGGCCCCCACCCTGTGTCAATGAGTATGGGGTACATTGTACCCCTACCCAATCACCTAAAAAAAGTGTCAAAAATAAACACAGTTTTTAAAGTATTTTATTAAGGCAGCTCCAGTGTCTCTTATGATTTTTCCTCTCCGGCTCTTCTCCCTTTTCCGGGCCTTTTCCCTCTCCAGTTCATCTCTCTTCTCTGGTTCTTCTTCCCTCTCCGGTTCTTCTCCTCTCTGCGGTGTCTTCCCTCTCTCTCTCTCTCTCTCTTCTTCCGGGTCTTCTCTTTCCGCTGTCCGGGACCTCCAGATGACGTCAGTGGATGGCCCCGCCCCATGCCAATATAAGTTATTGCACATGGCGGACCCAGAATTACATCGGGAGATCGCGTTTAGTCAACATCGGAAGAAGAACAGAGGGAGAAGGCAGCAGAGAAGACCCGGCAAAAGAGCGAGAAGACAGCAAATAGAGAAGACCCGGCAGAAGGGGGAGAAGAACCCAGCAGTGAGGAGAAGAACCGGAGAGGGGAGAAGAGCCGGAGGAGGCAGAAGAGCCAGAGAGGGGAGAAGAAATCATAAGAGACGCCGGAGCTGCCTTAATAAAATACTTTAAAAACCTGTGTACTGTGTTTATTTTTGACACTTTTTTTAACCACTTGCTTACTGGGCACTTAAACACCCCTCCTGCCCAGACCAATTTTCAGCTTTCAGTGCTGTCACACTTTGAATAACAATTACTCAGTCATGCAACACTGTACCCAAATTATTTTTTTGTCATTTTTTTCATACAAATATAGCTTTCTTTTGGTGGTATTTGATCACCTATGGGTTTTTTATTTTTTGCGCTATAAATGAAAAAAGACCGAACATTTTGAAAAAAAACGCTTTTTTTTTTAGTTTCTGTGATAAAATTTTGCAAATTATAAATTTTTCTTCATAAATTTTGGCCACAATTTATACTGCTACATATCTTTGATAAAAATAACCCAACATTTTTGGAAATTATTTGGTCTGTGTGAAAGTTTTAGAGTCTACAAGCTATAGTGCAAATCATAAAAAAATTATCACATCTGATGTACTGGCGGCCTATCTCATTTCTAGAGGCCCTAACAAGCCAGGAAAGTACAAATGCCCCCCAAATAACCCCTTTTTGGAAAGTAGACATTCCAAGGTATTTAGTAAGAGGCATGGTGAGTTATTTGAAGTTGTAATTTTTTCCCACGATTCTTTGCAAAATTACGATTTTTTTCCCCTCAAAATTGTCATTGTAATAGCTTATTTCTCTCACATGGCATGTGCATACCACAAATGACACCCCAAAATACATTCTGCTACTCCTCCTGAGTATGGCGATACCACATGTGTGGGACTTTTTCACAGCCTGACCACATAGAGAGGCCCAACATGCAGGGAGCACCATCAGGTGTTCTAGGAGCATAAATTACACATCTAACTAGTTGACTACCTATTACACTTTTGAAGGCCCTGGAGCACCAGGACAATGGAAACACCCACAAAATTACCCCATTTTGGAAAGCAAACACCCCAACGTATAATCTATGAGGCATAATGAGTCTTTTGAACGGTTCATTTTTTTCCAGAAGTTTTTGGAATATGTGGAAAAAAAATGAAAAAGCATTTTTTTTACGCAAAGTTGTCAGTTTTGGACTGTTTTTTTCATATTGATTTTTCACTAAGCGCTGCACTTTGGACTTTATACTATTACGTTTGCCTTATCAACAGACTGTGCTAGCTGCTCTATTTATTTATTTTATTTAATTTTTTGGTTAGCGCAGATATTTGTTCACCTTATTACCATTGTCTTTTGATTTTTTAATATTTGCTGCTCTTCATTTTTTTCACTAATATGGATGTATTTGATTTTCGTAATTCACGTTCTATGAATCTTAAAGATTGCTTTAATAATGTAGAGGTTCAACAGAATTTAGACATTGGAGGTCTTTTTGTTCGCCTTAAAAATCTGATGATTTCGGAGGTTCATGGGTACTGGGACATTGCGTTTCTAGAAAAATATCTGGATGACAAAATGGTGCCCAGGAGCCTGAGATTTGAGATCACCCCGCAAGAGGATGAAATAGACCTCTTAGGTTGGTTTAAATATTTTAACGATGTAGGTTTAGATCTGCTGTGATTTTTAATCGCCAGAAAAAGGCGTAAATTAAACCAACTTGATGTTGACATATCAGATGTCAAGGAGAAGTTATCTTCCTATATGGAATCAGAGGAGTATAAAACCAAATCTGATACCCTTAAAAAAATCTTGGAAAAAGAGGATTTAGATCAAAAAATTAAAAAGAAAAAGAAGTTCACAAGGGATTTGGAGGATTATACTAGTAGTCGGGTTTTTAAGTGGCAAATTAAGAGGTTGGCCCTCGTTGAGGGAGGAGAGGTACGCCCCTCTGTGCCTGTTATTCACCCGAAACCCCCTGCTCCTCCTGCACCATATGCTAATCATAATGGGACTTCCACTAAAGGAAGTTGGCGGAGAGTTGCTACTAATAACCAGAAACCTGCGCCTTATAAACATTCCCACAAAAAGGGAGCCCATTTGAGAAACTATGGTCCTAGCAATTATGTCCAGCATGATCGTGGCGATGCAACTCCTGTACATAATCGCTATACACCGTTAGAGGACTACCAGGGTGGCTATGATGACTATGGTGAACAGGTTTTTGATGATCACTACATAGTTCAACATCCAACTGCACGTACTCCAAGAAATAACCGTCAGGATTATGGACGTTCTGGCTGGGACAGCCCGAACTTCTATTCACCTAGGAGACCTCATTTACCTAATCAAGGCCCTTCCTATTACCCTGGTCCGACTGTCCAGACTTCTGCCCCTTTTTTTCCCAGGGTCCCGCAGAGAGGGAAAAGAGGGGAAGAACCAGGAGAGGGACCAGAGGGGGGAGGAGGAGCCGATCGGAAAAGGCAAAGAGTGTAAGAGATGCTGGTATTTTTAATCCTAGCCAAAATACTCTTACCGATAATGAAAAATTTGTACTAGACCATGGTCTCAAGTTTGCTCCAGACAAACCTCTGAGCAAATTTGGAGCTTTCATGGATATTCAACGCTATGTCCGAAAGGTCAACATTAAAAGATATTTTCTGTCACAAACTGTTACCACCTCTCTTGAAGAGATTGATGGTGTTAGACATTATGGCCTGTCTAACGCCTCTCTCTTCAATCCACCTGGTTTTATACCACCGTCTATCTCGGTTTTCAAAGAACTAGTCTTAAAAGATATAGATAAACTGGTGATTAAGAGGAATTATCAGGACTCTAGATTTAAGGAGGGATTAAAATCCCTGAAAGAGAGAACTGATATCATTATTCGCCCTGCCGACAAGGGGGGAGGTATAGTGGTGATGGATAAGAGTTTCTATATTCTAGAAATGGAAAGAATTCTATCAGATGTTGACACTTATGTGGCGCTTAACCATGACCCTATTTTTAAGTATAAAAGGGAACTCACTACACTTATTGACGGGGGGTATCAGTGTAATCTTTTGAATAAGAAAGAGAGGGACTTTTTGATCCCGTCGGCCCCCAGGAAGCCAGTCATGTATTTTTTGCCTAAAGTACATAAAAGTTTGACCAACCCTCCTGGGAGACCAATTATTAGTGGGTTGGATTCCATCACTTCTAGAATTGGCAAATACATTGATGGATTCCTACAACCTCTGGTGTCTGGCACTCCATCATACATCAAGGACTCAGCACAGGTCATTCGTAGTTTTGAGGCACTGGAGTGGAGGGAGGGTTACATTCCTGCTACCGCTGATGTGGCCTCGCTCTACACCATCATCTCTCATGATGATGGATTAAAAGCGGTGGAAAGTTACCTCACTAGAGATTCTGAATTAATTCCATCTCAGCAGGACTTTGTGTTGGATCTGTTGAAATATGCCATGACCCATAATTATTTCTGGTTTGGGGGAACTCATTACCTCCAAAACAGAGGGGTTGCAATGGGCGCTAAATTTGCGCCCAGCATGGCCAATTTATTCATGGCCAAATGGGAGGAGGATGTCGTCTATGCCAATAGGAGACCCGAGTTGGTCTTCTGGGGCAGGTATATAGACGACATCCTCCTCCTGTGGAATGGCAACATGACGTCGCTTACCACGTTTATGCAATACCTCAATAATAATTTACTGGGAATTGTATTGGAGTTTGAAACAAGCTCTCAGGTAGTTCATTTCTTGGATCTCAACATACGGGTCAAAAATTGTGTTTTTCATTTATCAACGTTTTTTACAAATACTGACCGTAATAGCTATATTGGACAGGGGAGCTGCCATCACCCCTCTTGGTTAAAATCAGTGCCAAAAAGTCAATTTCTTCATTTAAGACGGAATTGTACTTTGAAAGATGACTTCTTCTCACAGGCTAATGTACTCAAAGAGAGGTTTATGGAGAAGGGGTACGCCGTAAATGACCTTGATACTATTATCAGAGAGGTGGGCAGCTTGGATCGTGCCTCTGTTCTTCAGAAGAGAGAGAAAGTGTCCACTGGCGAGATGAAATATAATTTTGCCTTGGTCACCACTTTCTCACATCAACACTTTGATATTAAAAAGATCTTAAATAAACACTGGGGCGTCTTGAAAAATGATAAAATCCTGGGGCCAGTTTTACCTGACAGACCACAGGTGGTCTTCAGAGGTGTTTCTCTCTGAGGCTCCAACTGGCTCCCAACGTTTTGGATGCTCCCAACAGAGTGTAATTTTTTCAAAGAACTAAGGGCTATCACCCTTGTCATAATTGTAACATGTGTGCCATTAATAAAGAAAAAAGCAGGAAAATCTGTCAGTTCAGTTCCCATGCCACGGGTAGAGTTTACAACATTAATACCTTTATCACGTGTACTTCTTTAAATGTCGTTTACCTTCTAATTTGCCCCTGCGGTCTCCAATATGTAGGCCGCACGACACGTGCTATGCACGTTCGAGTAAACGAACACATAACCAATATCAGGAAAGGTTTCCCTAAGCACACTGTGTCCCGCCATTATTTGGAGTATCACAAAAAAAATCCTAAGGGCACTACATTTTTGGCCATTGATTGTTTTACTCCACATTGGCGGGGGAGTTTATCCAACCGTGAAATTTCAAAACTTGAAACTCGCTGGATCTATGACCTTAATTGTTACACCCCTTTTGGCATGAACATTGATTGGGACGTGAACTTCTTTATTAATAACAGCTGAGAGATTTTTTGGGAGGATGTGTAGGTGACATTCCCATTTTTTTCTCTAGTTGTTTTTTTCTTTTTTCTTTTTTCCTTTTTTTTCCTTTTTTTATGTGTATATGTATTTACATCCAGCCGAGTGGAGTTTTTTTGCCTTCTCCATTCTCTGCTGTTTGTTATACTTTATTGTTTTTCATATTTTATATGCATATTGATTTCTGTCATCCTGATTGGATGATAGAGATTTAATATTTAATATTTGTTTCATTTAATGCTATGCATCAGGGTGAGCCTCCCTTCTTTCCTTAGCCTCCCCCTTGGTGCATTTGTATTTTGTGTTTCTTAATTATATACATGTTTAATTACCTGTATTTTTATATAGTTTTAGTTGATTCTAGGAATTATTGTATTGAACAAATTTTAACATGTAACTATGTTGAGCTGTTCTTTGTTTTGTATCATATTTTGGATACATTATCAGCCTTTTTATTCCCCCTTTTTTTATTTTCGGGCGTAATTTATTGACAGTCTATGTGCTGTCTCCAGGCCAGTGATCTTCCTTAGAGCGGAAGTTTCTGTCCCGGAGATGGAGGCTTTTCTGCAGTGATTGGGTGTCCTTTTTTGCCCTCCCTTTGATGGTGATTTAGGCGCGCCCACTGGAGTTGTTAATCCTATTGCCTTCATATACTTTACAGAGCGTGATTACTCACGCAAGTGAAGCTGCGTTCATCTCGCCTTTTGCTCCACCCACCAGTTACATCATACAGCGTGACCAATCACGTAAGCGAGGCTGCGTCTATCGCGCCTTCCGTTCCGCCCTCAGGAAGGACAGACATACTCCTGGTTTACCTTCCTGTTTACGTGAACCGCACGGCCGTTTGCGCATGCGCGGCCACGTCAGCTTTGTTTTGTTTACATCCGGTTTTTGTAATATGGCAGCGTTACACATGCGGAGCCTTGGCGCTCTATATGCTACCAACACGGAACAGCTGAACATTTCGCCGCATTACCCTATCACAGGTTAGTGTGGCTATTGACCTCTTGTATTTATATGGGCGTGCTTGTATTGGAGGCCACGCCTCTGATGATATCCATTCGGATGAAACATGTCAGGCTGGCCGATACAAGCACGCTGAGAGCCGCGGATATATATGTTTTTATGCCTTGATGATGGTCCTTTTTTGTAAGTAGAATACCAGAAATACCTTTGTCCTTTTACCTTATGGGCTTCACTATGTTAGTTTATCCTTTCATTTGGTAAACCACTCCCTGCTGAGGATTACATATCATCTCCATTTCCAACTGAGCTCTGGATGTCGTATAATGATGTGGATGTGATCCATCAGGCTTGGAAATTTGTGTCTATACATTGACCTTCTGCAAATATATTTACATCGCTTGTGTATGTTTGCCTTCCGGTAAGCATTTTGTGAGCACATTGGGGTGGTGTGCTTTTACGCTTGCACACTGAAAGTTCTGGTGGTGGTTCCATATCAGTTTCCACATTCATCTTGTTTGCTGATTCTGCACTTGGACTGTTTTTTTCATATTGATTTTTCACTAAGCGCTGCACTTTGGACTTTATACTATTACGTTTGCCTTATCAACAGACTGTGCTAGCTGCTCTATTTATTTATTTTATTTTATTTTGTGGTTAGCGCAGATATTTGTTCACCTTATTACCACAGTTTATAAGATATCTCCAACACATAGCATTTACATAGCAAAAATGACACCCTAAAATACATTCTACTACTCCTCCTGAGTATGGCGATACCACGTGTGGGACTTTTACACAGCCTGTCCACAAACAGAGGACCTACATTGAAGTAGCACCTTCAGGCATTCTAGGCGCATAAATTACACATCTCATTTCTCAACCACCTATTATAGTTTTGAAGGCCCTGGAGCACCAGGACAATGGAAACACCCACAAAATGACCCCATTTTGGAAAGCTAACACCCCAACGTATAATCTATGAGGCATAATGAGTCTTTTGAACGGTTCATTTTTTTCCAGAAGTTTTTGGAAAATGTGGAAAAAAAATGAAAACGTATTTTTTTTACACAAAGTTGTCAGTTTATAAGATATCTCCAACACATAGCATTTACATAGCAAAAATTACACCCCAAAATACATTCTACTACTCCTCCTGAGTATGGCAATACCACATGTGTGGGACTTTTACACAGCCTGTCCACATACAGAGGCCCAACATGCAAGGAACACCTTCAGATGTTCTAGGGACACATAGCATGCACATACCAAGAATTACACCCCAAAATACATTATGCTGAGCAAAGCGTAAACAAAAGATTACCTGTGGTTTTAGTAGCGCAGTTCTACACAGCAGGATAGCACTGGTCCAGGCAGCAGGCAGGGACTTCGTCAGCAATGGCATACACAATTGTCCAGGCAGCAGGCAGGGATACTGTCCATAAACAGTCCAGGGTCAGTGCAGGCAGAGATATTGTCAGCAGTGCCAAAAATATTAGTCCTGGTAGTAGGCAGGTCCATGTGGTGTGGTCAGTTCATGCAACAGGCAGAGGCATGATGGCATAGGTCCTACAGGCAGCAGGCAGCAGGCAGAAGTAGGGCCTTGTTCAGGACAGAATGGGGACAGGGGTAGAGGCTTCTCCCACCCAAATCTCTTTGAAGCCTCCGAGTCTCCAGACCCTAATCTAGGATGAGAAAACAAAAAAAATAGTTTTCTTCATCCAGAAAAACTTTTCTGGAGCCCCTCACATATGTGAGACCCCTGTGTTGAATCCCACTAGTCCAGTAGCAGGGTACAAGATCAATCCAAGAGGCAGGCAAAAAGCATGGTCAAACAGTCCAAGGTCAGTTCCAGATCAGACAGAGGTAGTACAGAATCGTTAGGCAGAAGCGTGGTCGATTAACAGTCCAGGGTCAGTTCCAGATCAGGCAGAGGTAGTACAGAATCGTTAGGCAGAAGCGTGGTCGAATAACAAGCCAGGGTCAGTTACAGAGCAGGCAGTAGCATAAGGGGTGTGAAGGCAGGCAATGAGGTTTATGTTTAATATACTTCACTAATAATTTAGTGAAGTATGGTAACGGCGAAAGCAGTCAATTACACAGAGGCCTGGTTGGGAAGGACACTCGGCACAATAATAAACTGTGTCTCGTCTGACTCCTCCACTGGCAAACACCTTACATTTTTTTTTACCTCGTCGGCCTGTTGCTGTGGGAGGGACTTTATCGGGAAAGTGACGTTCGGAGAGTCGACTTAGAACATCTGATCGGATGTTTTGGGGTGGGCCATTCTGGAATATCAGGGCAGTGGTGATTTCCTCCTGGTAGCCAAGGAAGGGTAGGGGGTTTTAGGTGGACTTGCGGTAAATAATATAAGAGTTATATATGGCCAATGGTATGTCCGTCTTGTGGAAAGATAGGGTTCCAGCATTTGGTCGTTAAAGTCGACTCCCCCCATGAACAAATTGTAGTCCTGGATGCATGTGGGCTTTTGGATGGTGGTGCCATTCCTTCTGGGGATTTCCACAAAGGTATCGTTGTGGATGGAAGATAACATGTATACATCCCTTCTGTCCTTCCACTTCACTGCCAGAACCTCCTGGTTTCGCAGACTTGCCGACTCTCCTCTTCTCAACTTCTTATTTACAAGACTTGCGAAACAGGGGAAGAGATGTATAAAAGTTATCTACGTATAAATGGTAGCCTTTTTCCAGTAGGGGGTTGATGAGTTGCCAAACCACTTTCCCACTTGTTCCCAAGTAGTCTGGGCAATTAGGGGGATGCAGCTGGGTGTCCTTCCCTTCGTACACTAGGAAGCCATACAGGTACCCTGTGACTCGGTCACAGAGTTTGTACACCTTCACCCCATAGCGGGCCCCTTTGCTGGGGATAAATTGCTTTATTTTAAGCCTGCCACTAAATTTAACAAGGGACTCATCCACACATATGTGTTGGTCCGGGGTATATAACTGGGGGAATACTTCTGAAAAATAATTAAGTAAGGGCCGAATTTTGAAAAGCCTGTCATAATTTGGGTGATTTCGGGGAAGGCACTGGGTATTATTGTTGAAGTGGAGAAACCTCATGATCATGAGGTACCTGGTTCTGGGCATTACGTTGGAGAATATTGGCATGTGATAGATGGGGCGTTTGGACCAAAAGGAACGAAAAGTGTTTTTTGGGTTGAGTCCCATGCAAAATGTGAGGCCTAAAAAAACCTTCAACTCCTCCACCATTAGGTCTCTCCACTCGAAGGGACGGGCATAATAGGATGTAGGATTACTTGCAATAAATTGCTGGGCATATAGGTTGCACTGGGTGACAATGTTGGATAGCATGTCCTAGGTAAAAATTAGATTGAAAAAATTGATTGGGGAAAAATTGTCCGTGTTCACCTGGACTCCTGGGCAGTGAAAGGGGGAATGTTGGCTTCTCCTGAATTAGGAGGAAGCCACAAGGGGTTCTGGAGGGCATAGGGAAGGCCGGCATGGGTCCTTGGCCTTTCTTGCCGAGGCACTGCAGTGCTGGTGGATGGCACTGCGGTGCTGGTGGATGGCACTGCGGTGCTGGTGGATGCTACTGCTGCCTCACCAGAGCGCCTTCTTTTGGCGGGCCGACTATCTTCCTCCTCTGAGGCTGTCTCTGTTCCACTACTGAAGACTGGCTCATAGTTTACGTCCGACTCAGAACCTGAATCGGAATCTGAAAAAGAGAGCTCCCGTCGCTCTCAGGCGTGGAAAGAATTTGGTATGCCTCCTCTACAGTAAAACACCTTTTTGACATCTTTTGGTTGCTGGCGGTGGGGATGCGACTTCACAGGTGTGTGGCACAGATGGGCCCTGATTGATTGCACAGATGTGCACTAATGAGGCGGCACAGATGGGCACTAATGAGGCGGCACAGATGGCTACTGAGGTGGCACAGATGGGTACTGAGGTGGCACAGATGGGTACTGAGGTGGCGCAGATGGGTACTGAGATGGTAGCACAGATGGGTACGGAGGTGGTGGAACAGATGTACACTGATGAGGCAGCACAGATGTGCACTTATTGATGGCAAAGATGGCACTGAGGCGGCACAGATGGCACTAATGAGGCGGCACAGATGGCACTAATGAGGCGGCACAGATGAGGTGGCACAGATGCGTATTGATGAGGTGGAACAGATGTGCACTGATTGCAAAGGGGGGCACGGATGAGGTGGCACAGGTGGGCACGGATGAGGTGGCACAGGTAGGCACGGATGAGGTGGCACAGGTGGGCACGGATGAGGTGGCACAGGTGGGCACTGATGAGCACGTATTGCACAGGTGCACTGAGGCAGCACAGATGGGCACTGATCACAGGTGGCACAGGTGGGTACAGGTGGCACAGATGGGCACAGATGGCACAGGTGGGCACAGATGGCACAGGTGGGCACTGTGTTTTCACTGTGTTTTTACTGGGCACTGATTGGGCACTGAGAAGCTGTGTGTAACTCACTCACAGATCGCTCTCCCTCCTCACACGCGGTGTCTGTGTGAGGAGGGAGAGCCGGTAATGAGAGATGATCTCATATGTTTACATTTGAGATCATCTCTCATTGGGCACCTCGATCGCGCTGTAAATAGCCGCTGTGATTGGCTATTTACAGCGATCTGTGAATGGCTGTGTCCAAGGGACACGGCCAGCACAGAAGTTCCCTGATGCGTGCTCGGGAGCGAGGAAAGGGGAGGCCGTATAATGACGGCCTCCCGGCATTGTAGAGCCACATTGTGGCCTCTTATAGTCGTATGCTGGGCGTGAAGGGGTTTAGGTGAATGGGTAGGGGTACAATATTAAAGTGTGGGGGCCAGGATCTGAGGGCTCTATTGTTAAAGGGGGCTTCCAGATTCCGATAAGCCCCCGTCTGCAGACCCCGACAACCACCGGTCAGGGTTGTCGGGAGGAGGCCCTTGTCCTCATCAACATGGGGACAAGGTAATTTGGGGTGGGGGGCGCAGAGCCCGCCACCCCCCATGTTGAGGGCATGTGGCCTGGCATGGTCCAGGAGGGGTGCGGGGCGCTTGCTCGTCCCCCCCTATCCTGAAAAAAAGATGGCGCGTCTAAACGTGCATTGACGCCAATGCAAAATGCTGATAAAATCTAATTTTTGAGTGTCCTGTGTGCCTAAGGCTTCACGTACACAGGACGCTGTTTAACCTCTCTTCAACGATTTAACTTGACAGCTAGAATCGGATGTTTGAAAACATCAGTTTAGCCGTGTTTACATGCCGCATTTTGCCGCGTCTTTAAAATAATAATTTTTTTGTTAAAATGAAAGACGTCTGGAAACGAAACGCTGCTAAATGTGAGTTACCGCGTTTAGCAGCGTTTACAAGCTGTTACAGGCATTTGTCGTTTCAAATGCCTCTGAACATTGGTCCCTGACATGGAATTTTATAAATAGGCAACTCCTATCCTCATATTGATCAGTGGTTCCAAATTAATAATAACTGCTGCAGTAGGGAACAGACACAAAAGATACACTCTGGATCTTTCCAAATAACTGTTCTTTTATTATGACGCAATTGAAGGTTTTTATACACATGATTACGTAGGTATCACATTAATATTACAATTGTACGTTTATGATAACAAGGGGCGTAACATAGGCAGACTAATTCTAATCAGGGCTCAAAAGAAAGCAAACATGTACTGAAAACATTATTAGTGCCGTGTGCACAGTGAGGACAGTGTGCAATACATACAAAATAGAATACAATTATATACATGTATCACTACCCCCTGTTAAGAAAGCTGCTGGTTTGTTTTGGGTCTGTACCCTAACTATCAACCCCAAGAATCTGGCTCGAACCCTCCCTTGGCACAACTGGTCTGCAAGAGATTGTGGAACCCACTGGCAATGAGATACACAATAATACTACCCAACAGTAAAATGGTACATAAAATTGTTACCTTGTATAGCCACTGGACCGGCAGGGTAATATAGAGAAATCCACACAGTATTCTGCTTAACCAAGAATCATGTTTACTTAGTGGTAAAAATAGCAGCGTTAAACAGCCGTACAGTTGACTTGTGCAGGGCCCTGCAGAGTCAATGATATATGACAATATTATAACACAATCCAAATGCGCACCTTCTAAATGAGTAAAAGGCATATGCTCGCGAGCTCCCCCTAATGGGCAATACTGCGCCCATGTCCCGTCACTATCAATTTTAGTCAGGCCTGACTAAGTTCAGTGTCCAGTTCCTTCAGGGGTAGGAGTCTTCGCTAGCAAACATTGGTGAACATAGCATTTGTAATCCACAGGGGTATTAAAGGAAAGCAAACTAAACTTCCACAATGTTTGTGAATGAAAACTCTATGACGGTGCAAACGCCAACTTTTAAACCATGCGGCCTCCGTGAGATGCGCTATGTCCTGGCGTGTGGTGCACTACTAATAATGGTGGGCCTTAACAAAATCACAGGTCTACACAAACAGTTAATGAAGTCCGGGCAGGTGCCCTCTCACCAAAGTAGGCCTTGTCCCTCCGGTACGTCCCGCTGTCGGTACCTCGATCCGCAGCCTCTCCGCAACTTGCAGTCTCCGGTTCCTGTCACAGCCGCAGTGGATGTCGGTTGATGGATGACTCCGGTCTCTGAGAAGCGCAAGCTGGTCACATGGAAGAGGATCCCTCCTTTAGCTGGGTGATCCTCCGCAAAAGCTGTAGGCTCAGGCTTTTGGTCTAGACGCTCCGGCAGCAGGCCTCACACAGACTTCCTGCTTGATTGAGGGCGAAGTCCAGAGAGAGCGAGCGTAGCCCCTCCCTTCCTTTAAGTAACCTCCACCAGAAAGCTGTGCGAGAATGCAATGCACTTTGGGAGTACAGCTGCACTGTGGGTACCATAGTCTATTAGATACCCATGGCAATGGAGTCCCTTTCTCCCTGTACCATAAGTTCCACAATGCATTGTTCGATAAGGTTAAACAACCGTTGCTGCAATATCTCAAGGAGAGGGAGCTGAGGATATTCTTCAATATAACCATAGTCCTTTATAACACACTACAAATCGGCACCCCGCTACACTCTCCCCCCACTTTAACTCTTTGGTCCCCAAAGATATTCAAAATCTTGGTTCTATAACACAATTTTGCCTCTAAACGGCTGCATAAGACTGACAGAGGAGCCTCCCACCAATTTTCATATGATGGGGAGCTGTCCTGCCTACAGGCCACCTCAACAGGAAAGTGCCTGACCAGCTGTGCCAGGGGGTGAGCTAGGGTTGCCCTCCACCAAATTTAAAGTGGAAGGACCAGGCATATCAACTGTCCTTCTTGCAGTGAAAGCAGCTTCTTCATAGAATTTGCCCAATTGATGGTAAGTCAGTCACTTTGGAGAGTAAATGACTCTCCTCTCTCTCTGCTCCCGAGGTGTTTGCATATCAAGGGCAATAGATTCTACTGGTTCATCAGTTGCCCTCCCTTCTGGTTCGGGCATGCTGAGCTTCATTGCTTCGGACGCGTCTGGTTCATTTTCAAGAAGCAATAAAGTCTCATCAGGGTCTTCTATTAGCAAGGAACCCGGATCGTCGTACAAGTCTTTGGTGAGCATGCTGTGCGGCACAAACACTCACTGTTAGCTACTTCAGATGATGACAGGGAAGTGGTCATGGCTTCTGGCACTTGAGATGACCACAACCAATCAAGTTCCATCTCCTCATCCTCAGAATCCCTCTCCTCCAAGTTTTAATTTTCCACATCTGGATGTGTTGACTGAGATCTGGTAACTGGTCTGGATCCTTGAGAGGTTGAAGGGAGCTCTTGTGAGTCTGACGAGGAGGGTAGGCGAACTGCTTCAGAAAGGGTCAACAGATGGTTCCTGTGCCAAGTCTTTAATGGGCCTACACTCCCCTCTGGCCTTACTTGATATACTGGAAGGCCTGGCAGCTGCTTGCAGATGATGTATGGCTGGGATCTCCATCGGTCAGCCAACTTGTGTTTCCCAGGGATACCCAGATTCCTCAATAGTACCCTATCCCCTGGTAGGGATGAGCTTCGAGTTCGAGTCAAACTCATGTTCGACTCGAACATTGCCTGTTCGCCCGTTCGCCGAACAGCGTACAAATTGGGGTGTTTGCGGCAAATTTGTAAAGTCTATGGGAGAAATCTAAAGTGCTAATTATAAAGGCTTATATGCAAGTTATTGTCATAAAAAGTGTTTGGGAACCCGGGTCCTGCCCCAGGGGACATGTATCAATGCAAAAAAAAGTTTTAAAAACAGCCGTTTTTTCAGGGGCAGTGATTTTAATAATGCTTAAAATGAAAAAATAAAAGTGAAATATTCCTTTAAATTGCGTACCTAGGGGGTGTGTATGATATGCATGTAAAGTGGCGCATGTTTCCCGTGCTTAGAACTGTCCCTGCATAAAATGTCATTTTTGAAGGAAAAAAAGTAATTTAAAACTCACTCGCGGCTATTAATGAATTGTCGGCTCCCGACAATACATAGAAAAGTCATTGATAAAAAAAAAAAAAAAAGCGTGGGGGTCCCCCAGAATTCAATTACCAGGCCCTTCAGGTCTGGTATAGATATTAAGGGGAACCCCGCCGCAAATTTAAAAAAAATGCGTGCGGTTCCCCCAAATATCCATATCAGGCCCTTCAGATCTGGCATGGATTTTAAGGGGAACTCCACCCCAAATTTAAAAAAAATGGCGTGGAGTCCCCCCAAAAATCCATACCAGACCCTTATCCGAGCACGCAACCTGGCAGGCCGCAGGAAAAGAGGGGGGAACTTCCTTCACTGTGTAATTAAAATTTACACAGTGAAGGAAGTTCCCCATCAGGTCCGCTCATGCCAATGATGTAGGCGCGGTCTGACATACCGAGGGGGCGGACCTGATGGGGAACTTTCTTCACTGTGTAATTCATGAATAGACCTGCCCCTTCTCATGTCCTGCATCAGGTCCTCAGCCTTACACCGAGTCATTGGCTGAGCGGACCTGATGGGGAACTTTAGAAGGGGCGGGTCTATACATGTAATAGACTGCGGAGGAAGTTCCCCTTCAGGTCCACTCAGGCTCAGCCAATGACGGACAGCGCTGGACATCGGGATCGCCGCGGGACACTGGATTTCACCGCTGGAATGTTTTGGTTTTTTTTTAATAAAGGACTTTTCCAAGGTGTTTGTGTGTTTTTTTTTTTTTTTTTTTTGACACTTTCTTCGTGAAATGGTAGGGGTACAATGTACCCCTCACCAATTCACATGGGGGGGGGCCGGGATCTGGGGGTCCCCTTTGTTAAAGGGGTCTTCCAGATTCCGATAAGCCCCCCGCCCGCAGACCCCCACAACCACCGGGCAAGGGTTGTGGGGATGAGGCCCTTGTCCCCATCAACATGGGGACATCCTCCCCATGTTGAGGGCATGTGGCCTGGTACGGTTCAGGAGGGGGGGCGCTCTCTCGTCCCCCCCTCTTTTCCTGCGGCCTGCCAGGTTGCGTGCTCGGATAAGGGTCTGGTATGGATTTTTGGGGGGACTCCACGCCATTTTTTTTTAAATTTGCGGCAGGGTTCCCCTTAATATCTATACCAGACCTGAAGGGCCTGGTAATTGAATTCTGGGGGACCCCCACGCTTTTTTTTTTTTTATCAATGACTTTTGTATGTATTGCCGGGAGCCGACAATTCATTAATAGCCGCGAGTGAGTTTTAAATGACTTTTTTTCCTTCAAAAATTACATTTTATGCAGGGACAGTTCTAAGCACGGGAAACATGCGCCACTTTACATGCATATCATACACACCCCCTAGGTACGAAATTTAAAGGAATATTTCACTTTTATTTTTTCATTTTAAGCATTATTAAAATCACTGCTCCCGAAAAAACAACCGTTTTTAAAACTTCTTTTTGCATTGATACATGTCCCCTGGGGCAGGACCTGGGTCCCCAAACACTTTTTAGGACAATAACTTGCATATAAGCCTTTATAATTAGCACTTTAGATTTCGAACGTTCAAGTCCATTGTATTTAATAGGGTTCTAAAGTTCACGCGAACATTCTGCCTGTTCGCAGGTTCTGGTGCGAACCGAACAGGGGGGTGTTCGGCTCATCCCTGTCCTCTGGCTGCAAGTCCTGTATTCTGACTTTGAGGTTGAAGTTTCTTTTGTTACTCAATCCTCTTTGGTCAGATGTAGCTTAAGCTTTTCCATAGGCCATTTCCAGACTCTTCCGTAGCCGATCCACATACCCCTTGTGGGATGTTGCCGAGGTGTAGTCCAGTAATATGCCAAAGGCCAGGTCCACTGGTAGCTGAGCCTCTCACCCAAACATAAATCAGTACGGGAGTATCCAGTTACATCACTGTTGGTGCTGTTGTAGGCATGTACAATGGCAACTAGGCTTGTGCAATTCGTTTCGTAATGAATCGAAATTCGTCCGAATTTAGCAACTTTCGGACATTTGGAAGCATTCGAATTTCCGAACAGAGCAATTACGAATAAAACCGAATCCGAAATAAATTATACCGCAAAATAGCGAATGCCCGAAGGTCTTCGGCATAATTCGTTATGAAAAAAGTTACGAATGTACGAATCCATTCGAAGCACAATAACACTCACTCTGCTCTCTGCTTCTCCCTCACCATGCTGAACTCCCTCTCAAAATGGTGTACAGGGGGCGGAGGCTATAGCCGCATGAAAAAACGAAAGTAAAATACGAGATTTCGAATCCATTCGAAGCACAATAACACTCACTCTGCTCTGCTCTCTGCTTCTCCCTCACCGTGCTGAACCCTCTCAAAATGGTGTACAGGGGCGGAGCCTATAGCCGCATGTAAAAAACGAAAGTAAAATACGAGATTTCGAATCGTTACAAATAACCGCTATGTATTTAGAAAAGTACAAATCCATTCGAAGCACATTAGGCATAATAGGCAGCGTCGTTGTGAGAGAGACACGGAAAATTACGAATCAACGAACCCAAAAAAAGTTACGAAAGTAGGAGTTGTGTCCAGAATCAACGAAAAACAACGTACTCTACCGAAAGTACGAATTATAAAGCAACAAAAAATTCAACGAAAAATGTCGCTTGCAAAAATACGAATGAGTCCGAACACGAAAAATCCCGTCTAGCAAAATTACGAATGATTACGAATCAACAGGACCGGAAAGAAACGAACCGAAACGGAACAAATTTTTCCGTTGTGCACAAGTCTAATGGCAACCACATGCTTGCTCCAGTGTTGTTTCTTTTCTGAGCTCAGGGTCCCCAGCATGTCTAAGAGAGTCCGGTTAAACCGTTCAGGCTGAGCATCCCCTTGTGGGTGGTATGGGGTTGTCCTCGTTTTTTTAATTCAACAGATTCAACAGCTTCCTAATCAGCCTGCTTTCAAAGTCTCTCCCTTGATCTGAATGAAGGTGTTGGGGTAGGCCATAATGCACGAAGAACTTCTCCACAAGTTCTTTTGCTACTGTCGAGGCCTTCTGGTCCTTTGTTGGGAATGCTTGAGCATATCTGGTGAAATGGTCTGTTACCACTAAGACATTCCCTTGTCCACTCAGATCAGGCTCTAGGCAGAGGAAATCAATGCACACCAGTTCCATAGGTCCCTGACTTTGTAGATGGCCCATTGGGGCGGCTTGATGGGGCAGGGTCTTCCTCTGGATGCATCGGGCACAAGAATGACAGTAACCTTCAACCTCGGCCCGCATACAGGGCCAATAGAATCTGTCTCTTACAAGGTGGAAAGTCCTTTCAAATCCCAGATGACCATGATCGTCATGGAGAGCAGTTAGGACCCCCTTTCTGTGTTTAGTGGGCAGGAATAGTTGCCACTTTTCTTCCAGATCATCAGAGAATCCCCTTCGGTAGACCACCCTTGATGTATCTGCAGCCGGTCCCACTCTCTGTGTAACAGTCGGGCTTCTTTAGTAGAGTCTTTTAGAAGCATCTCAGGGCACTGGTTCTCCAAGGCCTTCAATACCAGCTTCCCCAGGGGGTCTTCCAATTGATCCCTTCTTAGGTCTCTCTTGGACAGTTTAGGTAGCCCCTCTTCTCCAACTTGAGTCACATTACAATAACATCCAGGTACTCCAACAGCCG
The DNA here is from genome assembly GCA_029206835.1 of Rana muscosa. Classification (NCBI taxonomy): domain Eukaryota; kingdom Metazoa; phylum Chordata; class Amphibia; order Anura; family Ranidae; genus Rana; species Rana muscosa. The sequence goes on from JARGYO010005626.1 coordinate 23,476,579, forward strand.
AAACTCCAATCTCTTCGGCCCTTGATCCTCCCCTGGCCTGAAGTTACGCTCCATGGTATAGGGCTCTCACTCCTTCTGGAGTCAACTGAGTCCATTCTTCAGTAGGGTCACTGAGGGCATGGGACCTTCTGGAAAGGGCATCTGCATCCCTATTTCCAACTCCAGGTCTGTACTTCAAGCTGAATGTGAAACCTGAAAGGGCAGCCAACCATATGTGTCCTGTGGCATCCAGTTTGGCGGTGGTCAGAAGGTAGGTGAGAGGATTGTTATCCGTCTTGACCACAAATTCAGCCCTGTACAAATAGTCTTTCAATTTGTTCACTACTGCTCATTTTAAGGCTTGTGTGTGGGGTAATTCTTCTCAGCGGGGACCAGACTTCTACTCACATAGGCAACAGGCCGCAAGTGGCCACCATGTTCTTGGTAGAGTACTCCGCCTAGTCCATCTCTACTGGCATCAACATGCAACTCATAGGGTATTGTGGTATCTGCATAGGCCATGACGGGGGCAGTGGTTAGGCTTTCCTTCAACTGGATGAAGGCCTCTTCACACTGAGTGGTCCACTGGTCCTGGATAGACCCTTTAGGTTTCCTGGGTCCAGTGGTGGGTTTCACTGGGCTGACCAGTTCTGGGGCTTCATCTTCCCCTTCACTCTTCAAGAGTTCATTTAGGGGCCTGGCAATCTTGGCAAACCCCTCCACGAATATTCTATAATAGAGCAGAATCCCAGGTATGACCTAAGCTCAGTCATATTGGTGGGCCTTGGCCAAGAGGTGACAGCATCTAGTTTCTCAGGGTCTGTAGCTACCCCTTCAGCAGACACGATATGGCCCAGGTAATGGACTGAGGACTGGTAGAATTGGCACTTCTCTAAGGAGAGCTTCAGGCCTTCTTCATGGAGCCTCTTCAAGACCTTTTCCAACCGCTCTTTGTGTTACCGAACACAATAATGTCGTCCAGGTATACCAGCACTTCAATGAGGTTCATGTCTCCCACTGTTTTCTCCATCAGTCTTTAGAAAGTGGCTGGGGCTCCTGACAATCCCTGGGGCATGCGGTTGAACTCGAAGAAACCCTCTGGGGTGATGAAAGCTGTTTTCTCCTGATATTCAGCATGCATGGGGATCTGATAGTACCCACTCTTCAAGTCCATCACACTGAACCACTTAGCCCCTGACAAACTCTGTAAAGCATCTTCTATTCGGGGGGTGGTATACTGATCAGGTATAGTCCTCCTGTTCAGTGTTCGGTAGTCAATACATAGCCTCAAGGACCCATTTTCCTTCTGGACTACCACTATTGGAGAGGCGTAGGGGCACCGTGACTCACAGATAATGCCTGTCCTCTTAAGCTCTGCTAGTTGCTCACGCAGATCTTCTAGGTCAGCCAAGGGAACCCGTCAAACTCTTTTGGCACCTCCCACATCAAATTCATTCTTGGAGAAGATCTTCTGCCATCGAGCAAGTTGGGCCTTAGCCCTTTCTTTCCATACTGGTGGGAGGGTCGTATCTTCAGAGCAGAGATTCTCCACAGTAACTTCACCCCTTTCTTCCTTCTCCAAGTCAGATAGGGCAACTGGGGTGGCTGGGTTCACCTGGCCCAATAGCATTCTGGCTGGTACCCTCAATGGTGTGGTAGCAGTATTTCTAATGCTCACTGAGATTTTCCCATGACTTTTCCTAAGGGCCTTCAATGGGACCACTTCAGGAATTACTTCTAGTCCTCTCTGACTCTCCTGCGGATCCGGTTCAAAAATAACAAAGGGGCCGGGCTGCTCCCAGGTAAGCTTCCCGGAGGCCCTCAAACAAGTCATCTCTCCGGGCTGTAATACCTTCTCTGTCTTATCCAGCTTCCAGATCTTCCCAACCCCTTCTGCCGGGGCATTTTGCTCCAACACCAGCCGCTGGTATACTTGCTGTAGCATAGGATGGACCCTTGTTGTTGAGGTCTCCTGCTCTTGGGCCACAAGTGTCAACAGCCTCCTAACCAGGTCAGTGTTGGTTCCTATGATGATGGAACTCTTGCTGGCTCCTGGCGGTCGGGGACAAACTACAGCCAGGGTGTCAAAGGTCTCGGCTTCTCCCGCCACTGAGGGGTCAAAGGTCAACTTGATTGGAAGGTATCCATCATAAGGGAAACTCTGGGTCCCTATGCCCCATATCTCCAGGTCTTCAAGCTTTTGTAGCGGTAGATGTCGGAGGTGCTTGTTGTAAAAGTCTCTATATAACAGTATTACTTGAGCTCCAGTATCCAGGAGTAGGGATGAGCTCGGTGTTCGAGTCGAACATACGTTCGACTCGAACATCGGCTGTTCAATCGTTCGACGAAGATCGAACGATTTGGGCCGTTCGCGCCTAATTCGAGTGACGCGAACGGCCCACAATGCACTACGCCATCGCAGTGTCATCCAGGCGCTGTGATTGGCCAAGCATGCACTGTGACCCCGCATGCTTGGCCAATCACAGCGCCGGCAGCGAGGAGAGCAATGATTGGCCACAGGCAGGATGCCTGTGGCCAATTATTGCTGAGGGTGTTTAGTACACGCCCCACACTATAAAAGGCCGCCAGCACGGCGGCCTAGTGTAGTGTGTTCCGGAGCAGGGAAAGAGAAGCATAGGCAGGGACAGTGACATTTTTTTTTCTTGCTTAACCTGGATTCCTTTAGTTTAGGGAAAGAGAAGGATAGGTAGGGAGAGTGTCAGTGTGTTTTACTGTGCGAATCCTTGTTTCTAGGGACAGGGAAGGACAGTGAGGGAAATTCTCCTTGTGCTATACTGTGCTAAAGCATTGATCATCAACCATCTTTAAAAAATCATTTTTTCTAGGGACAGAAAACTATAGGTAGGGAGAGTGTCAGTGTGTTTTACTGTGATAATCCTTGTTTCTAGGGACAGGGAAGGACAGTGAGGGAAATTCTCCTTGTGCTATAGTGTGCTAAAGCATTGATCATCAACCATCTTTAAAAAAACATTTTTTCTAGGGACAGAAAACTATAGGTAGGGAGAGTGTCAGTGTGTTTTACTGTGCTAATCCTTGTTTCTAGGGACAGGGAAGGACAGTGAGGGAAATTCTCCTTGTGCTATAGTGTGCTAAAGCATTGATCATCAACCATCTATAAAAAAACATTTTTTCTAGGGACAGAAAACTATAGGTAGGGAGAGTGTCAGTTTCTTTCACTGTGCTAATCCTTGTTTCTAGGGACAGGGAAGGACAGTGAGGGAAATTCTCCTTGTGCTATACTGTGCTAAAGCATTGATCATCAACCATCTTTAAAAAAACATTTTTTCTAGGGACAGAAAACTATAGGTAGGGAGAGTGTCAGTTTCTTTCACTGTGCTAATCCTTGTTTCTAGGGACAGGGAAGGACAGTGAGGGAAATTCTCCTTGTGCTATAGTGTGCTAAAGCATTGATCATCAACCATCTTTAAAAAAACATTCTTTCTAGGGACAGAAAACTATAGGTAGGGAGAGTGTCAGTTTCTTTCACTGTGCTAATCCTTGTTTCTAGGGACAGGGAAGGACAGTGAGGGAAATTCTCCTTGTGCTATAGTGTGCTAAAGCATTGATCATCAACCATCTTTAAAAAAACATTTTTTCTAGGGACAGAAAACTATAGGTAGGGAGAGTGTCAGTTTCTTTCACTGTGCTAATCCTTGTTTCTAGGGACAGGGAAGGACAGTGAGGGAAATTCTCCTTGTGCTATAGTGTGCTAAAGCATTTTTCATCAACCATCTTTAAAAAAACATTTTTTCTAGGGACAGAAAACTATAGGTAGGGAGAGTGTCAGTTTCTTTCACTGTGCTAATCCTTGTTTCTAGCGACAGGGAAGGACAGTGAGGGAAATTCTCCTTGTGCTATACTGTGCTAAAGCATTGATCATCAACCATCTTTAAAAAATCATTTTTTCTAGGGACAGAAAACTATAGGTAGGGAGAGTGTCAGTGTGTTTTACTGTGATAATCCTTGTTTCTAGGGACAGGGAAGGACAGTGAGGGAAATTCTCCTTGTGCTATAGTGTGCTAAAGCATTGATCATCAACCATCTTTAAAAAAACATTTTTTCTAGGGACAGAAAACTATAGGTAGGGAGAGTGTCAGTGTGTTTTACTGTGCTAATCCTTGTTTCTAGGGACAGGGAAGGACAGTGAGGGAAATTCTCCTTGTGCTATAGTGTGCTAAAGCATTGATCATCAACCATCTTTAAAAAAACATTTTTTCTAGGGACAGAAAACTATAGGTAGGGAGAGTGTCAGTTTCTTTCACTGTGCTAATCCTTGTTTCTAGGGACAGGGAAGGACAGTGAGGGAAATTCTCCTTGTGCTATACTGTGCTAAAGCATTGATCATCAACCATCTTTAAAAAAACATTTTTTCTAGGGACAGAAAACTATAGGTAGGGAGAGTGTCAGTTTCTTTCACTGTGCTAATCCTTGTTTCTAGGGACAGGGAAGGACAGTGAGGGAAATTCTCCTTGTGCTATAGTGTGCTAAAGCATTGATCATCAACCATCTTTAAAAAAACATTTTTTCTAGGGACAGAAAACTATAGGTAGGGAGAGTGTCAGTTTCTTTCACTGTGCTAATCCTTGTTTCTAGGGACAGGGAAGGACAGTGAGGGAAATTCTCCTTGTGCTATACTGTGCTAAAGCATTGATCATCAACCATCTTTAAAAAATCATTTTTTCTAGGGACAGAAAACTATAGGTAGGGAGAGTGTCAGTGTGTTTTACTGTGATAATCCTTGTTTCTAGGGACAGGGAAGGACAGTGAGGGAAATTCTCCTTGTGCTATACTGTGCTAAAGCATTGATCATCAACCATCTTTAAAAAAACATTTTTTCTAGGGACAGAAAACTATAGGTAGGGAGAGTGTCAGTGTGTTTTACTGTGCTAATCCTTGTTTCTAGGGACAGGGAAGGACAGTGAGGGAAATTCTCCTTGTGCTATAGTGTGCTAAAGCATTGATCATCAACCATCTTTAAAAAAACATTTTTTCTAGGGACAGAAAACTATAGGTAGGGAGAGTGTCAGTTTCTTTCACTGTGCTAATCCTTGTTTCTAGGGACAGGGAAGGACAGTGAGGGAAATTCTCCTTGTGCTATACTGTGCTAAAGCATTGATCATCAACCATCTTTAAAAAAACATTTTTTCTAGGGACAGAAAACTATAGGTAGGGAGAGTGTCAGTTTCTTTCACTGTGCTAATCCTTGTTTCTAGGGACAGGGAAGGACAGTGAGGGAAATTCTCCTTGTGCTATACTGTGCTAAAGCATTGATCATCAACCATCTTTAAAAAAACATTTTTTCTAGGGACAGAAAACTATAGGTAGGGAGAGTGTCAGTTTCTTTCACTGTGCTAATCCTTGTTTCTAGGGACAGGGAAGGACAGTGAGGGAAATTCTCCTTGTGCTATACTGTGCTAAAGCATTGATCATCAACCATCTTTAAAAAAACATTTTTTCTAGGGACAGAAAACTATAGGTAGGGAGAGTGTCAGTTTATTTCACTGTGCTAATCCTTGTTTCTAGGGACAGGGAAGGACAGTGAGGGAAATTCTCCTTGTGCTATACTGTGCTAAAGCATTGATCATCAACCATCTTTAAAAAAACATTTTTTCTAGGGACAGAAAACTATAGGTAGGGAGAGTGTCAGTTTCTTTCACTGTGCTAATCCTTGTTTCTAGGGACAGGGAAGGACAGTGAGGGAAATTCTCCTTGTGCTATAGTGTGCTAAAGCATTGATCATCAACCATCTTTAAAAAAACATTTTTTCTAGGGACAGAAAACTATAGGTAGGGAGAGTGTCAGTTTCTTTCACTGTGCTAATCCTTGTTTCTAGGGACAGGGAAGGACAGTGAGGGAAATTCTCCTTGTGCTATACTGTGCTAAAGCATTGATCATCAACCATCTTTAAAAAATCATTTTTTCTAGGGACAGAAAACTATAGGTAGGGAGAGTGTCAGTGTGTTTTACTGTGATAATCCTTGTTTCTAGGGACAGGGAAGGACAGTGAGGGAAATTCTCCTTGTGCTATACTGTGCTAAAGCATTGATCATCAACCATCTTTAAAAAAAACATTTTTTCTAGGGACAGAAAACTATAGGTAGGGAGAGTGTCAGTGTGTTTTACTGTGCTAATCCTTGTTTCTAGGGACAGGGAAGGACAGTGAGGGAAATTCTCCTTGTGCTATAGTGTGCTAAAGCATTGATCATCAACCATCTTTAAAAAAACATTTTTTCTAGGGACAGAAAATTATAGGTAGGGAGAGTGTCAGTTTCTTTCACTGTGCTAATCCTTGTTTCTAGGGACAGGGAAGGACAGTGAGGGAAATTCTCCTTGTGCTATAGTGTGCTAAAGCATTGATCATCAACCATCTTTAAAAAAACATTTTTTCTAGGGACAGAAAACTATAGGTAGGGAGAGTGTCAGTTTCTTTCACTGTGCTAATCCTTGTTTCTAGGGACAGGGAAGGACAGTGAGGGAAATTCTCCTTGTGCTATACTGTGCTAAAGCATTGATCATCAACCATCTTTAAAAAAACATTTTTTCTAGGGACAGAAAACTATAGGTAAGGAGAGTGTCAGTTTCTTTCACTGTGCTAATCCTTGTTTCTAGGGACAGGGAAGGACAGTGAGGGAAATTCTCCTTGTGCTATACTGTGCTAAAGCATTGATCATCAACCATCTTTAAAAAAACATTTTTTCTAGGGACAGAAAACTATAGGTAGGGAGAGTGTCAGTTTCTTTCGCTGTGCTAATCCTTGTTTCTAGGGACAGGGAAGGACAGTGAGGGAAATTCTCCTTGTGCTATACTGTGCTAAAGCATTGATCATCAACCATCTTTAAAAAAACATTTTTTCTAGGGACAGAAAACTATAGGTAGGGAGAGTGTCAGTTTCTTTCACTGTGCTAATCCTTGTTTCTAGGGACAGGGAAGGACAGTGAGGGAAATTCTCCTTGTGCTATACTGTGCTAAAGCATTCCTCATCAACCATCTTTGAAATCCTTGTTTTTTGGACAGTCAGGGAAATTGTCGTTGTGCTATTCTGTGCGAAAGCAATCATCCTCAACCATATTTAGAAATCCTTAAGTAAAGGGACAGAGAAGGACACCTGAAGGTAGCCCTTATTGCTTTTTTCCCATCTCCCTGCAGGCCATCTATTAGAATGTCTGGAAGGCAAACAAGGAGAGGCAGACAGTCAGGAGGCAAAAAAAGAGGGCAAGCAGGCTCTGTGTCTGGGGGCAACAGTGCTGGTCGTGGACGCGGTGCATTGTCATCAGCACATGGCCATGGGACACGCTTGTCCTTCTTTTCGGCAGCTGGACATGTTGAGCCACATCATGCCGAAGACTTGGTAGAGTGGATGACCAAGCCCTCCTCCTCCTCCTCATCCTCTCTCACCCAGGCTCAGGGTACTGGCAAAGCAGCTGCCAAAGCGTCCTCTTCCCTGGTATCAATGTCAGACTCATCATCAGTCACTCCTTCCCTAGACCCACCATGTCCTCCTCCTGAGGAGTCCCCCGAACTGTTTGAGCACAGTGTTGGGTACATGCTCCAGGAGGATGCCCAGCATTTCGAAGGGTCTGATGATGAAACCCAGCTACAGGAAGGCAGTAGCGTGAGAGCAGACAGAGGGGATGCTCAAGAAGGACACCAATCTGGCAGTCATGTTCCAGCAGCTGCAGCATACTGCCAGATTGGCTCCAGTGATGAGGAGGGAGGGGATGATGAGGTCACTGACTCCACGTGGGTGCCTAATAGGAGAGAGGAGGAGGAGGAGGATGAGGAGGAGGCACATCTCCAACGAGGCAGGATGCCCTTTGGTGGCCAGCGTAAGGGCAGTACACCGACGGAATCACACCGCAGAGCTCCGCCTGTGCAGGGCGCTGCCTCTGCCCGTCATTCAAAAAGTTCTTTGGTGTGGGCCTTTTTTGAGGCTAGTGCATCAGATCGCACAGCTGCTGTTTGCAACATATGTCTCAAGCGTATATCGCGTGGCCAAAACATCAGCCGCTTGGGTACCACATGCCTGACCAGACATATGTTGACCTGCCATGCAGCTCGTTGGCAAGCCTACCTCAAAGACCCACACCAAAGAACAAAGCGGACCTCTCCTTGCACCGCATCAGCTGGGATCTCCAACCCCACTATAACTTCAGTCCTCTCTGAAACATGCACTGAGAGGAATGAAGGTGTAGAATTAGGTGTGTCACAGCCAAGTACTTGCGGCCACTCTGCTAGCAGTACACCGACGTCCGATTCTAGCAGGCAAATTTCCCTGCCCCAGCTGCTGGACCGTCGAAAGAAGTTCACTCCCAGCCATCCACATGCCCAGCGGTTGAATGCTAGCTTGGCTAAATTGCTAGCGCTTCAACTGCTGCCTTTTCAGTTGGTAGACTCGGCCCCCTTCCGTGAGTTTGTGCAATGTGCGGTTCCTCAGTGGCAGGTTCCCAAACGCCACTTTTTCTCACGGAAGGCTATTCCGGCTCTCTACCGGCATGTGGAAGGCAATGTCTTGGCCTCGCTGGACAGGGCGGTCAGCGGTAAGGTGCATATTACCGCTGACTCATGGTCCAGCAGGCATGGACAGGGACGTTACCTTTCTTTCACGGCCCATTGGGTCACTCTTTTGGCAGCTGGGAAGGATGCAGGACAAGGTGCAGTAGTGTTGGAGGTTGTTCCACCGCCACGCCTCCAAAATGCTACTACTGGTTGTGACACACCTCTCTCCTCCACCCCCTCCTCTTCTTCTTCCTCCATGGCCTCTTCCTGTGCTTTGTCCTCTGAACCAGCGGTGCTCCGTAGCCGTTCAAGGGGCTACGCAAGTACGCAGGCAAAAAGATGCCATGCCGTGCTTGCGCTGGTGTGTTTGGGGGACAGAAGCCACACTGGGGCAGAGGTCCTGTCTGCTCTGCAGGGCCAGGCCGAGAGGTGGTTGACGCCACGCCAGCTTAAGCCAGGAATGGTGGTTTGCGACAATGGCACCAACCTCCTCTCCGCCCTCCGACAGGGACAACTGACCCATGTGCCCTGTGTGGCTCACGTCCTTAACCTGGTGGTGCAGCGGTTCTTGGGCAGGTACCCGGGCTTACAGGATGTCCTGAGGCAGGCCAGGAAAGTCTGTGTGCATTTCTGCAGATCTTATAATGCCAGTGCTCGCCTGGCTGAGCTGCAAAAGGAGTTGAACCTGCCCAAGAACCGCCTTATATGTGACATGCCCACCAGGTGGAACTCAACGTTGGCCATGCTGCAGCGGCTGCACACGCAGCAGAGGGCCATCAATGAGTACCTGTGCGACTACGGCACCAGGACAGGGTCAGGGGAGCTTGGTTTTTTTTCTCCACGCCAGTGGGGCATGATCAGGGATGCATGCACTGTCCTGGCACCATTTGAGGAGGCCACGAGGATGGTGAGCAGTGACAGTGCATGCATCAGTGACACTGTACCTCTTGTCCACCTGTTGGAGCACACGCTGCGTGGAATAATGGACAGGGCACTTGAGGCAGGAAGAGGAGGACTTCCTTGCCTCTCAAGGCCCCCTTTACCCAGACAGTGTTCCTTCTGTCCCACCCATCGCACAGGAAGAGGAGGAGGAGGAGGAGGAGGAGGAGGATTGTGTCAGCATGGAGGTGGAGGCTGGCACTCAGCATCACCAGCAGCAGTCTTTTAGGGATGATTTACAGTCCCAAGAAACCAGTGGACTTGTACGTGGCTGGGAGGAGGTGGCTGCGGATCATGTCGTCCTTAGTGACCCAGAGGACTCCGGAGCGAATGCCTCAGCAAACCTACGCTGCATGGCCTCCCTGATCCTGCAAAGTCTGCGGAAGGATCCTCGTATTCTTCGGATCAAGGAGAGGGACCATTACTGGCTGGCCACTCTCCTTGATCCACGGTACAAGGGTAAGGTTGCGGACCTTATGTTTCCGTCGCAGAGGGAGCAGAGGATGAGACAACTCCGGGAGGCCTTGCAGAAAGGTCTGTGCAACGCGTTCCCAGAGACTGGGAGGTTACAAACTCCTGGTCCTGGACAACGAGTTGCTGAGGCTTCGGCCAGTCAAAGAAGGAGCGGTGGGGAAGGTGGCCGTCTGACCGATGCGTTCAGACAATTCTTTAGTCCGCAGCCCCAAAGTATGATCGGTTCCAGCAACCATCGCCAGCGTCTGATAAACATGGTGCAGGAATATCTAGGGGCAAGGTCAGACTTGGACACCTTCCCCACCGAAAATCCTCTGGCTTACTGGGTCTTGAGAATGGATCACTGGCCAGAGCTTGCACAGTATGCAATTGAGCTACTGGCCTGTCCTGCATCCAGCGTTCTTTCGGAACGCACATTCAGTGCTGCTGGAGGATTTGTCACGGATCACAGGGTGCGCCTGTCCACCGACTCGGTTGATCGACTGACTTTCATCAAGATGAACCAGTCTTGGATCACCACCAGCTACCACACACCTGATGCTGATATAACAGACTAATTGATTTTAACATGTCACATCCCTTCAAGACTGATGCTGATGCTGAGTGCTGTGCTGTTATGTTGACTGGCTATCCTCCTCCTCCGAGTCCTCAATGATACGATTGATGATGATAGCTTGGAAGATCATTTTTGTTTATGGGTGCCGCCACCAGTGGCTAAGGCCCAATTTTTCAGCCCCTGTTTAACAGGGGCGTGTAATTAAAATTTTTGAAGCAATACTTTGCAACAGGGCTCATTGCTGTGCTCCAAGTACAGTATCTGTGAGGGGTTGCAGTGTTGTGCCACCAGTGCCTAAGGCCCAATTTTTCAGCCCCTGTTCAACAGGGGCATGTAATTACAATTCTTGATCTAATAATTCACAGCAGGGCCCATTGCTGCACCCACCAAGAGTAACTGTCAGGGCTTACAGTGTTGTGGCACCAGCACCACCATCAAAGGCCCAATTTTTACTACCACTGTTCAACAATTATATGTAATTACAATTCCTGATATAATAGTTGACAGCAGGGCGTTCCAGCACCAACCAAGAGTAACTGTGAGTGCTTACAGTGTTGTGCCAACACCAACAACTAAGGGGCCTATTTCTGCAGAGTATATACGGCAGGTCCCTACTTTCAAACATCCAACTTACAAACGACTCCTACTTGCAAACGCAAGAAGACAACAGGAAGTGAGAGGAAATCTACCCCTAGGAAGGAAAATTCTCTCCTGTAAGAATTAATATGGGAGAAAGGTGTCTCCTCTGTACTGATGCTTTATCACCAATCCTTGTTTCAAGAAAAACACCACATTTCAAAAACAGTTGTCATTGGGACGGAAAGTGAGGTGAAATGTTCTGAACAGGGGCACAGACAGCAAAACAAATGTTACAGGGGTGATAACCCTTACCTATGTTTTCCAAAAAGTTTAAAAATAGATTTTTGGGCTGGAGCTACACTTAAACAATGTACCTGTTCAAAATTACAAACACATTCTACATAAGAACAAACCTACAGTCCCTGTCTTGTATGCACCGCCTGTATACGGCTGTTCAGAGTATATAGGGCCTTTTTTATTTTGTGTGCGGTGTTCCCCTTAATATCCATACAAGACCCAAAGGGGCTGGTAATGGGCTGGGGTAGGGGGGGGGTCATGGGGTAGCTATGCCATTTTTCTTAAAGATTTTCATCCATATTACCGGGACCAGACATTACATTAAAGCCGCAAGCAGTTTTAAATGGCTTTTTTTTCCTTTAGAAGTGTCATTTTGTGCAGGGACAGTTCTAAACACGGGAAACACGTGGCACTTCACAGGCATACTTTAGACACCCCCCAGGTACGATATTTAAAGGAATATTTGACTTTTTTTTTTTCACTTTATGCATCATTAAAATGACTGCTCCCGAAAAACGACCGTTTTTAAAACTTCTTTTTGCATTGATACATGTCCCCTGGTGCAGAACCCGGGTTCCCAAACCCTTTTTAGGACAATAACATGCATAATAGTCGTTATAATTAGCACTTTAGAATTCGAACGTTCGCATCCATTGTATTTAATAGGGTTCTAATGTTCGTACGAACTTTCGGTCCGTTCGCGGGTTCTGGTGCGAACCGAACCCGGGGGTGTTCGGCTCATCACTATCCAGGAGGGCCTTGGTATAGATTCCTTCTACCTGAATGGAGACTACTGGGGAGGGCCCAACTAATTTGGCAGGAAGCTTCCTCTGAGAAACTCTCTTGCTTGATTCGGTAATCTGGACCTTCTTGCTTCTTTTCTTGAGCCTTTCCCTGGATCTCAATCCTGGTTGGGACTGGTATGCACTGAACCCCCACCCTTTAGCGTCTCTGGGCATGGAGCGGGAAATATCAGGTCGCTCAGAGGCAACAATGGGGGTGCTTGGTAAAGAACTATTTCCCCTCTTTTGTCTCCCTGAGTGGTTGATCTTTTTAGAGTTGACTGGGACTGATGGGCACCCAGTTGACTCCTTCACCGGGGCCCTCTGAAGTTTTCCGTGCTGCAGCTTTCCCTGGGCTGGGACACACTTGTCTGTAGTGCCCAGTCCTTCCACAGTTGAAGCAAACTTCCTCATCCTTTAAGCGTTGAAATGGAGAAGTGGATTCAGTCTGCACCACTTCCATGGTGGTTCCTCCTTCCTTGCTCATTCCTGAAGCCTTTGTCATCAAAGTAGTCAGCATCAACATCATTTGTGTCATCTGAGACTTTAGGATAGCTAGTTCAGAGTCTCGTTCCATAGTCATTGCAGATCTTACTCCAACTGAAGGGGTAGAGATGGGTTGAACGGTCGCTTGTTGATCATTAAGCAGGGCTTCTTCATCTCTCACCACTCTGATAAGGTCAGGATAACTTAGTGACATGACACCAACTGAGATTTTCAAGTGGAGCCAAACTGGATCAGAACGTAAAGCCCCTCTCAGGATTTGTTGCATCCTAGCTTGATCTATAGCCGATGGTGCTATTCCTTTCTTCAAGACTTTTTGGCATAACATTTTGTTCAGTCTTCTAATGTATTCAGAAAGGCGCTCTCCTGGTTGTTGGAGAGTGTGTTCAAATTTGTAGATGAGGTCAACTGCCTTTTCTAATTGTCCGAACTCCTCCTGTAGCATGACCAAATAGTCGCAGGCTGAACAAGCAGTGTTACTAAACCTTAAGTTCCTGACAGCTTCCGCAGCGGCTCCTTTCAAGCTCTCGTTTATGCGCTGCTTCTTTTGGGCCCCTGGCAGTTCCCATCCTTCCAGAGCTTGCATGGCTTGCTCTATCCAGGTGTCAAATTCTTCTTCTCCAGCCGGCACCAGCTGTCTCCCTGAGAAGATCCTCAGTTTCCTGTATCCCACGTCCACACATACTGTGTTGCTCTTCTGGCACTTTGATACGAGGTCGGGTGGACTAGACACAACTTGGTTTTGCCCCCCAAGTGCACACTCTTTCGCTTTCCACTCTAACAGTGCATGGGTGCTGGAAGTTCCTTGATCTGGCCTGATGCCAAGTACCCATGCTCTCCTATGTGAGGATAATGTCTCTATAATTCGGACAACTTCATGCTTTCTCCAATCCTCACCAGGGAGTTCAATCGCCATACTCACGGCCGAGCAGGCGCCTACCAATTCGCACTACTGGTCCACAATGGAGGGATCCATACTGGCACCAATGGGGTGGGGCTTGATTATAGAGTACTTTAGATCCCGGATGAGCCCCCACGTGTAGCACTACCCCCAGTTATGAGAGCTGCTTGTTTGTTTTGGGTCTGTACCCTAACTATCAACCCCAAGAATCTGGCTCGAACTCTCCCTTGGCACAACTGGTCTGGAACCTACTGGCAATGAGATACACAATAATACTACCCAACAGTAAAATGGTACATAAAATTGTTACCTTGTATAGCCACTGGACCGGCAGGGTAATATAGAGAAATCCACACAGTATTCTGCTTAACCAAGAATCATGTTTACTTAGTGGTAAAAATAGCAGAGTTAAAAGGCATATGCTCGCAAGCTCCCCCTAATGGGCAATACTGCGCCTGTGTCCCGTCACTATCAATTCTAGTCAGGCCTGACTAAGTTCAGTGTCCGGTTCCTTCAGTGGTAGGAGTCTCTGCTAGCAAACGTTGGTGCACATACCATTTGTAATCCACAGGGGTATTAAAGGAAAGCAAACTAAACTTCCACAATGTTTGTGAATGAAAACTCTATGGCGGTGCAAACGCCAACTTTTAAACCATGCGGCCTCCATGAGATGTGCTATGTCCTGGCGTGTGGTTCACTACTAATAATGGTGGGCTTTAAAGTCACAGGCCTACACAAACAGTTAATGAAGTCCGGGCAGGTGCCCTCTCACCAAAGTAGGCCTCGTCCCTCCGGTACGTACCGCTGTCTGTACCTCGATCCGCGGCCTCTCCGCAACTTGCAGTCTCCGGTTCCTCTCACAGCCACAGTGGATGTCGGTTGATGGATGACTCCGGTCTCTGAGAAGTGCGAGCTGGTCACACGGAAGAGAATCCCTCCTTTAGCTGAGTGATCCTCCGCAAAAGCCATAGGCCCAGGCTTTTGGCCTAGATGCTCCGGCAGCAGGCCTCACACAGACTTCCTGCTTGATTGAGGGCGAAGTCCAGAGAGAGCAAGCGTAGCCCCTCCCTTCCTTTAAGTAACCTCCCCCAGAAAGCTTTGCGACAATGCAATGCACTTTGGGAGTACAGCTGCACTGTGGGTACCATAGTCTATTAGATACCCATGGCAATGGAGTCCCTTTCTCCCTGTACCATAAGTTCCACAATGCATTGTTCGATAATGTTAAACAACCGTTGCTGCAATATCTCAAAGAGACTCCGGGAGCTGAGGATATTCTTCAAGATAACCATAGTCCTTTATAACACACTACATATCGGCACCCCGCTACATACAGAACTTACAAATTTCCTTTATAATCTCCTCTTTTTTGATCAATATTTTGATCACTAACCTTACCTGCTATTAGGCTTGTGCACAACGGAAAAATTTGGTTAGTTTCGGTTCGTTTCTTTTCGGTCCTGTTGATTCGTAATCATTCGTAATTTTGCTAGACGGGATTTTTCGTGTTCGGACTAATTCGTATTTTCGCAAGCGACATTTTTCGTTGAATTTTTAGTTGATTTATAATTCGTACTTTCGGTAGAGTACATTGTTTTTCGTTGATTCTGGACACAACTCCTACTTTCGTAACTTTTTTTGGGTTCGTTGATTCGTAATTTTCTGTGTCTCTCTCACGACGACGCTGCCTATTATGCCTAATGTGCTTCGAATGGATTTGTACTTTTCTAAATACATAGCGGTTATTTGTAACGATTCGAAATCTCGTATTTTACTTTCGTATTTTACATGCGGCTATAGCCTCCGCCCCTGTACACCATTTTGAGAGGGTTCAGCACGGTGAGGGAGAAGCAGAGAGCAGAGCAGAGTGTTATTGTGCTTCGAATGGATTCGAAATCTCGTATTTTACTTTCGTTTTTTACATGCGGCTATAGCCTCCGCCCCTGTACACCATTTTGAGAGGGAGTTCAGCACGGTGTGGGAGAAGCAGAGAGCAGAGCAGAGTGAGTGTTATTGTGCTTCGTATGGATTCGTACATTCGTAACTTTTTCATAACGAATTATGCCGAAGACATTCGGGCATTCGCTATTTGCGGTATAATTTATTTCGGATTCGGTCTTATTCGTAATTGCTTTGTTCGGAAATTCGAATGCTTCCGAATGTCCGAAAGTTGCTAAATTCGGACGAATTTCGATTCGTTACGAAACGAATTGCACAAGCCTACCTGCTATCACCTTTAACCTGGAACCTCCACACCCTTAGGTGGAGGTAGTCTTGACCAAAGAGGCAAAACACCATTGTGGATAATATAATAGCTGAGCAGACTTTTCATTGTGAAAAACAAATGATTGATAAGACATATTTACAGAGTACTGGCTGTACACTCCTGTGGCCTGAATGGCTTTCTAGCTTAATTGTTGGCATGCTGACTTATCACCATAATCATAGACAGTTCTACATAAAATGGAAGACGTACGAAAGACAAGTATGACTTCAACATGGCTAAACTACTTTTCAAATCACATTATATATATATATATATATATATATATATATATATATACTGTATATATATCCCTTACAATTAAAGTATTTGAATAAATAGTACCTTAAACTGTAAGCGCAAGAGGGAAACAAATCAAACACAGAGATCTCTTTAATTTAGTAATTTTTGCAGTGTCTGGTGTGGATCCAGGTGATTTTTCCTATAAGTTTTGCAAAACTGTACATAAAATAGATGCTGTATTGTCTCCAAACATTTCCTTATATATAAATGTCTCTTAACAATCCAAAAGCCAACTGGCTTTAGTTTTAGATCCTTCCAAACTGTTAGGATCTGGAATTGGGGAGAAAACACATAAATGAGTTTGTCAAAAACCTTAAAAGATCATCAACATTCTCTGTGAGATCTGAATGGAGGACTTCAGCTGCTGAGACAAAATTGAAGCAAGTGAGTAACACACTCCCAAACCAAATCCCATAGGGAGAGAGTCAAACATCCCCTTAGGGGCTTGATAAAATATAAGAAAACATTCAGGCAAAAGTTTTCTAGTTTCTTACTCTACTTCTTCCGCTACATTGTAGACAGTAGGGGGTGTAAAAATAAAACCTCAAAAACTTCTAGTAAGGACTCTCCTATAAAAATGTTTTCCTCTATTACTCTCTGTAGATTCTGGCACTCTGTACTTACAAACTACTTCTGATAACACGTTTTCCTGTGGCCTTTGCAGTAGCATTTTCCACTGGACATCCAGAAACATGTCCCTACAGACAAAATGCATAACATCTGGATATATCTTTTTGTAATCTCTGAAAGAGATGTTCAGCTTTCGGTAACACCTTTATTAACATGTAAAACAAGAAGTGGTATGTTATAAAAACAACTGTGGTGAACCCTGGGTCTATCCGATGCTCATTTACTAAAGCAGCCATACCTGCTTGTGACTGATTACACGGTCCATTTGTCAAGCTGGAGGGAAAAGAGTGACTGGCAGATATAAAAGATCACATTTTTCCAAAGTCCTGTTTTATAAGAAGTTGCCCCCTGTGGACTACTTGTTATTCTCGTTCAGGGGTCCTTAAAGTTGAATTATTGAAGAAAAACAACAAATATCCCCCGATAAGAATTAGGGATTTTAAAGGCAACAAAAAAATGTAAGCAAAAGATTATCTAATTGACATTTATTTATAAAGAGTATAACATTGATCGGGTGCAGATATCACCAATAATATGATTTTTAAAAACAACAATATACAGTGTTGAATCGTTAGTGCATATTGGAGTGTCGATATTCTACCTGACGCGTTTCAGGAATACTGTAGGTCCCTTCATCAGGGACGTTCAAGGTAAGCTAAGACTACCATAGCACGTTCTTGTCAAGGTCACCTGTGGCCAGGTGACAGATGCACACCGTAGGGGGACAGGAGTGCACCGCAAGGTAGTGAACCCTATGGCTGACTGCTGCGGATAGGAAACTGGGTGGTTGTGGAAAGCGGGACCAGAGGAGCACAACCGGGATCCTAACGGAAGCTAGAGCCAAGATTCCCCAGGGCGCAGAGTCTAAGACCCAGCAGGTCTTCTCCAGGGCCTCTAGTGGTGAGGATGTTATGCTGCAGGCTGGGACCAGGTCGCGGCACCTGGAGTTTCCTAGCTCACGCCCCGTAGGATAAGGGGAAAAGAGGGGAAGCAGCAGCACAAGATATAAGAGTAACGAATAACAAGCTGAAGGTCAGGGGCCACAAGCAGACAAGGATAACGAAAGAACGAGCCGAAGGTCAAGGGTCACGAGCAGACAGGGATAGTCGGGGACAAGCCAATAACGTAACAGAGAGACAGACGTAGCACACGGCAGGCAGGAACCCAAACACACAATGCCTAACAAACACGTTGATCAGCCAAGCAGGCTTGCAGTGCACAGGTTAATATAGTGTTCTGTGATAGGTCCTGGGGTGGAGTCAGGCTGGGAGGAGATTATAAAGGAAGCCAGGTGAAAGGGTTCTGGCCTCTAAGATGAACACATGGGAAGGAAGGTAAGCTGACAGACAAACACTACTGCATATCCATGACAGTTCTAGAACAAAAAACAAACACAAAAAAGGCATAATAGAGACAAGCAAATAGTATATGTAAGAACTAAAAGCAAAATTACATAACATGTGCCCATCATGGTCAGGGGCAAAGAAAAGGAGCATTGTTGAGGCCGAGATTGGGGAGCCACCTACCGATTCAACAGAAGTAACACTGCATGTATCTCCTGGTATTGTGCAGACTAGTGTAGTGCGACAATAGAAAATACTCCAGATGCCATGGGGAGTGTGGGAAAAAGATGACAGCTTAGCTATAGATGGACTAAGTTTTATATAGTTGGGCACAGAAGCAAGGAATCTGAAAAAGAGCAGAATATATACAATATTATGCCTTTTTTTGTGTTTGTTTTTGTTCTAGAACGTGCTATGGTAGTCTCAGCTTACCTTGAACACCCCTGATGAAGGGACCTACAGTAGTCCTGAAATGCGTCGGGTAGAATATCGACATCCAATACGCACTAACGATTCAACACTGTATATTGTTGTTTTTAAAAATCATATTATTGGTGATGTCTGCACCTGATCAATTTTATACTCTTTATTAATAAACATCAATTATATAATCTTTTGCTTACATTTTTTGTTGAACTAGGGTGGAATCTGTGAGTTGCACAGGCCCAGCAAGTGTTCGGGGCTGTAATGCAGCATCCTAAAGCCCTGTACACAAGATCGGATTTCCTATGGTTTTTAAACCGATGGATTTTTCCATCGGAAAACCGATGAAGCTGACTTCCATCAGTCTTGCCTACACACCATCAGTCCAAAAACTGACCGTTCCAAACGCGGTGACGTAAAACACTCCGATGAGCCGAGAAAAATGAAGTTGCTTGCATGCTTTATTGGTATACCCGTCAAAGTATTTTTCATTATTAGATTTGTACATAAACAAACAAAACAAATTCATATTTGAACCTTTCATTAGACAAACATTTAGTTAGCTGTATATTTGCTGCGCAGAATGTAGGACCATTAAAAATGTAATATTTGACCAAAATAATGTCTGTTTCTTTGTCTAATAGCACCTTTGGATAACGCTACAGCTCTGACATATCGGGGTGAACCCTTCATAACTGGGTCCAGGTACATAAATATATTACAATGGCTTGTTTTCTATCATGCTGTTTGTGTAAGAACTCTTTCCTGGCAATATTATATCTCATCATTACTTGCTCTGTTGTTAGTTTTAGCTAGAAAACACAAGTCCTTAGTTTTCATCTGACATTGTTTTC
This sequence comes from Rana muscosa, assembly GCA_029206835.1. Lineage (NCBI taxonomy): Eukaryota > Metazoa > Chordata > Amphibia > Anura > Ranidae > Rana > Rana muscosa. The sequence continues at coordinate 23,495,923 of JARGYO010005626.1, forward strand.
CTGATGTCATAAAATAATAAATGATAACAATATCCTGCAGTCATGCAGAGATGTCCATAAATCCAAAGTATTCTTTTGCTGGGGCACATCATTTCACAATCCACGCATTCTGCATTGGATTTAAAAAATAAATATAAATAAAAACAAAAGGACCAACAATCTGTAAATGACAGAACAGAAAGCTCTCAGCCATATCAAAAACTATAACACAACTGGCCGCATGGGGCATCTATCCTAACAGGGTGTGTGGACTTCATGTGATGGGTCTGTTATATTTCAATTTTATTTATTATTGCTCTCACATCATGGGCCACACATCAAGTTATTATCAAACCTTTATATTTCATCTTTGTAGAAAAACTTCTTATGTATCCCATCCATCTTGGCTTTGCTAAATATTATGGCAGCCGTATTCCAAGCCGTATTCCAATTAACCAAGTCCTCTTAATCTTTTTTTTTCTCTGAATAAGAGTTTATTGTATAAATGTAAAATTACAAAATTGTTATCTTAATCTAAACGAATCCCATCTTACAAATGTCCCCAATAACCTGGATTTAACTTATAACCAAAGGCTGTGTAATCCAGTTACAATATATCTATATTATTAATAAAATTGTTAAACTCATATAAGAAAAATTTATACTCAATTTATAATCTCAATATCACACCCTAATTCTAATATATATCCACAGATATTTTTCCTTAAAGGAGGAAATTTTACTTAATTTCCCTTTTTTTTTTAAATCCACTATCAAAGGATATTCAATTTGTGTAATACACGGTTAAATGTAACCTTCATTTTACCATGTTTGAAAAACAGATTCAAAAATAATTGTGATCACATTGTTTATCATTAGATTAATTAACCCGACACATTTTTAACCCGACACATATCATGGGTGTCCTTGTCATTAATGTCTCATCCCAGCACATTCTTTTATGAGACAGAGAAAAGGAAGGGGTCTGCAGAGAGCTAACATCTCACACAAGATTTAGAACTAAAGGTTCCAGCATTCACACACATACACAAATATCTCTCTAAAATCACTTAAATTTTTCCCATTTGTACACAACACATGCATATCATTCTCTCACTTTCTTTTAACTCTTTAATATTTCCCTGCTTAAATTCTGCTTTCCTTATTTTGTTCTTTGCATCCCATGTATTGTAATCCCATACTTGACATACTCTAGCTTCTATGATTCTATGATCAGACGGGCAGCCATAGTGCTCATCCCAACTTCCCTCTCTGACAACATATAAAGTATTCTGTTTTAACTCTCATTTCTCTGATTTGACTTTACTAGTTGTAGTGCCTGACCCCAAATTCATCCCACAACTTAGCATCAAAATGTCCCGTTCTGTCTAGTGTTAATTGTCACGCTTGATCCATCCTGCTCACATAGATAGCTGTTTCTCTAGCTATTTACTCTGCATGATTCTTAGTCTCTGTGGGTTTTGGTAACCCAGTTACCCATTGTGGATCCCTGTCCACTTTAACCATTTATCTAGGGGCTCAGTATCGGGGGAACTGCACCTTTGGTTCATATATTTTATAGCGCTCCTCTTGCACTGGGCATTTTTTCAGGGTCTGGTACCCTTCATTCATACTTAATTTAATGCCCATAATGACTGGCCAGTCTTTTTCTCTTCTCTACTTGTGCCTATACCCTCTTGCCTCTAAACTACTTTATCCAGCAGATGTATTACATATACCTGTGAACAGCGCTATTCTTCCCTTTCTTATATATAACACTGTGATGGACAGTAGACAGTGACAACATAACATATAACCACCAATCAATATAGTTTGATTAAGCCCTGGTTCACACTGGTGCGATTTGACATGTCAAATCGCATGTCAAATCTGTGAAATTTGCCGCAAATTGCCAGCAATGGCACGTCCTAATCGGTGCGACGCCGCATCTGCGGCGCTGCACCGATTACAAAAAGTAGTTTCTGTACTACTTTTTGCGATTTCAGCCGCGATTTACATTGACATCTGTTTCAGATGTCTTTGAAATCGTGGCTGAAATCGGGACTGACAGCGGGAGTGAAATCGTGCGAGTTCAGCTGAACTCGCAGGCTTCACTCCCACAGCCCCAATGTGAACGTGGGCTTAGGGTAAGAGTAAAATAGGAACCCTTGGTCCTGAAAATGCCTTACCGATCATGGAAGTCTGATAACTCAAATGTAAGCAAAATGCTTACCTCAGCCGACTGATTATCAGAAATTTCCAGTCGTCTCAAGCTCCTCGTTTCGGATTCTCAGGGTCACCTGTAAATCCCCTCCTGGCTGGGTTGCCATCTGACATGAAATTTTATAGATAGGCAACTCCTATCCTTATATTGATTAGTGGTTCCAAATTATTAATAACTACTGCAGTAGGGAACAGACACAAATGATACTGTCATGGATATGCATTAATGTCTGTCTGCCATCTTACCTTTCCTCCTCATGTGTTCATCCTAGAGACCAGACCCCCTTCACCTGGCTTCCTTTATAATCTCCTCCCAGCCAGACTCCACCCCAGGCCCTATCACAGAACACTATATTAACCTGTGCACTGCAAGCCTGCTTTGCTGATCAACGTGTTTGTTAAGCATTGTGTGTTTGGGTTTCTGCCTGCCGTGTGCTACGTCTGTCTCTCTGTTACATATTTGGCTTGTCCCCGACTATCCCTGTCTGCTCGTGACCCTTGACCTTCGGGTTGTCCTTCGTTATCCTTGTCTGCTTGTGGCCCTTGACCTTCAGCTTGTTATTCGTTACTCTTATATCTTGTGCTGCTGCTTCCCCTCTTTTCCCCTTATCCTACGGGGCGTGAGCTAGGAGACTCTAGGGGCCGCCACCTGGACCCAGCCTGCAGCATAACATCCTCACCACTAGAGGCTCTGGAGAAGACCTGCTGGGTCTTAGACTCCGCGCCCTGGGGAATCTTGGCTCTAGCTTCCTATAGGATCCCGGTTGTGCTCCTCTGGTCCCACTTTCCACAACCACCCAGTTTCCTATCCGCAGCAGTCAGCCATAGGGTTCACTACCTTGCGGTGCACTCCTGTCCCCCTACGGTGTGCATCTGTCACCTGGCCATAGGTGACCTGACAGATACACTCTGCATCTTTCCAAATAACTGTTCTGCTTTATTATGACGCAATTGAAAGTTTTTATATACATGATTACGTAGATATCACATTATTATTACAATTAGAGGTCGACCGATATATTGTGCTGAAAAAAAAAGCCGATTTAAAAAACTTCAGCGCAACTTGCAAATAACTTCTTTCATAGAAGTCAATGCAAGTTGCCTGAAGTTTCCCGTGGAGGTGGAGTGATGTGTCTCTGGGCAGCCTGCCAAGTGAGAGAAAAGAGTTACAATGTTTCTTCTTATCAATGAACTGAACTCCGTGTGTAGAAGTTCTCAGTTTAACCATTTAAAGACAAAATCTTTTCTGGCACTTGTAGCTTACAAGTAAAAATCCTGTATTTTCTGCTGGAAAATCACTTGGAACCCCCAAAGATTATATATTTTTTTTAGCAGAGACCTTAGGGAATAAAATGGCGGTTGTTGCAATATTTCATGTCACACGATATTTGCGCAGCGGTCTTTCAAGCGCAATTTTTTGGGAAAAATACACTTTAATGAATTTTAAATAAAACTAAACAGTAAAGTTAGCCGTTTTTATTTATTTTTTTCGTCGAAAAATTTTGATTACCTGTTTTTGTGCCTGCTTCCTGATTCCCTTACCGAAGATGGTGGCGACAGCACCCGAGAGCCAAGGGAGAGATCGGCTTTGTGTGCCGAAATCGCGGGCGCCCAGGACAGGTAAGTGTCCATATAATTAAAAGTCAGCAGCTGCAGTATTTGTAGCTGCTGACTTTTAATATTTTTTTTTTTTGGTGGAACTCTGCTTTTACACTGGAGCGGGTAGGCGTTGACAGTAAAACGCCACTAGTTTTAGCGGCGCTTTACTATCATTTTAGCGGCGGTATTCGGCTGCTAGCGGGGTGCTTATAACCCAGCTAGTGGCCGATGAAGAGGTTAAATGCACCCGTGTAGCACCGCTGCAGAAGCGCTTTGCAGGCGCTTCGGCAGCAGTGCCCATTCATTTCAATGGGCAGGAGTGGTGGAGGAGCGGTATACACCGCTCCAAAGATGCTGCTTGCAGGACTTTTTTTCAGTGTGAGACTGCAGGGGAGCTGTTTTGCAGCCACTTTTACAGGTGCTATTTTTAGCCCAAAAGTGCCTGAAAAATACCCCAGTGTGAAAGGGATCCAACTGTTAGATTTTATGAGATGAAGGGAAAAAAAACGAAAAAAAATCGGCATCATATATCGGCCATCGGCCGCCGCGATTTCTAAATATCGGCATCGGCCAGAGAAAAACCCATATCGGTCGACCTCTAATTACAATTGTACGTTTATGGTAACAAGGGGCGTAACATAGGCAGACTAATTTTAATCAGGACTCGAAAGAATGGAAACATGTACTGAAAACATTATTAGTGCAGTGTGCACAGTGCGGTCAGTGTGCAATACATACAAAATAGAATCCAATTATAAAGAGAACTTACAAATTTCCTTTACAGTACCGAACGCATTTTTTTGCGTTCCAAAATTGCATCCAAACTCAACTGCCTAGAAATGACTATAAACGACCCTGTGTACATGTACTGATAAGATAGCATAGAGGAGATTTCAGGGGCAGCTGAAAAAAATGCCCAACTGCTCCTAAACGTCCATTTACCATCAGCAGTGTACATGAGGCCTACAATATAAAATGCCAAATTTCCATGCAAAATCTGACAATCATACCGCCAGGGAGGTTAACCTCAAACCTACTCTCTAGAAGTAACATTCAACCAACAGTTTCAACACTAGGAGGTATTTTTATATAAATTCAATTAAGCTGAAAAAAAATGTGCTTTTGGTTTTAGGGAGAGCAGTTGGTTACTTGGTTGAGCAAAGAGAAGAGGAATCCTGGAACTGACACAGTTTTAAGTGCCATTCTAAGGTGCCTTGTGACAGCACAGTCTAGGTTTGGGCTTAGTGCAAATGTGGGCAATTTATTGTTCACATTGGCCTATTAACAAATATAGGCTGTCATATAACCTGGCATTCATAGATTCAACATGTCAACCCTGACTGTTTGTATTGTTGTGTTCAGTGACTGTACAGGGAAGGTAAAATTCTCCCTTATAATATCAGGATGAATGTTACAATAAGCACTTTTTCCCAGACAACAACTGATATTGCCAAATGTCAGTGGACATATCTTCCACCAGGAACATGTTACGCAAATGTACATGAAACTGTGCTTTATAAATAGGGTGAATGCTGCCCCATACATTTTTTATGATCTTCAGGTGAAGTGCCATGCTCCTTCAAAGTAAGTAAAGCTAAGGTTACCCAAACGTGATTAATTTTTTTTCATTTAGCCAGCTGACTAATTGGTCAGCACAATCCATGTGACGGTGCCGACCAATTAGAATGCCTCCTATCCATACACGCTGAGAGGTACGGATAGTTGATTAGGCTGCAGGGATTTTAAATCCCCAGACCGGTGAAGCGGAAACCTGATGTCTCACAGCGGGGGATTGCGGGACTCCGGTATAGCGAGACAAGGGGGTTAGGGAGGTAAGTTCACTTTATAGATTTTCTGGAAAGGCAAACTTACTCTTTAATTAAGAGGGAAATCTTAAAGCGGGATTCCACCCGCGATTTTTTTTTTTAAAAGTCATTAGCTACAAACACTGTAGCTACTGACTTTTAATAAGGACACTTACCTGTCCTAGGCGCCCACGATGTCAGCCCCCCCGAGGCCATCCTCAGTAAGGGAAACTTAATGCGCGAGGCTCGCACCACTTTGTGAATTGAATGGGCGGCTGCTTTCTGGGATACACACAGTTCCCAGAAGGCAGCGCGCCACATTCCCCAGAAGACACCACGAGGAGGAGGAGGAAGAAGACCTGCCGAGGTGGAGGAAGAGGCAGATTAGCAAGTTCCGCATAGCAACCGCCCTTTCTGGTGAGTAAAACATTTTTTTTTCTATTTTTCTAAAATATTTTGGTATATTTTTTTTATTTTTATTTTTTAGGGTGTAACACAACTTTAAGTAAACATGTACAATAATAATAGTGAATCATCCTGATTAATCCCACACAGCAATTTTTCTTTAAACTTAATTCTTTCAACATTGATACTAGTCCTACGTACAAGTTAACCCTTAAAGTGTATGTAAAGCCAAAATGTGTTTTTCATTTCAGATAAGGTAGTAAAGCGTTAAACCCCTTTTAGGTTTATTTTTGCTGCTTGAGTCACACTGGGAAGATTAAGCTTCACATTCTGTCCTGGAGATGCGACAGGAAGTCAAAGGAAATCTCTCTAAACTAAACAGAATTCCCATCCCATCTGTATTGTCTCCCTTTTATATTGTAAAGCGCTGTGTAAACTGTTGGAACTCCTGTATACTAATAATAATAATCATAATCTTAAAGAGTTGTTGCAGAAACAGGTATCCTCCAAATAGAGGTGCGGATCTCTCACGGATAGCATTTAAAACTAGACATGTGCACACTGAAATATTTTGTTTCGGAATTTTGTTTTCGTCCGAAAAATAAATGTAATTAGTTACTCCCGAAATTCGTTTTTATTTATTTATTTTTTCGTTAAAAAATGCATTCTTCCGAAAATCCAAATTAATTAAGGTAAAATCTGTCATTGAAGGCTTATGGTGTCTTTCGAATGTTCTAAGAAGATTCGATGGAGCAGCTAAACTGTACGACTCCGCAATCGTAGATTTCCGGTCGAATGTTCCGCCTACAAGCTATAGTAGAATTCTAATGTTGTATGACTTATTATTACTAGTCAACCAATATTAGAATTCTCCTATAGCCTATGGGCAGAGCATTTCACCATAAATGTCCGCTCGCTGCGATCGTATGTTTTTAGCTGCTTCGTCGAATCTTCATGTCTCTATAATGTCGAATCGTTTCTCTCTATGTCAAATCTTTTCTCTCTATGTCAAATCTTTTCTCTCTACGTAGAATAATCTTGGACTAATAGAGTTAAGGTTAGGCACATTCGACCGCAGGTTTTATAGACACAGATTGGTATTGTCAGCGTCATGTCGAATCTCCTACAGTTGCAAAAAAAAGTATGTGAACCCTTTTGGAATGATATGGATTTCTGCACAAATTGGTCATAAAATGTGATCTGATCTTCATCTAAGTCACTACAATAAACAATCACAGTCTGCTTAAACTAATAACACACAAAGAATTAAATGTTACCATGTTTTTATTGAACACACCATGTAAACATTCACAGTGCAGGTGGGAAAAGTATGTGAACCCCTAGACCAGCCTTTCTCAACCTTTACAACACAGAGGAACCCTTGAAATAGTTCTCCGGTCTCGGGGGAACCCCTGCTAAAAAATGTAAATCTACAACTCATGATACATTAGTGTAATGGTCAGTGGGAAGAATGCTCCTTACACTTGTGGTCATTGGGAAGAATTACCTCCTTACAGATAGATAAAAAGATCACTGGTGTCAGTGGGAACTTATCTGAGAGGCAGAAATTGCCCAATGCTGAAGGAACCCCTAGCAACCTCTGGAGGAACCCTAGTTGAGAATCACTGCCCTAGACTAATGAGATCTCCAAGAGCTAATTGGAGTGAGGTGTCAGCCAACTGGAGTCCAATCAATGAGACTAGATTGGAGGTGTTGGTTACAGCTGCCCTGCCCTATAAAAAACACACACCAGTTCTGGGTTTGCTTTTCACAAGAAGCATTGCCTGACGTGAATGATGCCTCGCACAAAAGAACTCTCAGAAGACCTATGATTAAGAATTGTTGACTTGTATAAAGCTGGAAAGGGTTATAAAAGTATCTCCAAAAGCCTTGCAGTTCATCAGTCCATGGTAAGACAAATTGTCTATAAATGGATAAAGTTCAGCACTGCTGCTACTCTCCCTAGGAGTGGCAGTCCTGTAAAGATGACTGCAAGAGCACAGCGCAGATTGCTCAGTGAGGTGAAGAAGAATCCTAGAGTGTCAGCTAAAGACTTACAAAAGTCTCTGGCATATGCTAACATCCCTGTTAGCGAATCTACGATACGTAAAACACTAAACAAGAATGGATTTCATGGGAGGATACCACAGAGGAAGCCACTGCTGTCCAAAAAAAACATTGCTGCACGTTTACAGTTTGCACAAGAGCACCTGGATGTTCCACAGCAGTACTGGCAAAATATTCTGTGGACAGATGAAACCAAAGTTGAGTTGTTTGGAAGAAACACACAACACTGTGGGGTTGATTTACTAAAGGAAAATCCACTTTGCTCTTGAAAGTGCACATGGAAGTGCAGTCGCTGTAAATCGGAGGGGAAGCTCTGAAATTAGGGGAAGCTCTGCTGATTTTATCATCCAATCATGTGCAAGCTAAAATGCTGTTTTTTATTTTCCTTGCATGTCCCCCTCAGATCTACAGCATCTGCACTTCCATGTGCACTTTCAGTGCACTTTCAAGTGCAAAGTGGATTTTCCTTTAGTAATTCAACCCCTATGTGTGGAGAAAAAGAGGCACAGCACACCAACATCAAAACCTCATCCCAACTGTGAAGTATGGTGGTGGGGGCATCATGGTTTGGGGCTGCTTTGCTGCATCAGGGCCTGGACGGATTGTTATCAGCGAAGGAAAATTTTATTTCCAAGTTTATCAAGACATTTTGCAGGAGAACTTAAGGCCATCTGTCCACCAGCTGAAGCTCAACAGAAGATGGGTGTTGCAACAGGACAACGACCCAAAGCATAGAAGTAAATCAACAACAGAATGGCTTAAACAGAAGAAAATACGCCTTCTGGAGTGGCCCAGTCAGAGTCCCTGACCTCAACCCGATTGAGATGTTGTGTCATGACCTCAAGAAAGCGATTCACACCAGACATTCCAAGAATATTGCTGAACTGAAACAGTTCTGTTAAGAGGAATGGTCAAGAATTACTCCTGACCGTTGTGCACGTCTGATCTGCAACTACAGGAAACGTTTGGTTGAAGTTATTGCTGCCAAAGGAGGTTATTAAATCCAAGGGTTCACATACTTTTTCCACCTGCACTGTGAATGTTTACATGGTGTGTTCAATAAAAACATAATCACATTTAATTTTTTGTGTGTTATTAGTTTAAGCAGACTGTGATTGTCTATTGTTGTGACTTAGATGAAGATCAGATCACATTTTATGACCAATTTGTGCAGAAATCCATATCATTTCAAACGGGTTCACATACTTTTTATTGCAACTGTATCTATATCAAACTGTTGTCGCAACGAAAACGAAAATAAAGCATTTGTTTTATGTTGGATCTTTCGGATTTCGGATTCTGCGCTTTCGTTATCATTTGTTAAAACGATAACGAAAATACCTGAAATTCAGACGAAAATGCATTCGGACAAAAACAGATGAACATGTCTATTTAAAACTTGAAAAATAATTTATTTTACATACATTCCTTACATACAACTATTGACACCCATTCCTAACAGCTCCATGCTAAGAAATACCAGAACCAAAATTGTGGTGCTGAAAGTCTTATGCCGCGTACACACGATCATTATTCACGGCGGTTAAAAAACCGCCGTGAATAATGACATTTTAAACGAGGGAACAGCTTGTTCCCCACACTCGGTCATTTTTCTCGTTTTTTAAAATGACGAGAAAAACGATCGTCTATGGGCTCCGCGGCAGTGTTTCCCTAATGGAAACACTGCCGCGGAAGAAATGTCAGGAAAAACAACGAGAAAAATTAGAACATGTTCTAATTTTTCTCGTCGTTTTTAATGCCGTTTTTCACGTCGTGAAAAATGACAAAAAGACCACACACGGTCGTTTTTCTTGTTGAAAACAAAAAATGTCATTTTTCACGACATGAAAAATGATCGTGTGTACGCGGCATTACTCTGCTTTTATTTATTACCTTTATTATCTCTATCTTATCTGTAAGTCATTTTTATATGTAAGTCAAGAACTCATACATAAGGAAAACAGAAAGGTCCTATTTGAAAAAGTTTTCTCTTCAGTTCCTTTCATCAAATTCAATTACTCCTAATTTCTACACATTATGTAAGATCTTGGAATAAGGATTATGTAACCCAGAGCCTGCATGTCTCCAATGCGTGTCTGCTTAAAATCCTGTCTCATTCTGTTTAGAGCACTTCATTAGTACTGAGCATTTACAATTAAGGTAATTGTCATCTTTTATTTTATTCTATTGCAGATAATTAATCAGTTTCCATTGACTACCCAATGCTACAATACTGCTGGACTACAACATAATAAACGTGTTAATATGAAAACTAATTTTTGACCATGTAGGATGGCTATTCAGGTTTTCCAAGAAAAATATACTTTTCAAGTCTTTTAACAAAATGCAATTATGTTCAAATATAAATATTTAAATACAAGTACTTTTATGTTTTTAGATTATCCCTTTTAGATTGTAAACTCTAACAAGCCAAGCCCTCTGATCCCTCTGGTATTGAATTGTATTGTAACTGTACTTCTTTTGTATTGTAAAGCCCTGTGCAAACTGTTGGCACCATATAAATCCTGTATAATTTTACTAATAAATGTCAGTGCCTAGTCTAAGCGCAAAAGGTGCCTGCAATTACAATTGTTAGCCAGCAGAGCTTCTTATGTTTGCACTTCTAATTCTGATTTCACTTTTTCACTAAACTTTGACCGTCTCGATTTGTTGTAAACTAAGCCTAATCCACTTGATAGCTATTTATTTCCCTGGGGCTAATTATTTTCCTGTTATTAAGGTTGTCTGCACTTGCCACCTGATAGTTAGTTAAAACCCACCTGATATTTATCTTGTTCAAAACTTGATGGTTGAGTGTCCATTCGTTGTTGGAGATAAAGGATTGACTGAGTGTATCTGCCACCTGATGTAGAACATTGCGAGTCAGTTGTGAATAATGCTCTGGATCACTGGATTAGTGGGGCACAGACTAGAAGTGTTTTGCACCAGGCTCTTCACTTCAAAGACCCAACAACCTTGTGCTGCATAGTCTTGAAAATGAGCTCCCCATCCTTCTTGAATGGCGTTGGACGTAAGTGTGTTCCAGGTGGACATTGTAATAGGCAGGTAGTTTGACAAATGACAGGTCCACTACTAAAGAGATTCCTTCATACGTGCTGAGATATGAATCTGCTTCTGCTGTGAAAGAGTCTCCCCATCCTACTGGCACAGAAATGAGTTCTGATTAGGACATGTATGCCAATGGGCCCATATCACCATTGGGATAGCCGCTGACATTGTTCCTAGTATGTTCAAATATTTTGCTCGAAGGTGATCTACTGCTAAAAAGTGGCTTCACTTCAGAATATCATGGAATGTAACTGCATCCTCCATTGGAAGTATGACATGTCTTGCATGCCTCATAAGAGAGACATCAACTAGAGGGGCTGAAATAATATAAACAAGAAAATGTGTTTTAGACTTTTTTAAGAGGAGGGCTTGTTTAGTCTATTATTACTGTCCGACTTCTTTTCAGACTTATTATGAGTTATTTCAGACACTGAATTATTACTCAGCTCCTCCTGCTGTTTAAAAAGCATGTGTTGCTGTCCTGCCATACTTAGACCTGACACAGACGGTATTGCCGTAGATATTTCCTGGATGAATTGCCTCATGAATTGCTTTGCTGGCATTGTAGCCTCTCTTGAGTCAGCTTTATTATCTCTGGTTTCCTCTGTGTAACTGGACTGGCACTTCAGCTTTCTTAGAAACACTTGTTCTCCAAAAACCCAGCATCAATTCTTAAGCGGTTGCCTATAGCAGTGTTTCTCAACTCCAGTCCTCAAGGCGCCCCAACAGGTCATGTTTTCAGGATTTCCCTCAGATGAAACGGCTGTGGTAATTACAAAGGCAGTGAAACTGATCAAATCACCTGTGCAAAATAATGGAAATCCTGAAAACATGACCTGTTGGGGCGCCTTGAGGAATGGAGTTGAGAAACACTGGTCTATAGTGCCTTGATGAGGAGGAACAATGACACCATGAAATGACTTTGAACATCTTTTGTGGGAGAGATAAAGGCAAGTGAAGATCCACAGAGATTTGGGGAGAGTTCTACCCCCCTGCTTTCTAGAATGTTTGGTGAGATGAAGGAAGCTGGTCATCACACTTCATCTCTTGCAGGGCTGTGAACATACATAGATGTAACATCAGTATTCTCTTTTTTTCTACACTACTTACCTAACCCTTACCTAATAGCAACTTGAAGGTCTGTGTTCAGCTTCAACCATGGCCAGGAATATAGAACAGGAGACGCAGGACTTAAAACGATAAATACCCCAATAAATGTATGCACAAATAAAGAAAACCTATTGTGACAGGACTAAATAATGATGTAACTAACCCCTAAATGAACAAACATAGAGACCACAGCAGAGCAGAAGGCAGGCTGGAAAGCAAGGTGGAGGAGAGAAGAAGAGACTGGTCAACAGGAATGCCAAACATTCCTGCCACAGCTGTGGTGCTTCCTGTCACAAATCCTATTTATCAACAGCACACTTGAATTTTCTGGCACTTCTGATAACTGATAACATTATCCAGAGTAACACCACTCACTAATGTGCAGAGTCAACCCAAAAAAATCAAGAGATAGGCGATGAAGGTGCTTACAGAGAGGGAGGAACCAGCAGATGGAAGGAGAAAGGAGAACCAGGAAGTAGCAGAAAGTCAATGGTATTAGTTTAAAGCCTATGACAATTCGTGCCCCACAGACTAAGAGAATGGTGCTCTTCCCATATAGCTTGTTTAAAGGCTTTACACTAGAGAAATCCATCCAGAAGAAGCTGAACCACCTGGCTGGAACAAGTGATAGCAAAGGTTTTGAATGCCAATCCAATGGTGAGGACAGAAAAGAGAATGGTATCTGCTTTTGGCCATCTCAGATTTAGAGTTAGCTAGTCGTATGGGTTTGAGGGGGCAGAGCCACAACCAATAGTATACTGCCATGATGCACCAGGAATTATTATTGCGTAGCAGTAATTCCACTTAAATTAATTGTTCTAGAAATGTGCATGCTTAGATCACTCAAGTATGTCTACGTGTATGGAAGTGGTAGGGGAGAGACCAAAAATGGTTATGGACAATTTAACAGGAATAGCTATAAAGTAACTTAGTCAAGACAGACCATAGCTCAAGATATATTGCTGTATACAGCATTTTCGTGCTGTGTATGTGCAGACTAGGTAGTTTATACAAATAATACTTGTAGATATCTATAAACTCTTAAAAGTATCACAGTGCTCTTTCCTGACAATTCCTTTATTGTCCACTGCCCCAAGAACTCCGGCACCATCTTTGCTCTGGCATATTCCTGGGTCTGCATCTACTTTGACTAAAACCCTTAAGCCATGATACAATCATGTAAATCCTGGTCCCTGTACTTTATGTTCTGGGCTATGATGTCTCACAAAGATCACCTCCCTGATTCTACTTATTACTGTAGCGCACCCACCCCAGCCTTTACCTGCTTTTCTATTATGTTGGCTCCTGCGTAGAAAAGACTGAGGCACACCGCACCACAAGCCCGTACCCTCCTGGATGGAGAGGTTGAGCGGTGTTAGTTTTCTCGGGCCTGCTTGCAGCCAGTGTTTAAAACCTCCAGAGCTGACCTCGTTTCTGGGGCAGCCAGAAACAAGTCCTTAATTCTCCCCAGTAAGCAACTGTCCACACCAACTGAAAAGTCCAACTTCTTATTTATTCTTAAGGGCAATAAATAGTCTCTTTGAGAGCAGACACGTTGAGACAAACACGGGTCAGATAAGGTGGGAGGAGGTCCAGGCACAAACTCAATTCAGGGTTTCTCCTATTCTGATTTGCACGAACAGGCTTGGCGCACGGTCCCTGCCATGGACCATGAGGTTGGTCACTGCCACTGACCTGGTGAATAGTTGCAAGTCACTGCCACTGACCTGGTGTGCGTAGAGTCACTGCCACTGTGACATAACGAACCCACACTTCCTTCCTTGAGTAACTTAGCCCTTTTTAAAGATAAGAGCATCCCCCTGGAGAGTTACCAGAGGCCCTCTCTGTCACCACGACTCTGCGCTGGGTCTTCAGAAAGGGTCATCTCCCTGGCCTCCTCGTCCTGGATACGGGTCCCCTCGCAAGGCAGATCCCTGGGATCCTCGATCCTTAGCGGACCCCAGCCGAAGGTTGCTGGGTTCCGGGCCCTCGCCAAAGTACCTCACCCCAGACTGAAGGTGTCTGGGATGGAAACAGCAGCTCCATCTCCGGGCCTAGGGCACCCGAAGACAACCCACACACACCCAGGCCTAAAGTGCCTGAGCGCGGGACCGACCAGGCCTCCGGGCCTAGGGCACCTGGAGGCGACACCCACACACCCATGCCTAAGGTGCCTGAGCGTGGACGAATGACGACGACCCCTCTGGAAGATGGCCGCCCCCTTTTATACCCTCTCCTGACAGGCACAGCAGGTTCCCCGCCCCGCCGCACTGCTGCCGAGAGGGGACAAAAAAAAGTCACAACCTTGTACTGCGGTTTAACCCAGGCCCATGGCAACAGCGCCACCCATAGGCCCCAGGGAACTGCACACCAGTACTATCTCCCAGGGATAGAATTGGTCCATGAAACCTAACAATTAGTACATCTGAGCCTAGTTACCACTCAGATGCTCCCCCTAACTATGACACCCCGCTACATTACCTTGTGGGGTACCAACAAGCTACAATGTACAATCTGGGTGATTGCTGGGGGAGGAAAGACTGCAGAAGAGCTTTCTACAGCAGACTGTTTACATCATTCATTCCCTCAATTGAGGCACAGTCACTTGCCTGGAATTCAAGGACTGCTTGAATGTGTAGTTGCTGTAAATTGTGACAGAACAAAATGTAATAGACTTGTAAAGTTACAACCCCTGGTAAAACAATATACACAAGTTTGCTGATTCTCTAGGAATAGGTTATGACCAAGTTAATTTGACCAGGCCATGGGGCCCTAGATCACTTTTCTATGGGTTTCAGTAGCCATTTTGAAGTATTAAGGCAGCCATTTTGTAGTATCATTGATTCACATTCCGTGTTGCTTTTCTGTATTGTTTTATTGCACAGCAGTACTTAGCTCCCTAGCTATGCTAATAACAAAAGAGCTTATTATCTCCATTTCATTCATTTAGTGCCTGCTGTTTAATGCATTTCAGAAATAGTAACCCCACTCATTGAAATATTTGTATATGCCAATAATACCATATAATTATTGACATGAAGTAACTGTTTCAATGTGCTAAAATATCAGTCAATACATTACACAAAAGTAAATGGTTTCAACAGAGTATAATGCAATTGGATTTCTGTTATGTTCTTGTTAATATAGTATATATTAGTTATTAAGAATAATGGTTGTAGGACTCAGGAGTTAGAGCTTAAAAAAACATGCTAATTGCAGCTTTCATAAAGCTACAGCTGCTAAGATAAAGTTATTTATAAAATTATAGTACCTGCAAGGGTTTTGGTTTCACAAGTAACATTGTTAACAGAAAACTACAGTTTTGTATTGTTTTTTTTCCATATATAAATGTGTAAAGGGAACAGCATTATGTATGTAGCGCCCCCCCCCCAATATTTGGGGGCACTATGTGTAAATTTAGTGGCAGTCTGAGCCAGTAGTTTGGCTCAGACCAATTTATGATTGAATTTTGCTCTGCTCTGGATGTGATACTGCCTGGCAGTAGTGTTCTCCTTTGCCTGTAGGTGGCACTGTCACTGCTGGCATGGGTTGAGCTACGGGGGGTATCACAGCACCTTGGATGTCCTCTCTCGGCAGCCGTGCAGTGGGTGTGGTCTACCCGCTGTGCATGCTGGAAGAGGGTACAAAAGGGGCAGACGCCATTTGGCGCAAGGCGATTCCAGGGGGACCCCAAGGCGTTAAGGGGGACCTATGGTCCAGTGAGTGTGTCTTGTGGCCCACATGGCACGAGGTGTGCGGGTGTGTTTAGGCCTCGGGCACCTTCAGCCTGAGGTTCTGTTTCGTGGGCCCAGCTCCGCTGACCAGGGCCTACGCTTCAGAGAAGGATCCCAGGCTGCCCGTTTGCAGGGGGCCCATCTTTAGGAAAAGTGGTCCAGGGGAAGATCAGTCCCGGCCGGAGATTAGCAACGGTACTGCTGTCTCGGGGAGAAGCCTGGAGGCCTACCTAAAGGGGGATTCATTGTCTCTGATATCCGTGCTCCATCCCGGCTGCTAGGACTGCTCTCATAGGGACTATCCGGGTGAGCAATACCCACTCAGGCTTGAGTGGCGACGAGTGTATATACTGAATTTAAGTGTTGCGTGCCTGAACCTTCCCCTACCTTCTTTCAACTTCCTGCTCTCTCTCTTCAAGTTGACTCAAAGAGAAAAAGAATAAAGCCTTGCTGATTAGGTTTTACTCATGTGTGGACATTGGCCTTATTCCTGGAGATTTTTGTTTGCCTAGACAACGGAGCTAAAGGATCCACTCTGGAGAGGTAATTGCTGCAGACCCAAAACAAAACCAGCCGGTCCCTTGAATGTGACTAAGTGCTACATGTAAATAACCTTATCAGCATGTGGTTTTGTTTTAAATACTTGGGTTTTTATTATAACTTGTAATTGTATATGTACGTGACTCAGCCTTTTTTGCTCCCTAAAAATGCAGGCCCTGCTTTCTGATTTACAATGGTTGCGCTTCAATGCAAGTCTACCAGACAGGTCTGTCTTATTTAAAATAATGCACTCTCAGCCTAGTTGTTATTGCAGAAGTTGCCTGAATCATTGCAGTGAAATATGGATCTCCCTCTAGTGGCTAACAAGGTATGGAGCACAAGGGAATCATCATGCTGTGCTTTCCTACACAGCCCTGACACAATGCACATCTCAGCACGCCTTACTCCTCTGCACTGCTCTTATCACCCAATACACACCAACCATCACATATTAGACTTTCCTGCAAGACTCTGCAATCATAATCTTTCTCCTCTAAAAGTCTAACCTGGGCAGAATATTGCACTGCAGTCTCTGTAGCGTGGGTAGTCTAACACTGGCAGTCTCTGTAATGAAGGCAGTCTATAACATAGGCATTTTGTTGGACTTACCAACTTCAACAGTCTAATGTGGGATGGCTCTCTAACCAGGGGCGGATCCAGAGTCTAGTCTCGGGAGGGGCACTACCAGAAAATATATTTTTTTAGGGGCAATATATCAGGGAAATCACTGGTGTTAGCGCTTCATTGATCACGGCACCATGGTTATTATGGTGTCAGGATGATTGAAGCGCATTATTTATATTATTACATCGTAATATAATATGGTTCAACTCACCATAATGTAGAATCAGTGGGAGCCCCGAGTGTGTCACTTGCCATGTCACCTGCCACCAGATGCAGCTTGTCACTTGCCACATCACCTGCCACCAGATGCAGCTTGTCACTTGCCAAGTCACCTGCCACATATTGCCGATTGTCACTTGCCACGTCGCCTGCCACACGTTGCGGATTGTCACTTGCCACACATTGCGGATTGTCACTTGTTACGTCACCTGCCACACGTTGCAGATTGTCACTTGCCACATCACCTGCCACAAGTTGCAGAATGTCACTTGCCTGCCACCAGATGCAGATTGTCACTTGCCATGTCACCTGCCACATGTTGCGGATTGTCACTTGCCACATCACCTGCCACAAGTTGCGGATTGTCACTTGCCACGTCACCTGCCACATGTTACCGATTGTCACTTGCCACGTTGCCTGCCACACGTTGCGGATTGTCACTTGCCACACATTGCAGATTGTCACTTGCCACGTCACCTGCCACACGTTGCAGATTGTCACTTGCCACATCACCTGTCACAAGTTGCGGAATGTCACTTGCCTGCCACCAGATGCAGATTGTCACTTGCCATGTCACCTGCCACATGTTGCGGATTGTCACTTGCCACATCACCTGCCACAAGCTGCGTATTGTCACTTGCCACGTCACCTGCCACATGTTGCGGATTGTAACTTGCCACGTCACCTGCCCCCAGATGTAGATTGTCACTTGCCACACGTTTGCGGATTGTCACTTGCCACGTCACCTGCCACACTTTGCAGATTGTCACTTGCCACATGACCTGGCACACGTTGCGGATTGTCACTTGCCACGTCACCTGCCACAAGTTGCAGATTGTCACTTTCACATCACCTGCTACATGTTGCGGATTGACACTTGCCACCTCACCTGCCACAGCTTGCGGATTGTCACTTGCTAAAGTGGTGTTTTGCTTGTCAGAGTCAGGCAGCAGAGAGATGATGTAATCTCTCTGCTGTCTGCACAGTGAGGGTGGAAGTTACTGCAGGGATGCAAGGCGGGCACGGGCGGTGAGAGATGATGTCATCTCTCTGCTCCCCCGGGCCGCTGGCTTGTTGATTGGCCAGACGCCCGCACACCTACAGAGCACAGAGCCAACCAGCTAACCGCCCACTCTCTTACTCTCACTCGCCGCGGAGCCGCCCGCTTAGACTCTCCGGCGCCCACGAATTCCTCAACTAGAACTAATTTATCGGAGCCGTCCGCTCAGACACTCCGGCGCCCGCGAATTCTGCAACTAAAACTAATTTCTCTGAACCGCCCGCTCAGACCCCCTGGCGCCCGCGAATTACGCAACTAAAACTAATTTCTCGGGGATGGCAATTGACCTGTTGCCCCCCCCCCCTTGGATCCGCCCCTGTCTCTAGCAAAGACAGTTTCTGTAGTGTGATCAATCAAATGTAAGTTAATGATTTTAACATGAGAAGTCTTTGGTGTTTATTCTAAAGTGGCTGGACTATAAAATGTTGGCAGTAACCATAATGGATGTAGTGTACTGTAGTATTTTATTGAGATCAGTTTTTCTAATGTTGGCAGTGGGTCTAACATGGGAAGTCTCTAGAATTTATTCTAATGTGGCAGGTCTTTAGAATGTTGGCAGCATGTCTGAAGTGTGATCACTTTTTAGGAGTATAACTCAATCATAGTAAAAATTATGGAATATGAATCAAGTTGAGGGTTGAGCTGTAGAAAAGCTTAGTCGTGGGACAAATAAAGCTAGACTTACAGGTCTGTATTGTTTCTAAATGGTTTTATGACTATATGAGAACTATTAGAAGTCTCTGGCCTAAAGAAGGTTTACGATCCTGCTAATAGGAAATTACACTGCTGTATACCTCTTAGCAGGCCTCAACTGGAATGTTTTAATAGTAATTCTGATGGCTTTGCTTTGTGTTTTGAGTTAACTTTGTCATTTTCTGCAAGGGTGTTTCAATCTGGTCTGGGGCCTTTTAGAGTTGTCACCGTCTCCAACACAGGCATAAGATATGAATCTGACTGTTTTCATCACTGACTTAACAGTGTTCAGCAAGACATCCTTGTAACGGCATTCCAAGTATGAGAGGGTTTAACGCCGTTTAGGATATTCAATTTCCGAACACCAAGGCAGCTACCGGCACTCCAGTCAGGTGAACAAGTCCCATAAGAATAATTCTCCCTCAATAACGAGACAAAGCTCTGTCTTGAGGTTTAAGCAGGACTGAATCAAACAACCAGTAAATAGTCTTTTACAAATATCCTGGCAGATATTGTGGATAAATATCACTGTCCCATTCCAAGTAATCCAAGACATATTCTTAATGTCCATTATTTTCTTGCTCACCCTATGCCCCTAATGGACATAGGGTGATTTAGACATAAGAGGTGCATAGGGATCTGAAGCAAGGGTATCCCATACTTTCTAAGGGATTCTGGGTTCCCCGGGCCCTCCCGTTACATCTCTCCCCTTTCGGCAGGAGACTAACAGAAGAGGAGACCCCAGACGGGTTGACTCCGAAGTTAGTCCATAGTTCCATTCCCCCAATGCTGGTATTCACACAATACCCCAAACAAATTGCTCCAAACAGAGCATTACTCGCCCAGCCAACCTCTGCCTCTCTCAGAGAACATACCTGCCACTGGGGAGAGGCCTGGACTGGCCCTTCTCCCTGGAGTCCTTTCAGCCGCTGGAGAGAAGACAGGGTGACTGGGCTCAGTCCATCATGCTGTTGGGGATCTGGGCCACTGCCTAGCATCCCTGGGGTATACAAGTGGAGACTGAATTCCCATCCACTTGTGGTAGGTGAAAATCCCCTAGTGCTTGCAAAGCAAGGTTGACATCCTCCTGTCTCAGTGTCACACCATTTTCTGGGGTTGTGTCAGTGGAGACCGAAGTCCCATCCACTACCACAGGAACTCCCTCTTCTGTTAGTTGAGAGCAGAGGCCAGCAGCACTCTGCTCTGTTGCCAGCTCTTCTGCTGGGTTGCTGTGAGTGGAGACCGCAGTCACATCCCCCGATATCAGCTCAAGCTGCAGTTGTGTGCAGAGGCCAGTAGCATTCTGCCCTGCTGCCAGTGATTCAGCTGGGAGTAAAAGATTTACTACCTCAGCTTGTTGCTGGAGAAAGGGGCCAACTGCCCGGCTCCGTGGAACTCCACAGTTGTTTCCGGTGCTGGGCAGAGGTTGGCAGCACTCTGCCGTGTTGCCAGCGCTTCTGCTGGGGACTCCACATCATCCGCTTTGGCTTTAGGGATGGCAATCTCCAGATTTTCCATTGCCGATTCTCTGGAATGCTGCTGGACAGGTACATTCCTCCATCCAATATCATCCCAAGTAGAAACAGGATCACCAAGGTCAGTCAGAACTTTAGCTTTGGGGATGGCAATCTCCAGATTTTCCACTGTCGATTCTTCAGCCAGGATTTCAGAGTTGTCAACTGGTATTTCCTGATAGTCCCAGGCAAAGGGAGCCCCACCCTGCTGCTGAGCAGAATCTAGCAGCTGTCTGTAGGCGATCTACAGCTCCCATTCCTGAACGGCCAGAAACTCCAAATCTTCCTCTGCCCAGTGGCCTCCGAGACATTCAGTCTTCGCTCTCTGTGCTCCATTATTTCCTCCAAACGCCACTCCCGATCACTCCCAAAGTCAGGGTCACTAGACAGCCTCAAATACAAAAATCCCAGGCCATCATAGTCAAAGCCTTCCATGGGGCTGTCATCCGCTGACCACGGGCACTCTTGGGCTACATACCACCGGAGGGCTCTGTAGCTCTCGTCCAACCGCATCTCTGTCCGGATCAGCCTGCTTAACTCAGCTGTCCACTCCTGCTTCGGTTGTTCCCCCAATAACGGCAATCGTGCATCATACTGCGACCAGTACCTTACATGGATGGAGGGGAGAACTTTTCCCTGGTGGTGCTGCTCGAGAGCTAGCGCTTTCTTCCAGAGTTCGCAACGGATAGAATCAGACCATCCCAGCAGGACCTCCTCTAATACTGGTCCTCTATGCTGTATCTGCATCTCTTGCTACCTCCTTCTGAATTCCTCTTCCATGGCGGCTGGTATCTGTACCTCTCCTCTCCTTTCAGTTGGTGCTTCTGTGACTTTTGCTGCTGCAGCACCTTTTTGATGTAGCCAAGTTGCGTCCACAGCCACTATAACTAGGGCTGTGATCTCCGCTGGAGGGTTAGGACCATTAGTTTAACAGCCCGATCAAAACTTGCCTCTTCGGGTGTCCTGTCTGTTACGCTGGGCCTTTCGGTTATGTTGGGTCTTTCGGCTCTATCCATTTCGACTAGTTCTGTGATAATGTCCCTCTTCTTACGGTTGTTAGCCTGTCTGCCCCGGTTCTCCAGTAAGTCCTTGAGGGAAGAGAGCCTTAGCCATTCATACTGTGCTTCCATTGTCCTGTGTCCTCTTGTAGCTGTCCTTCTGGCTGTGGGAATCAACCCCCTGCTTTCCACCAATGTAACGGCATTCCAAGTATGAGAGGGTTTAACGCCGTTTAGGATATTCCATTCCCGAACACCAAGGCATCTACCGACACTCCAGTCAGGCGAACAAGACCCATAAGAATAATTCTCCCTCAATAACGAGACAAAGCTCTGTCTTGAGGTTTAAGCAGAACTGACAATCTTTATTGAAAAGTTTTATACACAGTTAAAAGAGGAGGTGCATCATATTACTCTGGAATTACACCTGTGACTAGACCTAATTAACATGCTAATTTCATAATTCCTTCAACCAGCCTGGCTGTCTCAGAGTTTCCTAGACTGGCTGTCTCCTAAACTCCAATATACATTATCACAGTACTCCTTCATACAATACAGGGTCAATTAGCCCAATCCACAAAGAGAAGATCCTTAGAAGTTAGCCTGGATTCATTAACATTACAACAGGCAGACTGGTGGTTGGAGGAGATGACATTAGCATCTTTCAACTAACATGTTGAGTTCAGAATCAAACAACCAGTAAATAGTCTTTTACAGATATCCTGGGAGATATTGTGGATAAATATTACTGTCCCATTCCAAGTAATCCATGACATATTCTTAATGTCCATTATTTTCTTGCTCACCCTATGCCCCTAATGGACATAGGGTGATTTAGACATAAGAGGTGCATAGGGATCTGAAGCAAGGGTATCCCATACTTTCTAAGGGATTCTGGGTTCCCCGGGCCCTCCCTTTACAATCCCCATTCTCATTACTCACAGACTCAATTATCATCTCACTGGTGACTAGTCCTTTGCCCTATGCCTGCCTTTTTTCATCACAGCTTTCAGAGTTCAGTTCCTCTTTAAGTGGGGCAGGCTCCAGTAGTTATTTATTGTAATCAGTCTTTCTAATGTTGGCAGTCTCTAACATTGGCTGTCGTTGGCATTTTTAGTGGCCTTTCTCTATTGCAGTATCCTGAAAGTGGACAGTCTATGGCAGACTTTGAATGTGATCAGATTTTCCAAAATTGGTAGTGTCTCTAATATGCAAATCTATTGGCAGTGGTAATCTCTGCTATTATAACATTGACAATCTGAAAGTCTAGGGCAGTGTAATGTAAATAGTTCTTGGCAGTCTTTCTAATGTAAACAGTCTCCAGCAGGCATTCTACTAAGGGAATTCTCAATCCTTCTATACAATGTATTTTTAACGAAGGGCTGCTAGTATTGATTTCATTTTTTTACCACCCTACCCAAATGTAATATTGTACTATGTTGTATCATTATATCAGAAACTACAAATGTTTATATAGTCAAAAAATTCTGCATGTCTAAATTTTCTTTTTTAGTAGTAGATAATTTTTTCATGAATTATACAGTGTCACATGGCTGAAATATGCTTGATGTTTCAAGAATATATATGTAGAACTCTCCTAGTTAAGCTGCTAGGTAAATTTAGTTTTTTGGCTCCTTCTGTAATCAAGGTAGCAGAGATTGCTTGATTTGGTCTGTTCAGGATTTCACAGGCTGGGGGTTTGATTGCTTTCCCCTGCCTTATAACAGGGGTGTTGCTAGGTCTACAAAAGATCTGTGAAGTAAAGAAAGTAATACGCTTGGGCGGGCATACACATGTATATAATATACGTGTGTGTGTGTGTGTGTGTGTGTATATATGTATGTATGTATGTATGTATTTTATATATATATATATATATATATATATATATATATATATATATTATATAAAAAATATTGTTACATATCTGAGTGCGGATCCCCCCTTACATCAGGGTCCCCAGAGAGTCCCCCCACGTCCATCAGGGTCCCCAGAGCTCCCCTCATTACATCAGGGTCCCCAGAGAGCTCCCCCCCTTACATCAGGGTCCCCAGAGAGCCCCCCTACTTACATCAGGGCCCTCAGAGCCCCCTGAACCTAGGGCTCAGGAGTGCGCTACATAAAGAATGCAGGACTCAGCTGTGCCCATCTATGCAGCCTCACCAGTGCCCAGCAATGCAGCCTCACCTGTGCCCAGGAATGCAGCCTCATCTGTGCCCAAGAATGCAGCTTCTCTTGTGCCCAAGAATGCAGCCTCACCTGTGCCCCGGAATGCAGCCTCATCTGTGCCCAGGAATGCAGCCTCATCTGTGTCCACGAATGCAGCCTCAACTGTGCCCACATCTCAGCCTCACCTGTGCCCAGGAATGCAGCCTCACCAGTGCTCAGCAATGCAGCCTCACCTGTGCCCAGGAATGCAACCTCACCTGTGCCCAGGAATGCAGCCTCACCAGTGCCCAGCAATGCAGCCTCACCTGTACCCAGCAATGCAGCCTCACCTATGCCCACATCTCAGCCTTACCTTTGCCCAGAAATGCAGCCTCACCTGTGCCCAGCAATGCAGCCTCACCAGTGCCCATCATCGCAGCCTCACCAGTGCCCATCATTGCAGCCTCACCTTTCCCCACATCGCCCACACCTGTGCCCAGGAATGAAGCCTCACCAGTGCCCACATCACTCTCACCTGTGCCGGGGATCAGAGAGGAGAGGAAGAGGAGAGATGGCTGGATCATCACACAGGCCGACATCTCCCGCTGTGTTAGCTTTAATTTGAATCGCTAAGTGCCCACCGTCACATAAGTCCCGCCTCCTGGCTCAGCTCCCACCTATGATAGGCAGCCATAGCAGAAGGCGGGACTTTGTGACGGCGAGCGCCCGGCGATTCAAATTAAAGCTGACACAGAGGCCTGACACCCGCCAATGTGTGGCACCCTGGGGTGGACCTCGCCCCCCTCTTTTGCCTCAGCACCCGCCCTGGTCACCCTAAAGACTCTGGGCTACGGGCCCCAGATTCAGGGCTATAGCCTTAGAAGCCACCCCCTAGCGACTCCACTGCTTTAGAAGAAGTTTATAGAGCTTAGGGATGGGGGATTCAAATAACCTGCCTGAATATTGATGTGGGACGAGCAAATCCCTGGGGAGGTGGGCAGCTGACAAACATCATAAAGCCCTAGAGAAATTGTCTTTCCCCAGGAAGGAGAGTTCCCTGCCTCATGGGGACTGTTGCCCCTCACGCAGTAAAGGACTGGGTTGCTGTTCTGCAAGGTTTCAGGAAATGCAATGATGGGATCTAGAAACAGCCTGGATCTGATTACAAGCTTTATTTAAGGGATCTGGTTTGGAGAGGAATTTTTTCCCTCACTGAGTGGTATCTGGAGGAAGCTGGAAGAAGGCAGCTGTTCTAGGGATGTGTGAGTAGATATCCTAAAGGTAATACCTGTGATGGTTTGATGTCCTGAAGATAGCACTGGGTACCAGCAACAAGCATACAATAGAAAAAGGTAACCAGATGCCAGTGTGTTTTGTTCCCCATGGTCTTCAGCTCTGAGGGAATAGATTGTTCAGTATTCACATTTACTTTGAGAAAGGATTGTCCTCTAGCTATTGTTTGCTAATAGTTTTTTCGGGGTTTATTCCATGCCCCAATCTTTCTCCTGTTTCAAGTTACTCAAACTGTTCTCAAACAGTAAATCTTGAAAAGACAACCCCTAGACTGTGTATTGGAGCCAGAGAGTGCAGGGACTGTTGCTTGGGTGACTGGCAGCTTCTGTACTGTTTGGGAAATCTTGAATTTATACTCACCGTGGTGGATGTAGCCTCTCTACAATATCGGTGGATCTACCTTGGGCACTATTCTTCTCACATTCCTCTACAAAACTCCTGCTTTTCCTCATATGAAGCAATCCTCTTTTTGCATTGGAACTTTCTTTGGGAATCTCTTAAAGGAACGGATTTTCCTATTGGTGTTATTTTATTTTCATTTTTAATTTTACGTTTTAATGATTTGGAGCACTACAGTAGTATTCCAGCAAACTGTTGCTACATTTAATTCATTATATTTGGACAATTTCTATTATACATATGAGTGTTATTTATAATTAATTTTTGAAAGATTATATTTATTTAGCACAGGGGTTTAGTCCCTGTATCTGCACATTTATTAAGCTGTGGGTATTTATTTATTCATGTGGTTGATTCACTTTTTATGTTTTTCACGTTTCACATTCTTTATGAACTTTCACTAGAGTTCTGTTTCCACTTGTTTGTGCGCGAGATATCTTCTTAAGTACATTTAGTTTATATGGTTTCACATATTTTTTATGTCACAGCCTAGCTGGTATTAGCACGTTGTTCATTTTTTCACACTCATACATTAGCGCAGTATTACCTTTATTATTGATTGTTTATCAGCACAGCCCCCCCTCGGATGCCCACACTGGACCACCAGGATGCCGCCCAGGACCACCAAGGAAGTACCTAACATGTGGATGGCCAGGTAAGTTCCCCATGGCCATCCACATGTACAAATGTATGCACAACATATGCCAATCAGTGCCCACAAATGGGCACTGACTGGCACCATCATGGCACAAACATTTGTGATGCCCAGCAATTGCACCCACCAGTGTCATCAGTGCCACCCACCAGTGTCTATCAGTGCCACCTATCAGTGCCCATCCGTGCCCATCTGTGCCCATCAGTGCCCACCTATCAGTGCCCGTTCGTTCCACCTATCAGTGCCACCCATAAGTACCCATCAGTGCAGCCTATGAGTGCCCATCAGTGCCGCCTATGAGTGCCCATCAGTGCCGCATACCAGAGCCACCTATCAGTGCCCATCAGTTCCGCCTATCAGTGCCGCCTATCAGTACCCATCATCAGTGCCCATCAGTGCCACCTCATCAGTGCCACCTCATTGGTGCCACCTCATTGGTGCCCATCAGTGCCGCCTTATCAGTGCCCATCAGTGCAGCCATATCAGTGCCCGTCATTGAAGAAGAAAAGGTACTTATTTACAAAAAATAACAGATACAAAGAAAAACTTTGTTTTTTCAAAATTTTCGCTCTTTTTTTATTTGTTGCGCAAAAAAAAAAATCGCAGAGGTAATTAAATACCACCAAAAGAAATCTCTATTTGTGGGAACAAAATTATAAAAAATTGTCATTCAATTGTCATTCAAAATGTGACAGGAAGGTGTATAAGTGCCTGGTATTGAAGTGAGAAAAAGAAAAAGAACTTTGGGACTTTAAATGAGGCGGTGACCTGATGAGGTCAGTTGCCTCCATCCCTATTGAATTGACACAAAACAAGACGACTAAAGGTTGGGACTTTATATGAAGCAGGCAGGTGTAAAAAAATTAACATTTATTGGAGATCAATCATGAGTTGCATGAAGGTAATCATGGGTACACATAGAGAACCAATAAATTCCATTCAGAGGATATCCATACAGCATTTACAATTTACCATTCAGTAATAATGCAAATCACATGGTACAAGTGATCATTACATGGTTAAAACATATAGTTGGTGTATAACACGGTCTGCCACCACCACCTCAGCTCCCATCAGCGATACCACCCCCAGGGGGGTTTTCTGGTTTATGTTGATGCACTGCTACTGTATAGACACAGATTATGTAAGTATTATTGAGAGTGGTTGTGGGGGGTTTATCCTAGGCTATATTACCTCCCTAATATCTTATTTTAAACATTCTTTCCGTGACAGGGTCAGACCTTGCAGATA
This sequence comes from Rana muscosa, assembly GCA_029206835.1. Lineage (NCBI taxonomy): Eukaryota > Metazoa > Chordata > Amphibia > Anura > Ranidae > Rana > Rana muscosa. Next base: position 23,523,308 of record JARGYO010005626.1, read on the forward strand.
TACGTGTTATCAAATATATTACAGCATTCAATTTCCATGCGCATGCTCCTGAAGAGTGGATAAATCCACGAAATGCATAGAGCTACTATATGCCGTGTTATACACCAACTATATGTTTTAACCATGTAATGATCACTTGTACCATGTGATTTGCATTATTACTGAATGGTAAATTGTAAATGCTGTATGGATATCCTCTGAATGGAATTTATTGGTTCTCTATGTGTACCCATGATTACCTTCATGCAACTCATGATTGATCTCCAATAAATGTTAATTTTTTTACACCTGCTTGCTTCATATAAAGTCCCAACCTTTAGTCGTCTTGTTTTATGTCAATTCAATAGGGATGGAGGCAACTGACCTCATCAGGTCACCGCCTCATTTAAAGTCCCAAAGTTCTTTTTCTTTTTCTCAAAAATACAGGGATGGAAGTGCGCTTGTTTATATCATTTTAGGTCTGATTAATACCCAATTTTACACATGTAATATGATATTTTACCCAATATAGGAATTCCCCCTCCTTCCACAGGGTCAATCCCCATGGGATGGGATTTGTACCCCCCATCCCTTTACCAGGTAGTCTAATATCCCCGGCAGCTTATGTGCCACATGATACAGATGGGAGCATCGCTCCATCGCATGTGGGAGCTGCGATGCGCACTGCGGGTCTTCCGTCACCCCCAATGGGGTGGGGGGAATCACCCTGCACTGCGCATCGACGTCACGCTTTATGCTATGGAACTGTTGTGCCACGTTTTGGTGCCGCTATGTTCCAATGCTTTTTACATCTAGCAGCCAGATGGAGGGGTATTGTGGCACTGTTTTTCTTGGGGGCGTTTCCGCTCAGCTGCAGTTGCCTACTCTTCACAGTGCACGCCTTCGTGACGTTGGTGGGTGTGGCGGACCAGCCCTTATAAGCCACTCTGGGGCAATCTGACTCACATGATGGTTCCAGCTCTTCACCTGCACACCTTGTGTATCACTCAGATTTGAATTGCTCACCAGGTAAATTGATCCTGTGTACTCATGCTGCACTTCCACTTTAGTTTTTTTCTTTGCCTTCTACTTTCTTCTGGGTAATGGTCCTGATCTTCTATGTATTATATTTTTTACTATTTGTACTCTCTTCTCTCACTAACTTAATCTGGCTCATATACTCATTTGCATCCTATTATCCCATCCTTTACCAAGTATAGGATGCACTACCCATGATACCACATGATATGAGTTTTTAATCTATTTTACATTTTTTTTATTATTTTATTTTTAGTGCTCATGGTCGGTTCTGACCAACATATCCTTTCAGCTTCTTACCTGGTCTTGATCTTTTACTTATCTTATCTTTCTATCATTTTTCATTTTTCACCAACTTAATCTGGCCCATATACTCATTTGCATCCTATTACCCTATCCTTTATCAAGTATAGGATGCACTACCTATGATATGAGTTCTCTACTCTACACATTTACACTTTTACATTTTATTTTTGTTTCCAGTGTTTATGGTCGGTTCTGACCAACATATCCCTTCAGCTTCTCACCTGCACACCCTGTGACCTTTATCTTCCTCTGGGTAAGGGTCTTTGATGTACCTCACTCCTCTATAATTCTTACTTTTCACTCTAACCAACCTAATATGGTTTATATACTTGTTAGCATCTTACTATCCTATCCTTTACCAAGTATAGGATGCACTTTTGGACACCCATCTTGTTTGAGTCCCGGTCTGCCACCACCACCTCAGCTCCCATCAGCGATACCACCCCCAGGGGGGTTTTCTGGTTTATGTTGATGCACTGCTACTGCATAGACACAGATTATGTAAGTATTATTGAGAGTGGTTGTGGGGGGTTTATCCTAGGCTATATTACCTCCCTAATATCTTATTTTAAACATTCTTTCCGTGACAGGGTCAGACCTTGCAGATATACGTGTTATCAAATATATTACAGCATTCAATTTCCATGCGCATGCTCCTGAAGAGTGGATAAATCCACGAAATGCATTGAGCTACTATATGCCGTGTTATACACCAACTATATGTTTTAACCATGTAATGATCACTTGTACCATGTGATTTGCATTATTACTGAATGGTAAATTGTAAATGCTGTATGGATATCCTCTGAATGGAATTTATTGGTTCTCTATGTGTACCCATGATTACCTTCATGCAACTCATGATTGATCTCCAATAAATGTTAATTTTTTTACACCTGCCTGCTTCATATAAAGTCCCAACCTTTAGTCGTCTTGTTTTGTGCTGGTATTGAAGTGGTTAATGATGCTTAAAGTGAAGAAAAAAAGTGAAATATTCCTTTAAATATCGTACCTGGGGGGTGTCTAAAGTATGCCTGTGAAGTGGCATGTGTTTCCCGTGTTTAGAACTGTCCCTGCACAAAATGACATTTCTAAAGGAAAAAAGTCATTTAAAACTGCTTGCGGCTTTAATGTAATGCCTGGTCCCAGCAATATGGATGGAAATCATTGAGAAAAATGCCATTGGTTGCCCCCCCCCCCCCCCACCTCCAATCCCTTTGGGTCTTGTATGGATATTAAGAGGAACCCCACACCCAAATTAAAAAAAGGCCCTATATACTCCGAACAGCAGTATACAGGTGGTGCAAACAAGACAGGGACTGTAGGTTTGTTCTTAAGTAGAATCTGTTTGTAATTTGGAACAGGTAAATTTTTTAGGTGTAGCTCCAGCCGAAAAATCTATTAAGCTTTTTGGAAAACATAGGGAAGGGTTATCACCCCTGTAACATTTGTTTTGCTGTCTATGCACCTGTTCAGAACATTTCACCTCACTTTCCGTCCCAATGACAAATGTTTTTTGAAAATTTGGTTTTTTTATTGAAACAAGGTTTGGTGATAAAGCATCAGTGGAGAGGAGACACCTTTTTCCCATATTAACTCTTACAGCGTTAGAGCTGTAAAGATGTCAGACGCCGGCAAAGGGTGTTAAACGCGATTTAACGAGGCTTAACGCTGTGTTAAGCCTCGTCCGGCATTTCTTTCTCTATTCCAAATCAATGGTTCCCTATGGGAGCCCATTGATTTGAATAGAGGTCGCACCAGAAGTCGGATCAAGATGATCCGACTTGCGGGGCGACTCGTGTGCGGAGAATCTTGAAGGGGAACCCTGCGAAAATGTAAAAAAAAAATTTGCGTGAGGTTCCCCCCAGGACGATACCAGACCCTTCGGTCTGGTATGGATCTTGAGGGGAACCCCCACACCTTCTCCACCATCTTTTTCCCTCTTCTCCTATGTTGAAATGACGCTCTCCACCGATCTAATGCCGCGTGCGCGGTTCGCAGAGACTTATATAGGCATGGGGCGTGGTCACCAGCTGATGTCACCCGGTGACCCCACCCCTTATGGCATCACAGTCCTGGGGCATGATGGGACTGTGACGTCATAAGGGGGCGGGGTCACCGGGTGACATCACTCGGTGACCACGCCCCATGCCTATATAAGTCGTTGCGAACCGCGCACACAGCATTACAGCCGTGGAGAGCGTTGTGTCAACATCAAAGAAGTGAAGACGGCGGAGAAGACTAGGCCAACGCTAGCAAAAGAGCGGCAGAAGATAGTGGAAGAGCCCGGCAGAAGAACCGGAGAGCGGGAGAAGAGAGCGGAGAAGTCGGAAGAGACCCCCGAAGTCGGAAGAAGACCCCCGGAGCTGCCTAATAAATTACTTTAAAAACCTGTCTAGTGTTTTTTTTATTGAGACTTTTTTCCCCCAGGTGAATGGGTAGGGGTACGATGTACCCCATACTCATTCACATAGGGTGGGGGGCCGGGATCTGGGGGGTCTCTTATTAAAGGGGGCTCCCGGATTCCGATAAGCCCCTCTCCCGCAGACCCCGACAACCAACGGCCAGGGTTGTCGGGAAGAGGCCCTTGTCTTCATCAACATGGGGACAAGGTGCTTTGGGGTGGGGGGCGCAGTGCCCCCCCTGCCCCAAAGCACCAACCCCCCATGTTGAGGGCATGTGGCTTGGTATGGTCTAGGAGGGCTGACCTGCCAGGCTGCGTGCTCGGATAAGGGTCTGGTATGGATCCTGGGGGAACCCCGACACCATTTTTTTTTTGGTGTAAGGGTTCCCCTCAAGATCCATACCAGACCGAAGGGTCTGGTATCGTCCTGGAGGGGAACCTCAAGCAATTTTTTTTTTAAAAGATTCTCCGCACACGAGTCACCCCGCAAGTCGGATCATCTTGATCCGACTTCTGGTGTGACCTCTATTCAAATCAATGGGCTCCCATAGGGAATCATTGATTTTGAATAGAGAAAGAAAAACGCGGCTGAACGCTAACACAGGGAAACATGCATTGAATTCAATGCAGAACGTGGAAAAAATCGTGGGAAAAAATGCTGCTTTTTTCCTGGCGTCTGTACTAGCTTTACAGCCCATTTTTTAAAACGTCCGTGGGCACGAGGCCTTAAGCCCTGTACACACGATCGGATATCCTATGGTTTCTAATCCGATGTTTTTTTCCATCGGAAATCCGATGAAACTGTCTTCCATCAGTCTTGCCCACACACCATCAGTCAAAAAACGGACCGTTTCAAACGCAGTGACGTAAAACACTCCGATGAGCCGAAAAAAATTAAGTTCAATGCTTCTGAGCATTCGTCGACTTGATTCTGAGCATGCGTGGGTTTTTTATCCGATGGATTTCCACACAGACGATCGGATTTTGCTATTGTTTTTTTTCCCATTGGATAAATTTAAAACATGTTCTATTTTTTCACGCCGATGGAAAAAAGACTGATGGGGCCCATACACGATCGGTTCGTCCGATGAAAACAGTCCATCGGACTGTTTTCATCGGTAAAACCGATCGTGTGTACACGGCTTTAGGCTTTTTTCACCTGTTGATCTAGTCAGTATCACATCTCCTGTATAAAGCTGGATACACAGTATCCAATTTTCTGCAGATTCTTTACTTCGGATTTACCAAAACCATATAATATGAGGTCACCCCTTAGGAGTTTCAATTTGTATGCAATCAGGCAGGCACCACTACATGGTTTTGGTAAAGCTGAAGGAAATCTGACAACAAAAGTTGTATAGTGTGTATGAGGTCTTAGAATGCCCCATTCCGGATGAATGAGCACAGGGGCACCTTTTGGATAGCAGCATTGTCAATCTGGGGGAGGGAAGTGTTAGATGTACTAGCAGATTGAAATACAGTAACAAATTGAAGCCAAACTTCAGCTAATACTTTATAAGCATATACAGCAAACATTTTTTTCCTTTTGAGGAAAAGGTTATACATATCTATAAAAGCTGATCATTGTAAACACCCTTTTTAGTAGTAAATGGTTTGTCATCTCTGTACCTGATACATTCTGCTGGAGAGCTTGTTCTTTTGAAAGCAACAGCCTTACTGGCTGGATTACAAAAATAAATAAAGTAAAAAAAAAGAAAAATAGAAAAATGAATGCAGCCATCACATCTAAGAAATGGTAAGCTGCAATAAATGCTCTGCTGATCCCCGCTGAGCAGGCGGATGACTGGTCCGTCTCCGTTCACTGTGCAGGTGACATGTCACCGCTGATATCCGCCACTCCATAGGGGTGAATGGGGGGTCTGATCAGGTCTGCCTGAAAAAACAGCAGGCGGTCCTGATTGGACCGCCCATGTGAAGGGGGCCTTAAGCTGGTTACACACTAAGATAAAATTGGAACAGAATTTTAAAGAAATTTTCTACTCAAGAAGAGAAAAAAAGGATCGGACTTTACAGGCAACACACAAATGGAATAGAAAAAATGCTTTAATGTAAAAAAAATTATGTAGAACAAAAATTAAAAACCATACAATATATATGACAATATGATGAAAGTCCCTTGAACGTCAAACGTTGATGCGTTTCGCCGTGAGGCTTCGTCAGGATGGACAAACAGGGGGGGGGGTGGGGGGCGTTTACACACTTGGGACAAATCTCACTATCTGGAATGAGATACATAAAGGTTTAGACAATATATACAGTTAAAAATATATACATTAAAATTGTTGGCTAAAAAATGCATTGCTAGTCCTCTGTGCACATCATAATCCAAAAACAAACAACAAATAAAGAGGAGTACCTCGAAACAGAGTCCGGACAGCGAAATTTGCTCACAGGTGACCAATTTCTTATTATAGTATGGTAAGGGCAGATATATGTATAATCTGGTAGATACATAAGGTATAATGAATAATACACTCTAAGATGAGATAGATAGCATATCTACCTTTTTGGGTCATGCTAATAAACATTGAAAGCATGGGATTCCAACCTGCAAATCAGAAATATTCGAAGAAATATGCAAGGATACACTCCACAAATGGAAAAGCCCAACCCTTGAGACTAGCAAGAGTTGCTAGGCAAATCTGCAGATATCAATTGACATCATCTCAGAGAGCAAACATATAATAAGAGCAAACACGAAAGAGGAAAAGAGATAAGGGAGAGAGGGGAGGGGAAGAAAAACGCCAAAAAGAAAGCACACAACAAACAGCACAATTGTGTTAAAGTGCATTACCGGGTATATCCAATAGGGTATGCCCAGACAGGGGTAGGGGACGTCCTAGTGTAGAGAGAGGGAGAGCTTCATAGTCATCACAGTGTCTCAGCAGAGGTACTTGCAATAAAGGTGCAGGTAGTAGAGCCACTGCAGTGATGCATATATCACTGTTTAGATCTGGGTATAAAGGGGTAAGGTGAAGGCAGCTGAATAAACATACAAAACCTCTACCTCACACTGCAGCACCAGGAGAAAGTCAAGACTTACCTATCCACTGGACGTCAGAAGATGATACCCCCGGGAGTCAGCCTCGCGTGTTGAACACAAGCGCCAGGCCGGGATACATGGGGTATTTATAGTGGAGCACACCGCGCCAAACTATAAAAAACGTGTGGCGCGCTGACATCACATGCGTGCTCCCTGCGTGCGGTGCGCTGACATAGTATATGTGCGCCCTGCCATAATGAGTAGGAATGTGTGGGCGGAAGTGTGAAAAGCGCCATGTTAAGGCAGGGAAAAGCAAAAATAGAGGCCATAAACTGCATGTCCACAAGGGAAAACAAGAGGGCAATCACAAAAAACAAAATCCAAGGAACTAGACACAAAAAACACATAGAAGAGGGAAAGAACAAACGGAAGGGAAAAGCAAAAAAGTATACACATCCACAAAAAGTAGATCTATCATAATAGGCCACAAAATGGCACTATCTATAGAAGCACATAGATCGCTGAGTATGGCAATCACCATATTGAATTAAGATTAAAGGATGCACACAAAGGACGAATAAGCATTAATGAACAAAACATTATTGGGTTATATGATGATATAAAGCATAATACCCATATAGATGGTACCGGTATATAACTATTCACTTAGGATGCATTCCATTGGGTGTGATGTATTCAACATACATATGCATATATCTCCATCAAAAATAGCTTAAATAAATTTGTTATGTATAAAAAATACCTTGAACTAGAATGTTTCAATGGCTGTATTCTCTCCTAGACCAAGATATTATTAATCGAGGATAGAGAATCAGTCATAACATGCGAATAGTGAGTGCAGCAAAGGGGAACAATGGGAAATGGGAACAGGCAATTTGAAGAGACAAAAAATGGGGTTTCACCCCAAATAAAAAGCAGTTAGGAATGATATACTCAATATTGCAAAATTATAATTAATGATTATTATAATTTGACAGGAATGGTTTAAAGCTGACCATGTCATTGAGACCTGGATACCTGGTCGCTTTGAGTTTATATACCCATTCCGTCTCTTGTTGTAGAACCTTCTGGTCAAGGTTGCCGCCCCGTGGGTCCTCATAGACCCGATCCAGGGCCGCAACCTTGAAGACCTGAGGTTCTGATCTATGCTTAAACGCTACATGGTGACCAATGGTGGTGTTCAAGAGGCCACTAGTAGCATAGTATACGTGGTCTTTAACTCTTCTTCAGAATGCTCGAATTGTCTTCCCAATGTAGAAAGACCCACAGCAACAAAAAATTATATAAATAACTCTCTTAGTCTGACAAGTGATATGGTGTTTTAAAAAATGAGTCTGACCATTGGGAAGAGATATCTTAGGACCCTCAATTAAGAGGTTGCAAAAGTCACAATTGCCGCATTTGTATAACCCAAGGGGTTCCTGAGATCTAGTATCAGTCCTGCAATAGTTGCTTTGCACCAAGCGATCTCGAAATGAGCCAATGTAATTTCCGGGTTCGTTCCGATGTATTTATTTAGAACAGGGTCAGCAGAAAGAATGTGCCAATGTTTCTGCATGATGGATCTGATTTGGGCATGTTGATCAGAGTACGTAGTAATGAATCTAACTAGGTCAGAGGTAGATTTTTTAGGGGCTCTAGCAAGAATCATACTTCTTGGTTTGATAAGGGCTTTGTTGAAGGCCTTTTTCAGGCAGTTCCTACTATAACCTCTTATTTGCTAGCTCGTTCTGTCTTCGCACCCACACCAGATACTATGGGGCGACCAGGGGTTTTGGAAAGATTCTTGTGCGTTTTTGGGAGTGAATAGAAACACGTGGTCTTAGGGTGAGGTACCTTGATGCCCTCAAAAATCTCCTTGGTGATCAAACCCTCGGAGAGGGCAGACTGGATGGTATCATTGTATTGCTGGTTGTATTTAACCACCACATCCTCCGAGATCAGCCTGTACCAATCCCGGTTTTTGAGGATGTCCCAGCACATGTTTCTGTAATTAAGCTCATCCATGACCACCACATTCCCGCCCTTGTCCGAGGGCTTGATCACCAAGTGGGAATTGCGACTATGGTCCATGAGGGCCTGTCGTTGTGATGATGATAGGTTTTGGTGGGCGGATCTAACAAGGGCCAAGGATTCAACATCCCCAATGGCTTGGGTTAGAAAGGCCCAGACATTGGAGTTGATGTGTAAGGAGGGGAAATGAGTAGATTTCTTCTTTACAGCCTTACTTAGTGACTCAATATCATTTTGATATTGTTTATTTTGAATTCGTTGGCCCCTGGCCATCTCTGTTTCTGGACTGTTTTCAACTATTTCGGTTCCCTCACTCTCGTCTAGTAGCAGGACAAGGTTCTTAAGGGCTTGGAACTCTGCCACCGTGAAGTCTTTCCAGATCTCCTGATGGGAAAGCTCAGTTTGTTTAGTACATTGTTCCTCGCCATACATAAATTTGAACATGAGCTTCCGGGCAAAGAGGTATAAGTCCTTGATGAGCTCGAATTTGTTAGAGGAGATATTGGGACAAAAACTGAGGCCCAAACATAGGAGATCTGTTTCTACCTCACTCAGAGAGTATGAGGACAAATTAATGGCCTCTAGACGGGATACATCATTATGTATCTCCCCACTTAGATGCATTTCAGTCAATGGTCGAGTCATGGAGGGGCCGGTGGAGAAAGAGGAAGGAATGACAGGCATTCATACTCATTTTGGCCATCGCTTGTGCTGATTCAATGATATGTTGACGAATGTCAGATTCAGCCCGAGTAGTCACGGCAGGGATAGAGGGAATATCAGATGAGGCACCCAGTGATGAATTGGGAAACATTGAGACCCCTCTGTTATTTTGAGGGTTAGAGTCTGAACGTTTGGTGTCGGTAGAATTATTTACTGTCAGTCTCTCGTTATCATCAGTTATGCATTTCTTACTTGGAGTGCCTGTCTGGTACCAACCACCATTCTGAGGTCGTTTTCTTGAGTTCCATCTTCCCTGTCGTCCTCGGCCGCCTGTCCGTGAATTCTGTGAGGTAAGAGAATTGGCAGAAGAATCAGAGTCATATTTATCTTTATCATTAGTTCGTCTGTTGTTCCTAGGTGGATGGGCATCAAACAGACATGCTCCTGTATTAAGGCCAACAGTGTTGAATTTGAAATCGTATACCAAAAGCTTATTCAGACATTTGAAAGAAAATCTAGCCTTTTTTGGCACATGAGATATTTTGAGCAATATTTGATGGAGGATCTCAATCCCAAGGGACTGAGAGTACAAGTATTCACCAACATCTGGGCGCTTGTTCCTGAATTCAAGGCCCGATGGGAACTTAACCTCCAACTCTGTTCAAGGAAAATGATGGAACTGTTGATTGAATACTATATGCAAGAACTTAAGGTAGTAGACTGTGAAATTAAGCGAATATATGACGAAAATGTAGTCAGGCTTGGCAACACAGACTTCGGACCTTTTGATATACGCTTGAAAGAGCATGTACAGAGTTTTACGAAAGACCTGCTCATGAAGAAGGAGGACAAGTTTGCACGTGACAAATTGGCTTTTGCAGGGAAGTATGCCTACAATTGGCCACTTACCAATAGCCAACGGGGAATGCGAAGGGGACCAGGTCCACCTAGGAACAACAGACGAACTAATGATAAAGATAAATATGACTCTGATTCTTCTGCTAATTCTCTTACCTCACAGAATTCACGGACAGGCGGCCGAGGACGACAGGGAAGATGGAACTCAAGAAAATGACCTCAGAATGGTGGTGGGTACCAGACGGGCACTCCAAGTAAGAAACACATAACTGATGATAACGAGAGACCGACAGCAAATAATTCTACCGACACCAAACTTTCAGACTCTAACCCTCAAAATAACAGAGGGGTCTCAATGTCTCAATGTTTCCCAATTCATCACTGGGTGCCTCATCTGATATTCCCTCTATCCCTGCCATGACTACTCGGGCTGAATCTGACATTCATCAACATATCATTGAATCAGGACAAGCGATGGCCAAAATGAGTAATTCGGCCACTTCTGGTGCTGTTGCCAAAGATAGTAAAATATTACGTAGACCATTATTTCCCCCGTATTCCTTGTACCAATACTTTAGACAAACTCAATTTTTCTGATCTCTCTTTGCCTGTCATTCCTTCCTCTTTCTCCACCGGCCCCTCCATGACTCGACCATTGACTGAAATGCATCTAAGTGGGGGGATACATAATGATGTATCCCGTCTAGAGGTCATTAATTTGTCCTCATACTCTCTGAGTGAGGTAGAAATAGATCTCCTAAGTTTGGGCCTCAGTTTTTGTCCCAATACCTCCTCTAACAAATTCAAGCTCATCAAGGACTTATACCTCTTTGCCCGGAAGCTCATGTTCAAATTTATGTATGACAAGGAATTATGTACTAAACAAACTGAGCTTTCCCATCAGGAGATCTGGAAAGACTTCACAGTGGCAGAGTTCCGAGCTCTTAAGAACCTTGTCCTGCTACTAGACGAGAGTGAGGGAACCAAAATAGTTAAAATAGTTGAAAACAGTCCAGAAACAGAGATGGCCAGGGGCCAACGAATTCAAAATAAACAATATCAAAATGATATTGAGTCACTAAGTAAGTCTGTAAAGAATAAATCTACTCATTTCCCCTCCTTACACATCAACTCCAATTTCTGGGCCTTTCTAACCCAAGCCATTGGGGATGTTGAATCCTTGGCCCTTGTTAGATCCGCCCACCAAAACCTATCGTCATCACAATGACAGGCCATCATGGACCTTAGTCGCAATTCCCACTTGGTGATCAAGCCCTCGGACAAGGGCGGGAATGTAGTGGTCATGGATGAGCTTAATTACAGAAACATGTGCTGGGACATCCTCAAAAACCGGGATTGGTACAGGCTGATCTCGGAGGATGTGGTGGTTAAATACAACCAGCAATACAACGATACCATCCAGTCTGCCCTCTCCGAGGGTTTGATCACCAAGGAGATTTTTGAGGGCATCCAGGTACCTCACCCTCAGACCCAGTGTTTCTATTCACTCCCAAAAATGCTCAAGAATCTTTCCAAACCCCATGGTCGCCCCATAGTATCTGGTGTGGGTGCGAAGACAGAACGAGCTAGCAAATTTGTTGATGAGTACCTGCGACCCCATGTAACTACACTTCCCTCTTACATCCAGGACACTCCAGACTAGGGATGAGCTCGGTGTTCGACTCGAACATAAGTTCGACTCGAACATCGGCTGTTCGACCGTTCGGCGAACATCGAACGATTTGGGCCATTCGCGCCAAATTCGAGTGACGCGAACGGCCCACAATACACTGCGCCATCGCAGTGCAATCCCGGCGCTGTGATTGGCCAAGCATGCACTGTGACCCCGCATGCTTGGCCAATCACAGCGCCGGCAGCTAGGAGAGCTATAATTGGCCACAGGCAGGTTGCCTGTGGCCAATTATAGCTCAGGGGGTTTAGCACATGCCCCACACTATAAAAGGCCGCCAGCGCGGCGGCCTTGTGTAGTGTGTTCCGGAGCAGGGAAAGAATTACATAGGCAGGGACAGTGTCAGTGCTATTTGTACCTCAAACTTGTGTGTAGGGAGAGAGAAGGATAGGCAGGGAGAGTGTCAGTGTCATATTCTTTGCTAAACCTTGTGTGCAGGGAGAGAGAAGGATAGGCAGGGGACAGTGTCAGTGTCACATTCTTTGCTAAACCTTGTGTGCAGGGAGAGAGAAGGATAGGCAGGGAGAGTGTCAGTGTCATATACTTTGATAAACCTTGTGTGCAGGGAGAGAGAAGGAAAGGCAGGGGACAGTGTCAGTGTCATATTCTTTGCTAAACCTTGTGTGCAGGGAGAGAGAAGGATAGGCAGGGAGAGTGTCAGTGTCATACTTTGATAAACCTTGTGTGCAGGGAGAGAGAAGGATAGGCAGGGGACAGTGTCAGTGTCATATTCTTTGCTAAACCTTGTGTGCAGGGAGAGAGAAGGATAGACAGGGAGAGTGTCAGTGTCATATACTTTGATAAACCTTGTGTGCAGGGAGAGAGAAGGATAGGCAGGGGACAGTGTCAGTGTCATTGTTGCTAAGCCTCCTGCACATTATACACCTGAAGTTAGCCCGTATTGCTGCTTTTTCTTGGTGTGTTAGACCAACAGGCATTTGCGGCACTTACAGCGGGCGGAGTATGCCTCCTGATCATATTACACCTGAAGTTAGCCTGTATTGCTGCTTTTTCCTGGTGTGTTACACCAACAGGCATTTGCGGCACTTACAGCGGGCGGAGTGTGCCTCCTGATCATATTACACCTGAAGTTAGCCTGTATTGCTGCTTTTTCCTGGTGTGTTACACCAACAGGCATTTGCAGCACTTACAGCGGGCGGAGTGTGCCTCCTGATCATATTACACCTGAAGTTAGCCTGTATTGCTGCTTTTTCCTGGTGTGTTACACAAACAGGCATTTGCAGCACTTACAGCGGGCGGAGTGTGCCTCCTGATCATATTACACCTGAAGTTAGCCTGTATTGCTGCTTTTTCCTGGTGTGTTACACCAACAGGCATTTACAGCACTTACAGCGGGCGGAGTGTGCCTCCTGATCATATTACATCTGAAGTTAGCCTGTATTGCTGCTTTTTCCTGGTGTGTTACACCAACAGGCATTTGCAGCACCTACAGCAGGCGTAGTGTGATTCCTGCAAAATATACTCCTGAAGCTAGGCCTTATTGCTGGTTTTCCCATTTCCCTGCAGGCCATTAGAATGTCTGGAAGGCAAACAAGGAGAGGCAGACAGTCAGGGCAAGCAGGCTCTGTGTCTAGAGACAACAGTGCTGGTCGTGGACGCTGTGCATCGCCATCAGCACGTGGCCATGGGACACGCTTGTCCTTCTTTTCGGCAGCTGGACGTGTTGAGCCGCATCATGCCGAAGACTTGGTAGAGTGGATGACCAAGCCCTCCTCATCCTCCTCATCCTCTCTCATCCAGGCTCAGGGTACTGGCAAAGCAGCTGCCAAAGCGTCCTCTTCCCTGGTATCAATGTCATCATCAGTCACTCCTTCCCTAGACCAACCATGTCCTCCTGAGGAGTCCCCCGAACTGTTTGAGCACAGTGTTGGGTACATGCTCCAGGAGGATGCCCAGCGTTTCGAAGGGTCTGATGATGATACCCAGCTAGAGGAAGGCAGTAGCGTGAGAGCAGAGAGAGGGGATGCTCAAGAAGGACACCAATCTGGCAGTCATGTTCCAGCAGCTGCAGCATACTGCCAGATTGGCTCCAGTGATGAGGAGGGAGTGGATGATGAGGTCACTGACTCCACGTGGGTGCCTAATAGGAGAGAGGAGGAGGAGGAGGAGGATGAGGAGGAGGCACATCTCCAACGAGGCAGGATGCCCTCGGGGGGCCAGCGTAAGGGCAGCACACCGACGGAATCACACCACAGAGCTCCGCCTGTGCAGGGCGCTGCCTCTGCCCGTTATTCAAAAAGTTCTTTGGTGTGGGCCTTTTTTGAGTCGAGTGCATCAGATCGCACAGCTGCTGTTTGCAACATATGTCTCAAGCGTATATCGCGTGGCCAAAACATCACCCGCTTGGGCACCACATGCTTGACCAGACATATGTTGACCTGCCATGCAGCTCGTTGGCAAGCCTACCTTAAAGATCCACACCAAAGAACAAAGCGGACCTCTCCTTCACCGCATCAGCTGGGATCTCCAATCCCACTATACCTTCAGTCCTCTCTGAAACCTGCACTGAGAGGAATGAAGGTGTAGAATTAGGTGTGTCACAGCCAAGTACTTGCGGCCACTCTGCTAGCAGTACACCGACGTCCGATTCTAGCAGGCAAATTTCCCTGCCCCAGCTGCTGGACCGTCGAAAGAAGTTCACTCCCAGCCATCCACATGCCCAGCGGTTGAATGCTAGCTTGGCTAAATTGCTAGCACTTCAACTGCTGCCTTTTCAGTTGGTAGACTCGGCCCCCTTCCGTGAGTTTGTGCAATGTGCGGTTCCTCAGTGGCAGGTTCCCAAACGCCACTTTTTCTCACGGAAGGCGATTCCGGCTCTCTACCGGCATGTGGAAGGCAATGTCTTGGCCTCGCTGGACAGGGCGGTCAGTGGTAAGGTGAATATTACCGCTGACTCATGGTCCAGCAGGCATGGACAGGGACGTTACCTTTCTTTCACGGCCCATTGGGTCACTCTTTTGGCAGCTGGGAAGGATGCAGGACAAGGTGCAGTAGTGTTGGAGGTTGTTCCACCGCCACGCCTCCAAAATGCTACTACTGGTTGTGACACACCTCTGTCCTCCACCCCCTCCTCTTCTTCTTCCTCCATGGCCTCTTCCTGTGCTTTGTCCTCGGAACCAGCGGTGCTCCGTAGGCGTTCAAGGGGCTACGCAAGTACGCAGGCAAAAAGATGCCATGCCGTGCTTGCGCTGGTGTGTTTGGGGGACAGGAGCCACACTCGGGCAGAGGTTCTGTCTGCTCTGCAGGGGCAGGCCGAGAGGTGGTTGACGCCATGCCAGCGTAAGCCAGGAATGGTAGTTTGCGACAATGGCACCAACCTCCTCTCCGCTCTCCGACAGGGACAACTGACCCATGTGCCCTGTGTGTCTCACGTCCTTAACCTGGTGGTGCAGCGGTTCTTGGGCAGGTACCCGGGCTTACAGGATGTCCTGAGGCAGGCCAGGAAAGTCTGTGTGCATTTCCGCAGATCTTATAATGCCAGTGCTCGCCTGGCTGAGCTGCAAAAGGAGTTGAACCTGCCCAAGAACCGCCTTATATGTGACATGCCCACCAGGTGGCACTCAACGTTGGCCATGCTGCAGCGGCTGCACACGCAGCAGAGGGCCATCAATGAGTACCTGTGCGACTACGGCACCAGGACAGGGTCAGGGGAGCTCAGGTTTTTTCACCACGCCAGTGGGGCATGATCAGGGATGCATGCACTGTCCTGGCACCATTTGAGGAGGCCACGAGGATGGTGAGCAGTGACAGTGCATGCACCAGTGACACTGTACCTCTTGTCCACCTGTTGGAACATACGCTGCATGGAATAATGGACAGGGCACTTGTGGCAGAACAGAGGCAGGAAGAGGAGGACTTCCTTGCCTCTCAAGGCCCCCTTTACCCAGACAGTGTTCCTTCTGTCCCACCCATCGCACAGGAAGAAGAGGAGGAGGAGGAGGAGGATTGTGTCAGCATGGAGGTGGAGCCTGGCACTCAGCATCATCAGCAGCAGTCTTTTAGGGATGATTTACAGTCCCAAGAAACCAGTGGACTTGTACGTGGCTGGGAGGAGGTGGCTGCGGATCATGTCGTCCTTAGTGACCCAGAGGACTCCGGACCGAATCCCTCAGCTAACCTATGCTGCATGGCCTCCCTGATCCTGCAAAGTCTGCGGAAGGATCCTTGTATTCTTCGGATCAAGGAGAGGGACCATTACTGGCTGGCCACTCTCCTTGATCCACGGTACAAGGGTAAGGTTGCGGACCTTATCTTACCATCGCAGAGGGAGCAGAGGATGAGACAACTCCGGGAGGCCTTGCAGAAAGGTCTGTGCAACGCGTTCCCAGAGACTGGGAGGTTACAAACTCCTGGTCCTGGACAACGAGTTGCTGAGGCTTCGGTCAGTCAAAGAAGGAGCGGTGGGGAAGGTGGCCGTCTGACCGATGCGTTCAGACAATTCTTTAGTCCGCAGCCCCAAGGTATGATCAGTTCCAGCAACCATCGCCAGCGTCTGATATACATGGTGCAGGAATACCTAGGGGCATGGTCAGACTTGGACACCTTCCCCACCAAAAATCCTCTGGCTTACTGGGTCTTGAGGATGGATCACTGGCCAGAGCTTGCACAGTATGCAATTGAGCTACTGGCCTGTCCTGCATCCAGCGTTCTTTCAGAACGCACATTCAGTGCTGCTGGAGGATTTGTCACGGATCACAGGGTGCGCCTGTCCACCGACTCGGTTGATCGACTGACCTTCATAAATATGAACCAGTCTTGGATCACCACCAGCTACCAAACACCTGAAGCTGATATAACAGACTAATTTATTTTCAAATGTCACATCCCTTCAAGACTGATTCTGATGCTGAGAGACTGTCCTGTTATGTTGACTGACTATCCTCCTCCTCCTCAATGATCTGATTGATGATGATAGCTTGGAAGAACATTTTTGTTTCTGGGTGCCGCCACCAGTGGCTAAGGCCCAATTTTTCAGCCCCTGTTTAACAGGGGCATGTAATTACAATTTTTTATGCAATGCTTTGCAGCATGGCTCATTCCTGCACTCCAACTAGAGTATCTGGGAGAGGTTGCAGTGTCGTGGCACCAGCACCAGTGGCTAAGGCCCAGTTTTTCAGCTCCTGTTTAACAGGGGCGTGTAATTACAATTTTTGATGCAATACTTTGCAACAGGGCTCATTGATGTGCTCCAAGTACAGTATCTGTGAGGGGTTGCAGTGTTGTGGCACCAGTGCCTAAGGCCCAATTTTTCTGCCTCTGTTTAACAGGGGCATGTAATTACAATTCTTGATCTAATAATTCACAGCAGGGCCCATTCCTGCGCCCACCAAGAGTAACTGTGAGGCCTTACAGTGTTGTGTCAACACCCCCACCACCACCACCAAAGGCCCAATTTTTCAGCCCCTGTTCAACAGGGGCATGCAATTACAATTCTTGATCTAATAATTCACAGCAGGGCCCATTCCTGCGCCCAACAAGAGTAACTGTGAGGCCTTACAGTGTTGTGTCAACACCACCACCACCACCACCAAAGGCCCAATTTTTCAGCCCCTGTTCAACAGGGGCATGCAATTACAATTCTTGATCTAATAATTCACAGCAGGGCCCATTCATGCGCCCACCAAGAGTAACTGTGAGGGCTCACAGTGTTGTGGCAACACCAACATGTAAGGGGCAAATTTCAGCTGAGTATATACGGCAGGCCCCATCTTTCAAACATCCAACTTACAAACGACTCCTCCTTGCAAACGGAAGGATACAACAGGAAGTGAGAGGAAATCTACCCCTAGGAAGGCAAATTCTCTCCTGTAAGAGTTAATATGGGAAAAAAGTGTCTCCTCTCCACTGATGCTTTATCACCAATTCTTGTTTCAATAAAAACCCCAAATTTTCAAAAAACATTTGTCATTAGGACGGAAAAGTGAGGTGAACTGTTCTGAACAGGTGCACACTGCACAGACAGCAAAACAAATGTTACAGGGGTGATAACCCTTCCCTATGTTTTCCAAAAAGCTTAAAAATAGATTTCTTGGCTGGAGCTACACTTAAACAATGTACCTGTTCAAAATTACAAACAGATTCTACATAATATTTCGTTTGATGGTTCCCACTTCCTCCAGGTACAAGGTGTCGCTATGGGCACTTGTTGCGCCCCGTCCTATGCGAACTTGTACCTGGGGGGGTGGGAACGCGAGCTCTTCTCCAGTGAAGAACATGGTCATCTTTTTTTCTTCTGTTCTGGGGTGGTTTCGCTTCATTGATGATGTATTGATGTTATGGGCGGGATCTCTGGCTACTCTGAATGAATTCATGCAGATGCTAAGTACTAACAGATATAATCTCAAATTTACCATGGTGTACAGTCAAACGGTGATTGCCTATTTGGACATATCGATTTACATTACAGAAGAGGGTCTAATCAAAACCACTCTGTATCGTAAACCCACGGCTGGAAACACCATTCTGCATGCTGCCAGCTCGCATCCCCGCCCATTGATTCAGAGCATACCATTCGGGCAATATCTGCGTCTTAGACACAATTGTTCTGATGATACTAAATTCAAAGAAGAGGCTGATCTTATCTATATACGTCTCAAAATGAGAGGTTATAGTAGGAACTGCCTGAAAAAGGCCTTCAACAAAGCCCTTATCAAACCAAGAAGTATGATTCTTGCTAGAGCCCCAAAAAAATCTACCTCTGACCTAGTTAGATTCATTACTACGTACTCTGATCAACATGCCCAAATCAGATCCATCATGCAGAAACATTGGCACATTCTTTCTGCTGACCCTGTTCTAAATAACTACAATCGGAACGAACCCGGAAATTACATTTCGACGGGCTAGCTCAATTCAAGATCGCTCGGTACAAAGCAACTATTGCAGGACTGATACTAGATCTCAGGAACCCCTTGGGTTATACAAATGCGGCAATTGTGACTTTTGCAACCTCTTAATTGAGGGTCCTAAGATATCTCTTCCAAATGGTCAGACTAATTTTTTAAAATACCAGATCACTTGTCAGACTAAGGGAGTTATTTATATAATTTTTTGTTTCTGTGGGTCTTTCTACATCGGGAAGACTATTCGAGCATTCTGGAGAAGAATTAAAGATCACGTATACTATGCCACCAGTGGCCTCTTGAACACCACCATTGGTCACCATGTGGCGTTTAAGCATAGATACGAACCTCAGGTCTTCAAGGGTCTATGAGGAACCACGGGGCGGAAACTTTGACCAGAAGGTTCTACAACGAGAGACGGAATGGGTATATAAACTCAAAGCGACCAGGTATCCAGGTCTCAATGACATGGTCAGCTTTAAACCATTCCTGTCAAATTATAATAATCATTAATTATAATTTTGCAATATTAAGTATATCATTCCTAACTGCTTTTTATTTGGGGTGAAACCCCATTTTTTGTCTCTTCAAATTGCCTGTTCCCATTTCCCATTGTTCCCCTTTGCTGCACTCACTATTCGCATGTTATGACTGATTCTCTATCCTCGATTAATAATATCTTGGTCTAGGAGAGAACACAGCCATTGAAACATTCTAGTTCAAGGTATTGTTTATAAATAACAAATGTATTTAAGCTATTTTTGATGGAGATATATGCATACTGTATGTATGTTGAATACATCACAGCCAATGGAATGCATCCTAAGTGAATAGTTATATACCATCTATATGGGTATTATGCTTTATATCATCATATAACCCAATAATGTTTTGTTCATCAATGCTTGTTCGTCCTTTGTGTGCATCCTTTAATCTTAATTCAATATGGTGATTGCCATACTCAGCGATCTATGTGCTTCTATAGATAGTGCCATTTTGTGGCCTATTATGATAGATCTACTTCTTGCGGATGTGTATACTTTTTTGCTTTTCCCTTCCGTTTGTTCTTTCCCTCTTCTATGTGTTTTTTGTGTCTAGTTCCTTGGATTTTGTTTTTTGTGATTGCCCTCTTGTTTTCCCTTGTGGACATGCAGTTTCTGGCCTCTATTTTTCCTTTTCCCTGCCTTAACATGGCGCTTTTCACACTTACGCCCACACATTCCTACTCATTACGGCAGGGCGCACATATACTATGTCAGCGCACCGCATGTTTTTTAGAGTTTGGCGCGGTGTGCTCCACTATAAATACCCCATGTATCCCGGCCTGGCGCTTGTGTTCAACGCGCGAGGCTGACTCCCGGGGGTATCAGCTTCTGACGTCCAGTGGATAGGTAAGTCCTGACTTTCTCCTGGTGCTGCGGTGTGAGGTAGAGGTTTTGTATGTTTATTCAGCTGCCTTCACCTTACCCCTTTATACCGAGATCTAAACAGTGATATATGCATCACTGCAGTGGCTCTACTACCTGCACATTTATTGCAAGTACCTCTGCTGAGACTCTGTGATAACTATGAAGCTCTCCCTCTCTCTACACTAGGACATCCCCTACCCCCGTCTGGGCATACCCTATTGGATATACCCGGTAATGCACTTTAACACAATTGTGCTGTTTGTTGTGTGCTTTCTTTTTGGCGTTTTTCTTCCCCTACCCTCTCTCCCTTATCTCTTTTCCTCTTTTGTGTTTGCTCTTATTATATGTTTGCTCTCTGAGATGATATCAATTGATATCTGCAGATTTGCCTAGCAACTCTTGCTAGTCTCAAGCGTTGGGCTTTTCCATTTGTGGAGTGTATCCCTGCATATTTCTTCAAATATTTCTGATTTGCAGGTAGGAATCCCAATTTCAATGTTTATTAGCATGACCCAAAAAGGTAGATATGCTATCTATCTCATCTTAGAGTGTATTATTCATTATACCTTATGTATCTACCAGATTATACATATATCTGCCCTTACCATACTATAATAAGGAATTGGTCACCCGTGAGCAAATTTCGCTGTCCGGATGAAATATGGTGATTTGAGACTGTCCATAATTCTAAGACTCCATTCACACAGGGGCAACATGACTTCCAGCGTGACTTTGGGAGGCAACTTGGACACGACTTCAGTATGAATCACAGCGTGACATGAGGCAACTTACAAGGCTGTTTCGAGGTACTCCTCTTTATTTGTTGTTTGTTTTTTGATTATGATGTGCACAGAGGACTAGCAATGCATTTTTTAACCAACAATTTTAATGTATATATTTTAACTGTATATATTGTCTAAACCTTTATGTATCTCATTCCAGATAGTGAGATTTGTCCCAAGTGTGTAAACCCCCCCCCCCCCGTTTGTCTGTCCTGACGAAGCCTCACAGCGAAACGCTTCGACGTTTGACGTTCAAGGGACTTTCATCATATTGTCATATATATTGTATGGTTTTTAATTTTTGTTCTACGATATTTTTTTGACATTAAAGCATTTTTTCTATTCCATTTGTGTGTTGCCTGTAAAGTCCGATCCTGTTTTGCTCTTCTTGAGTAGAAAATTTCTTTACGCTATTACGGATGTGGCAATGTGAGTGCTCTCCCTATCCCCCAATTTTGGAACAGAATTTTGTATGAGGCACGAGCGTTCGATTTTCGTATATTTCAACAACTTTCGACATCCGATTCAGACTTTCCAAACAAAACTTTTCATGGGGACAAACTTCTCGTATGTGAACAGAGTGAACTATTTTCATTTAATGTGTACTGTTTTCGCATGAGAAAAATCAGACACGAAAGACTGCGCATGATCAGAAACAATAAACAACAAACAAAGTCTTTATCCATACTTCATGTCCATCCTCAGTTCCAATCTACTGTGAAACATCAAGGAAAACCGGACAATTGTTTGCCCGATTTTTTAATACACTCTGTTCCAAATTATTATGCAAATTCTATTTCAGTGTCACAAAGATTAAAAATATTTTTTTCAGTTTAACTCATGGATGACATTGTGTCTCAGGGCTCTTTTGATCACTGAAAACAATCTCGGACACCTGTGATAATTAGCTTGCCAGGTGAGCCCAATTAAAGGAAAAACTACTAAAGGATGGTGTTCCACGTTATTAAGCAGAGCACCATTTTCAAGCAATATGGGGAAGAAAAATGATCTCTCTGCTGCGAAAAGAGTGAAATAGTTCAATGCCTTGGACAAGGTATGAAAACATTAGATATTTCACGAAAACTTAAGCGTGATCATCGCACTATTAAGAGATTTGTGGCTGATTCAGAGCACAGACGGGTTTCGTGCAGATAAAGGCACATTGAGGAAGATTTCTGCCAGATCCATGCATCGGATCAAGAGAGCAGCTGCTAAAACACCATTACATAGCAGCAAACAGATATTTGAAGCTGCTGGTGCCTTTGGAGTCCCACAGACATCAAGGTGTAGAGTCCTCCAGAGTCTTGCAACTGTGCATAAACCTTCGGCCACCACTAACCAATGCTTACAAGCAGAAACGGCTGCATTGGGCAGAAAAATACATGAAGACTAATTTTCAAACAGTCCTGTTCACTGATGAGTGCCGTGCAACCCTGGATGGTCCAGATGGATGGAGTAGTGGATGGTTCATGGAAGGCCACCCTGTTCCAACAAGGCTGCGACGTCAGCAAGGCAGTGGTGGAGTCATGTTTTGGGCCGGAATCATGGGAAGAGAGCTGGTCGGCCCTCTTTAGGGTCCCCGAAGGTGTAAAGATGACGTCTGCAAAGTATGTGGAGTTCCTGACTGACCACTTCCTTCCCTGGTACAGAAGGAAGAACTATGCTTTCCATAATAAAATCATCTTCATGCATGACAATGCACCATCTCATGCTGCAAAGAATAACTCTGCATCAATGGCTGCTATGGGGATAAAAGGAGAGAAAGTCATGGTGTGGCCTCCATCCTCCCTTGACCTCAATCCTATTGAGAACCTTTGGAGCATCCTCAAGAAAAAGATCTATGAGGGTGGAAGGCAGTTTACATCCAAACAGCAGCTCTGGGAGGCTATTCTGACATCTTGCAAACAAATTCAAGCAGAAACTGTCCAAAAACTCACAAGTTCAATGGATGCAAGACTGCATCAAATAAGGGGTCCTATGTTAAAATGTAACGTGACCTGTTAAAATGTTTAAAAAGTTAAAATGTTGTTCAATGTTTGATTGAAATAGCTTTTGGTTTCAGTAAATATGCTGCAAACACAACAAATGACAATTTTCAGTTCTTTACAACCTATAAAGTGTTTTGAAACTTACTGTGCGTAATAATTTGGAACAGTGCATTGTAAGTTTTTTATAAAAAAAAAAAAAAAACTGTTATCATTAGGAGGTTTGTTCAATAAAATTTGAATTGTACTCTTAATAGTTGATAACATGAGAATTATGCTGACTGTTGTTTACATCAATTATTTAGGTAAATGAGAAAAATATAATTGCCATAATAATTTGGAACACGGTGTAAAGTGGCGTTCCAGTCAATTGTTTGTTTATTAAAAGTCAGCAGCTATAAAAAGTGTAGCTGCTGACTTTTAATAAACAGCCACTCACCTGTCCCACTGTCCAGCGGTGTACTCACTGCAGTTGTGTTCTCTCCGTGTCCTTCCTCGGCGGCGCTGCCATCCCTAACTGGTGCCCGACAATGCCCAGCTTCATGTGGCAAGAGTATGCAGCCAGTTCCTGGAGGATGAAAGAATTGATACCATTGAATGGCCCCCACGCTCACCTGACCTAAATCCAATGGAACACCTCTGAGACATTATTACTCATTAGGGGCATGCCCCAACATTGTCAGGCATACACACAAGCAAATAATGGCCATGCAAACTGCTGAAGACCATTTTGAGTTGTTGCAATGAAATTTCAGCAAACTGGACTAGCCTGCTGCACCCGATGCGCGTGCCCGGCGGCCGCGATAGACCGTGGATCTGTGTGTGTAAACACACAGATCCACGTCCTGTCAGGGAGAGGAGACCAGTGGTGTGTCCCTTGTACATAGGGACACAGATCGGTCTCCTCCCCGAGTCAGTCCCCTCCCCCCACAGTAAGAATCACTAATAGGGAACACATTTAACCCCTTCCTCGCCCCATAGTGTTAACCCCTTCCCTGCCAGTCATGTTTATACAGTAATCAATGCATTTTTATAGCACAGATCGCTGTATAAATGTGAATGGTCCCAAAAATGTGTCAAAAGTGTCCGATGTGTCCGCCGCAATATCGCAGTCACGATAAAAATCGCTTATCGCCGCCATTACTAGTAAAAAAAAATAATAATAAAAATGCTATAAATCTATCCCCTATTTTGTAGACGCTATAACTTTTGCGCAAACCAATCAATATACGCTTATTGCGATTTTTTTTACCAAAAATATGTAGAAGAATACGTATCGGCCTAAACTGAGGAATTTTTTTTTTTAAAATGGATATTTATTCTAGCAAAAAGTAAAAAATATTGTGTTTTTTTCAAACTTGTCGCTTTTCTTTTGTTTATAGCCCAAAAAATTAAAACCGCAGACGTGATCAAGTACCACCAAAATAAAGCTCTATTTGTGGGAAAAAAAGGACACAAATTTAGTTTGGGTACAGCGTCGCACGACCGCGCAATTGTCATTCAAAGTGTGACAGCGCTGAAAGCTGAAAAATGGCTTGGGCAGGAAGGGGGTTTAAGTGCCCAGTAGAGAAGTGGTTAAGGTTAAACCGCTTCTCTTCTAATTTTAATGAATGGCCGCGTGATTCCCTTTCGCGGAAAAGTTTCATCCCTATTGTGGGGTCACCAGTATGGTATTTTTACATTGAAATCATATCCCCTCTCAAGCGTCTCTTCTCCAGAGAGAATAAGTTCAGTGCTCGTAACCTTTCCTTATAACTAAAGTCCTCCAGTCCCTTTATTTGCCTTATTGCCCTTCCCTGGACTCTCTCCAGTTCCTGCACCTCCTACCTGAGGACTGGTACTCAGAACAGGACGGCATACTCCGGGTGGGGCCGGACCAGAGTCTTGGAGAGTGGGAGAATTATTGTTTTATCTCTGGAGTAATGCCGCGTACACACGATCATTATTCACGGCGGTTAAAAAACCGCCGTGAATAATGTCATTAAAAACGAGGGAACGGCTTGTTCCCCACACGCGGTCGTTTTTCACGTCGTTTTTTCTCTTGTCGAGAAAAACGACCGTCTGTGGGCTCCGCGGCAGTGTTTCCCTATGGGAAACACTGCCGCAGAAAACATGTTGAAAAAAACGACGAGAAAAATTAGAACATGTTCTAATTTTTCTCGTCGTTTTTAATGCCGTTTTTCTCGTCGAAAAAAACGACAGAAAGCCCACAGACTATCGTTTTTCTCGTCGAATGGGAAAAATTTCGTTTTTCTCGACGAGAAAAACGCCCGTGTGTACGCGGCATTAATCCTCTTTTTAATGCATGCCAATATTCTGTTTGCTTTGCTTGCAGTAGATTTGCATTAAATGCCATTGCTGAGCTCGTCATCTATTAGGACCCCCAGGTCCTTTTTCATCCTAGATTCCACCAGAGGTTCTCCCCCTAGTGAGTAGATTGCATTCATATTTTTGCCACCCAAATGCATTATTTGATATTTTTCTACATTTAACCTTATTTGCCATGTAGTTGCCCACCACATTAATTTGTTCAGTTCCTCTTGCAAGGTTTCCACATCTGCAGAGAAATTATTGCCCTGCTTAGCTTAGTATTGTCTGCAAATACTGAGATTGAGCTGTTTATCCCATCCTCCAAGTCGTTTATGAATAAATTAAATAGAATTGGTCACAGGACAAAACCCTGGGGGACCCTGCTTTCCACACCGGACCATTCCCGAGTGCTCAGGGCTGGAATGGGACAACAATTTGGCCCTGGACTTCATCCAGACCGGCCCACTTTAATTTAATAAAATGCTGCCCCCCACCCCCCAAAAAAATCACGCCCACCATAAGGCCCCTACCTCTATTATTGTATATCATGAGAGGGTGAGCGAGAGGGGAATGAGAGAGAGAGAGAGAGGGAGGGTTGAGGGAAAGGGAGGGGGTGAGTGTAGGACCTCTTTCACACTGAGGCGTTTTTCAGGCGCTTTTGGGCTAAAAATAGCACCTGTAAAGCGCCTGAAAAACGCCTCCACTGCAGTCCCAGTGTGAAAGTCCGAGTGCTTTCACACTGGGGCGCTGCCAGGGCATTAAAAAAAGTCCTCCAAGCAGCATCTTTGGGGCGGTGGAGGAGCGGTGTACACCGCTGCTGAAGCGCCTGCAAAGCACTTCGGCAGCATCGCTATGCGGGCGCATTTAACCTTAATTTGGCTGCTAGCCGGGGTTAAAAGCACCTGCTAGAAGCCGAATAGCGCAGCTAAAACGACAGTAAAGTGCAGCGTTTTACCGTCTATGCCCGCCCCAGTGTGAAAGCAGCCTAAGAGTCAGGGAGTGAATGAGACAGAGGAAAGGGCAGAGAGACAGAGGAAAGGGCAGAGAGACAGAGGAAAGGGCAGAGAGACAGAGGAGGAGAGCTGAGAGATAGAGGAGGAGAGCTGAGAGATAGAGGAGGAGAGCTGAGAGATAGAGGAGGAGAGCTGAGAGATAGAGGGGGAGCTGAGAGATAGAGGGGGGTCTAAGAGACAGAGGAAGGGTCTGAGAGACAGAGGAAGGGTCTGAGAGACAGAGGAGAGGTCTGAGAGACAGAGGGGGGAGCTGAGAGACAGAAGGAGGGAGCTGAGAGACAGAGGGGGGAGCTGAGAGACAGAGGGGAGAGCTGAGAGATAGAGGAGGGGGCTGAGAGACAGTGGAGGCGTTTGAGAGACAGAGGAGGGGTTTGAGAGACAGAGGGGCTGAGAGACAGGGGGCTGAGAGACAGAGAGGAGAGCTGAGAGACAGTGGAGGAGAGATGAGAGACAGAAGAGGAGAGCTGAGAGACAGAGGAGGGGTCTGAGAGACAGAGGAAGGGTCTGAGAGACAGAGCAGGGGTCTGAGAGACAGAGGAGGGGTCTGAGAGACAGAGGAGGGGTCTGAGAGACAGAGGGGGGACTGAGAGACAGAGGGGGGTCTGAGAGACAGAGGGGGGGCTGAGAGACAGAAGAGGGGTCTGAGAGACAGAGGGGGGAGCTGAGAGACAGAGGGGGGAGCTGAGAGACAGAGGGGGAGCTGAGAGACAGAGGAGGGAGCTGAGAGACAGAGGGGGGAGCTGAGAGACAGAGGGGAGAGCTGAGAGATAGAGGAGGGGGCTGAGAGACATTGGAGGCGTTTGAGAGACAGAGGAGGGGTTTGAGAGACAGAGGGGCTGAGAGACAGGGGGCTGAGAGACAGAGAGGAGAGCTGAGAGACAGTGGAGGAGAGATGAGAGACAGAAGAGGAGAGCTGAGAGACAGAGGAGGGGTCTGAGAGACAGAGGAAGGGTCTGAGAGACAGAGCAGGGGTCTGAGAGACAGAGGAGGGGTCTGAGAGACAGAGGAGGGGTCTGAGAGACAGAGGGGGGACTGAGAGACAGAGGGGGGTCTGAGAGACAGAGGGGGGCTGAGAGACAGAAGAGGGGTCTGAGAGACAGAGGGGGAGCTGAGAGACAGAGGGGGAGCTGAGAGACAGAGGAGGGAGCTGAGAGACAGAAGGAGGGAGCTAAGAGACAGAGGGGAGAGCTAAGAGACAGAGGAGGGGGCTGAGAGACAGTGGAGGCGTTTGAGAGACAGAGGAGGGGTCTGAGAGACAGAGGGGGGAGCTGAGAGACAGAAGAGGAGAGCTGAGAGACAGAAGAGGAGAGATGAGAGACAGAGGAAGGGTCTGAGAGACAGAGGAGGGGTCTGAGAGACAGAGGGGGGTCTGAGAGACAGAGGGGGGACTGAGAGACAGAGGGGGGACTGAGAGACAGAGGGGGGTCTGAGAGACAGAAGAGGAGAGCTGAGAGACAGAAGAGGAGAGATGAGAGACAGAAGAGGAGAGATGAGAGACAGAAGAGGAGAGATGAGAGACAGAGGAGGGGTCTGAGAGACAGAGGAAGGGTCTGAGAGACAGAGGAAGGGTCTGAGAGGCAGAGGAGGGGTCTGAGAGACAGAGGAGGGGTCTGAGAGAGACAGAGGGGGGTCTGAGAGACAGAGGGGGAGCTGAGAGACAGAGGGGGAGCTGAGAGACAGAGGGGGAGCTGAGAGACAGAGGGGGAGCTGAGAGACAGGGGGGAGCTGAGAGACAGGGGGAGCTGAGAGACAGAGGGGGGAGCTGAGAGACAGAGGGGGAGCTGAGAGACAGAGGGGGGAGCTGAGAGACAGAGGGGGGGAGCTGAGAGACAGAGGGGGGAGCTGAGAGACAGAGGGGGGAGCTGAGAGACAGAGGGGGGAGCTGAGAGACAGAGGGGGGAGCTGAGAGACAGAGGAGAGCTGAGAGACAGAGGAGGGATCTGAGAGACAGAGGAGGGGTCTGAGAGACAGAGGGGGGGACTGAGAGACAGAGGGGGGGACTGAGAGACAGAGGGGGGGACTGAGAGACAGAGGGGGGTCTGAGAGACAGAGGGGGGTCTGAGAGACAGAGGGGGTCTGAGAGACAGAGGGGGAGCTGAGAGACAGAGGGGGAGCTGAGAGACAGGGGGAGCTGAGAGACAGGGGGAGCTGAGAGACAGAGGGGGGAGCTGAGAGACAGAGGGGGGAGCTGAGAGACAGAGGGGGGGAGCTGAGAGACAGAGGGGGGTCTAAGAGACAGGGGTCTGAGAGACAGAGGGGGGAGCTGAGAGACAGAGGGGGGCTGAGAGAAAGAGTGGGAGAGCTGAGAGATAGAGGAGGGGGCTGAGAGACAGTGGGGGTCTGAGAGACAGGGGTTTGAGAGACAAAGGGGGAGCTGAGAGACAGAGGGGGAGCTGAGAGACAGAGGGGGAGCTATGAGACAGAGGAGGAGAGCTGGGAGACAGAGGAGGAGAGCTGGGAGACAGAGGAGGAGAGCTGGGAGACAGAGGAGGAGAGCTGGGAGACAGAGGAGGAGAGCTCCAAGAGCTTGCATACTATTGATGTTAGGCTAACTGGTCTGTAATTCCCAGGGATATATCTTGGCCCTTTTTTAAATATTGAGCTACATTGGCTTTTCTCCAATCTGCTGGTATCATTCCAGTCAGTAGACTGTTCGTACAAATTAGGAACAATGGTCTGGCAATTACTTGACTGAGTTCCTTAAGGACCCTCGGGTGCAAGCCATCTGGTCCCGGTGACTTAGTAATGTTTAGTTTATCAAGTCTATTTCTAATTCTATCCTCTGTTAGCCATGAGGGTGCTTCCTGTGACGTGTCATGAGGATAAACATTTCAGTTTTGGTTACTGAAGCCCCCCGTTTCCCTCGTGAAGACTGAGGCGAAGAATAAATTCAATACCTTCGCCATATCTCCATTCTTAGTAACCAGATTTCCTTCATTATTCTTTATGGGACCAATATGATCTGACCTCCCTATTTCCTATTTAAAGAATTTCTTGGGATTTTTGTTACTTTCCTCCGCTATGTGCCTTTCGTGTTCTATCTTAGCTGCCCTGATTATACCCTTACATTTCTTGTTGCATTCTTTGTAAAGTTGGAATGCTGGTGATGATCCCCCAGCCTTGTATTTTTTGAAGGCCTTCTCCTTTGCTTTTATATGCTGAAGTCAAAGCAAGTGTAAATGAGCCCCAAAGGCTACGTTTACCTTTCAAAAAATAAATGCATATCTTTTACAGGTAAAATATGTGTAAGGTCACATTTACACTTGCTTCGGATTCAACACACATTAACGGCTAGTTTACACTTGCTTCAAAACAAGGCTTCGGACAGGCTTTGTTAAAGCTCTTGGAACGCTAGTCAAAGCTCCTGTCACTAAATAAAATGGTTAGCTTACAGTCCTGTTTACACCTTGCTTTTGCTTTGCTTTGGCTTCACTTCAAAAATGATACCCCATGTAGCTTTAGTGGTGCTTCAAAGCGTTTTCAAAGCCTCCATAGAAGTCTATGGCAAAGCTCGCTTCAAGCAAGCCCCACTGAATCCTCATCGAAGCCCCACTAAATGCTCATCAGAGCCCCATCAAATGCTCATCCGAGCCCCATCGAAGCCCCGCCAAAGCCTCATCGAAGCCCCACCAAAGCCTCATCGAAGCAGCAAGCAAAAGTAAGGTGTAAACAGGACTAAGCTAACCATTTTAGTTAGTGACAGGAGGCGCTACGACTGGTGTTCAGAGAGCTTTAACATAGCGTGTCCGAAGCCATGTTTTGAAGCAAGTGTAAACTAGCCCTAATTTTTTTTTTTTTTTACACAGGAGCCTGCAGAGTTTTGCACCTGCAATCAGTGGATCAGGGGTACAAAGTTAGGCTCCTGCGGACACTTTAAACAGCTCTCTGCCCATACCTCTGTACAGCACTCGGTAACTGAGCTGCAAGAAGTGTCAGCGCACCCATAGTCCATTGAGAGCTACAAGTCTGTACTCTGCTGTGGCAGATGGGACTTGTAGTTTATTCATATTCAGAGATCTTTGTGAATTAATCACGTCAGAGGTGTAATTAGAACCTTCAGGGCCCGATGCAAGAACCCATGAAGGGTCCCCTTGCCCCCCCCCCCCCACCCCATCTGAGCTACGGGCTTCTAGTTCTGGGAGGGCATCCATGGACATCCTCCCAGAACCCTGCCTGCCAAGTGCCCCCTGGGGCGCACATCCAGTGGGCTCTATGATTGCTTTGTCCTTCGGACACAGCGGATCACAGATCATGCTAAATAGCCAAACATCCTTTATTATGTGATCAACTGATCACACGTAAACAGACTTGCTGGTTATCAGCAGTCCTTTCCCCCCATGCTGTGTCTGTGTGAGGAAAGGAGAGGTGTTAACCGGCAAGACTGTCAGTACATTGTTTACATTGATAATCAGGGCACTGATCATATCTATCTATCAGTGCTCATCAATACCGCTTATCAGTGCCACAAATGAGTGCTCATCAATATGCCTATCAGTGCTGCCCATTAGTGCTCATCAATGCCGCCTATCAGTGCAACCTATCAGTGCTCATTAGTGCCGCCTATCAGTGCTGCCCATCAGTGCCACCCATCAGTGCTATATACAAAAAATATTAGCCCTACTAACACATAAGAGCAGCTACAATACCTGTGAAGAAAAGGCAAAAACAAACAATATACAAAAAATGTAGCGCTGTACGTGACAATAAAAAATTAATTAATTCAATTAAACACAATAAAAACACCCAAGTGCTATAGTGAAAATCCAAATGAGTGAATGAAGAAAGTCTGAATGAATAAAATTCAAAGTTCGATTGAATATAAAACGTATTTGAAAAGTCTCTGATAGCAATTCAAAAATGGTGAAACCTTCCAAAATAAACTGGTGACTTCAAAGAACGAGTGACTGTGAGATGACCACCCCCATATAGAAGGGAGGCTTACCGAAATGAGTGGACCCAATAAACGTACGTCTATGGGGTCGACTCAGGCTTGGTATATATGTATCCCGGCTGGTGTTTCACACATGTGAATCCAAGATCTAGGTAGGTTGATAGTAACGGATCTCCAAGCCCAGTCAGGTAATGACAATGGTTCACAGCAGGACCATAATGGAAGAAAGAAGGAGAGGGCACATAGCGTAATACAGTAGGAGCTGATTTATTAAATGTAGGTAGGAACAAAGGGATTTTTATAACAGCTTACCTGTAAAATCCTTTTCTTGGAGTACATCACGGGACACAGAGCGACTTAGTCATTACTAATGGGTTATATAGTTTACCTTCAGGTGCTGGCACTGGCAACTTCCAAACCGGAAGTACCCTCCCCTATATAAGCCCCTCCCATCCGGGAGCACCTCAGTTTTGTAGCAAAGCAATAAGTGTCCCAAAAAGAGGGGTGGGAGCTCTGTGTCCCGTGATGTACTCCAAGAAAAGGATTTTACAGGTAAGCTGTTATAAAAATCCCTTTTTCTTTTTCGTACATCACGGGACACAGAGCGACTTAGTCATTACTAATGGGATGTCCCAAAGCAATGCCAAATGAGGGGAGGGATACACTATACATAAGCTGGGCGCCATCAGGCATGAGGATCTTTTGCGGCCTGCAACACACTGCGCCCAAAGGCGACATCCTCCTGACTTCTAACGTCTACCTGGTAGAATCTAGTAAACGTGTGTACTGAAGACCATGTTGCGGCCTTACAGACTTCAGCCAGGGAGGCCTGGTGATGCACTGCCCATGAAGTTCCAACTGCTCTTGTGGAGTGCGCCCTAACTTTGAATGGAGGCGGTCTCTTTCTCAAGCCATAGGCTTGTATTATGACCTGTCGAATCCACTTGGCTAAAGTAGATTTTGATGCTGCCTGACCCTTTCTGGGGCCTTCCGGCAGAATAAACAAAGTATCCGTTCTGCGAATCTGAGCAGTGGCTTTTAGATAAGCCTTAACTGCTCTTACTACATCCAAAGAATGCAATAACTTTTCCTCTACCGAGCTAGGTTTGGGGAAAAAAGAAGGAAGAACCACATCTTGGTTCAAATGAAACCTCGATACCACCTTAGGAAGAAAGGCTGGATGAGGACGTAATACTACTCTGTCCTTATGGACAACCAGATATGGCTCCTTACAGGACAAGGCGGCTAATTCCGATACTCTTTTAGCCGAACAAATGGCTACTAAGAAAATCAATTTCCTGGTGAGAAGAACCAAGGAAATGTGTTGCAATGGTTCAAACGGTTGTTTCTGTAGAACCGACAGAACCAGGTTTAAGTCCCATGGACATATGGGAATACTAACCGGAGGGCTAATACGCATCACTCCTTGTATGAAAGCTTTGACTAGTGAATGCGTAGCCAAGGGCCTTTGAAAAAATATTGACAAGGCCGAAATCTGACCCTTGATAGTACTCAAGGCCAGCTTCCTATCTACAGCCCACTGTAGGAAGTCCAAAATCCTACCTATTACGTACTTACGTGGATGCCATTTCTTGGCCTCACACCATGTAATGTACGCCTTCCAGATCCTATAATAGATCTGCCTGGATACCGGCTTCCTGGCATTGATCATGGTAGATACCACAGGATTAGAGAGCCCTCTCTTTTTCAGAATGTGGGCTTCAATAGCCAGGCCGTCAAACCTAGGGCTGGTAAGGAAGGGTGGTATATCGGTCCTTGCGACAGCAGGTCCGGACGATGTGGGAGGGTCCAAGGACTCCTCACTGACATTTTTACAATCTCCGCGTACCATGCCCTTCGGGGCCACGCTGGAGCCACCAGAATCACTGGTTTATTTTCTACCCTGATTCTGCGGATTAATCGCGGTAACAATTGTGGCGGTGGGAATGCATATATCAGCTTGAACTGATCCCAAGGGAACACTAGGGCATCCGAGCCGCAAGCTAGGGGATCCCTTGTCCGAGAGACAAACCTGTCCACCTTTGCGTTGAATCTGGATGCTAGCAGATCTACATCTGGTGTTCCCCACCGCTGGCATATTGCCTGGAAAACCTCGGGGTGAAGAGACCATTCCCCCGGGCATAATTGCTGGCGACTTAAAAAGTCCGCTTTCCAATTTTCCACTCCTGGGATGAAAACCGCGGATATGGCTGGGACATATCTTTCTGCCCATTCCAGGATGCAATTCGCTTCCCTCTGGGCTGCACGACTCCTGGTGCCACCCTGGTGATTGATATATGCCACTGCTGTGGCATTGTCTGATTGAATTCTGACAGGGGACCCTTGGAGTTTCGATGTCCATGCTACTAGGGCATACCGGGCTGCTCGTATCTCTAAGAGATTGATGGGCAGGGCCTTCTCTGCTTCTGACCACTTGCCCTGGAGAGACCATTGCTCCAGTACTGCCCCCCAGCCTATGAGGCTGGCATCTGTAGTGACCACCTTCCAAGAAACCGGACTGAAGGGTTTCCCTTTTTCCAGATTCTGGGGCACCAACCACCAATGGAGGCTCTTGCGAACGGAAGGGGACAGGGACATTGGTAAATCTAAAGCCTGAACTTTTTTTGTTCCAGGCTGACAGTATGGCCCTCTGCAAGTTCCTTGTATGGAATTGACCGTAGGGTACTGCTTCGAATGAAGCCACCATTTTTCCCAGCAGCCTCATGCACAGGCGTATGGATGGTTTTCTTTTTGTACCCACTAAGTGGGTCAAATCTTTTAAAGACGACACCTTTTCCGGAGGTAAGAAAATCTTTCTCTGATTTGAATCCAGCCTTAGCCCTAAGTATTCCAGACTTCTGACTGGTCTTAGAGCTGACTTGTCCCGGTTGATAATCCAACCGTGATATTCCAGATACTTGATTGTCTTGTGAATAGCTACTTCCAGCTTTTCCACTGAGTGGTCTATTAGTAGCAGGTCGTCTAGATATGCCATTATCGTTACACCTTGTGTTCTTAGATTGGCCAATAGTGGGGCCAGAATTTTTGTGAACACTCGTGGTGCTGTGGCCAGACCGAAAGGTAAGGCTCTGAACTGAAAATGGCGCCCTTTTACTGCAAAGCGTAGAAATTTCTGGTGGGCCGGAAAGATGGGAATATGCAGATAAGCATCCCTTATGTCGATCGAGGCTAACCATTCCTGCCCTTGTAGGGCGGTGGCCACCGATCGGATCGACTCCATCCGAAAAGTCCTGATATTTAGGAACTTGTTTAGCCCTTTTAGTTTTAATATGGGCCTCACGTCCCCATTTGGTTTGGGGACTGTGAAAAGGTTCGAGTAAAACCCGAACCCACTTTCTTCCAGGGGAACCTTCATGATTACACCTTGGAGCAATAGTTGTTCTAGTGCCAAAAGGAGGGATCCTCTCTTCTGGGGATCGCTTGGCACGTTTGACCTCATAAATTGGGCAGGAGGAGTGTCTTTTAACTCCAGCTTGTATCCCAGACTTACTGCGGAGAGCACCCATCTGTCTCTGATGGTGTCCCGCCAGGTCTCTGTGAACAACTGAAGTCTTCCCCCCACCCGATTGAGTGGGGGCAACCCTTCATGACTTGGGGGGAGGTTTTGTACCTCTCTTGACCCAGGGTTTCTTGTTACCCTGTGATTGTCCCTGATTTCTGCCCCCTGAATTTGACCGCGGAGGCCGTCGGAACTGTTTCACAGCCGATGTGCCAGGGACTGGAGAAGTAGGCCTCTTAAAAGAAGGACTTCTACTCTTGTTCTTAACCGGTAAGATTGAACATTTACCGGCAGAAATTTTCTGGATATATTTGTCCAGATCTTCTCCAAATAAGCGTTCTCCATGAAATGGGAAGCTAACCAGCAATTTCTTACAGGGAGCTTCAGCAGACCAGTTTTTGAGCCATAGAAGCCTACGCATATGTACTACAGACAGCGTAAAGCGGGAGGCCTGTTGGATTGTATCCTTTATGGCGTCCACCGCAAAACACAAGGCTCTAGGTAGGTCAGCTAGGGCAAGAGCCTGCTGATCTGGTAAGTCCCTTAAGACTTGTTTCAACTGATCTTTCACCGCTTGGCAGACTCCAATCGCTGCTACCGCAGGTTGTGTCACCATGCTTGCTGTAGAGAAATCAGATTTTAGTAAAGACTCCAATTTTTTATCTATTGGGTCTTTGAACATTGGAACATTATCTACTGGACATGTCAGTGATTTGTTCACAGAAGAGATGGCTGCGTCCACTGTAGGGACCCTCCATTTTTTAATGAACTTATCCTCCATGGGATAGATCACCGGAAATCTCTTGGGGGGAGCAAATATTTTATCAGGATGCTCCCAATCCTGGTAAATAAGCCCTTCTAATAAAGGGTGGATTGGGAAGGAACAGACAGCCTGGGGAGCTTTTAACGACCCCAGCGAGGAAACCGTAGTGGATGGTGGTTCCGCCAGAGGCATTTTAAATGCTGATCGGACCATATTAGTCAGAGACTGAACCCATAATCTTTCAGCCTGAGATGCTGAGAAAGGTTCTTCCACTGTTGATTCCTCCATAACTGAATCAACCTCATCCTGATCCCCTTCAGGTAGGTCGATCTCTGTGTGGGGCTGTTCCTCCACTAACAGGCACTCTGAAGGAGGAGACGGAGATCGGACGCGCTTTTCCTGTGACAGGGAAGCAGCGATCAATGCTGTTAATCTCTCTTCCAATCCTCCCAGAGTTGAGGATAAAACCTCCTCTGTTATATATACAGGAGCAGGTGGACTGGGGACAGCCGCAGCACCAGGCACTCCTGCGGGGTTCCTACGGCTACTGACCTCTGAATTCTCAGGGGAGATTGGTGCAGTACAAGCATGCCCAATATCCTCAGAGCCCGATGGAGACCCCTTTGGCTTCCTGGAAGACCTATTTCCGGAGCGTCTGGACGACATATCCTTTAAGCACAAAGCTGAGGTATTCCCGTCGTCATACACCAATTTTTGCTGGTAATAGTCTAACACAGTTGCTGCTATATACCAGCTGGTGTCCACTAAAGTGCCTTTCTATGGGGATGCCTGCATCAACCGCCTCTGTGTGCCACTGTTTGTTGCTAGCTCTGTTTGCATCCAGCTGACACTTGTACTGTGTCTTTTATACATGCTGGGACGCCTGCACATGCGCAGAAGCGCCGCGGCGCGCATCGAGCGTCATCCAACCGCCCCGCCCCTTTTTTTTCATAGGAGGCGCGTGCACGCGTCCGCGCGCGCGCCCGTGCGCCATTGGCGCCCTTTTCGAAAACCAAGCAGGGACTAGGAGCCAGGGCCCTTTTTGCCGGAGGGCCTGTGCGGTGGATGAGCGCAGCAACAGGGCAAAGGAAGTGGATTCCCACAGAGAACTTACCAACTGCCTGGATCTTTTGACTTGAGAAAACCAAAGATCCACATGACAAGAAAAAATGGACCACAGCGGCCTCTAGTGGTTTAACACAGGTACCGCGGTCCTCTTTTTTTTTTTTTTTCTTGACTACTATTAAAATTTTACATTTTTCAGTAGTTACAGGCATACACAGATATTAGCGGGAATACCGTTAGGTAACAGACAGAAAGACAAATTAGGCTTGGGGGTCCCCCAATAGAACCAAGTTCCTGGGGGCCCCCACTTACCTGTTCCCCGCCGCAGGACTCTGTTTGGTCCACAGAAGCCCAAACTTCACCTATCACGGCAGGCATTGTAATTAAACCTTCAGGGACCGGGTTCCCAAGGATTCCACTCCCCTGGACCTGTATAGCACCCTGCACAGAAAACATCTTGGTCGTGGGTATGACCAGAGCTCTGGATCCCAGGGTCCAGCCCTCCTAAGAGAGGCATTACAGGCAAAACCTTGCTCTTCTGCTGCAAGGCCCGGGTACCGACCGTTTAGCTATGAAGCTTTTTTGGTGGGATCCGGAACAGCTTACTAAGGCCCGTAAAAGAACCTGTACGCAAGCCCAGTGAAAACACATGTTACTCTTTGGCCAACACCTTAGACACTGGCAAAAAACTGAGGTGCTCCCGGATGGGAGGGGCTTATATAGGGGAGGGTACTTCCGGTTTGGAAGTTTCCAGTGCCAGCACCTGAAGGTAAACTATATAACCCATTAGTAATGACTAAGTCGCTCTGTGTCCCGTGATGTACGAAAAAGAAACTTACATTCTATTTGAAGAAAAGCGCTTTGGGATATAATTAGTGGCAGCAGTAGAGTCTCCCGACGCGTTTCGCAATACCTTGCATCATCAGTGCTGCCCATCAGTGCCGCTTATCAGTGCTGCTCATCAGTGCCGCTTATCAGTGCTGCTTATCAGTGCCA
Source organism: Rana muscosa (assembly GCA_029206835.1). Lineage (NCBI taxonomy): Eukaryota > Metazoa > Chordata > Amphibia > Anura > Ranidae > Rana > Rana muscosa. Next base: position 23,560,881 of record JARGYO010005626.1, read on the forward strand.
CTTATCAGTGCCGCCCATCAGTGCTGCCCATCAGTGCCACCCATTAGTGCCTCCTATCCGTGCCGCCCATCAGTGCTGCCCATCAGTGCCACCCATTAGTGCCTCCTATCAGTGTTGCCCATCAGTGCCACCCATCAGTGCCACTTATCAGTGCCGTCCATCAGTGCCCCACATTAGTGCCTCCTATCAGTGCCGCCCATCAGTGCCGCCCATCAGTGACACCCATCAGTGACGCCCATTAGTGAAGCCCATCAGTGCCGCTTATCAGTGAAGCCCATCAGTGCCACCCATTAGTGCCTCCTATCAATGCTGCCCATCAGTGCTGCCCATCAGTGCCACTTATCAGTGCTGCCTATCAGTGCCGCCCATTAGTGCCTCCTATCAGTGCTGCCCATCAGTGCTGCTTATCAGTGCTGTCCATCAGTGTCACCCATTAGTGCCTCCTCAACATGGATGGAAGATGAGACTCCCTCACACGGATGGGAGAGAAGAGAGCGGACCTGCTCCTTCTCCTCCCACCCCTTTCCTCCTGTGTGTGCAGCCCAGGAAGTGTGAAGCCCAGCAGCTGAATGATCAAATTCAGCTGCTTAGCTTAACACCTCCCATGGTGCACACAGGCAGAGCGGGAAGAGAAGGAACAGGTGGGCTGTCTTCTCTCACATCCCTGCGAGGGAGGAAAGAGGGGGAACTGTCAGTGCAGGCTCTGGGCTGTATGAGAGAAACTTTCTCAGCTCAGAGCCCTTCGGCCAACAACCTGCTGGGGCCCCCCGACAGTGGCAGAACACCAGGGCCCAGACACAAGTGTGACCTTTGCGACCCTGGTAGTTCCACCACTGAATCACATGGCTGTGGAGGCGGAGCCCTGCACATCCACACCAGCTGTAAAAGTGGCAGCAGCTGTGGGGGAGAGGAACCACTGCCTGCTGTTACAGGGTGGGGGGCTCAGGGGGTGAAGGTTGGGGTACTTAGCAACACATTACATGTTGTACCCTAAATATGAGTTTAACATTTAACATGTTGCTAAACATGGAGATAGCCTATAAATATCAGGCAGGTGTAATCTGAAGGCTAGAGAGATGAGCGGAAGTAGAGTGTTGTAGCTACTGCTGGAATGGTCCATGTTTTAGGGTCTACAATATTGATTTGGCCATTACCTCATATATTATCCTAAAGGGAACATATGCTTTGCAAGCAGGCAAAAGCAACCGGTTCACTTAAATGCTCCCCCACCCCCTTATTACATTCACCTTTCCTTTCTGCTCCATTCACCAGTGGGAGTGAGGGTAAGAAGACTAGCTTTTGGCCATTCAGTCATCCAATGCTGCATTGAGGAAAGATGTAATGGGTATTCCTACTGAATACTGTAGTCAAAAACAGTGGCAATGCAGCAAAGAGGATAGGTTATTAATAACATTTATTTTTATTATTATTTTTATACAAGATTTATATAGCGCCAAATGGTTGCACAATGCTCTACAAAATAAAAGGGAGACAGTACAGTTAGAATACAATTTAGGACATGAGGGTTAGGAGGGCCCTACTTCAGAGACCTTACAATCTAAAAAAATTGTATGTGAATCTAATGTTTTCTTCTAAACAGGCATAATACATAAGGTGGCCAGACTTCCCCCGTTTTCCGGGGACAGTCCCCGGATTGAAGACATGGTCCCCGGAGCCTGTCTGTCCCTGGATCTGTCCCCGGATTGGAGGGGGTGTGTGCCCGAAGGCCACAGGCGCTCCCTGGGGCTAGCCGCTAGTAGTTCTCTTCCCGACTGGCAACAGTGTACAAGCAGAGCGACACACTGAAGAGTGATGCCATTACATGCCAGAGGTCCCTCCCCTTTCCTTTGTATACAGTCGGGGAGAGAACAGTTTCTGGATCCATGCAGCAGAGCGGTATCAGTCAGGAGGCAGCAGGGAGGAGGAGGAGGGGGGAGCCGGGCAACCGAGGTAAACAGACTGGGCACAAGGCAAATTCTTTAAAGTGGCCAGGGCATGGCATGGGCAGAAGGGAGCAGACTTAATCTTTATTGAGAAGTGCCACTCCCCTCCTCACTAAGCTCCACTCTGCTGTCAGCTTGCTCTCCTCCGTGTGAGTCACTCTCACTTTGCCCGGCTCATTCCACCTCCACCCTCCCTGTATGTACTCCTCTCACTGTCTTCCCTGCAAAACCCTAACCATGAAGTAAGTCAGCACTGATCCTCTTGTTCTATCTCTCTATTTTCTGTCTTCTCCATAAATCTGCAGTACACACATTCTGCAGCCTCCTGTCTCAGCTCTGGGCATTCCACAACCCATCTGTATGACACCCTTTCCATCCCAGTTTACTTCTATCTCTACTAACTGTCCTGTCACCATCATGCAGTCTACCACATTCTCTCCTGTCCGTTGCTCCCCTCCTGTAAAACGGCCTCCCTACTGTCTCGCTGCCCCTTTCCTGTCCCGCTGCCCCTTTTCTGTCCCGCTGCCCATTTTCTGTCTCGCTGCTCCACTCCTGTCCCGCTGCCCCCCTCCTGTCCTGCTGCCCCCCTCCTGACCCGCTGCCCCTTTCCTGTCCCGCTGCGCCCCTCCTGTCCTGCTGCTCCTCTCCTGTCCCGCTGCTCCCCTCCTGTCTCGCTGCTCACCTCCTGTGTCTCTGCTCCCCTCCTGTGTCTCGCTGCCCCCTCCTGTCCCGCTGCCCCATCCTGTGCTGCTGCAACTCTCTTGTCCTGCTGCCCCCTCCTGTCTCGCTGCTCCCCTCCTGTCTCGCTGCCCCCCTCCTGTCTTGCTGCTCCCCTCCTGTCCCACTGCTCCCCTCCTGTCCCTCTGCTCCCCTCCTGTCCCGCTGCTCCCCTCCTGTCTCGCTGCCCCCCTCCTGCCCCGCTGCAACTCTCCTGTCCTGCTGCCCCCCTCCTGTCTCGCTGCTCCCCTCCTTTCCCGCTGCCCTCCTCCTATCTCGCTGCCCCCTCATGTCCCGCTGCCCCCCTCCTGTCCCGCTGCCCCTTTCCTGTCCCACTGCCCCCATCCTGTCTCGCTGCCCCCCTTCCTGTTCCGCTGCAACTCTCTTGTCCTGCTGCCCCCTCCTGTCTCGCTGCTCCCCTCCTGTCTCGCTGCCCCCATCCTGTCTCACTGCTCCCCTCCTGTTTTGCTGCTCCCCTCCTGTCCCGCTGCCCCCCTCCTGTCCCACTGGAACTCTCCTGTCCTGCTGCCTCCCTCCTGTCTCGCTGCTCCCCTCCTGTCTCACTGCAACCCTCCTGTCTCACTGCAATCCTCCTGTCCCACTGCAACCCTCCTGTCACGCTGCCCCCTCCTGTTTCGCTGCCACCCTCCTTTCCCGCTGCCACCCACCTTTCCTGCTGCCCCTCTCCTGTCCTGCTGCTCCCCTCCTGTCTCGTTGCCACAGTTGACTGGCAGGGGCAGCCACATCCCCCATATGTCTTGTGTTTTCTCCCTAGCAGCGCATAGTCTGCTCAGGGTGTCGGTGGCGAAGTCTGAATGAGGAATCCAGAAATGGGGGAGAATCCACCTGCATGAGGAATCCAGGGATCCGGTGAGTCCAATGATGGGGAGGATCTGTCTGTCTGCACACATTACAATCTGCATAGGGTCACATGACTGTTCTGTCTATCACTCGCACTGTGGCACTCACATATACATACACACTCACACACACGCACAAATATTCTCACAAACATGTACACATGCATAAACACACATGCCCATACATACATAGGATGTCCCAATCCTGCCTTAGAGTGCCAGGATTGGGACACTCCTCTCCTGCACATACTACCCACTGCCATACACTCCACACTCCTCTCCTGTACATACTACCCACCGCCATGCACTCCTATCCTGCATATACTACCCACCGCCATACACTCCACACCCCTCTCCTGCACATACTACCCACCGCCATACACTCCACACCCCTGTCCTGTACATACTACTCACCGCCATACACTCTGCTCTATACAGTCACAATTTAACATTACCTAATTCTGCATTGCTGGGCACTGGTAAGGCTGCATTGCTGAGCACTGGTAAGGCTGCATTGCTGGGCACAGGTGATCCTGCATTGCTGGGCAAAGGTGAGGCTGCATTGCTGGGCAAAGGTGAGGCTGCATTGCTGGGCACTGGTGAGGCTGCATAGATTGTCACTGGTAAGGTTGCATAGATTGTCACTGGTAAGGTTGCATAGATGGGCACAGCTGAGCCCTGCATTCCATTCTCCTGTATATACTACCCACCGCCGTACACTCCGCTCTATACAGTCACAATTTAACATTACCACATTCTGCATTGCTGGGCACTGGTAAGGCTGCATTGCTGGGCACTGGTGAGGCTGCATTGCTAGGGACTGGTAGGGCTGCATTGCTAAGCACCGATGAGGCTGCATTGCTAGGCACTGGTGAGGCTGCATTGCTGGGCATTGGTGAGGCTGCATTTCTAGGCACTGGTGAGGCTGCATTGCTGGGCACTGGTGAGGCTGCATTGCTGGGCACTGGTGAGGCTGCATAGATTGGCACTGGTGAGGCTGCATAGATTGGCACTGGTGAGGCTGCACAGATGGGCACAGCTGAGCCTCACATTGTTTATGTAGTGCACTCCTGAACTCTGCACTCTGTTTTTTCTCTGTCTTATCTTCATAGCATTTAATAGTCATATCTCAAAAAATTCTAAGCAGTATCTTTTTTTTATCTTTATTTATGGACGGAATGTGAGAAATAACGTACATATCATACAATCATTCCATAAACACATACACTACATATATCATTTGAGGAAAATATGCTTATAAAATAGTTTACCATTTGCCAATAAAAAAAAAAAGGCCCCGGATTTCATTTTAAAAATCTGGTCACCTTAATAATGCAGCCACAATTTAACCTCTCCTACAATGAAAAACATATTGCTAAACCCGTAGTGCTGTGCACTCCATTCAAAGCCTGCTTCTACAGCATCCTCACAATTTAGGGAAATGTAATTGTAGCAAACTCAGAGCACTTCAGCTTCTGGTAGAACACAACATGCTCTGCCTCTCCTGAGTCATTTTGCCAAGAACAAAAGGACTGCTCAGTTTGTGACTGGATTGCTTCCATTCATTTATTTTCTCTGCAATATGTATGGCACAAGGCTAGTGTTCCTGAACGGGGACTGATTATGAATGGAGTATACACAGGCTTGAAGGAGATTACACAAACAAATAGTGTGAAAGAAGCAAAGCTTTCTAGGAAGCAGAGAGATCTGACCATGAAGCAATGATTCTTAGGAAACACATAAAAACAGAAGTGCAGCATATAAAATCTTGTGTGCTCTGTCTCCACACAAGGCCGAAACTGTTCATCATGATATAAACAACTAAGATCTGAGTCGTTTATGCACATGTGTGGGAAGTAAGCAATGTCGGATTTATGTGACCCATGAAAATGTACTCATAGCCATGCATAACGTTACCCATCGACCACGCTGTCTAACAAATCCAATATTTTCCATTTATTTATAGAGCTTGTGTTTGTCACTAACGCTCAGGTAAAATGCTAAAATGGAGAGACTATATCATATTTATTTGGAACTAAGCAATTTACTTATGTGAGGAGAATATAAACTCAAGCTGGCTTTATTAAATGTGCTTACTTGCCAAAGAAACTCTTCACTACAATAGACACAAATGTGATTAATTTTATGGAATACTGAATGATGACTAAACGGCTGTACACCATGGCTGAATATCGGACAGCATTGGCCAGTTCAATAGAAACCTGCCGACATTCGGCCCATGTGTATGGCAGCCTGTCCAACAGAAGCCAGCCGCCATGACCGAAAAAGGTCTGCTGATCGACACCTGATACACGCTCCCCCTGTCAGAACACAATGGCTCAGTGAGGGAGATCGCTCTACTAACATTGGATAGTTAGTACAGGGGCTCCTCCCGAACTCTTTTTTTTGGGGGGTTTTTTCAGCCCGCTGGGTTTAAAAAAAAAAAAAAAGAAGAAAACTGCTAGTGTGTATTAGGCTCTATTGTCACATTTCCACACAGGTACACATAGACATAAAAGGATTATAATAAAGCTGATCCGTACATCTGATGGTAAATGGACTGTTAGGCCCCTTTCACTCTGGGGCGTTGGGTGCGTCGACGGTAAAGTGCCACTATTTTTAGCAGGCATTTTACCGTCAATTTTGAGGGGGTATTCGGCCGCTAGCGGGTCGCTTTTACCCCCCGCTAGCGGCCGAGAAAGGGTTAAAATCACCGCAAAGCGCCTCTGCAGAGGCGCTTTGTCGGCGGTATAGCCGCGGTGCCCCATTCATTTCAATTGGCAGGAGTGGTGGAGGAGAGGTAAACACACCGCTCCTTCACGGCTCCAAAGATGCTGCTAGCAGGACCTCTTTTACGGTCCTGCTAGCACACCCCTCGGGGCTTTCACACTGGAGAGACAGCAGCAGCTGTTTCAGGGCACTTTGCAGCTGCTATTTTTAGCATGATAGCGCCTGCAATGCACCCCAGTGTGAAAGGGGTCTTAAGGGCACCTTCAGATAAACCCCATCTAAAAGATCTTTGGTATAGCGATGGCGGCCATTGTCAATTATTCTGATAGATGATCGTTTCCTAAAATAAAATAAAGATAGAAGCACCACTGAAGGTAACTGTATGACGTTTAATTTAAACAAGGCATAAAAGCACTTACATCTAGGTAAGTGAAGTGAAGCACATCGTGAAGTCCTGTGAGGTGGGTCTCTGCGCTGGCTGGGTTGCAGTGGTGGTTCAATAGCCTTATCTCCTGTTGGCACGGATCGTCAGCTAGATGTATTAGGCTGGAATAGGAAGAGGGGCTGGAACGCACATGGACCACAGCAGCGTCTGACGTCACCGGATATGATGCAATGCGTTTCTGAGGGTGCGCTCTGCCGATGGTGATGACAGGCACGCTCCTTTTTCAAGCTGGCTTATGCAGAAGTGCCTTATATAAGGGGCGTTGATTGGCGGATGTGGTGCATCAATTATGACTCACATGAATATACAGTTCGAGAGGCCCTCTAGTGGCCGAGATTGGTGCCATCTTGTGGCTTAACCACTTCAGCCCGGAAGATCTGGCTGCTCAATGACCAGGCCATTTTTTTGCAATGCGGCACTGCGTCGCTTTAACTGACAATTGCGCAGTCGTGCGATGCTGTACCCAAACAAAATAATGTCCTTTTTTTCCCACAATTAGAGCTTTCTTTTGGTGGTATTTGATCACCTCTGCAGTTTTTATTTTTTGCGTTATAAACAAAAGAAAAACAACAATTTTGAAGAAAACACAATATCTTTTAATTTTTGCTACAATTAATATCCCAATCTTTTCCTCAGTTTAGGCCGATATGTATTTTTCTACATATTTTTGGTAAAAAAAAAAAATCACAATAAGCGTATATTGATTGGTTTTGCGCAAAAATTATAGCGTCTACAAAATAGGCATTTTTATTATTATTATTTTTTTTACTAGTAATGACGGTGATCAGCGATTTTTATTGGGACTGCGATATTGCGGCGGACAGATCGGACACTTTTGACACATTTTTGGGACCAGTGACACTGGTAGGGAAGGGGTTAACACTAGCGGGCGATCAAGGGGTTATCTGTGTTTCCTAGGTGTGTTCTAACTGTGGGGGGATGGGACTGACTAGGGGAGGAGAGAGATCGGTGTTCATACTTAGTATGAACACACGATCTCTCTCCTCTCCCCTGAGAGAACCGGGATCTGTGTGTTTACACACACAGATCCCGGTTCTCGCTCTGTCACGAGCGATCACGGGTGCCCGGCGGTCATCGGGGGCCCCTAGTGGTCAAAAGGGGAACCGACCTAAGGTAAGGTCGTTTCGCCCACCCGTGCTATTCTGCCCCAGTAAAACTGCGGCGGCTGGTCAGGAACCGGTTAAAACTTAGGCCCCTTTCACACTGGGGCAGGCAGGTGCGGTGGCGGTATAGCGGCGCGATTTTCAGCGCTGCTATTCTGTCGTTCTTACCGCGGTATGCGGCCGCTAGGGGGGTAAATTTAACCCCCGCTAGCGGCCGAAAAAGGGTTAATACCGCCCGCAAACCGCGGCTATTGCCACGGTTTGCGGGCGGTATTACCGCGGTGTCCCATTGATTTCAATGGGCAGCCGCGGTAAAGGAGCGGTGAACACACCGCTCCTTCACCGCTGTAAAGAAGCGGCTAGCAGGACTTTTGGAGCGGTCCTGCTAGCGCACCGCTTCAGTGTGAAAGCCTTCGGGCTTTCACATTGAAGGCTACAGGCACAAATTTTTCATGCGGTATAATAGCGCTAATATTAGCGCTAAACCGCATGAAAAACGCCCCAGTGTGAAAGGGGCCTAAGACTACTCATGAATAGGACCTGGTAAGATTACCAGGTCCTATTCATGAGTAGTTTTAGTTTTAAGATGCGCTTCTATCTTTGTTTTACATATTCCTGGAGTTTTGCTTCTGCTTCCCCCCAGAGGCTTGCCCAAAGTACAGAACTGTCCCCCATTATCGTCATTGGACCATCATCCGTTGCCTATACATAGACTTATTCCCCCTATCTACATCGTCCACAGGCCCCACTCAGACTGCTGACCCCTGATTGAGTGTTTTTACTCCCCCATCCCCTGTCAGATTAAGCATTATTATTTAACAGCTTGCGCCAGTATCACCCAATTGTATTTCCTAAAATAAAGCTGTTGCTGCATAATTCTACTTTCTATGTAGTTATACTGTAGATAGTTGTGCAGTACGTGCATGCCTGTTTATGTGTAGATCATGTAATAAAAGGTTGCTAGGTATTCATTTTCTTTGTGAACATCAAACTGCTGGTATATTTAAGTATATTAACCACTTGCTTACTGGGCACATATACCCCCTTCCTGCCCAGGCGAAATTTCAGCTTTCGGCACTGCATCGCTTTAACTGACAATTGCGCGGTTGTGCGACGTGGCTCCCAAACAAAATTTACGTCCTTTTTTTCCCACAAATAGAGCTTTCTTTTGGTGGTATTTGATCACCTCTGCGGTTTTTATTTTTTGCGCTATAAACAAAAAAAGAGTGACAACTTTGAAAAAACACAATATTTTTTACTTTTTGCTATATTAAATATCACAATTAAAAAAAATAATAATAATAATTTCTCAGTTTAGGCCGATACGTATTCTTCTACATATTTTTGGTAAAAAAAAATCGCAATAAGCGTATAGTGACTGGTTTGCGCAAAAGTTATAGCGCCTACAAAATAGGGGATAGAATTATGACACTTTTTTTATTATTTTCTTTTTACTAGTAATGTCGGCGATCTGCGATTTTTATTGGGACTGCGACATTATGGCGGACACATCGAACACTTTTGACACATTTTTGGGACCATTCACATTTATACAGCGATTAGTGCTATAAATTGGCACTGATTACTGTATAAATGTGACTGGCAGGGAAGGGGTTAACACTAGGGGGCGAGGAAGGGGTTAAGTGTGTTCCCTAGGAGTGATTGTTACTGTGGGGGGAGGGGACTGACTGGGGGAGGTGACCGATCTGTGTCCCTATGTACAAGGGACACAGCATCGGTCTCCTCTCCCTGACAGGACGTGGATCTCTGTGTTTACACACAGAGATCCACGTCCTTGTCTGTGTACCGGCCGATCGCGGATACCAGGCGGACATCGCGGCCGCCAGGCATGCGCATCGACATCTCAGTGATGCGTCGGGCACGCACGCGCGCGCCGCCACCGGCGCTCGCCCGCCCCACAGTGGCCGGAGGAGCCGAGGCCGTCTATTGACGGCCTCCCGGATTTCTAGAGCCACCTTGTGGCCGTCATTTGTACATGGCCCGGGCTCCAACAAGTTAAAGCCTTGTTTGTTTGTTTTTTGCAATAAAGTAGTGAAGAGACAGGACCATTGTCCTATTATTACTGTCTGTACCCTGTGCCCCACAGGGAAATGTCATTCTCTTTGTTGTTCTTGGTGGCCATTATCACTGTTTCAAACAGTGATGGAAAATCCAAAATATTTTACAGTTGTTTCCATAATGTGTTGCGCTTTTATATTTCTATAAAACATGCAAAACCACAATTATATAAAAAGTATAAACAATCCTCAAAAAAGTCCAATAGTGGATTTTATAAATGTATCCAGCATGTGGGTGGTTGCAGCATGGTTCAGCGGTGTAACACACATTCAGTCCAGTTATAATTAAAAGAACTTATATTGAAGTCAAGGTAAAATAGTTTACAACAAGCCCGGTGGAAGAAAGACAATCTGGGAACACTCACGGATGACAGCAGCATGTAGAGAAGAAGGTCTCAGCTGAGCTGACAACGTCTATCTTGAGGGACAGAATGTGGCTGAAACCTTTCTCTACCACTAATACTGTCCCTACACTATCCACATGCGTGATAATGTCAGCGCTGGGTGGGACGGCATGTGGCTTGGCTGGTCTGAGCCAAGTGGGGAGGTATCCAAAAACAGTGATAGATCCCTAGGCTTTCCCTACTCATGTGAAACCTTTTCCTACCGCTAATACTGTCCCTGACAGACCTGTCCCTACACTATACATATGTATGATAATGTCAATCAATGCCTGATGTGTTTTGTTCCACAGAACGTCCCCAGAGAGTTGCTGGAGTAACTCACCTTCATGCTGGCTAAAACCTTGAGCCATTAAACCTGATTAATTATAAGCGTTGTCAGACCTCTGTAATGTGGGATCTTGGGTTCTAGTAAGCGAACTGAAATGGTGGTGGTTTCACAGTGGTTGGTAAAGGAGACTCCCTAATGCTTGCAGGCAGGTGCAGTCATTTTTCTCTAATGCTGGATTTCACAAGTGGATACATCTATAAATTTCACTATTGAGCTTTTATGAGGACTGTTTATACTTTTGAGGCTGGGTTCACACTTGTCCGACAAACGCTCCGACATTGGGAGCTCATGTCGCATGACGTGTGAAAATCAATGTTTCCCTATGGGAGCCGTCTTAACTGGTCCGACACATGTCGGTCCGACTTTGAAAATGCTCCCTGTACTACTTTGGTCTGACTTTGATCCTACTTCAGCCCATTGACTATCATTGAAGTCGGATCAAAGTCAGACCGCAGTCTTGCATGATCCGACTTTGGCATGCGACTTGTGCTCTGCTGATCTTGAGGGGGAACTCCACGCCAAATTTTAAATAAAAAAACCGGCATGGGTTCCCCTCCAGGAGCATACCAGGCCCTTCGGTCTGGTATGGTTTTTAAGGGGAACCCCCTAAGCCGAAAAAACGGCATGGGGGTCCCCCCAAAATCCAAACCAGACCCTTATCCGGGCACGCAACCTAGCAGGCAGCAGGAGAAGAGGGGGGGACGAGAGAGCGGCCCACCCTCCCTCCTGAACCGTACCAGGCCGCATACCCTCAACATGGGGGTGTTTGGTGCTTTGGGGCAGGGGGGCGACCTGCGGCCCCCCCACCCCAAAGCACCCTGCCCCCATGTTGATGAGGACAGGGCCTCTTCCCGACAACCCTGGCCGTTGGTTGTCGGGGTCTGCGGGCGGGGGCTTATCGGAATCCGGGAGCCCCCCTTTAATAAGGGGGCCCCCAGATCCCGGCCCCCCACCCTATGTGAATGAGTATGGGGTACATTGTACCCCTACCCATTCACCTGGTGGAAAAAAATGTCAATAAAAAAACACTACACAGGTTTTTAAAGTAATTTATTACACAGCTCCGGGGGTCTTCTTCCGACTTCGGGGGTCTTCTTCCGACTCCGGGGGTCTCCGGTGTCGTCTCCGCGCTCTCCGGTTCTTCTCTCGCTCTCCGGTTCTATTTTACTTTGACAACAACACCTGGAAGCTGATTGGTTTCTATGCAAGCTGCACCAAATTATGCACTCTCCAGTTTTAGTAAATCTCCCCCTTTGATCCAAGATGTATAAATGAACAGCCCTCTACTACATGTGCTCTTACCTCTAGCATTGAGCAACACTCCACATATCAGCTTTTGTATAATATTTAGAATTAGGTTGAAAATATACCTCCCACTATTCAAGAGGGGGTAGCTGAAATTAACCAAATAAAAAGAATGGAGGAAATAACGGCAAGTAATCAGGGACACTACCATAAGTTTATGGAAGTGTGGTAATTTTGGATTGAGTTGAAATCTTGAGACTCTATAGGCTCGTACACATGACCGGGTTTCCCGACGGTAAAACTGCGAGGAGAGCTTTTGCCCGGGAATGCCGGCCGTGTGTATGCTCCCTCGCAGTTTTTCCGACGGGAAAACTGCCGGCAAAAAAAAGAGAACCAGCTTTTTCCCGTCGGAAAACCCGGCCGTGTGTAGCAAAAAACTGCCATTTTTGGCAGTTTTCCTGTGGGGAAAAACTCAGAGATGGAGCAATATACATGGTCGGGATTTCCGAGGAAAAGCTCTCATCTGAGTTTTCCCGATGGGAAAACCGAGCGTCTGTACGGGGGAAAAGTAGAGAGCAGGCTCTCGGTTTTCCCCTCGGGATATCCGACGGATCTTTTCCTGTTGGGAATCCCGGTCGTGTGTACAGGGAATCTCTGTGAAAATTAGCATGATTCGGATCTGTTTGGGCTTGGCATGGTGTGGTAGAGGGTCGGGAGGGTTTATCTAGGTCTGTAGATATCTGTAGTTGTCTTGTTTTTCTGCTCTCTCTCTCTCTCTCTCTCTCTCTCTCTCTCTCTCTCTCTCTCTCTCTCTAAAAATACCTTATAAAACTTGATTAAGCCAAAAAAATATATACCTGTGTCACAAAGAATGACAAGCAGGGAAAGATCTGCCTATTAGCAAACAATGTGGTGGGTCTTCGTGCCTATTGTGTGAAGTTCCCAACAGGATCAGAAGGTGCACATTAAGGTTACCAGGGCAGCCATCAGGAATTTTGGGGCCCCTTACACACCTTCAGGAGCCGAGGAGAACCGGGGGGGGGGGGGTGCTGCCGCCGTGAATTGAGAAGCGGGGGGGCTGCCGCAAATTCAGAAGCGGGGGGTGCCACGAATTGAGAAGCAGGGGGTTTGGGTGCTGACGAACACAAAAAAAAACCCAGAAGAACAAAAAAAAAGGGGGTTGCCATCCAGGGCCCTGGGGACCTCTGGGCCCCTTACAAAAAAAAAGGGAGGTTTCCATCCGGGGCCCTGGGGACCTCCGGGCCTCTGGGGACCTCTGGGCCCCTTACAAAAAAAAACAAATAAATAAATAAATTAAATTAAAAAAAAAATAATAAAAAAAAAATTATAAAAAGGGGGGTTGACATTCGGGCCCCTGGGGACCTCTGGGCCCCTTACAAAAAAAATTATTAAAAAAAAGGGGGGCCATCCAGGCCCCTGGGGACCTCCGGGCCCCTTACAGGTGTACTGCCTGTACCCCACTGATGGCGGCCCTGAAGGTTACTAAAAGGTTTACTAAAGACTGTTCGCTTTGCATGGGAAGTTGCGCTTTGCAGGGGAATTTTCTCCAGAACTTAGTGAATAGAGTTAATCTCTGCTGATTTCCATCGCCCAATCATGTGCAAGCAATTAAAAAAAAAAGCATTTTTTTTTTTTTTACCCTGCATGTGATTAGGTCATCTTTGCAAAGTGTAACTTCACCACATTCAATAAGTAAATCACCCCATTGTCCGTGACTTTATCCCTCTTTCCCATTGAGAAGAAGGAACGATGTACACCATCATCCAACAATTACCCAACATGGCCCAGTACTTGCTTGAATGGGCTGTTGGGGAAATAACTTGTCTTTTCGGCTACCCTAAGAAAATAATTTGGAGATGGAGATTCTATATCATTTTCCATTTATATTATGCTGTCTGCTTGCCTGTCTTATGATCGAAACGACCGCTTACAGTCATGTACACAATCTATACTTTAAGGAAACTAGCATGCAAAAAAACCTAGAACATGAGGTCAGCCACAATAATTCATACAATGCTTCTTTAGATGTATATTATAAACATATTATAAACAATCAGAGCAGACTGTCTCTAGATGTGTTCCACAAGTACATATACATAGAGCTCTATGTTACAGGTTGACTATCATCATATGGGTTTGTTTATATTGAAAACGAGAAAAAAATCTGATTTTGTGTAGTTGTTTCCTTGTAAAGCTGATTTACTTGTGGATATTAAAAGGTCTCTCTGCCTGCTGTTCTATGTGTAATTAGCTGAGAATGTTATATTAAAATCCTTGCATCACATATGAAATTTTAGACTAGGCACACAGTGGGACTGTGTAACCTAGATTAGTGGCCAAGGTTTCACAAGCTGAAGGATATCTGCATGCAGAGCAATGTTCATTTTATTTGTATTTATACAAGGAATGGCTTTCAGCAATCTCCCTGAGCAGCAAATACAGATAATGAAAGTACAGCAGTCCTTTAAGGAAAGTGCACAGTTTAGTGTAACATCACTCCAAAATTGGGTGCAATAATTCACTTAACACATTTAAAGCTGAACTGCAGTCAGCAGTCAAATATTAGTAATATGTGCACCCTCTAGGGGAGGTTTAAAGTAGAGGAATACTCACTATATTCCTCACTCCTACAGGTTTCCTCCCCACTTTTCATCTGGGGGCACAAATCTGCTCCTTTTCACGGGTCAAGCAGGACCTAAAGTTTAAAATTGTTCTAGAGCCAAAAGGATTTTTACCTTAATGCATTCTATACATTAAAGTGAATGTAAACCCTATCCTATACCCAGTGAAATGAATAGCATCAGATGATACACAGAGATGAAACAAATCTGCCTACAAAAGTTTTACATGCATATCAGCTGTCTTCAGATTTATATATTCTTTAGAAAGTGCACATCGTGTTAAAGATTTTCTCTTCTTGTTCAGCACTGGGAGTGGATTCTTGGCATACAGCCAAGACAGCTGATTGGAGGAAAGGCACACCCCCACTCCACATAGGCAAAGGAAGGAAGGAATGTGCAGAGCTATGCTGTGACAAAACAAGCTCTCTGCTAATCTATTTATAGCAACCTCCCACAACAGAATTTCAGGCTGGTTTTATCTTGCTGGAAGGAGAACTTGTCAGAAATTATTGTGCTGATAACAGAAGAACGGAGCAGCAGAAAGACATGGGACTTAGTGCTTTGGAGAGAGATAGGAAAACACTACAGATACTATATATGTGTTTAGGTCAAATTTCATGAATCAGGTTTACATCCACTTTAAGGTAAAAAAACTTCCCGGTAGATGTTCCCCCCCCCCCTTCCCTAAATACTTACTTGAGTCCTACATCGATCCAGTGCGGCGCCCTTCTGTAGGTCTTCTGCCTCTCACAAGCTTGGCTGAGAGCAGCAAGAGCCATTGGCTCCTGCTGCTGTTAGTCACATCCAGTAAGGAGCCACACTGTGTGTCCCAGCTGAGGAGCATACCCGCATGTGTGACCCCATAGGAAGCAGCTTCCTATGGTGCCACATGGAGAAGTGGTGGAGTGGAGATTGAAGAGGAAGTTCAGGGGTGCTCTAGGCAACACCTTTGCACAGAGCAGATAAGTACAGTATAACATCTTTTTTACTGTAGTCTTTAAAAAATTGACATCTTTATACAATCACTGCTTTTTAAATGGTAAAACTCCTAGTAATCATGTAGCAAGATCCCAGACCTCCTTTAGTCTAATAAGAACCTCCAGGGCCAAGAGTTGCTGACATCCTTCTGTGTAGGGATGAGCTTCGTGTTCGCGTCGAACACACGTTCGACTCGAACATCGGCCGTTCGATGAAAAACGAACTTTATGGTCCGTTCGCGTTAAATTCGTGTTGCGCGACACGGCCCATAATTCACTGCGGCATCGTTCACTGCGGCATCGCAGTGCATTGCTGGCTTATGATTGGCCAAGCATGCACTATGACCCGCATGCTTGGCCAATCACAGCGCGGAAAAAACGGAGAGCCGTAATTGGCCAAAGCCAGGGTGGCTTTGGCCAATTATGGCTCAGGGGGTTTAGTACACGCCCCACACTATATAAGGCCGCCTGGAAGTCGGCCTTGTGTAGTGTGTTGGCGTTTGTGAAAGAGGCAGTTTCAGAGAGATAGAAAGTGTCATTTATATTGAGTTAGATAGAGCAGGCAGGCGAGTCAGTTAGCTGCTGTTACAGTGTGTAGAGGATATATATGCATCCTAGGTGTTGTATATATATTTATACACTGTATTGAGTTTAGATAGATCCGTTCCTGTTAGTCTCTATACTGTGACAGGCAGGCAGGTGATTGTGCTAGCTGCAGACAGTCAGGCACCTTTCACACTGGGGCGGTTTGCAGGCGCTATTGTGCTAAAAATAGCGCCTGCAAACCGAGCCTAAACAGCGGCTGCTGTCTCTCCAATGTGAAAGCCTGAGTGCTTTCACACTGGAGTGGTGCGCTAACAGGACGTGAAAAAAAGTCCTGCTAGCCGCATCTTTGGAGCGGTGAGAGGAGCGGTGTGTTTACCGCTCCTACACCGCTCCTTCCCATTGAAAGCAATGGGAAACCGTGGTAATACCGCCGGCAATGCGCCTCTACAGAGGCCGAATACCTCCGCAATTCCGACGGTATAGTGCCGCTAAAAATAGCGGCGCTATACCGCCACCGCACCCACCGCCCCAGTGTGAAACCAGCCTCAGTGTTTCACTGAGGCTGGTTTCACACTACGGCGGTGGGTGCGGCGCTATACCGTCGGAATTGCGGAGGTATTCGGCCGCTAGCGGTGCGGTTTTAACCCCCGCTAGCGGCCGAAAAAGGGTTAATACCGCTGGCAATGCGCCTCTGTAGAGGCGCATTGCCGGCGGTATTACCGCGGTTTCCCATTGCTTTCAATGGGAAGGAGCGGTGTAGGAGCGGTATACACACCGCTCCTCTCACCACTCCAAAGATGCGGCTAGCAGGACTTTTTTTCACGTCCTGTTAGCACACCGCTCCAGTGTGAAAGCCCTTGGGCTTTCACATTGGAGAGACAGCAGCCGCTGTTTAAGCTCGGTTTGCAGGCGCTATTTTTAGCACAATAGCGCCTGCAAACCGCCCCAGTGTGAAAGGGGCCTTAGTGTACTACTGTGTCCTTTGCATAGCGATCACCTAAAGCTCACCTGGATACAGTTATTCTCTATACTGTGACAGGCAGGCCGGTGATTGTGCTAGCTGCAGACAGTCAGTGTTTCACTTAGTGTACTACTGTGTGCTTTGCATAGCATTCACCTAAAGCCTAAATTTTTGATGCAATACTTTGCAACAGGGCTCATTGCTGCGCTCTAAGTACACTATCTGTGAGGGGTTACAGTGTTGTGGCACCAGCACCAGTGTCTAAGGCCCAATTTTTCCTACCACTGTTCAACAGTGGCATGTAAATACAATTCCTGATTATAATAGTTGACAGCAGGGCGTTCCAGAGCCCACCAAGAGTAACTGTGAGGGCTCACAGTGTTGTGGCAACACCAACACCTAAGGGCCAAATTTCAGCAGAGTATATAGGGCAGGCCCCTACTTTCAAACATCCAACTTACAAACGACTCCTACTTGCAAACGGAAGGAGACAACAGGAAGTGAGAGGAAATCAACCCCTAGGAAGGGAAGCAGTTTTAAATGGCTTTTTTTCCTTTAGAAATGTCATTTTGTGCAGGGACAGTTCTAAACAAGGGAAACACGTGGCACTTCACAGGCATACTTTAGACACCCCCCAGGTACGATATTTAAAGGAATATTTCACTTTTTTTTTTTTCACTTTATGCATCATTAAAATCACTGCTCCCGAAAAAACTACAGTTTTAAAAGATTATTTTTACATTGATACATGTCCCCTCGGGCAGGACCCGGGTCCCCAAGCCCTTTTTAGGACAATAACATGCATATTAGGCGTTATAATTAGCACTTTAGATTTTGAACGTTCGCGTCCATTGTATTTAATAGGGTTCTAAAGTTTGTGCGAATGTTCGGTCCGTTCGAAGGTTCTGGTGCGAACCGAACGGGGGGGGGGGGTGTTCGGCTCATCCCTACTTTTGTGTAGAGTGGGTTGTAAGGCATAGTGGGTGTAATGCAAGGTAGATTCATGGGTGCCAGACACTTCTTGAATGCAGAGATTTTATTTCTCTTGAACAGAACTGTGGAAGAGAGGGTTTAGGGCCAGGACACCCTTAGGTAGTTGCAATGTAAATTGACAGACTCCCAGACTTCTACAGGTAGTCAGCCATGCAGGGAAAGGTATCCAGCAAGACACCACATCTTCATGTGTAGGAATGCTGTCTCATATGGCAAGAGTCTTAGAACAGTTCCTAACACAATTCGTATTGAATTCCTTTACTTTTTCTACAATCACTTCTTGCAGGTTCTCAAGCCGCTGAGCTTCCAGTCTCTCTCACTAGACTTGCTGATTCACTGCCACTGAAACCTGTGAGCTCTTCCAATCTTCACTTTAGTATCTTCCTCAAACGTCACCCCCGCTTCTCTTCTGGGTCCCTAGCTTGGCACTCCAGATATTTCTCAAGCTTCTCCCCACTGGCCTGCTCGGTCCCTGGCTTGGCACACAAAGCTGCTCTGCAAACATCACCTCCACTGGCTGGGTCCCTGGCTTGACACCTGCTGAAGTTTCACAATTCTTCACCGTCCCTGGTTGGTGAGATTACTGCTCCTGTACTTGCTTCAGCTACTCACTGTGGTAATAAGGTAATGTGGTAATTGTCCCTGGCAATAAGGTGGCTGGTCCCTTAGTGGCGACAGCTTCCCATCTACCTCTGACCACAAAAGGTTCTCTGGTCGGCAGAACCGTCACTTCTGGTTGGACTGCAAGCCGCAGTCTCAAACCTACGCTGCTCTCTTGCTTCTGGATAGACCCTCAGACAGCCTAGCAGCCAGATGTGCCCGGGATAGGCCCAAACTCCAGCCTAGCAGCCCGTGATCACCTGGCTTTACCCAAATATATAGGTTCTCCCAGCAGGCCAAGGGATTTAAGAAATACCCCCATATACTCCTAATCTGTCCTTGCTTTGCCCTTGTCTTATCTAATGTCACCAGGTACCCGGCCACCTAGCAGCAAGAAGAGAGAAGTGTAGCAATTCCAGACTTAGGGTGAGCTCAATTGATCCCTAACAATGAGATAAGGTAACTACACCTGGTAGGTAAATTTAGGACCAACCCTGCCTAGACATCAGGGTGCTACATCCTCCCACCTGCCTACAAAACTACGTCTTGGAGTTTGCAGAAAAGCCTAAGAGTGAATGTCCTGGCAAAAACTGGGATGGGTGGGGAAACAAGAAAAGAATAAGAATGACAACAGTAGATGTGGCGTACCACATGACACAAACATGAGTATCAAAAACATAAGAAATGGTAGGTCATATAAGACAGATAAATATCAAAAATGATGTACAATTTTAAAGGTGAGGTGCCACCCAAATATTTAAGGCAGACAAAGGCAATGACCTTACTTCCTAGCTATCTATCCAATATATACAATGATAAGAGGGTATAAAAAGGGTTAGTGATCTCGTCAGGTTGAATCCCTGTCTCTCATTGTCCAAGGAAGACGTACTGATGCAGCAACGCCTGAAAGATAAATAAACAGCAATGCAAAGGCATCCTATCCTATAATAACATGGTGCAATATGTACATACGTGATTAAGTGGTTTGGAATTGTCCTCTGCCGAGAACAGAGTAGCAGTGTAAGTATACCCTATAAGGCAGTTATATCCTATACATAATGAAAGTGGGTCCCATTCTCAGCTGAGAATGCCACAACCTTTTTAACTAATCAAAACCTTTTCTTAATGTTCTATATCAAGAGAACAGTCCTGATGCATGAATTAGTCCATTATCC
Source organism: Rana muscosa (assembly GCA_029206835.1). NCBI lineage: Eukaryota > Metazoa > Chordata > Amphibia > Anura > Ranidae > Rana > Rana muscosa. The sequence goes on from JARGYO010005626.1 coordinate 23,580,649, forward strand.
ACACGAATGGTAAGAATTTGCCCCTTTTCCACAGCTTATCCTACCTAACTACACACGCCCCAGTGTCCTTGACATGTCACAGTCCATCAGATTTTCACTTGGGGTGAACAATACTTCCCGGCAGTTTTCCAGGGACAAGGAGGCACAGCTGCATTTAGATAGCATGCAGCCAGGCCATGGTGCAAGGGACCGCACTTTAGGACATAGGTCCCCTTGCAAAAATGTCCTCAGTCTGTCCGCATGGCAGCCAGGGACTGAGAAGATTTTCTTCCACAAATGGAGAAACAACGACCTGCAGAAGATCACAGGTCACTTTTCAGAGTGAAGCACCCCGACAACTTTAAACACTAGCCAACGTGGCTCGGGTGGGCACTCCCTGTATCTGCCGACAGCATTAAGTCCAGCACAATCCTGGCAGTACTGCCTTTAGGAATGGTCTTCACTAGCAACAACTTGTATGTGAGTGTGAAGTGGCTCTCAGCATAGTGTCCTTAACATCACACAACACATATTTGTAATCCACAGGGGTAAAGAACATAGGCATCTTCACAGGATTTAACAGTAGTACCCGGGATCAGGCAATATTAAGGACTCTCCGTTAGTATTCACCGTAGTGACAAAGCATTTGATGTTCTTACTGTCTGGCCTACATATAACCACACTGTCCAGATTACTTTTACGGCCATAGCCCCAGGTGGTAGCAAGGAGGTGTATCTTTCGGCTACCTTGGGTGACAGTTTCAGAAAGTCTGTCTGGAGAGGGGTCAGGAGGAAACTGTGTTTCATTCACCTATTGGGTTTCTTTATCCAAGATTTCCTATTCCAGGTGGGCCGGTATGTAGGTACCCGTATTCCTCAGCCAGTTTCTTTATGATGATCTGCTGTACCTTGGACAGCCAAGGAAGGGTCTTATGGTCTCCATACCCGGGTAGGACCCGTGCATCTGGAGCACGCTGAACTGAGCACTCAGCAACCACGTCTGGCTTGTAATCAGGCATTGGCTTGGTAGGGCGGACTTTAGGGACCCATCGAGCCCAACGATCCTCATCAAAAGACCTAGTAATGCTTATCAGTGGAGATGCATTGGCAGACAAGTTAATTTTCACATTAGCGGCAGCAGTAGAGGGAACTCCATCCTCTTCCACATCATTCATTTGCTCCTCATCCTTGTCACTCCACCTCCCGGTACAAGACAAAGTATCCAAAAACTGTTCAGATAATCCATCAGACGGAATGTCTGAATTTGTTATGGTAGAGCACTCTTCGGCTGTGATATAATTATGCTCGGCACTTGCCTTAACGGGCATAACTGCGTTATCCCCCTTAATGGCCACAGGCATCACCTCTCCTACAGGCACACTGCTTTCACTCCAGGCAGGCTTACCCGGCTCCGGTACTCTTTTCCCTGGGGGCTCAGACATTAAGGCGAGCAGTTGGGCCCGACCGCGGCCTCGAGGAGCGACCGATGTGCTGGGTCCTGGGGTAGTCGCTGAGGCAGGGGTAGCAGCATCCTGCACGACTCTGATGATGGCAGGTGGGTTCTTGATATCACTCCCAGCCATGATAGCGTCACTCTTGTCCCAATCGACCTGTAGTATCCACGGAGGTTGAGTTGGGGAGACATTTATCACAGATAAGTCCCAAGGCCTCATAGCCTTCAGTCGTATACAGGGCAAGCTTACCCTTCAGTGTATACCACACTCTGGTGTCAGTCAGGACAGGTTTCGCATCACTCGGACCGAAACCAACACCCGGAGCATACTTTTTCTAATCTGCCATCTCGCTGATGAACTGCGCCATTTTTCTCTCCAACCCACAACCAGGCACACGTAGCAGCACTTCCTTATCCTCCTCTTCAGAGCGTGAGCTCCTCCCCCTGCCAACAGATTGGTGCAGATACTCTCTGGAAACTTTCACGCCGCCTTCTTCTTACTGCGGCGCGCCAAAACATTAATGGAGTCCATTATGTTGTCTGTTTTAACCCTCACAGCGCTGGCAGGAAGTGTCAAAAGACCAGACTGATCCTCTCCCTTGAGCAATGAGACTTAACATACAAACAGAACAAAATATATAAAAAATTACATTTAACTCCTGCAAGGCTATTTAACCACTTGACCACTGGCCACTTAAACCCCCTTAATAACCAGACCAATTTTCAGCTTTCGGTGCTCTCACATTTTGAATGACAATTACTCAATCATACAACACTATACCCATATGAATTTTTTGTCCTTTTTTTCACACAAATAAAGCTTTCTTTTGGTGGTATTTAATCACCGTTGGGTTTTTTATTTTTTGCGCTATAAGAGAAAAAAGACTGAAAATTCTGTAAAAAAAAATAATTTTTCTTCGTTTCTGTTATAAAATTTAGCAAATTAGTAATTTTTCCTCATTAATGTTGGCCAAAATGTATACTGCTACATATCTTTGGTAAAAATAAGTACAAATTGGTGCATATTATTTGGTCTTTGTGAAAGTTATAGAGTCCACAAGCTATGGTGCCAATATCTGAAAATTGATCACACCTGAAGTACTGACGGCCTATCTAATTTCTTGAGACCCTAACATGCCAGAAAGTACAAATACCCCCCAAATGACCCCTTTTTGGAAAGAAGACATTCCAATGTATTTAGAAAGAGGCATTGTGAGTTTTTTTGAAGTTGTCATTTTTTCCCACAATTCTTCGCAAAATCAAGATTTTTTTTTCACAAAATTGTCATATTAGCAGGTTATTTCTCACACACAGCATATGCATACCACAAATTACACCCCAAAACACATTCTGATATTACTCCCGAGTATGGCGATACCACATGTGTGAGACTTTTACACAGCATGGCCACATACAGAGCCCCAACGTGCAAGGAGCACCTTCAGGTGTTCTGGAGCACCCAGGTCAATTCTGACATTTCTCTCCTACATGTAAAAATCATCAAAAAAACAATCCTGGCTTTGATCGTAGCGGTTAGTCGTTAGAAGCACCGGAGGGCGGCGGGAGGGGTGGATGTGCCCTCTCGCCTCCCGTAAGAATGATCAAGCAGCGGAACAGCCGCTATGATTGTTCTTATGGTGTAGGGAATCGCTGGCTGAAAAAGCTGATATCTGAATGATGCCTGTAGCTGCACCCATCATTCAGATATCCCCGCACAAAGTCAAGTACGTCATATGACGGCCGGCGGGCGGGAAGTGGTTATTGCAGGGTATTGCGGAGTATTGCAGGGTATTGCGGAGTATTGCAGGGTATTGAAGGGTATTGTGGAGTATTGCAGGGCATTGCAGGGTATTGCGGAGTATTGCAGGGTATTGCGGAGTATGGCAGGGTATTGCGGAGTATGGCAGGGTATTGCGGAGTATGGCAGAGTATTGCACAGTATGGGCAGGGTATTGCAGAGTATTGCAGAGTATTGCACAGTATGGGCAGGGTATTGCAGAGTATTGCACAGTATGGGCAGAGTATTGCACAGTATGGGCAGGGGTGGCTGAGCATGGGTGGATGGATGGCTGGATCTGTGACTGCAATTGTCACAGATCCAGCCCACAGTGCTACTGCCATCCGTTCTCACCCCCTCCCCTCTCACACTGTACCGATTGGTACAGAGAGGGGAGAGAGGAACTGGCATCATCACATGACGCCAGACTGTTTACAAGTGATCGCTCCGTCATTTGACGGAGCGATCACGTGGTAAACGGCTACTATCAGCAGCGATTTATCCGTATTGCGCTGGGTCCTCTGGACCCGGCGGTCATGGAGACTCCTGTGTGCGCACCCCAGGTGGCAGACGGGAGCGCGATTCTGGGAGGACGTTATATAACGTTATATGCCCTGCGATTCTGGGAGGACGTTATATAACGTTATATGCCCTGCGATTCTGGGAGGACGTTATATAACGTTATATGCCCTGCGCAGCGCTCCAAATCCACCCACCTCCTCTCCTTCTCCGGCTACAGCAGCAGCAGCAAAGAGAGAGCAGCAGTCAGAGCCCAGGCCAGAGTGAGCGTATGTATCTCCTCCAGCGGCATTCTGCGGTGCAGATCCACGGCAGCCTGTGCCCAGTGCCAGCCAGTCCCGCTGCCTGCAGTGCATTGCCCACAGCCAGACTTCTCTCCTCCTTCCGCCCGCGAGGGCCGCGACCCGAGCCGCCCGACTGGGTGCCTGAGGGAGAGCCCCCCAGCCAACTTCCAGATTTGTAATGTATTACTAGGTGTGTGCTCACTATTCTATGACAAGAACATGCATGCTGAGCTCCGTGGAGTCCCTGCTGCTGGCCTATTCGTGCACTACATTTACAATTATTCCACTAGGTGTATGTTACATGTAACACTGTATAACAGTTAATATAATAATTCCATATGTAATTCCATATGTAAAGTCAACTGAAATATTTTTAAATCCTCAGTTGTATGTGGCAGTGGACGGTGTCAGTAGTTTTTTTATTCTTAATAAAAAAATTTTTACAATTTAATTTGTTTTTATTTTTCTTCACAATGCTTTTTGGGGGGAGGGGATTGGGGCAGTGGACAGTGTTGGTAGGGCAGGGGAGAGTGGTGTCAGTTTTTTATTTCTTTTTTTACACATTTTCATTTTTTAGAAAAAAAAATTATATTTTTTTGGGGGCTTTGGTGAGATGTCAGGGGTCTAAACAGACCCCTGACATCTCCCCTTTGAGACAGACAAAAGGGACTGAGGACACAGATTCCCCAGTCCCGTTCTCAATGCTAAAGATGAATGAACAGGAGACAGAGGCTCCTGTTCATTCATAAACTGAGCAGAGTACAAAGTTTACTCTGCTCAGTTATCACAGGAGCGATCTCTCTGTGTGTCCAATTACACTGACAGTTCCCCCCCCCCCCCCCCCCAAGTATCAAAAACCATCTTTTTTTGCGCGGGTGCGGTGATCTGTTTGTATGGTATTATGGCTGCACCATCTGTAACCACTACATTACCGAGCCTATTTCTGAGATTTGGTGTTTAAGCCCCATACACACGGTCGGACTTCCATCGGACATTTCCCTGGATTTTTGTCCGAACAGAGTTGGCCGGGCACACCCATAGCATACACACCACAGGACTTTTCTGCAAACTTTCCCAAAACTTTTTGCAACATCACATGGTTTTTCTGCTCTTTTCTGCACTTTACCGCCACCCTTTGGTCAACTTCTGCTATTGTGGGTTGATTTTAACATTAGTTGTTTTGTCCATCGGACAAAAGTCCTATGGTTTTCTGTACACGCGGTAGGAATTTGCTCCATCGGACTTTTGTTGGGCAAAAGTTTGTCCGTTTGCAGACCCAAATTTTGTCCGATGAAAACACAAAAAAAAACAAAAAAGTTTTTTCCGATGGAGCGTACACACGGTCGGATTGTTGGTCCAACTTGCTCAAAATGAAGTTTGTTGGCCAAAATTCCGACCGTGTGTACGGAGCTTTACAAGTTAAAAACATTTTTTTTTGCTAGAAAATTACTTATAACCCCCAAACATTATATATATATTTTTTTCTAACACCGTATTTGCGCAGCGGTCTTACAAGCGCACTTTTTTTGAAAAAAGTACACTTTTTTGAATTAAAAAATAAGACAACAGTAAAGTTAGCCCAATTTTTTTTATATTGTGAAAGATAATGTTACGCCGAGTAAATTTATACCCAACAAGTCACGCTTCAAAATTGCGCCCGCTCGTGGAATGGCGACAAACTTTTACCCTTTAAAATCTCCATAGGCGACGTTTAAAAAATTTGACAGGTTACAGAGGAGGTCTAGGGCTAGAATTATTGCTCTCGCACTACCGATCGCGGCGATACCTCACATGTGTGGTTTGAACACCGTTTTCATATTAGGGCTCTACTCACGTATGCATTCGCTTCTGCACGCAAGCTCGGCGGGACGGGGCGCGTTTAAAAAATTTCTTTTTCTTTCTTGTTTATTTTACCTTTTATTTGTTCACTGTTCTTTAAAAAAAAAAAAATTGTGTCACTTTTATTCCTATTACAAGGAGTGTAAACATCCCTTGTAATAGAAAAAAGCATGACAGGTCCTCTTAAATATTAGATCTGGGGTCCAAAAGACCTCAGATCTCATATTTACACTATAATGCAATAAAAAAATAAAAAAATTGTCATTTGAAAAAAATAAATAATAAAATGTCCCTTTAGGAGCTATGGGCGGAAGTGACGTTTTGACGTCGCTTCCGCCCTGCAATGACTTGGAGACGGGTGGGGGTCATCTTCCCCTCACTCGTCTCCATGTCAGGCTAGGGACAGGTCCGGATCGCCTCCGCCGTTACTGACGGCCACGGTAAGCAGCAGGGGGCACCGGAGCGCGGCGGGAGGGGGGGGCCTTTCCCACCGCCGAAAATAGTGATCTTGCGGCGAATCCACCACAGAGATCACTTTTATCTGAAAGAGAACCGCCGGCTCTTGAAGAGGTTACCGGGGTTATGGTAGTGTGAGCTCTTTCAATCTTCACTTTAGTATCTTCCTCTTTTCTGCTGGGTCCCTAGCTTGGCACTCCAGATACTTCTCAAGCTTCACCCCACCGGCCTGACACCTGCTGAAGTTTCTTAATTCTTCACCATCCCCAGTTGGTGAGAATACTGCTCCGGTACTTGCTTCAGCTACTCACTGTGATCCCTGGTAATAAGGTGGTTGGTACCTTAGAGCCGTACAGGTGGCACAGAACCGCGATCACCTGACTGGACCCAAATATATAGGTTCTCCCAGCAGGCCAAGGGATTTAATAAAACCCCTGCCCATTGGCTGAAATACCCGGCCACCTAGCGGCAGAAGAGAGAAGTGCAGCAATTCCAGACTTAGGGTGAACTTAATTGATCCCTGAGCCAAGGTAACTACACCTGGCAGGTAAATTTATTAGCAACCCTGCCTAAACATCAGTGTGCTACATCAACAACAGTAACAACTAAGATAGTTGCAGAGTCCAACAACAGCAACAACCATTGCAGGGAGATGGTGTATGTGCCTATTTACTGCAACTAGTGATGCTGTTGGGAAAGGTCCTGACAACTATATACAGTACTTATATATATACAGGGCCGATCCTAGGCAGGGTGCGCGGGGTGCTCCGCACCCAGGCGCTGCAGAGGTGGGGGCGCCGAAGCTCCAGAGTGCTCCCCTCCCTCCTCCTTGTCTGTGTCCAGAGACGGAGCGCATGTAGCGGGTGCTGCAGTTCTCCATCCCGCTTGCTCTCTCCGCTGGCAACTGACAAAAGCGCATACCTCCTGCTGTCCCCGGAATCCGGGCTGGGTACCGCAGCAGAGCCTAGTACCGGAAAACACGTTCCGGTACTAGGCTCCACTAATTATTCTGTCCGGTGCGCGCCTGCTGTGTGCCCCGCCCCCTCTGCAGGTGTCGGCTCTTCTCCCATAGGCGGTGTGATGAGAGGCTTCTGGGTTGGCCGGAGCTGCTGCCAATCATCCTGTGCAAAAATGCTCTCCGAGTGCCACCCTCCTAGTAGCCAAAGATGCCACGTATGCCCCGCCCCCTGTAATGTGCTTCTGCTACCAGCGCGCCCGAGCTACAGGGATCTATTGGACAGGTACTGATCTATGGGGACACCTGCTGTGGGGGGCTCTGATGGGGGACACCTGCTGGGGGGGCTCTAATGGGGAACACCTGCTGTGGGGGGGCTCTGATGGGGGACACCTGCTGTGGGGGGGCTGTCACATACCTGGTAGTGGAGCCCAACGTGCAGGGAGTGGCCTCTCGTAAGCCTCTGGCTCAAGAACCCCTGGTAGAGTAGACAGGGGCTCAAGAGGACAAAGGGGCACAAGTGCCTAGTTGGTAAGCTGGTGTAGAGGGCTGATGCAGCAACAGGGAGGTGCACTGTAGTCCAGAGTAGGCTTGCAGCAGTGGAGGTGCACTGTAGTCCAGAGCAGGCTTGCAGCAGCGGAGGTGCACTGTAGTCCAGAGCAGGCTTTCAGCAGCGGAGGTGCACTGTAGTCCAGAGCAGGCTTGCAGCAGCGGGAGGTGCTCTGTAGTCCAGAGCAGGCTTGCAGCAGCGGGAGGTGCTCTGTAGTCCAGAGCAGGCTTGCAGCAGCGGAGGTGCACTGTAGTCCAGAGCAGGCTTGCAGCAGTGGAGGTGCTCTGTGGTGCAGAGCAGGTTTGCAACAGTAGGATACAAGAGTAGTGGAGTCCAGGCTGGGTCAGTTCATCAGGCGGGCAGCAATCAGGTTAAGGGGGTAATCAGGAATGTAGTCAGGACAAGCCGGGATCAGGACAGGCAGCAATCGGAGGTAGTCAGAGACGAGCCGGGTCAGATAACAAGTTTCAAGATCAGGAATTCAGATAGCAGGGGTCTCAGGAACGCTGTAGACCGGACAGCAAGGAGCAGAGTGTCAGACTTGTTTAAATGGCATGTTCTGGCGCCAAATGCTGTCACCGCACGTGGCAACGCGCGCGCACGCGCGCATGCGCCGAACAGTTCTGCCGTGTACAGGCATTCCCCTGACACTGCTGTTGCTAGACAGATTACAAAAATGTCTTTCTTGACAGGGGCTCTGATGGGGGAACTCTGATGGGGGACACCTGCTGTGGGGGAACTCTGATGGGGGACACCTGCTGTGGGGGGGCTCTGATGGGGGACACCTGCTGTGGGGGGGCTCTGATGGGGGACACCTGCTGTGGGGGGACTTTGATGGGGGACACTTGCTGGGAGGGGGGCTCTGATGGGGGACACCTGCTGTGGGGGGCTCTGATGGGGGACACCTGCTGTGGGGGCCTCTGATGGGGACACCTGCTGTGGGGGGGCTGCTCTAATGGGGGGACACCTGCTGTGGGGGGGCTCTGATGGGGGACACCTGCTGTGGGGGGGCTCTGATGGGGGACACCTGCTGTGGGGGGGCTCTGATGGGGGACACCTGCTGGGGGGCTCTGATGGGGGACACCTGCTATGGGGGACACCTGCTGTGGGGGAGCTCTGATAGGGGACACCTGCTGTGGGGGGCTCTGATGTGGGACACCTGCTGTGGGGGGCTCTGATGGGGGACACCTGCTGTGGGGGGGGGCTCTGATGGGGGACACCTGCTGTGGGGGGGCTCTGATGGGGGACACCTGCTGTGAGGGGACTCTGATGGGGGACACCTGCTGTGGGGGGGCTCTGATGGGGGACACCTGCTGTGGGGGGGCTCTGATGGGGGACACCTGCTGTGGGGGGGCTCTGATGGGGGACACCTGCTGTGGGTGGGCTCTGATGGGGGACACCTGCTGTGGGTGGGCTCTGATGGGAACCCTGATGTAAGGAGGGATTCTGGGTTGGGAGGTATGCAGGAGCGAATCAGGGAAGGAGAGACTGTGCCATCGCCGACCCTGTTACCAATGGGAAGAGGGCTCTCTGTGTTTACTGCCCATCCCCCTCCCTCCTCCTGTCTAATGAGGAGAGCGAAGCAGCCAGAGATCAGAGCGCCCATGTCTGAGTGGAGAGAGAGCAGCCGCGGGCTCTTGGACCTCTCTCCTTCTCGCATTGCTGTACTAGTGAGCGGCGCTTGCCAGGACAGCTGCCCGCTATGTTTCTTCTCCCTCCTTCCCTCCTTCATATTGGCCAGGGAATAAATACAATAAAAAAGGAGCAGAGAAGAGGATTGTGGGACATGTAGTCCCGAGGACTGGCGGCCCCATTGTGACCCAGAAACTGAAGCCCACACAGCATGCCCAGCTGAATGGGAGAGGGGGGGAGAGAGAGAGAGAGATCCAGGAGCCCGGGAAAGCTTTTGTGGAAGTGCACCATCAGAGAGAGAACCCCACTGCCCTGCGCTACCAGAGGGAAAGCCGCACAGCCTGGCACCATCCCTGGTGAAGAAAGGAATGGAGTCATTGCCAGAATACAGATCTGAGCACTACCCAGCGTAGTCGCCACGGGCAACCCAGAGTGAGCTGACTCCTAATCAGAGGAACCGATGTTGCTGTTTTGCCGGGTCTAGTGAGAGGGCTGAGTGGGCCATTATCTACTGCCATCCATAGGAACTGCAGCCTCCTGTAGTGTGTCTGCAGTCTCTGACCATCTCCTGTAGTATGTCTGCAGTCTCTGACCATCTCCTGTTGTATGTCTGCAGTCTCTGACCATCTCCTGTTGTATGTATGCAGTCTCTGACCATCTCCTGTTGTATGTCTGCAGTCTCTGACCATCTCCTGTTGTATGTCTGCAGTCTCTGACCATCTCCTGTTGTATGTCTGCAGTCTCTGACCATCTCCTGTTGTATGTCTGCAGTCTCTGACCATCTCCTGTTGTATGTCTGCAGTCTCTGACCATCTCCTGTTGTATGTCTGCAGTCTCTGACCATCTCCTGTACTATGTCTGCAGTCTCTGACCATATCTTGTAGTATGTCTGCAGTCTCTGACCATCTCTTATATCATGTCTGCAGTCTCTGACCATCCCTTATATCATGTCTGCAGTCTCTGACCATCGCTTATATCATGTCTGCAGTCTCTGAGCATCTCTTGTATCATGTCTGCAGTATGTCTGGGGGCTCTTTCTAACAGACTCTCTAACAGAAGCCCTCTCTGTGTGC